>JALGBA010003986.1:195000-1395000 GCA_023970755.1 Azemiops feae | reverse complement strand
ATGTCTGCAGGGGTGTGTGTGTGGCTATCATTTGAAATTGGTTCATAAGAAGCTTTTGTACTTTTTTCCCTTTGTTGCACTATTAGATATCTGATTTTTTTTCTTTTCTATTAACACACACAAACACCATACTGATTTGTACTTTGTTCTTGTACTTTGAATTCAACTCAAAATGGGATATCAGTAAATTCCCTTCCTTTATAAAGAGGTTAATTGTTTATGACCCATAGACTTAAAGTGAATGTTTTGTCTTTATGCTGTTTCCCGTTTGTCTTTCTTGTAAGAATTTAGCAGTACAGTTAATATCTGTCAACATCATCTCAAAATTATACATTGGTCACTCAAAAAGCAATGGATAAGTTTTTATTAATAAAAGTTTGATTTACCTTAATGGTCCAGACATTTTGTTCTGTTTGGGTCCAGATGTAAGATTTAACAAACTGATTGCTTCTTGACTTCAGAATCTGAATATATAATCAATCCTGTTTATATGTACATATATGTTCACCAATGCTAGCATACTGTAGAGATTAAGAGTGCTAAGTTAAACTTTCAATTAGTACATGCCAGTGTAAAAGAAATGTTTGTGTTAAAATCTTAACTTTGTAAGTAAACTTCAGGGACAGCATAAATACATAACATATTTCTTAGCATACTATATTCTGTGTTGCAGAAACCTAACTTGTTTTAGGTTAGGCTGTAGAAAATTTTTAAACAAAGCTTCAGTATATTCTCAATTTGAACTAAACAGCCATCCTGGTTAGTTAAGTAGCAGGTTATATTAATGAAATAAATGCTCTAATTAAAATTATATTGTATTAGATTATTATCCTTGTAAAGAGGCAGTTCAACCCTGTCTTTCACAAGAATGACTCTTTCAAAATGTTTTTTACATGCTGCATAATCCTGAAAAAAATGTGTATGTTGTGTTTTAGAACTATTGTTTTTATTACAGAAAATGCAACTAATTGACTAATGCAGCAATCCTTAGCATATTAAAAACTAAAATCTTTTGTAACTAGATAACAATTTTAGTTATTTCTTAGCAAACCCTTTCAAGTCCAAGAAATATTCAATGGTTTGTGGAGATATCTATATCTCAGTGTTGCATATCCATTGTTTTGGTTTTTTTTTTTAAATTGACAGACAAATAAGACCATCAACATTGTGTCTTCCTGTAAACAAGGATACATAATCTGCTCTAGTTCTGGTAATCCTCAATTTATGACTAATGGAGCCTGACTATTATGGTTATAAGTCACCTTTTTTGCGGCAATCATTAATTAAACAAACACCGTAGTCGTTTAACCCATTATTTGCTATGGACTATTTTTGCTGAAAACCCAA
Source organism: Azemiops feae (assembly GCA_023970755.1). NCBI lineage: Eukaryota > Metazoa > Chordata > Lepidosauria > Squamata > Viperidae > Azemiops > Azemiops feae. The sequence continues at coordinate 1,393,653 of JALGBA010003986.1, read as the reverse complement.
AGTAAGTGTTAGTTTTCATCAAGAACATAAATCACGGGACTCTGCAAATAGCCACAAATGTAGGTCAGGTGTCAAGTGCCCCAAATACTGTAACGTGTCGGGCCAGATGTCAGAACTTTGGAATTTTATAAGTACTTTTGGGTGGTCTATCGTAATTTTGCAAGATTGCTAAACAAACTGGTCATCAGTCAAGACTTATCTGTAGTCCACACAATGGCATATGTGTTAGCTTTTTAATTTGTCTAAATATTTATCAATACAGGTACTAATTTTATTTGAGGACTCTGACATTTTTAAAAAAAATTGATCTGTCTATCTCGCTATAAAAAAATACTTTATGAAGTATAGCTTTGATTTTTAAGAAGTAGATAATGATACTCATAGCTGTAACGTCAACAAGGTAAGTGTATAAAAGGATAGATAGCGGGTGTTCTAAATTATCACCTGGCCCAAAAGAAGAGCTCACTTGAATACTTTATGGATAATTTATCTGGAACAAAAGAGAAACGAAAATTACATCTAGGCTGAAGGTTGATGGAACACTTCTTTATAATTGAGGATTGGTTGGGGAAAAAAACCCAGAAAATGTAGCTAACAATAGGAATAGCAATAAAATTAAAATTCAGTTGCTATCAAAAAACCAATGAGTTAACCTTTGTGCAAATATTTTCACAGAATAGGAAAGATACTTTCCCCATTGTTTTCAAAAGGGAAAACACCAATTATGAAACAATATTGAAATTAGTACAGGTATATTTTTATTATTTTTATTTATTAAATTTGTTTTTGTAATTATATTACAAACTATGTAATATTGGTGGCAAAAAATCCCATAATTAATGTAAAAATAACATAGCTCATTAAAATATTCTGTACGGTTTTATGGGTGAACAAAACTGTAGATTTCCACAAGTGGTAACTTAGTTCAATAGCCAGATTCGAATCCCTTCCTCAAGGGCTATATGGTTGGGACCAACTATACATCCAGGAAGAAGATCATTCCAAAAGGCAGGTGTCACCATAAAGAGGGCATACCTCCTGGGTCCTATAAGTGTGCCCTTGTCAGGATGTGCCAAACAGGCAGACGTCTTTCCATCAATCATTTGGTCCTGTGCCAAGGTGGTCTTTATAGGTAATTACCAGCACTTTAAATTGCACCTGTAAGCCTGTTGGGAAACATTGCACCTTTCAGAGTAGAGGTAGGGGAGCTAGGAGGAGGTGCCCACTTCTGCTTTACCCACTGGACTCTAGTTCCTGCCCATGTATCCCTTCTCCTGTGCTCCATAGCACCTATTTGTGGCACCCACTTTTACCCACCCTGTCTGCCCACTTTTCATAGGGCCTGTCCATGGCTCCTGCCCATCTACCTCCAGCTTTGTCTACCAGCCTACTTGCCTGGGACTCTCACCTCTTCCCATGTCCTCATAAAATGGTCCTCATAAAATGACTCATGCAGTCTCAGAGTTGCAGTGGCAACCAGATCACTGGGATTATTACCCTCACTAAGCAGTGTGGTCATGTGATATCACACTTTATGACTGCATTGCTTGGCATATCCAATCACAACAGGGATATTTAAATTGATGTAAAGTGTTTTACCTACATTTTGTAAAAAGTTTCAGATAAGTGGTTTTGGGTAATGAAGGAAAAAGTTCCTCAAATTCTTAAGATGTTTATTTTAATTTTTTTAAAACATAAAGCAAATATTCTTATACAGACACTAGAAAATTAGCTTTAATCATCTGTGATATATAAATGTATTCCATTGCTCTCCAGTTAATAACACAATCCTATACATGTTCACTGAAAAGTTAAATCCTAATGGTTTACTGGGATTTGTTCTCTGGAAAAAAGTATAAAATTACCTTCTAATTACAGACTTATCTTCGCTAAGCCTGTAGCTAAGCATGGAATATAAAAATTAAATGGTTGCTTATTCTTTTCATATCTACCCACTTGCACCTCATTTTACTCTGTAAATCTTATATAGCTCAATTGCAATAATAAAAATAAATCCTAGATTTTTATCTTGTGCTGTGAAGATTACTATATAATTACATTCCTAGTTTATTAATTCAGACATGGGAATGGAGTGGAGGTGCTAGTGTATTTAGGAAACTGAACAAAGTAACATGGCTTAGTGAAAATAAATGTGTTGCATTCACAGGAATAAAAACAAAAAAGTCATGTTGAACACCAGTACTTTTTTGTGCTTCCTTATGGCTAAAGTAAGAATGTGTTAGAAATTTTTCTGCTACAGCCTAAACGCAAGTGATCTAGGCTTCCCTTGCAACATGTATCATCACACTCTGTTGAGTGGCCAGTGTAGCTTATTTACTCTAAGTCAGGCATGTCAAACTGCTGGCCTGCGGGCCAGATGCGTCACGCTGAAACTGCGCCCACCCCATTGCCAGCAATGGGGAAAAAGTTGCGATACATCGCGCGACGTCACGTGACATCGCGAGTTTGACATGCCTGCTCTAAGTGTTTTGACTCATGGGAAAAATCAACCAGTCAAATGGATTAGAATGAACAATGCTCAAAGATGTAACATAGCTGGAGTTCATATCCCCCCGCCTCCCATCTGCATATGCAAAGTAGACAAGGAAGCAATTCCTAAGAGAATTGTGTGATTCTGAGGATAATAGTTTCCTAGCCCCAGGACTATAGCAGAAAAAGCCTGCCACCTAGAGCCCACCAAATGTAGCTCTCTAGCCGGTGAAACCCATAGCCTGTCTTCTCTACTATTTCTGGTGGAATGGGCAGATATAATTGAGGAGAAGCAGTTCCTCAGATAACCCGGTCCCATGCTATGTAGGTTTTTAAAACTTAAAACCAGCATCTTGAATTGACCTGAAAACATATGCAGCATCTTGTCCCTATGTGGAAGAAAAATTGCTGACTTATGCACTACCAAGTATAGTCAGAGTGAAGGAGACAGTTCTCCAGCAGGACGATGGAGAATCCACCAATGGGTTAGGACTATCTTCCTGCCCAATAAAAGACTAAGTTTGCCAGAGTTAACACGCCTCCTGCTGGGCTGATATCCCAGACACGACTTAGTCTTCAGCCCAGCTAGGACGTTGTGTTGGCTCTGGACAGGTCGTATTTCTTATATTATTGGTGGATTCTCCCTCATCTGGACTGGAAAGCAATTCGGACCCCTATCTAAATTTAAACTTCCCGGCTGCAAACAGCTGAGCGTCGGCCTCCGGGTCGCTCAGCAACGTTGATTCGGCGATCGGCCGGATCGGGCCGATTCGCGGAGCCAGCCCTTAGAGGGATCTTGACGACAGACAGCTGATTGTCGGTCCGGAGCTAAGCCGCCCCACAGCTGACTGTCGGCCTCCGGACCTAAGCTCTCGCGTCCGCCCTCGGCATCGGCAATTTCGGAGGACGATCAGCTGATCGTCGGGCCGGGGCGGCCCGCGCGCAGATTACTGTCGGCCTCCGGGCTCGCTGAGCGAAAGCGGGAGCCGCGGAGCTTTAGCGCGGCTGGAGGCTTGCTTTTTGAATTGCGGAGAGTCGGAGCTTGCCGCTCTTGCGGCATCGCGGAAGGCCAGCCTTCGGGTAGACGGCCCGGCCGTTCCTCTCCACGGCCCTGCAGCCTCCAGCAAGGATCGGTTGCTCCCTTTCGGGGCGCAACACGCATTTGAAGCCGCTCGCTCCCAGATACTGGGCAGCCAAGAATTTAGTCTGAGGGCCTCTTTCTACAGTGGGTGATTTGAGGCCTCAGATTTTGGCGCGCAAATCGCGGACGCCATTTTGGAAGCCAAAGGCCTAGTAGGCCTGACAGGGACGGCCCCAACAGGCAGCAGCCACGGCACAAAGCCTACAGACTGCTTACTGCTTACTGCTACTGAGGCCATTGGTGTAGGCGCCGGCCCTCCCTTCTCCATCCTTGCAGGAGATTGACTCAGGTCTAGGCCCCAGGCCTAACAAGTCGCCTCGCCATTGCAGCGGCAGCCATTTTGCGGACTGATTACAGCCGCCATTTTGCAGCTTCAAAACTGCCATTGACACCCTGCTCAGATTCTGATCTGGCACAACCAACCCCAGGGCAAAACTTGGCAAGGATTTCACCTTTAGCGTGAGCTGGCACGCCTTCGGGCCCCGCCGCCACCACCTAGGCTTTGTGTGCAGGCACATATCACTCAGGTGATTGCCGCCACCAACAAGGAGAGGAGTGCGCAGGCACATATCACCAAGGTGATTGCCGCCACTGATCGGTCAACGTGTGTGCCGGCACTTGCCGATTGCGACTCACCCATCGGGTCTCGTCGCCACAAGACGCCTATATAATACGTCTCAGTGCATCACTGGGCATTTTCCAGCCTCTCAGAGCTCTGCCTAGGGCAATCCACTCCGGCTCCTGAGTTGCAACAGGCTTCAGGCCTTCCTTGCAATGGCTGACGACGCAGCTAATCAATCTGCGCAGGGCGCTTCCGGCACTCCCGTCTCAGGGAAGCGCAAGTCCTCTAAACTAGAGGCAGCAGGCAGGATAAAGGCCAAGGCCAGGTCCAAGGCCATAGCTGGCGAAAAGGCCTCAAGGGCCGCAGAAAAGGCTGCCCAGAGGCGAAACACGGCTCTAGAGAAGCAGTTCTCCAGGGCACAGCGCATGTCTGCGGGAGACCAACCCCTGGTTCCCCTTGCCCCTCAGGAGAGCTCACTCTTCAACCCCCAACCGGCCCTGCCAGGTCCCTCTGACGCACGGGCCCTTTTCCATCAGGGCCCCATGCCACAGAGTACTACTCTGTCCCCTGACCCGGGATTGAACCCCCCAATGGGGGCTTCACCGGCTAGCTTCCGCCCCCCGCCCGAAGCCACGTTCACGCCCACAGCGGCTGGACTTCGTCCCCCTGAACACCAAGGGGTCGGGCCTGAACAACTTGAAGCACTAATTGCCCGGGCGGATGCTCAGGGCAGGGCCTCCTCATTCTATGAGAACAGGCCGGAATATGTCAGGCCCGTGGTACCAGCTCAGGCACGGGCAGAGAGACCGGATTACCCAGAGTCCGTTTATTCGGACCATTCCTCCCGAACGCGGGACTCTGATCCTGAGGGTTATGGGTCAACTGACTTCCAGCTGTCAGAGGATGAGGAGTCGGGCCCAGACCCGTCGCCTTTCATAGGCCTATTTGACCCGGGCCTATTCAGGTCTCTCCTGCTAAAGGCCACCACGTCGGCCAACATTGAACCAGAGCAGGAAAAGCAGCCGACTGCCTCAACCAGTCAGGACCCCAAGCCACTCTTCTCCGAACCTACGGTGACGGAGCGCTATATCCCTTGTCCTCCTTTTTTCCTGGAAACTATCAGGAAACAATGGGGAAATCCGGGCACTCTACCAACGCCAGGGGGAACGGATAAGAGACTCATGGCCGTCTCCCCGGCCTTGTCAAATCTCCTGGAGGTTCCCAGGGTGGACGAACCACTAACCTCTCTTTTTTCTTCCTCCACCGTGTCAGGTGACACGTCTGAGGTCTTGAGGGCAGAGGACAGGAAGTCCGAGCTCTCTCTCCGTAGGTCTCACCTGGCATCGGCATGGGCCGTGCGTGCGTCCACCTCTACTTCCTTCTTTGCCAGAACGTCAATTCTCTGGCTCAGGGAACTCCAAGCGTTGCTTCCCCCGGATCAGGTTCGTGCCCATCAGAATCTGGGTAAGTTGGTGGCATCGGCAGAATACATGGCGGATACTTCCCTCCATGCCGCCAGATTCTCAGCGCGCTCCATGGCCGCTAATACTGCAGCCCGCAGGCTCCTATGGCTGAAACAGTGGCGAGCGGACTTGAAGTCCAAGTGGCACCTGGCTTCCGCTCCCTGCAGGGATGGACACCTCTTTGGGGAGGCGCTAGACCCTTACCTTATTGAAAATAGGGATAAGCGTAAGGTGTTGGCCCACCTTACTAGGAGGCCGGATAGGCGAGCTACTCCGTACCAACGGGGACCGCCCTTCCGCCAGGGACCAGGATCGGTGTGGGGCCCTCCGCCTCGTCCCTCCTTCCCCAGGCCCGGCCGTCAGCCTGACCGCCCGGCTCCCAGAACCAGGCCGCAATATCACGGCAAGAGGCCCTTTCGGGGCAGGGGAGGCCGTCCTTTCAGAGGTCACAAATGACTCAAGGACGGACCTCCCCATTGGCGGCAGACTCACTATGTTTTTACACGAATGGGAGGCCACCGTCACAGACACCTGGGTGCTCAACACCATCAGGCACGGCCTCACCTTGGAATTTCTGTCGCAGCCACGGGATCGATTCATTGCCTGCTCCGCCCCAAGAAGCCCGACAAAGATAGGTCTCATGTCCGAGGCCATTCATCATCTGTTGCAGCTCAAGGCCATCGAGCCGGTGCCCGCTGGCCAAACCCATCGAGGGTTTTACTCCATTCTCTTTGTGGTCCCAAAGGCCTCGGGAGGGTGGAGAGCAATCCTCGATCTGCAGGGATTGAACTCTCATCTTGTCTACAAGAGATTCAAGATGCAGACGTTGCAGTCCATCCTGGCCAGCATAAGGAGGCACGACTTCCTTGCCTCCATCGACCTTACGGAAGCATACCTTCATATTCCCATATCTCCCGACCATCGGAGGTTCCTCCGGTTCTGTTATGGGTCCCACCACTTTCAGTACAGGGCCCTGCCATTCGGTCTCTCGTCCGCTCCCAGGGTATTTACCAAGGTCCTGGCTGCACTGGTAGCCCACCTAAGATTGATTCCTGTCCGGGTCCAATGCTACCTGGACGACATCCTTATTCTGTCCTCCTCCCTACAGCAGGCCCGGTCGGACCTGGAATTAGCTGTCCGGCTCCTTCAGACTCACGGCTTTTCGATCAATTTCCGAAAGAGCCTGCTAGAGCCCTCCAATCGCATCCTACACCTAGGAGCGATCATAGATACAGACCTTTTAAGGGTCTATCTATCCCCGGAACGCCGGAACAGCATTCGCTCCCTGATCAGACAGATACGGAGGGAGCGGAGGATCACTCTGGTCTCACTCTCCCGACTATTGGGCAAGATGGTCTCTTGCATGGGAATAGTGCCATGGGCCAGACTGCACTTCAGAACCTTACAATGGTTCCTACTCCCATACCAGAGGCAGGGCACCAGTGCATCCAACCAGAGGGTCGGGGTCACACCCCGAGTTCTGGATTCCCTTCGGTGGTGGCTCTCCCCTGCGGTAGACAGGGGCTCCCTATTCAAAGAACCAAACAGACTCACCCTAACGACGGATGCAAGTCTGTTCGGATGGGGTGCGCACCTGGGTTGTCACTTGGCACAGGGACGATGGTCACCCATGGACCTCAGTCACAACATAAATTGGCTGGAGCTCAGGGCCATTCATCTGGCACTGCTTCACTTCAGCGACGAGGTGGTGGGTCGACACGTCCTAGTGCTCACAGACAACGTGGCTGCAAAGGCCCACGTAAACCGGCAGGGCGGCACTCGCTCCAGGACTTTGATGTCCGAAGCACGGTCACTAGGTTCCTGGGCGGAAACCAATCTCTCCTCCTTAAAGGCGGAGCACATTTCAGGGCAGGCCAACCTTCAGGCGGACTCGTTGAGCCGGTCGACAGTGGACCACTCCGAGTGGCGCCTGCATCCCTATTTATTCAGGGAGATCTCGGTGAGGTTCGGGCCTCCGGTGGTGGATCTATTCGCCTCGCCGGCAAATGCCCAACTCCCGAGATTCTTCTCCAGGTTCCCGTCCCGGGGGGCCGAGCGGACGGACGCGCTCCGCAGCCCCTGGCCCACAGGTCTCCTCTATGCCTTTCCCCCTCTTCCTCTGCTTCCGGCTCTCATCCGGAAAATTCTGCAGGAACGGGCGGAGATCATAGTGGTTGCCCCACATTGGCCGAGACGGCCGTGGTTTGCCGACCTAGTGGACCTTTCCGTCTCCCCTCGGTGGAGGATTCCCCCGGATCAGGTCGCTCTCAGTCAGGGGGTTCTACAACACCCAGAACCTCAGGGCCTGCAACTAGCCGTCTGGCACTTGAGAGGCGGCTCTTAACACGGGACTCTTTTTCAGAAGGGGTGATCTCCATGATTCAGGCCTCCAGGCGTCCTTCCACCAATAGGATCTATGATTCCTCGTGGAGGAGTTTTTGTGCCTGGTGTTCCGGGAATCACCTGGACATCTCGGCTGTCACTATCTCACACATCCTTGAGTACTTGCTGGAGGGATTTAACAAGGGCTTGTCGCCCAATACCATCCGTAGGCAACTGGCGGCTCTCTCCACAGTACTCATGTGCCAGGATTCCATTCCTTTGGCCCAGCATCCACTGGTACGGTCCTTCCTCAGGGGTGCTACCAACACCAGACCTCCCGTGGTTCACCGTTATCCCTCTTGGGATCTCCCACGGGTGCTACAGGCCCTTACCTTGCCGCCGTTCGAGTCGGTCAAGACCTGTTCACTACAGTTCTTGTCCATGAAGGTGGCCTTTCTTGTGGCGATCACATCCGCCAGACGCATCTCGGAGCTCGCTGCTCTCTCAGTCAGGGAGGACCTATGCGTCTTCCACAGCGATAGGGTAGTCCTCCGACTGGACCCGGCCTTTGTACCAAAGGTGAACTCGTTGTTCCATAGGGCACAAGAGGTGGTCCTACCGGACTTTTGTCCCCAGCCTGCTCACAATTTAGAACGCCAGTGGCACACCTTGGACGTTCGTAGGGCGTTACGCCACTATATTAAAAGGACTTCTGCCTTCCGCAAATCGGAAGCGCTTTTTATCTCCTTCCAGCCTTCTTCGATGGGGAAGAAAGTCTCCTCATCCACGGTTGGCAGGTGGATCAGGTCCTGCATCGCAAGAGCCTACCAGGCACGGTCCCTGCCACTGCCAGGCCGTATCACTGCTCACTCTACCCGCAGTGCCGCTACTTCAGCAGCGTGGGCTACGCAGGCACCCATCGGGGATATTTGCAGGGCGGCGACTTGGTCCTCGCCTTCCCCCTTTGTGAGGCATTACAGGCTGGACAAATTCGCCTCCGCGGAGGCATCATTTGGCCGGAGGGTGCTACAGCAAGTGGCATCTTCAAGTGGGACACAGGCCCTGACTGATTCCCTCCCATAGGGACAGCTCGGCTTTGGTATGTCCCATTGGTGGATTCTCCATCGTCCTGCTGGAGAAGGGGCGTTGTCTTACCTGAACGCCTTTTCTCAGCAGGACGATGGAGAATCCACGCCCATCCCCTTAGGACCGTCAGGTCCTGTGTTAGGGGCACAGTGAGCCAACGCATCAGTCCATTGTCAGCAGCTTCGCCTTCGTCGTGTCTGGGATATCAGCCCAGCAGGAGGCGTGTTAACTCTGGCAAACTTAGTCTTTTATTGGGCAGGAAGATAGTCCTAACCCATTGGTGGATTCTCCATCGTCCTGCTGAGAAAAGGCGTTCAGGTAAGACAACGCCCCTTCTACCACAGTTGAAGATTGGACAAGGCATATCTAAGTGCCAAGCTATGGAGGATTTTATAGATTAAGGGCTATACTTTAAATTGTACCCAGAACTGAATTGGGAACCAGGGCAGGACACTTGGTATTACATGTTCCCAATTAATACATGGGGTGCTGCATTTTGGACAAGTTTTAATTTCTAGGCTTTTAAGGCACACTTATATAAATCACATTGCAAGACATGAGTTACTGTATCTAGGATCTCCTGAATCAGGTATGGCCACAAATTACATACCATAGCTGGGCAAAGGCTCTCACTAGCTACCTGCTAGGAGCCAAGAATACTAAAGGACTTCCAAATTGTAAACCTGCTCTATCACAGGGCAAATAGCACTTCTGTGTTGCTTTTGTTTAAAGTTACCTTTTCTCCCATGAAGACCCTTACAATGTCTAGCCACCAAGACAGAATATTGATAGCATGTGTCTCACAGCCTGGGGTATCAATGTATAATTAGTAGCATTGTAGCAATTTGGACAACTGCTTCATTTCCCTGTTTTACTTAATTCCTTTCTTTGCTGTTCTGTCCACAGATTCGCACAAACATAAAGATAAACACAAAGACAGAGAACATCGACACAAAGAGCACAAGAAGGATAAAGACAGAGAAAAATCCAAGTACAGTAACAGGTAAGGCCAGGTGCTTTTATGACCTGAGATTGCAAAATCTGAGTTTTCAGAATCTTGAATAAATTTTTATAGTCTCTAGATCAGTGATGGCGAACCTTTTAGAGACCGAGTGCCCAAACTGCAACCCAAAACCCAGTTATGTATCATCGGGTGCCGGGTGGGCATGGCCCATTGGGTGTGTGTGGCCCATTGAATGGGGGGTGGCTGTGGTGGTAACGGCAGACTGGGTGGGACTAAAAAGTTCAATCAATTCCAACTTTGCGAGATCTTTTTTTTTCCCCGCGAGGCATTGAAATTGATTGAACCTTTCTTTTTTTTGCACACGGTGGCGGAGGCCTAACGCGAAAAGGTTTTATAAAACCCAGCTGAAGGCCTAGGACTGGGGCAATGGCACGCGTGCCCAAAGAGAGGGCTCTGCGTGCCACAGGTTCGTCACCACGGCTCTAGATTATTTCAATCTGATTGTTATTACATAGATGAATATGGACAGTTTAACGGTTGAAAAATTTAGTTCATCTTTTATTAATGTTCTGATTATTCTAAAGCAGGGCTTTTCAACCTGTGGTACACGTACCACTTGTGGTACATTAACAAGTGGCAGGTGGTACACAGCCCTGCCTAGCCAAGTGTAATGGGGGAGGGAAAGAGCCAGTGCAGGCAAGGACTTACAGTGAGAGAGTCCTCTGGAGCTGCAGAGTGGCTGGGGCGAGACAAAGGCCCCAGGCTCACTTCTGGCTCACCCTCCCCCATGAGTAAGGAGGAGGAGGGGGCGGAGATAGGAGAGGCTATAAAAGGAAGCAGTTTGGACGGGAGAGGGAGAGAGAAAAAAGCAGCAGCCTTTGGAGGAGGCGGAGTCAGCTCTAGCTGCACCGAAGGGAAAGAAGTTGAAGGAGGAGGGTGGGGGAGGGGTTGCCCTCCAAGAGGAATGAAAAAAGGCAGCAATGGCTGGAGGTGAGGAGGGAGATGAAGAGTGGAAGGATTCTTATGTGCTTTTGTGACTTTGAAGTTCTGGGATTTGTGCAATGTGGGCTTTGTGTTCTTAAGGAGTGTTTGGCAATTTCTATTTGGCTGATGGCTGATGGCTGTGTTAGCTTCTATTGCTCTGCTATTGTTAGCTGTAAGTTTTGCTGCAAGGGATTTTGAAGTATTTTTCTCCTGAATGGATTTTGCCTGTAGATTCCTTTACTTATGAATGGAGCCATTTGGGGAGGCTGCCTTAGCCGGCAGCCAATACTTACTACATTTTTTCTTCTTCCTTACTTTCCTTTCTAGCCAGTAGCTAATTCTTAAAAGGGGAATGTGCCTTTTTAAGCTAGTTCTCTCAGCAGTTTGTCTTTTCTGTTTCTGGAGGCTTTTCCTTGTTTGATGAATATATGGAAGAGAAAAAATATGGGGGGGGGGGATTTCAAATTCTTCCTTCAGAAGGAGATGGGCATGAGAAAGAGGGAGGGAGGGAAGTCCTGCCTTAGCACTTGGCCACCAGCAGCCCTGCCATTGTCTTTGCTTGTCAAAAGGTTGCAAAAGGGGATCACATGACCCTGGGACACTGTGACCATCATAAATATGAATCGGTTGCCAAGCATCCAAATATAAATCACATGACCCTGGGCATGCTGCAATGGTCATAAGTGTGAAAAATGGTCATAAGTCATTTCAGTGCAATTGCAACTTTGAACAGGGTTTTTTTTTTTTTGGTCATCAAGTTTTTGACACCTTGCTAGGTGGTACTCGAATATTGCCATATCCTAAAAGTGGTACAATGGGTGAAAAGGTTGAAAAGCCCTGTTCTAAAGGACTTGATTCTTTTGGGTTGATTTAACCTGATAAGACCCCTGTTGATAGGCAGGTTATACTTGATCCTACAGATAGCCTTGGGGAGCATAAAATAATTACATGTTCTATAAAATTATTTATACTAACACAGTATATCTTGAAGTAAGTCATCTTGATAGATCTGTGATACTGCTACATTTTTATACATAAAATGCTGACCATTTAAAATGTTACGCATTATTGATCTTGTGACATCATAAAATGATATTGAAATAGAAAACCCTTAAGGTTACAAAAATACATTTTAATATAATTTTTTATTTAAAAAATTTAAAAAGATGATAAAGACTATACTAATACAAAGTAATGAAGAAAAATAGAAAATAAAATAGAAATAGAAAAGTTTAAATTTACTAAGTTTCCAATTACCAAGAAATATAGGTGTCTGTTCTCTAATCCAGGGGTTCCCACCTGTGGGCCGCGGCCAACTAAAAGGCCACCGGACCCCATGAAGGCATGGTCACACTCATTCTAGCGCCGCCACAAGCATCCCGCCAGCACTAGCATCGCCCTGCCCCGAGTGTCCCACCAGCACTAGCGCCGCTCTGAGCATCTCACCAGTGCTAGTGCTGCCCCGCCCCCAAGCGTCACGCCGGCACTAGTGCTGCTCTGAGCATCCCACCAGCGCTAGCACTGCCCCGAGCGTCCTACCAGTGCTAGCACCGCCCCGAGCATCACGCCAGCACTAGCACAGCTCCGAGCATCCCACCGGCACTAGCACCACCCCGCCCTGAGCGTCACGCCGGCACTAGAGCCACCCCGAGTGTCCTGCCGACTAGCGCTGCCCCATTTGCAGCGTTTGCGCGGCCCTGTTTGCACATGCACTCACGCACGGCCCACCAAAAAGGTTGGTGACTTCTGCTCTAATCACGGAAGTCAATTTTCCATGTCAGCAAGTTCTGTCAATTTCACCAGGCATTCTCCATGGTGAATCTTTGTGCATATAATACTATCTTGGTGTGGTAATCATATATTGAAATAGTTTTCCAAATAGTTTTTTTTAAGCAGTTAATTAGTTAATTATAAAAGGAAAAGTTCTGGTTTGAATCGAATATTAATCTTTCAGTATCTTATGTATCATGAATTTCCTGTACTGTACGTATTTGAATCCAATATTTTTAGCTTTTTTACATACCCCCAAGGACGCTTAAAATGTCCCTTCATGTTGTTCACTTTTAAGACATATATTTCAAGTGCCTTTCTATATTCTAAATAATTTTTCTGCCGTCGTGTACCAACAAAATACCATTTTATAAAAATTCCCTTTGAGATCATATCCCAATGTAACTTTCACTCTTTTAACCACATATTTTCCCATTGATCCATCTGTATATTATAATTAAAATTCTTAGCCCACTTTTTCATACATTCTTTAAGTTCAAGGCCACAAAAATTAGATCTGTGTTACTGTGGTGAAAGATTATGAATAGGTACTCATAATAATAGAAAACAATTTAAAGCTGCTTTTGTTTCTCTTCATTCACATATTGTTGTTTTCTAATTTTAAGATCACATAAATCTAAGATTGGGTAAAAAGAAATTTCAAAGCATATAAAGAGACTCTGTAAGTAAAGCTAGGAAATTTTTAATATAGTTTCCAAGATATTGGTTTTAGTTTGGTACAGTGGTTAAAGATACTGTGCTAAAAACCAGGAGACTGTGAGTTTTAATTCTGCCTTTGCCATGGAGCCAGTCACTCATTCTCAGTCCTAGGAAGAGGATAACGGCAAACCATTTCTGAAAATCTTGCTAAGAAAACTGCAGGGACTTTCCCAGGCAGTCATCAAGAGTCAAGACTCTCTCAAAGACCTGTGTTCACTCACACAGGCAAAAGCTCTGCAGATTTGAGGTATTTTCCTGTTTTAAGTATTTTGTTGGATAACAGTGTTTTATGATGAGATAAAACTCACTGGAAAATATTGGTTTCTTTCTATTACAATTGTACAATAAGTGAATTTTATTTGATAGAATAGTTCATGCAAACAGCAAAGGCTTTTTAGCACTTCTGACTCCAATCTTAGTGTAGAATTTGCAATGAAAAAGGTATTCCTCATTTACTGACTGCAATTGGGACTGACAACTCTGTTGTTAGGCAGGACAGTGTTACGTGCAAAACCACGTGACTGCACCAACAAGTTCTGGCTGCAGTTAAGCGAGTCAGCATGGGTTGTTAAGCACAATGTCACATGGCTGTGAATTGCAACTTCCTGCCAGTTTTCCCATTGACTTATGTTGCTGGAAGCTGGCTGTGAAGATCACAAATGGCAATCATATGACTGCAGAACACTGCAATTGTCATAAATATATGCCAGGTGCCTAAATCATGATTATATGACTGCAGGGATGCTGTGATGGCTGCAGCTTTGAAAATGGGTCTTGGTTTTCAACATAATTTTAAGTTTGAATGGTCACTGAATGAGTACTTGATAAGCATGGGCTACCTGTATTTGATTTTGGTTTGTAGACATGTGATTAAAATTGAGTAGAATTTTGAAGTTTGCAATATTGTTAGATAATTTGGGCCACTAAAGATATAGTATATTGCTGGTTATATATCCGGCACTCTTATGTGTTCCTCCATCAATCATAATTAGGCTTTAGGACTGGTCAACCTATATACAACTCATAATATTCCAATTATCATGAGCAATAATTTAATAGGTAGCCCCAACATACTTAGAGGATATCAGGTAGATAAGATTTGGCCTCTTTTCTGTTCAATGTTTTATGCTTATGAAAGAGGAGATTTCAGAATATAGTTGGAAAGAGCCTGAATAATAATTAGGCTTAAAAGTAAGCCATGTAGCCTTCATGGCATTCTTGATTTGTTTTCCTTTTTAATTCATAATTTGAAAAGAAAATGTATCTTTAACACTGGCAAAGGCATGAAAGTAATACTGTATATTGCTTTTTTGCATAATCTCTAAAGCTCAATAGAAATAAATATTTTCAGAAGAAATAACTATATGTCCATTTATAAATTACCGGGGGGGGGGGGTAGATTTTTGTTAAAGGATAAATATATGAAAATGTTCAGAATACTTGCTTGTTTAGCTTTTGCTTTGATGTTGAGTAATTGAATATTTATTGGAGTCAGGCTAATCACAGTTTTAAAAGGGATAACTCAAAAGGAGGTAATCTTTTTAAAATATAGGTTTGTCTTTGTGCTTATGATGTTTCTGTTTTCTCCATGTTGTCATAATATAAATGACTGATAACAGCTGAACATTATACAACATTTTTTTCTGTTCTGTGAAATTTACTTTTGGGCAGGCTATCCAAGAAGAGTTTAGACTTGGCCTTTTCTGGATCTTAATTCAACCATTATATTTCCATGGCTTGGAAAGCATAGTCAGTTTAATTATAAATTGAGATGTCACTTACTAGATTTTTCTTAGTTTGTCTTCTCCATAAGCATAATTTTGTACATATTGAACATGATGTATTGCTGCTATTAAAATTATGTATGAAAGATAATAAAAGGGAAAATGAAAAGCTGCAGAAGTATAAAGTATCCTAAAATAGTCAGCAGGGTTCAAGTAGCATCTAAGTAGCTTTAAAAATTGGTGGGAAATTCTATTTGGGGGGGGGGGGGACTCAGTAAAATAATTGCTGAGAGAATTCCTCTGGAAAAAAGACTGGGACACCTTTACTCCCTCTGCACAGATTTTCTGGGTTTCCCTGGAGAATAATTAGACAAATGAAGATGTATTGCTGAAATGTTTGTGCCTCTTTTTCTTTTCTTTAAAGAGAAAGTATTGAGTAATTTAAAGAAACCGAGTCATACATGCAGTGTTATAATTGTATTGTTTTCTTTAAGTTTACATGTTCCTCACTGAGCTGGGATAGCACCATTGAGAATCCAAGTTAGTGATGTATTTAAGATCATTTGAGTTGAGATACATTAAGCAAAGCACACATATGCCTGCAATTATGTCAGAGGAATGCAGTTACTTGTGAATTTTATTGATTTCTCTTAAGCAGACTGGCTTTACTGTTGCTAGAAAAGAAATAGAAAGTTTAAGTTAATGACAACTAGTATTCCTTCCTCTATCAATACAATCATTGCAATAAATTTTTGAAAGCTTGACTTTAGATGCTGATAAGTATTTGGATGCTGATAATGTGACTTTTTTTTTCAGTTGCCTCTTCTCTGACTGAAAATATTCTTAAATCTTACAGTGAACACAAAGAGTTTTCAGAGAAGAAACACAAAGAGAAGGAGAAAACCAAACATAAAGATGGTAGTTCAGAAAAACATGACAAACACAAAGACAAACACAAAGATAGAGAGAAGGAGAAGCGAAAGGAAGAAAAGGTACAGTACTATGATGGAGATATTACTCCTTTGGATTGTATTTTTATCAGGGATAAAGCCACTCTCTGCTTTCATGTTCTAAGTTATCTGATCTGCAGCTCTTGATGCCAAGAAAAAGTTAAGATCCTGAGGATAAAATGAAGTTACAAATTGTGTACAACTTCATTGTATTTGAATGTTTTGTTTGTTTAAAATGTCAAGGGTTCAAAAGGGTACAAAGATAATTATGATAAAAATGCATACATTGTCAAAGAAAAATACATAGAAAGTACTTTTTTAAAAGGTGACACAATAGAATAAAGAAAAAAGAAATATAATATATAATTTTTAAATGCAATTCTATTTATACTTATCTAATGCGATTATTCAAGTACATCTGTATTTCTAATATATTCATATAATTATCACGCTTATTTTACGTGCTGCATTTTATATAAATAAGCCCCATATTTCATTACATTTCTCCATAGAAAGTCTATGTCAATAGGCGATCTGCTGATAATTGGCAAGTGCAATTAGATATTCAATCCATTAAGTGAAAGGAGCCGAACATCTACTTTTCCAATACTGCAATATCTATCGTTTAGCCATAGTAAGGGCATGGAGAATCCAAATATATTATCTAGTTGTCAAATTCCAAATGCTACATATGTAGTTCAACAGAATATTTTTGTCTGAAAATTTTAACTTTCGTCTCACAATTACATTAATGTCATCACTACTTTCTCCCAAAACTTAGTAAGTTTAGAACATTGTAAAAATGTGTTTTATTGTCACAAACTTAAGACATTTAAAATTAAAAACAAGCTTTTACATTGTATTTGAATATCTTAAGTTTGTAAGAATAAATGCCATATTGTTAGAAGAAGAAAATAGAAAAGATGCAATGTTTGAGATTAGTCTCACAGATTGAAAAGTTTCTCGGCACAAAAACTTCTGGTGCAAGGTCTTTTGTCAGTCCCATGGGGAGAAAATCTGATGTCATTTTTAAAAATCGTAGTGACCCAGTTCTCACTTATGTCTTTTAGAGTAAATCATCTGGTGAAATGAAAATAAAGAAAGAAAAGGAAAATGGCTTCTCCAGGTAGGCAAGTAACGACTTTGCACGAACATGCTTTCTGAATTTTTGCTCTTGTCTGAAAAGAATGAAATACGTTTCAATAAGTAGTCCTGGTCTATATTATCTGCAAATTAGCAGTGTTTCACATCAGGTAACATGCACACCCCTACTAGTATGCTAAATTGGATCTATTCTTTTATATCCTGAATCAGGGCATGAGAAAGCTGAAAGATGGCAGAGAGCCAATGAAAGGACTTGTTCTAAAAAAAACCTAAAATATTGAAATGGTTTATCAGATTACCTGCACTCTGTGAAACAGGGTGAGCTCCCATTACTTGCCCCAGCTCCTGCCCACATAACAGTTTGAAAGCATGCAAATGCAAGTGGATTAATACGTACCACTTTGGTGGGAAGGTGACAATCTTCTGTGAGCTTTTGGTGTATAGCCATGCTGGCCACATGACCATGGAAATTGTCTTCAGACAACACTGACTCCCTCAGCCAAGAAACAGAGATGAGCACCGTGCCCTAGATACAACTGACAGGGAAACTTTTTGCTTATGCTCAGAGGCTTATGTTTTATTGTTGAGGAGTTTTATTCTCTTGCTCTTTGTCATGAAATTCTTGCAGGAATTTGTTTCCATTTTAACATTGAATATTGCAAGTACTTCATTCCAGAGTAGATAAGAATGCAACGATAATGAGTGAATTCTTGTTGCAGTAAAATTAGTAAGGTGAGCTTCCAGATGATGTTTTAACTGGTTGTTGTTTTTTTGTAAACATGTATATTCCTTCCTCATATAGTCCACCATGTATAAAGGAAGAAATAGATGATGTTGGCTATTACAAAGAAGATTACAAGAGACCCCGAGAGGATGATGAGTGAGTGTTAAATTCAGCTGTCTTTCCAGTTCTGAGTCTTGATCACTTGAGTTGATTAGCTATATCTCTTTTGATAAGATCAGAACACAAATTTATATCTGGTGTGTAGAATCTACAATTCAGAGTACATCAGAATGTTTTCCAGTTGATGCATTATTATATTATTTTGCAGAAGTTCTCTAGAATAAAGTTGATCAATATAAGGGGCAGTAGGCTGAATCAAGCACTAAAGCATTAAATGTATGCTGTTTCACAGATTTAGCATAGATAGATAATTCATATTTATTGTCAGATGCTGGGATAATTTCTATAGTCTTGGAAAAGGCTTCTAAAGCAACCAATTATTAAGCCAACAGTTTAATGACAACCTTATTTTAAGAATGTTTACTTCTCAGAGTTGTTTGCTGAGATGGACAGCCATACAAATTGAAGGAAGATAGATGGATGATTGGACGGACAGACAGACAAAAAAGTAACCTTTTGAAATGGAGGCAGGGTAATTTTTTCAAGCACTAATATTCAAATAGAACTGATGGGGCTAAAAAGAAATGAATTATTTTCAATTATTTTGCAATTTCAGTATTGACTACAAACCTAAGAAGATTAAAAAAACCGAAGATGTAAAAAAATCAAAAAAACGAAAACAGGAAGATGAAGAGGTATTTTTTACATTTTATTTTATCTTATGGACTGCCAACAATTTATGACAGTGGATCAGTGTTGATCCTGACATAGCTTTAAATGTTGTCCAATATATATAGTAAGAATCCTACTCTATTTCCCCAAAAATAAGACTTGGTCTTATAAACTTTTTTTGTCTCCAAAAGAGGCAGTAGGTCTTATTTTCGGGGGATGTCTTATTTTTTTCCCAACACCTGCCTCGCGGCTGCGGCACCAACAACCCCATCCAGCAGGAGCCTGTGTGGCTGGCTGCTCACTTCTGCGGCCGCTCACGACAGGCCATGCGGCCCACCATGCCATGCCACTGCCACCAGGCGAGGCAGATAGGGGAGGGGGTGGAGCTGCCCCAAGCGCACCATAGGCACGCAAACACTTTTCGCCCAGAGACTGCAATTTGCTCTGTCTCCAAGCGCCTCATTTGCAAGCCGACAGAGCTTCCAGTCTCCGTCATTTCACTCAGTTTCCAAACGCCACATAGGCATCCAAACACTTTTCGCCCAGAGAGAGACTGGAAGCTTTGTCTGCTTGCAAATGGGGTGCTTGGAGACGGAGCAATTCTCCAGCATGAGGATGGAGAATCCACAAATGGGTTTAGACTGTCTTCCTGCCCAATTAGACTAAGTCTGACAAAGTTGCTACGCCTCCTGCTGGGCCTTAGTACCTCCCAGACCCGACTTAGTCTTCAGTCCATCAGGACACGATTGTGTTGGCTCCTTTATCAGACTTTTTGGTCAGGTTGTATATTTATTATTTCCCCTTCGTGGATTCCCGGTATACCCTACTTCAGCGCTGGGATCAGCGCTGTTTCAAATCCCAGCGGTTCATTTTTTTTTTCCTTTTCAGGAAAGAGACTCAGGTTCCGAGGAGTACGGGTCAAGGGACATCCAATTGTCCGAGGATGAGGAGTCTGCTCCGGACCCCTCTCCCTTTGTTGGTCTATTCGACCCAAGGTTGTTTAAGTCACTTCTACTGAAAGCGACTACCTCGGCCAAGATTTTCCCTGGTCAGGAACCGCAACCGGTTCCCTCCACCAGTCAGGACTCAAAGCCGCTTTTCTCCGAACCAACGATCACGGAAAGACATATCCCTTGTCCCCCCTTCTTCCTGAACACCATTCAAAAGCAATGGGGGACTCCTGGCACCCTCCCATCACCGGGGGGAACGGACAAAAAGTTATTTAACATCGCCCCGGCCTTATCAGAGCTCTTGGAGGTTCCGACCGCGGATGAGTCGCTAACACCAATCTTCTCTTCTTCCACTGTGTCAGGGGACATGGCTGAGGTCTTAAGAGCAGAGGACAGAAAATCTGAGTTTTTCTTACGCAGGTCTCACCAAGCCTCGGCATGGTCGTTGAAGGCGTCCACATCCACCTCTTTCTTTGCCAGGACTTCCATTATATGGCTTCGAGAGCTCCAGGCCATGATCCCCCCGGATCAGGTTCGTGCTCACCAGAATCTGAGTAAGCTAGTGGCCACATCTGAATACATGGCGGATGCATCACTACACGCCGCCAGATTTTCATCCTGAGCCATAGCCTCTTAACGTCACAGCCCGCAGGCTCCTATGGCTCAAACAATGGTGAGCGGACTTAAAATCAAAGTGGCGCCTGGCAACCGCCCCCTATAGTGGCGGGCAACTATTTGGAGAGGCACTCAACCCTTACCTGGTGGAAAACAGAGACAAGCGTAAGGTGTTGGCCCACCTTAACAGAAGGGCGTACCGACGGACCAACCCGTACGCCCATAGGCCGCTGTTCCGATCAGGATCAGAGTGGGCTCAGCCTCGCCCCTTTCTCCCCAGACCTGACCGCCAAGCGGAGCATCGCGCTCCTAAGCCTCGACAGCATTTCCAGGCCAAGCGGCCCTTTCGGGGCACAGGAAGCCGTCCTTTCAGGAGAAACAAGTGACCTCAGGACGGCCATCCCCATAGGCGGCAAACTCACTTTCTTCATTCACGAATGGGAGGCCAGCACCAAGACGCCTGGGTTCTCAACACCATCAGGTGCGGCTTCCCCCTCGAGTTTGCTTCCCATCCCCCAGAATGATTCGTTTCTTGCCCAGCTCCCAGAAATCCAGTCAAAATACGACTCATGAGCGAGGCCATTCATCACCTTTTGGAAATCAGAGCCATAGAACCAGTACCGGCTGGACAAATACATCGGGGCTTCTATTCCATCCTCTTTGTTGTTCCAAAAGCTTCGGGAGGATGGAGAGCAATACTCGATCTGAAGGGACTAAACTCTCATCTTGTCCACAAAAAATTCAAGATGTAGACGCTTCAGTCCATTCTGGCCAGTATCAGAAGACACGATCTCCTAACGTCTATCAACCTCACGGAAGCGTACCTTCACGTCCCCATCCTTCCCGACCATCGGAGGTTCCTCAGGTTCTGTTACGCGAACCATCATTATCAATACAAGGCTCTACCATTCGGTCTCTCGTCTGCCCCAAGAGTATTTACCAAGATCTTGGCAGCACTGGCCGCCCACCTGAGACTAGTTCCTGTACGGATCCAATGTTACCTGGACGACATCCTCATCCAGTCCACCTCCTTACAGAAGGCTCGGTCGGACCTGGCCTTATCCATCAGGACCCTTCAGGACCACGGTTTCGCAGTGAATTTCCAAAAGAGCCAAACAGTGCCTTCAACCCGCCTCCTTCATCTAGGCGCGATCATAGACATCGGTCTCTGCAAGATCTATCTGTCGTCGGAACGTCGGGACAGCATTCGGGCCCCGATCAGGCAGGTACGAAGGGAGCGTGTGGTCACACTGGCCATACTTTCCCAACTCTTAGGAAAGATGGTTTCTTGTATGGGGATAGTGCCATGGGCCAGGCTACATTCCAGAACCCTACAATGGTTTCTGCTCCCATTTCAGAGGCAGGGCACCAGCTCCTCCAACCAGAAGGTAAGGGTTCCGTCTCAAACCCTAGAATCCCTTCAGTGGTGGACCTCCCCAGCGGTAGCCAGGGGCTCCTTATTCAAGGAACCAGGCAGGCTCACCCTAACGACGGACACAAGTCTGTTCGGCTGGGGGGCATACCTACAATCACAGGTCAGGGCCGATGGTCACAGTCGGACCTCAAACACAACATAAACTGGCTAGAGCTCAGAGCCATACATCTGGCACTGCGCCACTTCAGCGACAGTGTGGCGGGACAACATGTCCTGGTGCTCACGGACAACGTGGCAGCGAAAGCCCATGTAAACCGGCAGGGGGGTACCCGGTCCAGGTCCCTTATGACCGAGGCCCAGTTGCTGAATACGTGGGCAGAGACCAACCTCTCCTCCCTCAAAGCAGAGCACATCTCGGGAAAGGCAAACCAACAGGCGAACTCCTTGAGCAGGTCGACAATGGATCACTCCGAGTGGCGCCTGCATCCCAATCTATTCAGAGAGATCTCGAAGAGGTTCGGACTGCCGGTCTTGGACCTGTTCGCTTCCCCGGCGAATTCTCAGCTCCCGAAATTTTTCTCCCGGTTCCCATCTCCAGGGGCGGAACAGGCGGACGCCCTCCGCAGTCCATGGCCCGAGGGCCTGCTCTATGCCTTTCCCCCTCTCCCTTTGCTCCCGGCTGTTATCCGGAAGATACTGCAGGAATGGGCAGAGCTGATATTGGTTGCTCCACACTGGCTGAGATGGCTGTGGTTTGCCGACCTCGTGAGCCTTTCCATCACTCGGCAGTGGAGGATTCCTCCAGATCGGGTTACGCTCAGCCAGGGAGCTCTGCAGCACCCGGACCCTCAGTGGCTCCAGTTAGCCGCCTGGCTCCTGATCCGAGAGTCCTATTCGGCCGGCGTAATCTCCATAATTCAGGCCTCCAGACACCTCTCAACTAACAGGATATACGGCTCCTCGTGGAAGAACCTTTGTCACTGGTGCACAAGGAACCACCTCGACATCTCGACCATCACCATCCCGAGAATCCTTGAGTACTTACTGGAGGGGCTCAAATAGGGCTTGGCACCCAATACCATCCGCAGACAGGTGGCGGCTCTATCCACGTTGTTTACATGTGACAATTCAATGCCATTGGCTCAACACCCCATGGTACGCTCCTTTATCAAGGACGCAACTAACACCAAGCCCGTGGTTCATCGTTATCCCTCTTGGGAACTCCCGCGGGTCTTGCAGGCCCTGACCTCAACACCGTTCGAGCCCATCAAGACCTGTTCATTGCGGTTCCTAACCATGAAGTTAGCCTTCCTCATAGCCGTCACGTCGTCTAGGCGCATCTGAGAATTAGCTGCTCTCTCTGTCAGAGAGGACCTTTGCGTCTTTCACAATGACAGGGTGGTCCTTCGACTGGATCCGTCATTTATACCCAAAGTGAACTCTTTGTTCCACAGGTCACAAGAGGTTTTTGTCCCCGACCATCTCACGGGTTAGAATGCCAATGGCACTCCTTGGACGTTGGAAGGGCGTTACGCCATTACCTCAAGCAGACTTTAGCCTTTCGCAAGTCGGAAGCGCTCTTTATTTCCTTTCAACCTTCTTCCATGAGGCAGAAGGTCTCGTCTTCAACTATAGGCAGGTGGATCAAGGCTTGCATTGCAAGAGCGTACCAATCGCATTCCTTGTCAGCTCCAAGCCATATCACCGCTCGCTCCACCTGCAGCGCTGCTACATCAGCAGCGTGGGCAACACAGGCATCAATTGGGGATATTTGTAGGGCGGCGACCTGGTCCTCGCCTTCCCCGTTTGTGAGGCATTACAGGCTGGATAGATTCGCCTCCGCAGAGGCTTCATTCGGCCGGAGAGTGCTCTAGCAAGTAGTGTCATCAAGTGGGACACAGACCCAGACTGATTCCCTCCCATAGGGACAGGACAGCTTTGGTATGTCCCATTCGTGGATTCTCCATCCTCATGCTGGAGAAGGGGCGTTGTCTTACCTGAACGCCTTTTCTCAGCATGATGATGGAGAATCCACACCCACCCCTTTAGGTCCATCAGGTCCTGTGTCAGGGGTAGGGGAGCCAACACATCGGACTATCGTCAATAGCTTCACCTTCGTCGTGTCTGGGAGGTACTAAGGCCCAGCAGGAGGCGTGGCAACTTTGTCAGACTTAGTCTAATTGGGCAGGAAGACAGTCTAAACCCATTCGTGGATTCTCCATCATCATGCTGAGAAAAGGCATTCAGGTAAGACAACGGCCCATCTCGGTTTCTAAGCATGCCATTCACAGGCAGACGAAGCTTCCAGTCTCCCTCTGGGCAAAAAGGGGACATCTGGATTGCCTGTCCCCCCCCCACCTCTGCCTCTACGTTTGGACTTACCTGCACTGCGCCAGACACCATCGGCCCCCGCGCACTCGCCGCCACTTGTGCTGGCCACACCTCCCGGACTTATTTTTGGGGTAGGGCATATATTAGGCCCACCCAAAAAAATCAGGCTAGGGCTTATTTTCGGGGTGGGTCTTATTTTCGGGGAAACATGGTATCTTTAGCCTGAACTATGGAGGTAATTAAACAAGTTTGTAGATGATGCAATATGAATATAGCATATTTACTTGAAAATACACTTTCTCTTTTGTTTATAAATGTAGCATTATATAAGGCTTACAGAAAATCAAATTTTAATTTGAGCAGTGTTGATAATGTTGCTCAGTCCTATTATATCTCACTTAAAAATAGTTAATTCATAATAACCTTGACATATTAACCTTGATAAAACTGTATAAAGCCGCTAAAATACTTGTATGTTAAACCTCCTTTTCTATTAAGAATATTTCAAATGGATCTCATTTTACGCTAAATTTTAAAATATAAAAGAATCTTGTGTTACCATGGTATGTTTTCATTTATCTGTTTTTAGGAGAGCAAACCGAAGAAAATAAAGAGCAAAGATAAGAAGCTCCCAGCAGGAGATATGAAAAAGAAAAAAACAAAAAAAGAAGACGAACAAAAATGGAAATGGTAACACCTACATACATTTGTATATACATGTCCATCGTGTAATTTTCTTTCTTTCATGTTAAGCAATATTATGCACAGCATAGAAAAAAAGTAAGAAATAATAAACCATTAAAATAAACAGTAGGAGACTAGAAAAAGGAAAGGAAATATAGCTAACTTTCTTTTATACCATCACCATTCACCTTACGTTTCTATCCTTGCAACCCACCTTTGTTTTAAAGAATATTGTTAAAGCCCAGTTTGTCTACATTCAGGTTACTCCTAGGTATCTTTACTCATAAGATGCTATGTACTACCTAACTAGTCCCCTCGCCCTACCTAATCTTCTCACTTGAGATGGGTGGCAAAAAATTTAATAAATTAAAAAAATCTTGTCTTTTCATTAGTATTTGCTCATTGTATCATTTCTCAATCAATCTTTAGTAAAAATTTCATCAGGATACATATATTCATGTATTGGCCACAGTTCATGCATAATTTGCAGTAATTCATTCTATTTTCCCTGTCAATGACAGCCACTTTGCTCTTTGAGATATTTTCATATTTTTCATACTGAGTCATATACAACCTATCATGCTTGATCCCCAAAGATGTTTTTTTTAAAAAAAAAAACAACATAATTATCTTTCTGAAAAACTCCTCTTTAGAGAAACTGATATCCTGTCCTTAATATGATACAAATAAAAAAATTCACTGGTTCACAAGGGGTCATTGAGTGCTGCATCTTATCTGACAAGTCCTGAGAATGCATGACAAAATTTTAGTAATAGGGTTGAACAAATAAATGGCAGATTCTTGGAAATAAAAAAAAGTATGACAAGGACAGAAGGAAAAAAGAGGAATCCCGCTGAAATCCAAAGGACCTTACCACCAGAATCAAGGCCACAAATGATTACTTTGCAAAGAAATTTGTCAATGGGGTAACAACAAAAGGAGGCATGGCATAGAAAGAAAAGAGCCTGGAATTGATTTTTAAAATGCCCACAGAAGATAACCTATAGTTATTTCTCAAGCTATAAGCTCAGTAATAATAGAAAAGGGGATAGATTAGAATTTTTTTTTGCACGGCACAGCAAAGAAAGAGAGTTTGCTAGTCAGATGGTTTAAGAAGCAAAAAGACATAGAGAAGAACAGAAATAATGATTTGTAGACCAGAAGAGAGAGAGGAGCACAGGAAGAAGTTTCAGAAATTGGTCCAAGCCATAACCCCACTTGATAGAAGGGGAAAGTATTGGCGCTTTTTATGTGATGTTATGAGAGTGGCAATTTTATGCAAGTGATTTTATTTTACTGTAAAAGACTCGACAGCTTACTCTAATCATTTCAGGTAGAGAATATGAAAAAGTAACTCTTTCCAGTATAAAGTAACCAAATAAATATGCCATCAGATATTCAGGGAACTTTCTCAGGAACATGGGAGAGAATTATTGGCCAGGTGGCTAAGCTAGGATTAAAATGGCTATAGCCTGATTTAAAAAGAAATGGTGTCCTTACTTGTCCTAATATGTACAGTGAGTTTTTGGGGTCAAGAGTAATATCTTGATAACTCACAACATCATCATTTTCTCCCTCCCTCTCTGTCTTTTGAAGGTGCAAAGCTATTCCGCCTCCCTTTCATCCTCTGTCTTCCTTTCATCGGATTTGTTTTTCGTCTTTAAGGCTATGAACTCATTAATGGCCTTCTCTAAAGAGCCTATTATTAGTCTCAATGCCGGTTACGAAATTTGGAGAACTAGAAGCTCTCTCAGTGAGAGGAAATCAGTGTGTCATTCCCCATTATTTTATGCAATCCCTTTATTGCATTTTTGAACTCAGAATATTAGCCTTTAAAATAATACAACCAACTCCACCCCTAACTATAACAGAACTATTTAGAAACTAAGAGCATGAGTTGGTTAAGAATGCTTCTGATTAAATGAAGGATGAAAAACTATATTTGCATATCACCCTTTTCATATGCTGAATACTTTGATGTGTATTTTTTCTTTTTCATTTTTATTTTCTGTTACAAAATAACTTTTGTTATTGTTTCAGCTAACCAGCTCTGAGTGTTTAGAAATAAAATCCCCCAATGAGAATATCAAATGATAAACAAATGATAACTTTTAAGAAATTATTTAAGCATACTTTAGAATATAAAACTATTGGTTTAATTTTCAATGCGAATTTTTTATTATTATTTAAAAAATAAGAGTAACTCAAGAATATATTGGTATTATATTCATTCCTGGTTTTCACATATCTTGTACGTCTTCATTTCACACTCACCACACATTGTCGTGTAACTTGGTGAACTATAAAGATATGCTCCCATTTTCAGTTCTGGGAGCTAGATTGTGTCTAGCTCCCAGAGCCGTGGTGGCGCAGTGATTAGAATTCAGTACTGCAGGCTACGTCTGCTGACTGCCAGCAGTTTGATTCTCAAGGGCTCAAGGTTGACTCAGCCTTTCATCCTTCTAAGGTCAGTAAAATGAGGACCCAGATTGTTGCGGGCAATGTGTTGACTCTGTAAACCGCTTAGAGAGGGCTATAAAGCACTGTGATGCTGTTTATGTCTAATTGCTATTGCTAGTATTGGTATGCCTAGAATGTTATAGTTTGACTATAAAGAGGGAGGGAAGCATAAAGAACTGATCAATCACAATTGGTTGTGGTTCTGTCTTAAACGGAACAAACCCCTGATTCATTACTGTGGACTAATAAGGAAGTCTTTGTTGCCTTATTTACTGTCCATTCCATTTTATTGCTGCTTTTTGAGATGCAGTCTTATGCATATGTTTTGCTTCTGTCTGAAGCTAATATATAGTCATTTTGAATGCCATTTTAACAGTTGCTTGGGATATATACATTTATGGATGATAAATAATCTAAGCAGTATCTCTTTGTTTACCTTTCTAAAGCTGTGGTATTTTTCTTGAGTTTTGTGACCATTATCCTATCCTGTATCATAACTGTTATCCTGTACTGGCCAATCTTTACTGAAATGCTCAAGCAATAATTATCTTCCTAGTTACATCAACACACTTTGGGCTGTTTCACATAATATGCTTTTTGCAAGCAAAATGCTCAGTGCCTCTAAAATATGTCACCAAATTCCAATGGCAAACCACTGAGAAATGACAGGATATTTTCTACCTTTTTTGTGGGGAGGGGAGAGAGATGGGAAGACAAGAGGGTAAAAAAATTCTTTCTAGCATCACATCCAATGAAAAATTAACCTCTCACCAAATTAACCTCTCACCAACCACAGTCTGGTTTGGAGGCATCACTGCTTCAGACAGGAAGGCGGTGCAGAGAGTGGTGAGGATGGCCGAAAAGATCATTGGCAGTTCCCTCCCTACCATCCAGGACATAGCACAGAAGCGTTGCTTGAGCAGGGCCCGCAAGATTTTCTGGGACACTACACATCCTCTTCACAACCTGTTTTCCCTGTTACCTTCTGGGAGGAGGCTTCGTGGTATCCGTAGCAGAACATCCAGATTCAGCCATAGTTTCATTCCATACAGCATTAACCTTGCGAACTCTCAAACTTCCTTCTTGCGTTATATATTCAAGATGGACAGTATTTAATATTTATTTGCTATGTATATGTAGGGATGTGGGTCTATATATATGTTGTACATAGTATGTTTAGGTGTGTGTCATGTATATGTTTCACTTTGAGAGCAGGCAACTAAATTTCATTTTTTATGTGTGCCATTGTGCCCACAATATAAAAATGACAATAAAGGTTATTTATCTTTATCTTTATCAAAAACACCCAAGACTTTCTATTCCCACCTACTTCACTGATGTCAATAGTGCTGCTTGCTCCAACTAAAGGAATTTTAAAGAAATGCATCTCCTGGCTTGCACACCATGATCTCTGCCCAAAATACAGACCTTTACATACTATTTATTTCAGTGGGCCAAAAAAAAACAAAAAAACCCAACCCAAGATGTATTTCTCTGCTTCATGTTTTGCATAACAGATTGTTATTATTAATATTTTAAATGATCTTTGGAATCTGTTTCTGTAATAAACCACGAGACAATAGACATCTGAATATACACTTGTGCAACATTTAGAGCTTCCTATAGCCTAGGTCAGGGGTAGGGAACCTTGGCTCTTTTATGACTTGTGGACTTCAACTCCCAGAATTCCCGAGTCAGCATGGCTGGTTCAGGAATTCTGGGTATTGAAATCCACAAGTCATAAAAGAGCCAAGGTTCCCTACCCCTGGCCTAGGTGAAGGCATTCACATATATAAGATATTCTGAAATTATACTGGGGTCCCGTTGGGTAGATGCTGGTACTAGATAAATTAATGTTTATTAATAGAACTCGGATGCACATTACTTTTATGCAACCTATACTTGTTCTAATGTGATCCAAAAATTGATTCTCAGTTTCATTCTTGGCATATAAACTCAGAAACTTGGTTTTGGTCTTGAAATTTCTTGGTCAGGCATTTCAAAGCATGTAACTGTTTACACACAAACACACATACATTATTTTATATACTTTTCAAAAATGGTAATTTATGGTCATTTTGAGTTTCATTGGATGTTTCCTGAGATGTTTTCACTTTGCATTTTAATGCAGAAATATATTAAATTTATATTAATATGGGATTTTATGAATTATATGTTACTAATAGGTTTATAAGTTTTAAGTACTATTTTATATAACTTAGTACTGTATTAGCAAGAATGAATTCAGCTTTGTTCTGTTATCCTCATTTACCTGTTTTGTATCTTTGTATAGTAGAGAGCATTGATTTATTGCCTATTATTTTTGAAATTCTTTATTTTAGAAAATACCTTGACTATAAGTAATTCTAACATTTGTTTAGAAAATAAGTTAATGATGTGACATAAAAGCAAATCCAGAAATTAAGTGAAGAGCATTAACATTATTAACATTAATAAATATAGAGAGATGTTTTTAGGCGCATCAGAACAATGAAAGACTCTCTTTGATTCTGGATTTATGTGCAATAGCTGAATGGATGCTAGTCTTACTTATTTCACCTCTTCCTCTGTTTTAAAGGTGGGAAGAAGAACGCTATCCTGAAGGTATTAAATGGAAATTCTTGGAGCACAAAGGTCCTGTGTTTGCTCCACCATACGAACCGATGCCTGAAAATGTCAAATTCTACTATGATGGTAAGTTATAAAACTGGTGTTTTGTAGAAGAGCAAAATTAATAGCTGTTTACAGCATCCTAAAGACTGGATAAGCTATGAGTTTTCATGGGCAGAAATGGTAATAGTTTTGCTAATCGGTAAAATGAGGACCCAGATTGTTGGGTGCAATATGCAAAATAGTGCTTCTGCATTGTAAACTGCCCAAAGAGTGCTGTAAAGCAGGGCTTTTCAATCGGTGGTACGCGTACCACTGGTGGTATATTGGCAACTGGCAGGTGGTACGTGGCCCTGCCCAGCCCAGCCAAGGGTAGCAAGGGAGGGAATGAGCCAAAGAGTCAGAAGAGAATGGGCTTTTGTCAGAGAAACGGTGAGAGAGAGAGCAAAGGCTTTTGGAGGGACGTGTGCGTGAGAATGGGGAGGATTTTGGAGAGGCATGTGCATGAGAATGGGAAGGATTTTGGAGGGACGTGTGCATGAGAAAGAGAAAAGGCTTTTTGTGGGAGAAGCCGTGAGGAGAAAGGGAGAAGAGAAGGAAGGAGATGCGAATGAGAAAGAGGGAGGGAGGGAAGGAGCCTAACCCCCTCCACTGGAAACCCCCGGATCCCCCCCCGACAGCAACCACAATGCTGATGTGGCCCTCTGAAATCAAGTTCGACACCCCTGATAGAAGAGGATGGGGGGGGAGAGGAGAGGATATAAAAGAAGGGGGCTACATTACAGTGTATAGTATGCTCTTGCTGCTCTATAAAGCTCCCAGTTCCAATCACATTGGAGGTGATTGTTGAATTAAGAGGTAATCCCACCTCTTCCCCCTCCCCCATACAACTCTCCCTCCCTCCCCATCTTCTAACTATATTTTACCTTGATTGGGATTTCTATTTTTATTCTTTTAAATATATTTATCTGTTAGGATTTTAATGTTTTAATGCTGGAAGCCGCCCAGAGTTGTTTGCTATGAGGTGGGTGACAAATAAATCCAATAAATAAATATTTTATTAACAATTAAAGTGCAAGGTTTTTTTTCAAATTATATTTGGTTTAATCTATAGGTGACATTTAGACTGATAAAAAGATATCACCAAGATGGTTATTTTTAATAAGTTATCATTTGATTTGAAGAATTGTCATTCAATTGCTGTCTCTTTATATGCTTAACAGGAGTTTTAAAGTGTGGGTTGGGCTTTCTGCATGTAGGCCCTAGCAAACATGAGCTTCTAGAGCCATGATAGATATACTAGTATATAACACTAGTATGCTTATCAAAGCCTTTTCCAGATGATTGTTCAGTAACATAGACTACCCGTTTGTGTGCTCATTCTGCTTCTGCAAGTGGGATATAGATGACAACTGCTAAATAAATTAATTTATTAAAAAGGGAAGCTCGTATTGGAGTCCCTTAGACTCCATAGCCATTCTATGTTAACTGAGAGGGAGTAAGTTGCCTTTTTGGAAGTGTTTACATGGTCAGACCTTGTATGAGGTATATGAATAATATTGTGGTCTTCTAGATGAATCTCTATGAAGATGCTGAATCCAGGAGGACGTCGTTTGCCCAATACACTAACTACTCCCTACTTTCCCCCCCCTCAATATTTGAGAATTTAGGGTCTATAAATCCTTTCTCCTTCAATTGCTGAAGGGGAATCTGAAAATTGCAACTGCTTCATGGGCAAGGTTTTGTATTACCTGTGTCCGGTTGTAGTTCATAGACAAAGCTTTTGACCTGTTCTTAATCTATATGCACGTTCAATGTTGTTATCAGAGGTGAAAGCTGGGTACAGTGTTCTTATACACGCAGAAATGTATTTCCAACCAAAGATCAAATTAAATTATAGGAAAATGGATGTGTTTTAATGCCTGTAATTTTGTTTGTTACTCTTGAGATATTAAATAATATTTTTAAACCTTAAATTAACATTGTTCTCCTAGGTCTGAAGGCAGGGTAATTACGGAGCTCTGGTTTGGTTTGATTTGGCATTTGTTTTTCTAGTCAGTTATTTTCTTTTATATGTTGCTTTTTTATTTGTAAGCCACCCAGAGTTGTTTAGGAATTGGATGGTCTAAATAAAACACTGAGTAGAGGTTGATGGACGGATAAGTAAGATTATTGAATGACAAGAAAGTAGTACCTGAATTTGCAAGTGTATCATAGTTTTGTCACAGTCCAATTCTGCCTTTATATTACAAGTTCTGCCTTTACCACAGATTTTTATTGTACTGGGTCATTTGTTTCTGGCCTTGCAGGATTCTTAGGAGAGATAGAAGGAGATACTTTTAGTCCTGTTACTTTATTTCTTCTTAAATGTTTATATTTAGACTTCTGGAAAAATAAACAAAACAGAGCTAGCTTTTGCCTTATATTCCATACACTGATATCTGTGTGCTTATAACGTAGCCTGAAAGGATGGACACTTGCTTTTTAAATACTAAGACACCTCCTTTTTTCCTGACTGTATTTATGTACATTTGAAAAAACAAAACACCATACCATCACTTTTCTGTCCTTCAGAGTTCAGTATTTATAATAGAGAGCAACATATATAATGACAATCGCCACTATGTTACTAAATCTTCTTTGAATTCATTTGAAAAATACCTAAGGAGCCTAAACCAAAGGTTGTGAAGCATTTTGATTAAACATGTGAAAACTCTCAGCTGCTTCCCCTAGTATGACTAATGTTCTTAAAACAGAGGAAATTCTTCCTTCCTCCTGCCAAACATACCCAAAAGGATGTAATGTTTGCTTTTTCCCTGTGTCTTAATTACACAAGTAGAAGTACTATACTTGTAACTGGATTTCTCAAGAATCACATATTTTAAAATGACCTAAAGTATTTGTTTTTCTTTGCTGTGCTGTGGAATGCTGACAAATTATGCAGCCTGTGTCTGTGTTAGGCATATTGGGTAGGAAAAAGAGACATCAGATGTACTGTGTATTAGTGCAACAATTGCTTACTTTTAGCTGTGGAAGAAGCTGCCTTTCCACATATCTATGATTTCATGTTGAGCTTCTATTATATTCTTGAATGAAGGGGAAATGGGTCAGTAACAAATTGCTGAAATGTGAAGAAGACAGCCCTTTAACAACAAGTCCTTCGCTGGGGAATTTAGAAATACCAATATTCTTCTATTTGTCACACTCTTAGTCCAGTGTGATACTCTAAAGTAGCCCATTTCTTACTCCAAGTTTTTCTGGAATAAAAGCATTCTGGTAATCCAGAATAGTAAAAATCAAATTTTCTCATGTTTTGGATTGTATCTTTCATTATTTATTTTTTATTTATTACATTTATATGACACCCATCTCACTATTCAGAGTGACTGGGCTGCTTACAATGCTTACAATTATAATAAATATAAAAAGATTAAAATTAACAAGAATTAGAAAAAAAACTTAAGAACCAAGAACACAAGTGGTATCAAGCAGTTAAAAGTGGAGGTGGGAAGTTTGTACTTTCAGTCCTGCAAGATTCTGTTGATGTAGCCTTAACAATAAAGTAGAATTAGTTCATCTGTTTGCGTCTCTTGTCTGGTTTACCTGGGAGAGCTGACATCAGTCTTGCAAATCTGAAAATACAAACTTCCCACTGCCACTTTTAATTGCTTGATTTGTTTTGGCGGGTCCCTCCTAAATTTCTTTCTCTGACTGTCAACCCACTGGTAGCTCTTGCCTCTCTCATCTGATTGTTTCCTAGGCAGCATCTCTTCTCCTCTTCCCCAAGGTCATTCACACATTCCATTACAGTTATCTTCTCAACAGCCTCACTTTAAAAAAAGAAAAAGAAAGGAAGGTTGAAGATCAATAATTATCCAGTACAGCTTGGTCAAGGGACGGCTTCTCTTTCATGGCCAGTGGAATCAACCCCGTTTCCAAGAACGCATTAACTATTACTTTCAACTCGTCTCCAATGCCACTTGCTGGCTTTCACCTGGCCAGTGGGGCAGTGATAGATCTAATCTCCCAAAGAATTCTGTACACTTCAAATCAATCCCAGATCACCTCACAAGATGTTTTCTCTGCTTCTCAGCTGGACTTGTCCATCTAGTGGCCCATTCTGAGGTCACACCGTCCATTATAGAATTGGGAATAAAACTGAAGACATTTGTCATTTTCCTTTGAAACAAAATAGCTTGTTTGCAGGGTGGTTATTCTGGCTTGCACTGTATATCTGCTGGTAAGTGTGCCTCTGGATCTTTTCCAAGAGTAGCTGGAAGATTGAATATCTTTAGAATGTTGCCTTGTTATTTCATGCATAGTTTTCTTTGTTCAGGTAAAGTCATGAAACTCAGTCCCAAAGCAGAAGAGGTTGCAACTTTCTTTGCAAAAATGCTTGATCATGAGTACACTACAAAGGATATCTTCAGGAAAAACTTCTTTAAAGACTGGAGAAAGGTATAACAGCCTTTTATGGAAAAATAGTTTGTGGTGGGCTTCTTCATCTTTTAAAAATATGAACATTTACATACATCTCTGTCTTGGATAGATGAAAACTTCTCTCTAATACAGGGGTCCCCAACCCCTTGGCTGCAGCCTATTACCACTCCTTGAACCATTTGGAACCAGGCCATGGAAGTGGTGGGCGAGCGCGCGCACATGCACATACGCACTTCTGCGAGCAGCGGGCAAGCACACATAACTCCATTTGCCCGCCATTCACTCAGAACCAGTTCCCCCCCCCCCCCCCCCCCCCAGTCCACAAAGCCGGAAAGGTTGGGGAACTCTGCTCTAATAGAACCTTAAAGCATGGAATCCAGTTTCATTTACATGATTATAAAACCTAAATTTATAAAAGCTAAAACACTGCTTTCTCATGCCTTTTAGTAGTGTAGTTCAATTTAGAAGGAAGCTAAGTGCTTGTTACTGACAGCAACATTGTTTCTTGTTAGCTTTCTTAAAAAGTCTTTGCTATTAAAATTAACATGATTTCTAGAAATGTCCAAAGAGATGCTGATTTTTGTTACTATATGCCTACTTCTACTTTGACATTCAAGTCAAAGCCTAGCTCATGGAGGAAAGACAGGATATAAATATAATAAACAACTACATTCATTTATTTTATTTTATTTATCTCATTTAACTAATAATACTTTATTCTGTTTTTCTTCTTGCAGGAAATGACTCCAGAAGAAAAGGGAATTATTACCAGCCTCAGCAAATGTGACTTTGGTCATATGAGTCAGTATTTCAAGGCCCAAACAGAAGCTAGAAAGCAAATGACCAAGGAAGAAAAGCAGGTATCTTTATTTAGGATTAGGCTCTAAAAATGTTACCCTTGAAAAATAGAAGTCATAATTGGAATGCTGTCCAGCTACATTGCATGTTCTCAGTATATCAGATTTTACAACTATCTTTATTTCCATTATACTTAGTTCTTAGTGGGGCTGCACTACACCAGTCAGAAATCACGCACAATTTAGGGGTCCTCCTAGATTCACATGTCTATGGTAATTATGGTCCCAAAGGATTTTGTACCTATTGGTCTTGTGACTTGTTTTGGACCAGAAGACATTACATTGCTTATGCCTTACTGTAATGCACTATACATGGAGCTATCCTTAAAGACCACTTGGCTAGAACGTGGTGGCACAGCCATACCACAATAGGTATACTACAATATGCCTATGTTATAATTCCATGAATCACCTGGCACTGAATAGGCTTCTGGATGCACTTGAAGGTACTTTTTTATAACTTACAAAGCCATTCGTGTCATTGGTTCAGGTTATTTATAAGACTACCTTTCCCCAATTATTTCTGCACAGCCCATTAGATCTGGAAGAGTAGGAATACTTTTGGACCATCTGTTAAGCAGTGCTATCTAGGAAGATCCAGGAGGTAGGCCTTCTCCTTAGCAGCATCTGCCCTTTGGAATAACATATCCCCTGAGATTCATTTGGCCCTTACCTTGTGGGCATTTCATAAATCCTTGAAGATCTGGATGTTCCCCCAGGTATAGAGCCTGTCGATTGGATAAGCCCATCATTGTAGGTTTTTTCTGACATTAATATGGGAGTTGAGTTTAGTCTCATGTGCTACTGCACTATTATGTTGATGTTTTTTGGTGTATTTTTTTTCTGTTCTGTTCATTTTTATCCAGTATTTGCTGTCCAGAATTATGATTGCAAGACAGGCACTACATAAAGTGATACTTTAAAAAGCAAAATCCTTTCATTCTCTTGCTACATGATCACAGAAAGGGAAGGATATGGCAAAGTGGAATCCGATGGGGAAAATATATCAGCCTAAACTGCTATCTTGTAACGCCCATTACTTGATATCTCTGAACTAGGCCATTGTCTTACATTCCTATTTATTTCTCTTTTTTAAAAAAAAAAAAGATCTGAAATAACTGGTTCTGTATTATATACAAAAGGATAAGCAATCTTGCAGATTGATGATTGAATCATAGATTATCTTGTTAGGAATAAAATCTGGGATGCTAAGGAGGGTCAGTCAGGATAACAACATGGGATATGGGTTTTTACCTGTAATCTGAACACTTTTTTCAGAACCACCAATAACACACCATACACAGCACTTCTTGTTTTGAACAAGGAAGCCTGAAAACTGGGGAGAGTGAGGAAAATTTATCTTAGATGATGCTAAATTTATGTTCATTCAGGTTTAGCCCTAGATTAGTATATGAGGGCACACTATGAGCTACCTATCTGAATAAACCCATTGAATTAAATGGGATTCACTTATTGGTGCATCTGTATGCAATTTCTTGAGGTAAGTGTACATACTATGGTTATAAGGCACTCAGATGATCTTGCGGATAAACTTTCAAGCCCTTTCTATGATGTATAGATCAAATGGCATACAGTAGCTGTTTTCTTGTACTGCACTTGCACTAAGAATCCTGTGCCTGGGAACCTGCTAAACACAACAGCTAATTAATTTATTTGATCTGAATAATTGATATAGCGGCTTTGAATATGTTATATTTTTTTATCTTTGTGTGTATGTGTCCCTCTAGAAAATTAAAGAAGAGAATGAGCGGTTATTAAAAGAATATGGTTATTGTATCATGGATAACCATAAGGAAAGAATTGCCAACTTTAAGATTGAGCCTCCAGGTCTCTTCAGAGGGCGTGGTAACCATCCCAAAATGGGCATGCTGAAGCGACGAATAATGCCTGGAGACATCATCATCAATTGTAGCAAGTGAGGATGGGAGACCTTGCATATTTCTAGGAATGAGTTCTGATTAGAGAGAACAGCAGTTAAATACAAGCTTTTCACTCAGATAGCATCTCTCTCAAGTTGGTTCTATCCATAACCTCTCCTACAAGAGGAAAACCAGTGCATTTTATCAGATAATGCCAATTGTTCAAAATACATAAAACAATATCATGCCATTAGTATGTATGTATGTTTTTCTTTAATGTAGTGTGAAGTGTTAAAGTAACTCATATTCAGGTCAACTGGAAGTGGTTATATTTACATCTTATTTTTTCTGTAGAAAATTCAGATCAGCTTATGTTGGGACACATAGGCAGTCTTTTCTAATATGCAAACTGCCTTTCTGCTGCTATATACACTCTTGACAGCTTATAAAATATAAGAAATAAAAACAACAAAGTCCATACAGTTAAAATAAGCACTAAAATCAAGATAAAATTAGTATAATAGCAGGTCAAAAGAGACATAGTTTTGCCTTCTTCCTAAATACTGGGGAAGTGGGAGCCAGTCATATTTTCTTAGGATAGACATTTTTCATAGGCCATATAGATAGCATGACAAGCCCAAATGAAGTTCCTGGTTTAGTATAAAAATGGGATTTTTTCATACTCAGGATACTGGCAGGGTTTGATCTGCTGGAAACTCTTTGTTTCAAGACCTAATGCAGTCTAAGACCCATTGCAGCCAGGACCCATTGCAGAAAAACTTAACAATCATTAGTAGGTTTATGTCTGAGGAGCAGCATTTTACCCATAATTTAACAAATTTAAAGGGTGGGAGGATAGGAATGGATAGTGTTGGATATGGAGCAAAACGAGAGGTATCAGGACAAAGTCATTATGAGCCTGAATTTTCAACATCATTTGATTTACTGTCTTCAAAACTTTATACTGCAATGCACTATTTATCATCTGAGGGTTTTTTAAATTTACAATTCAATCTTATTGAGGCAAATGATGGACAGGCA
Source organism: Azemiops feae (assembly GCA_023970755.1). Taxonomy (NCBI): domain Eukaryota; kingdom Metazoa; phylum Chordata; class Lepidosauria; order Squamata; family Viperidae; genus Azemiops; species Azemiops feae. The sequence goes on along the minus strand of JALGBA010003986.1, from coordinate 1,355,614 downwards.
AAGAAGGACAGAGTGGTCTATCCCTCTTATTTTTGATTGGCTTCTGTGCTGCCTTGGAGAAAATGAATTCCTCTGCAGTCAGAGAAGCCAGTTAGATTAATTTTGTAGAAATTGGCCATAAAGTTGTGCTAATTTGCTCAAAATTGTGGCTTATTAGCAAAGTTCATATTGTTTGTTGAATAAGTTATAATGACCTGATTTACCAGTGGCTTTGTGCTATTTATAAGCCCAGCCTGTCAGTTTTGCTCAGAATAAATTCTCATTTATGAATCTATTCATGAATGTATAAAATTGGGATTCACATGTTCAAGCTTGTCTGATAATTAGGCATTAAAGTCCACGATTACTGGATGTTAATTCATCCAGAGTTGCAAGCGGCAACTAAACAAATTGAATGAAATACTCATAATAATAATGATATTAATAATCAGATAACATCTGCCCATTCTAGGTCTTTGGGAAGGACTCTATAAAAACTCCAACTGTGTGACTAACCATAATAATAAGCCAGTTTGGTCTAATGGTTAAGGCACCAGGCTGGAAACCAAGAGACTGTGAGTTTCAATGCCCACTTAGTGTCTATGGAGATTCTCAGTCATCCAGGTCATAGTTATCCCAAAGATGCTTTTTCACGAGGCGACTGGACTTTCTTTTCTTTTTCTTTGAAGACGTTTCGCTTCTCATCCAAGAAACTTATTCACCTCTGACTGGATGGTGCAGGAATTTTCCCATTCCCCTACCATCCAGTCAGAGCTGAAGAAGCCCCCTCAGGTATTAAAGCCAGCTAGGTGACTTTGGGCCAGTCACTGTCAGCCCAGCCACTTCACAGGATAGTGGTTGTGAGGAAAAATAGGGAATATTAGATATGTTTGCCACCTTGAGTTACTGATAAAAATAATAAAAGCGGGATATAAATAAAATAACATTTGAAATGGTGTATCATACTGTCTGTAGTAATTGTTATGCCACTGTTCATTGCCTGAATCTTGCTGAACAATTAATTTGCTTGCTGATATTCTATATAGCTTCCTTGTGCATTTTCCTGTTTTGAAATATATTTGTGTTTTTCCTGCCTAGGGATTCTAAAGTCCCTCCTCCTCCTCCTGGACATAAATGGAAAGAGATTCGGCATGATAACAAAGTAACCTGGCTGGTATCATGGACTGAGAATATTCAAGGATCTATTAAGTACATCATGTTGAATCCCAGCTCTAGAATCAAGGTACCGTTTTGTGTCTAGACTATTTCTGTCATGACTAATACGCTTTTGGGAAAGATATATTGCATTATGAAGATCCAAACCAGACTTTTTTTTTAAAGATAAATTATTGTATCTTTTTAAACTGCTTTTCCCTTCTGAAATCAGAAGTATCAATTCAAAATTAAGTCCTCTCTGATCAAAATAAATGAAAACGTTCCCTGTGATTTTCTTGGCAGGGTGAGAAAGACTGGCAGAAATACGAGACAGCTCGGAGATTAAAGAAATGCGTTGATAGGATTCGAAATCAATATCGAGAAGACTGGAAATCCAAAGAGATGAAAGTGCGGCAAAGGGCTGTGGCATTGTACTTCATTGACAAAGTGAGATTCTGACTTTTACAGATTCTTTTTAGTATAAATAAACTCCTGAATCCAACTTTGTACAACTTTGGCATAAACAAGATATAACAGATACTGGAGAAATCCTTGAAAAATGACAGGAAGGAATTTAAATAGACAAAAATTATTATCTTGTAAAGCTGGGATAGGCGACCTCATCTGACAAATCGACTGTTCAGATAAAGCTCTGCCTACTTTACTAGAATGTACCCACACAAATAATTTGGCTTTTTGTTTTGCAGGATCAGAGGTGTATAGAATATTCTGCAGTAACAGTCTGTAATTAAAGAATGAAAAACAGTAGAAATATCTGTGCTAGTAACCCTATGTTGTGCTTTTCTTATTTACATCAGTTTCCATGTCAGTTTATCTAAAGTGCTCATGGAGCCAAGTAATCTAAATATGCATAACTTTTAATTAGTGTAATCCTTCTAATGAATTTGCAGATACCTTAAATCTCACTCTGAAAGTTCAAATAAATAGCTTCTTAGCTTAGTGAAGTAGCCTCCTGCTGATCAGTGAGTTACATGATTAAAATGTTTTCCTCTGTTTAAACTGACCTCTTTTTTTCTGTCTCACTATTCAATATTTGTAGCTTGCTCTGAGAGCTGGCAATGAGAAAGAAGAAGGGGAGACTGCTGACACAGTGGGCTGTTGCTCCCTCCGTGTGGAACATATTAATTTGCATCCAGAATTAGATGGTCAGGAATATGTAGTAGAATTTGATTTCCTTGGAAAAGACTCCATAAGATACTATAACAAAGTACCTGTTGAGAAAAGGGTAAGGGACTCTTCTAAAGAAATCCACAGACTGGGTAACTTTTATCTTTTAAATCTCCTTTATCTTTTGGTTGCTCTTCAAGTATTTATTCCACTTGATTGGGTCAATATTTCATCAAGTTCAGCATGCACAGTGCTATAGCTTTGTGTTTTGGGAAATCCTCAAAAAGTGACAGAGGCAGAATCACTTTGCTGTACTTGGTCTCCATCAAATGCTGATAATAAAATCACATTTTTCTGTTGAGCATGGATAACAATTGTTTGCAGTCATAATCACTGACCTTCAATATTCCTACCTTTAGTATTTTTAAATTTTTAATTTAAACTCTTATATTCCTTATGATTATTCCCTATTTTATTACCGAATAAAAACAAATACGTTCATCTGTTCTCATAGAAAGTGGGCTCCAATACATTGATTCACCTTTAGAATTCTGCTGTGAATTGGGAAATTTATTAATAGTTAAATAATAGCCAGCTAACTTTTGTTACATATTACCAACATAACTAGCACACTGCAGATAAAGGGACTCAAAATCTGATGTCACGTATCTGATTATAGTTTGCATAGCCATGATTGGTTGTACACATTATGTAGGCCATAAATCTTGATTTACAAACCTCAGTACCTGAGTTTGCACTTGCAGCCAAAACCAAACAGTCCATGTCATTGCTTAGCAAACTGTGTGTATCCAGCAACTATATTAATATGGTGTAGGTAATATAGCGAGGATAGTGTCATGCCAGCAGAGTCTCTTGCGTCTTTGCTTCATGTTTCTGTCCTTTGTGATTACTTTTCAGGTATTTAAGAATCTTCAGTTATTCATGGAGAATAAGCAGCCAGAAGATGATTTATTTGATAGGCTTAACGTGAGTATCTTCTTTTCTTTACATATGAAAGCTGTATGAACTACTATAAGCTTGAAAGGATGTTTCTTAAACTTCCTTCTGTGAAATTAATGCCTATTGGTTGTTCTGGTATGGCTTGGAATAAAAGACAGCCAGTTTGATCTAGTGTTTAAGGCACCATGCTAGAAACTAGGAGACTACGAGTTTTAGTCTCGCCTTAGGCATGAAAGCCGGCTGGGTGACTTTAGGCCAGTCACTCTCTTTCAGCTCAACTCAATTCACAGGCTTGTTGGTGTGGGGAAAATAGGAGGAGGAAGGAATAAAATGTTCGCTTTGAATTATTTATAAAAAATAATAAAGGTAGAATTTAAAAAAGCTTTTAAAAGATGTAATTTTTCATTTAGTAAAGGATACAGAGCTGTCCTAGAATACATTATCAGCATATTGGTAGCAGCCAAATTTTGATTTTACAAATCTGGCAAATGAAAGTATATCTGTCATTGGATCTATGGTATTCTAAAGTACAGGTAATTTAGAAGAGAATATTTGTAACTCACAGGTTGAACTGTGTGTTCCTTGGTGTTTTCTGAGTTTGTTATTTTCATACAGATATTTCCTTTCCAAACTAGGTAACATCAACACTAATACTGATGATGTTACCTAGTTTGATAATGAAATGTGTGCAAGAAAGCAACTAAGCTCAGAGATCACAAAGGACTATAGAGGTAATTTGCACTGGCAGAAAAAAATAACATGTGAAAAAAGCCCTATATACACTGTGTGCACAATTATTAGGCAAGTTGTATTTCAGAGGATTAATTTTCTTATTGAACAACTATAATGCTCTCAGTCAATCCAAAATGTTAATAAACCTCAAACCTGAATATTTAAGAAAGTAAAAGTGAGGTTTTGGCTTTCCTAGGGGAATATCTATGTGTGCAGAATTATGCAACTAAATGAAAAATGAAAATTTGCCCATCTCACTCTTTTATTTGTATCTGTTAAATTGAGAATAATAAACAACTCAAAATGTACAAATAAACATTTCTGACATTTCAAAAAAAAATATCAGTGACCAATATAGCCACCCTTCTTTTCAATAACAGTCATAAGCCTTCCATTCATGGAGTCATCAAGTCAGTTTCTTGATCTGTTGACAATCAACATTTTGTGCAGCAGCAACCATAGCCTCCCACACTGTACAGAGAGGTGTACTGTTTTCCTTCACCGTAAATCTCCCATTTGAGAAGGGCCCACAAGTTCTCAATAGGGTTTAGGTCAGGTGAGGAAGGGGGCCATGTCATTATTCTTTCATCTTTAAGGCCTTTACTAGCTAGCCACGCAGTGGAGTACTTCAATGCATGCGATGGAGCATTGTCCTGCATAAAAATCATGGTCTTCTTAAAAGATGCAGATGTTTTCCTGTACCACTGCTTGAAGAAAGTGTCTTCTAAAAACTGGTAGTAGGTTTGGGAGTCGATTTTGAGTCCATCTTCAATCCAAAAAGGTCCAACTAGCTCATCTATAATAATACCAGCCCATACCAGTACCCCATCTCCAACTTGCTGGCATCTGAGTCAAAGTGGAGCTCTGTGCTCGTTACTGATCCAGCACAGGCCCATCCATCTGGTCCATCAAGAATCACTCTCATCTCATCAGTCCATAAAACTTTTGAAAAATCTGTCTTCAGATATTTCTTGGCCCCGTCTTGCCGTTTCAACTTACGTGTCTTGTTCAGTGATGGTCGAGTTTCAGCCTTCTTCACCTTGGCCATGTCTGTAAGCACTGAACACCTTGTAGTTCTGGGCACGCCAGGTAGGTTGCAGTTCTGGAATATGACAGCACTGGAGGATAATAAGTTCCTGGTAGCTTCATGTTTGATTCTTCTCAAATCTTTGGCAATTAATGTGTGTCTTTTTTTTCTCAACACGTTTCTTGCAACCCTGTTGACTATTTGCAACAAAATGTTTGATGATTCTGTGATCACACCCCAATATCTTAGCAATTTTAAGAGTGTTGCATCCGTCTGAAAGACTTTTTACGATTTTTGACTTTTCAGAGTCAATTAAATCTCTTTAGGTCCATTTTGCCTGAGGAGAAGAAGCTGCCTAATAATTACGCACACCTTGATATAGGGTGTTGATCTTTTTAAGCCACACCCTCCCTCATTATACAAATACACATCACCTGATAAGCATTCAAGTTTATACAGCTTGGAGGTGGAAAATATGCATAAAAATGATGATGTGGTCAAAATACTCACCTAATAATTGTGCACACAGCGTGTGTGTGTAAAAAATCAAATGTGGACACCATTTATTAAGAGTTCCTCCTTCAGCACAAATATTTTGAATAATTATATAGTTTGGTAATTAAGCTATGCTGTTTATATATATGTGTGTATATACATACTTTCATGTGTATATGTACAGTAGTGGCCAAAATTGTGGAAACCTTTTGGGAAAAGTGTATTTTTGAGGTTTGATGGCTAATAAAACCACTTTTTTGGGAGTAGTACCATAAAATTATATATCAATGGAAAGATAATGTAATCAAGAATGTAATGCAACAAAGTTTGTTCAATTATCTGTACTCTATTCTATGAAAAGTTATAGCCAAATAACCAGAAAATGGAAGCACAACTTGCTTAGGTTGATATCAGGTAGCTTTCCTTCATCTGATTGTAGGCAGTGAGCATGAGTGTTTAGAGAGCCAATCAGGTGTCATCTTGTTTTGGCAATGAGCCAATCAGATCACAGTAGGATTCAGTTATTGATGTCATGTGTTGAAGCTGAGAGGAGGACATTTGTCAGTGTGTTATGTGATCTCTGTCAAGTTGGTTGGGGTTTTTTGTGTTCTTTCATTTAGTGAGCTTGTAAAACATAATAAAATTAAAGTAATGGTACAAAGAGTTGACTGGTTGCCCAGAAAGCGATGTAAAATAGTATTATTAAGTGAACAAGACTACAGTTATAAAGAAATTAGAAGAAAAATTGGTGGAAACTTAACCAAAGGTGGCATTTCTACTGTACACTTTCCCCAAAAGGTTTCCACAATTTTGGCCACTACTGTATATTGGAATATTGGGGAGAGAGTAAGACTTGTATTTTCCTCAGTTGTTTCTGTTTTTAGTTTTCTAGAGATTTGCATTTTCAATATATTTTTTTTGCAAAGAATTAAGTTTTTTTAAAAAAGGTTATACAGCCTTTAGAAATGGAATGAGAATGTGTGATACTGTTTATTCAGTACTTGCATTGTTATTTAATTTGGGATTTGTTTTACTCAAGAAAAAATACTCTTTTAATTAACTCCTTTAAAGATCTTTCCAAAAATGAAAAAATATAATATTTATATCCTTTGAATTGTTTTATAATGCATTTAAATACTAAAATAGAAGATGCAGAAGTATAGAGAACTTTTGTTTGTTTACTCTTCCTTTAAAATATAAGGAAATATTGCTATGGCTGTCATTTCATTTATGTCCACCATCCTTTTAATAGCCATCATGTTAATATCATACAGACATCAGCAATTATCCAACTGAGTAAAAAGGAAGCAAAAGTAGAGGAGTCTACTTTTAGGTCTGCAACTCTCATTATTTGAAATGGTTTTAAGGCCAGGTTGAATAAGAATAAATTAATGAATCATATGAAGGAGAATGCAGGCCATTGTACAAAATGTCTCAACTTTATAGCTCCTCTTCTTTGGGGTACAGTTATTGTTTCTATGATTTGCACTTCCCAGTTAAATTTATTTATATTCTTTACCATTTGTTGAGTTGGTATATAATTTTTCCTCTTTTCCCCTCCATCTTCTAGACTAGCATTTTAAATAAGCATCTTCAAGATCTTATGGAAGGGCTGACAGCTAAGGTATTCCGAACATATAATGCCTCATTTACGCTACAGCAACAACTGAAGGAACTCACAACCCGTAAGTACCTTTGAAACAGCCTGTCTCATCTTTTCTATGTTAATCAGAACTGAAACAGTTCTGATTTCAGAAAACTACATTTAGGCAAGAAAAACCAAATGCGCAGGTATAGTATAGGTGATACCTTGCTCAATAGTAGTAACTGTGAGAGGAATCTCGAAGTCCTAGTGGACAATCACTTAAATATGAGCCAGCAGTGTGCTGCAGCTGCCAAAAAAGCCAACACAGTCTAGGCTGCAGAGGGATAGAATCAAGATCACGTGAAATGTTAATACCACTTTACAATGCCTTGGTAAGACCACACTTGGAATACTGCATCCAGTTCTGGTCACCACGATGTAAAAAAGATGTTGAGACTAGAAAGTGTACAGAGAAGAGCAACAAAGATGATTAGGGGACTGGAGGCTAAAACATATAAGGAACGGTTGCTGGAATTGGGTATGTCTAGTTTAATGAAGAGAAGGACGAGTGGGGACATGATAGCAGTGTTCCAATATCTCAGGGGTTGCCACAAAGGAGGGAGTCAAGCTATTCTCCAAAGTGCCTGAAGGCAGGACAAGAAGCAACGGATGGAAACTAATCAAGGAGAGAAGCAACCTAGAACTAAGGAGAAATTTCCTGACAGTTAGAACAATTAATCAGTGGAACAACCTGCCTCCAGAAGCTGTGAATGCTCCAACACTGGAAGTTTTTAAGAAGAGACTGGACAGCCATTTGTCTGAAATGGTATAGGGTTTCCTGCTGAGCAGGGGATTGGACTAGATGACCTCCGAGGTCCCTTCCAACTTTATTATTATTATTAATTGCAATACACACTTCACTTTAAGAGTAGTTACTCAAGATATAAACTGCATAAAGTAACCTCTGGCCTTCATAATTTAGGGATACAACTGCTATATATGCTCAAGACTCTCTGACATTCTTTTTCAGTTGTTGGAAGTTAGCTTTTCATAAATGTTCATCTTGCTATATGGAAAGAAATGTGTTTCTTTTGAACTCTTCCAGCGGATGATAACATCCCAGCAAAGATCCTGTCTTACAACCGTGCCAACAGAGCTGTTGCTATTCTTTGCAACCACCAGAGGGCACCTCCAAAAACCTTTGAAAAATCCATGATGAATTTACAGACCAAGGTAATTTGAGTGCTACATTTTTAGTTAAAAGATATACTAAGACACTCTTTCTTGTCATACTTCTCAAACTACTACACAAATGTTTGGGGTTTGTTTTTTTTACAGACTTCCCATGTATTCTATTTGGTTTTGTTACAGAAATACTTTCTTTGTGTGCAATCTCATCATATTAAGCCATCCTAAAATCTGTTTTTCTCTGTGTCTGTAAATTTTAACTGAAAAACAGTAATAAGAGATATCTAGTAAAAGCAAAATAAATCAGATTTACATGAATAATATGTGTAGTGGTTAAGGTGCTGAATTAGAAGCAGGAAGACTCAGTCCTCTTTCAGGCATGGAAATGACTTTGGGCTAGTTACTCTCAGCCCTAGACTGGGAAATTAAAAAAAAAAAAATCTACCAACCTGTATTGAACCAGCATGAGACGTTCATTGAGCAGTGAGTTAATTTGTGATAGCAACAACAATATAAAGAAAATGCATTTGGTTCTCAGGACATTGTCGTTTTAGATGTAAGAGGTATTCTGGGTCAGGGAAGAGCAGTTAATCATTTACATATGTGTGTGTGTGCGTGTGCAATTATATATAATTATAAATGTTACAATTTTCACTAATTTACTGACCACGCCCTTGTGAAATCATTATATACCACTTAACAAAAAAATCACCACCGTCAGGAGCAGTTTGAGATACTCAGTTATCATGTAACATATGGAGCAGTTTTTGCTCTGTAGCTCCAGGGGGCGAAACTGGAACTAATAAGTTGACATTTTAAGAAAAATTGTCATTTTGAAGTGGGGAGGAAATGGTAACAGTTGTTTGACAGTGTATTGGTGCTTCTCTGGAGGATTAGTTTTTTTCTACTATAACTATTTAAGCAGAAACTAAAAAGCCATCTTTCAGAGTCGCTACAATCAGAATTGTTTATCCTGTATGATAATATTAGATTTTGATGGCCTCCAAAGTCTTTTACTTCTAAAAAGTGTATAAGTGCCTTAAATTTAGTATTTAAACCATGGTGGTGCAGTGATTAGAATGCAGTATTGCAGGCTAACTCTGCCCACATTGCCAGGAGTTTGATTCCTTCCATCCTGACAGGCTGAATGTTGACTCATCCTTTCATCCTTACGAGGTCAGTAAAAATGAGGAGCCAGATTGCTGGAGGAAATATTCTGACTCTGTGAACTGCTTAGAGAGTCCTGTAAACCACTGTGAAGCAGTACATAAGCCTAAGTGCTATTGCTATTTAGAAACCTGGCGCTCTTTTTTTTTCTCTTAAGGTTGAATCTGTAGAACTTTGTTCTGTTCTCTTGTCTGATTAAGAGGAGAGGGAGATACTCATTGTTAGGGGCCATCATTTCAGGGAGGTGATAAATTTGCTAGGTCTGCCTGGAAGGAGGATAGTTCATGGTGCCTCTGGATTCAGATCTAGTTTCCCAGATTAAGGCAATGGCCACTGGTACCTTTTAGCAGATTTAGTTGATACATCAACTATATCCTTGACTGGGGGATGATGACTTTAAAACTGTGGTGGAGGTGCTGGTAGTCCAACTTATCTATAATAATGTATTCCATGTGGGTTACCCTTGTGTTTGGTGCAGAACTTAGTAGTCAGGTTATCTTGGGAAGAATGCAAAGAGACTATTATACTGATGCCTGGACTGATAATAAAGTGCTGCACTGTCAGTTTGTTTCTGGACAAAATGTAGACTGCTGGTCATTACCTTTAATGCCAGAAATAGCTTAGATCCAGGCTATCTGAGAGGATGCCTCCATGTTTATTGATATCATTTGAAGAGATTCACTTACAGTTGTGAGCTTGTCTAGTGGTGACCTGAGACTAGTCTTTGGGAGGGGGGAAGAGTTGCTGCTTCAGCTCTTTGGAATGCACTGCATGAAAGTTAAGGGACTTAATATCCTCATTAGCTTTTTAAAAGAGCCATTTAAAAGACATATTTTTGTATAAGGTTTAATCATTTTAATTATTAATTTTATTGTTTACCTGATCATTTTAATTGCTATTTTAACTGTTTTAATGTATACTGGGATACCTTGGTAGCTGATGATATATTCTTTTTTTTTTTCTTAAATATTTTAGCAAGTGCAATGTCTGCTTTTTTTAGATCAACTGAGTGTTGATTCATTGTTTGATAGAAATTGATCTATCAACTTGTTGCCAGAGCCTGACATTGTGGGCTAAGAGAGAGAGCAGCCCAAAGTCACCTAGCCTCCTTTCATGGCTAAGGCAAGACTAGAACTTAACAATCTCCTGGTTTCTAGCCTGGCACCTTAACTATTAAAACAATTATCTGGTTTAACGAGCATCATAGACTTAAAATCTTGCTATCCATGTTTTCTCCTGTAGTGGACCTATGTAAGCCTATTGCAATTTTGGCCCCACTTCTCACTATTACAAAATCTAGATACGTTGCAAACAAAACCATTACCATTTCTGCCTGTGAAAAACCATAGTTTATCCACTTTAGGGTACTGTAAACAGCTATTAATTCTGCTCTTCTACAAATATATTTTTAAATTTTAAAAATAAATAAATATTGGACTTTACTATTCATGAGATAGAAAACGTATTCTTGAGAGTTTTATTTCCTTCTAGATATTGTGTTATGGAAGCTGAAAGTACAGAGTCTTTAAAAAATAGTTGTCTAAATGTTTCAGCTTTTCAATAGCAATTCTCCCCATATCTATACTATGATTTATCTCTTTGCATGATCTAGATTGATGCCAAGAAGGAGCAGCTGGCCGATGCCAAGAGAGAACTAAAAAGCGCCAAAGCTGATGCCAAGATCCGGAGGGATGAGAAGTCTAAAAAGTAAGTCTGACTGCTCTGAGTTAGCCACATTTGCAAGCATTTCCTTATATCATGTTGGCCCCAAATGAAAGATCTTTTAAAATGTCTGTCATTTGAATATGTATTCTGCTTTTGAATGTGCTGTTTCAGATCTTGGCCTGCAATTTTGTGCCTACTGATTTGAACAAGGATAATAAGTCTTCCTTCTGAATAAATACATACAAGTTGCTTTGCTCTTTTACATCAGTTCCCAGCACTGTGTATGTAAAAAGTTTCCTAGGCAAGGTACCATAAAGTAGAAATCTGTAGTTAACTTTCATGTTTTGCTTTTATCTTATAGATTCCTCCTACTCCTAAAAAGCTCTTAGTTGGTTTTTTAAAACATATTTATGTTGCTATTGTTGCCTTCTAACATGTGAAACACTGTTCAGTCCTTCCATTTCCTAAGATTTCTTATGTCCTCTATATAGACACATTTATTGAATTTGTGCATAGATTGTCGTGAAACTTGAAAAATTAACCTTCTGGAAGTAACACCCCTGCAGAGGCGTTTTTTTTCGCACACGGAAGAGCATTGGAAAGCTAGTGAACATCATCCTTCTGAAGGGTAGAAAGATTTCTAGCCTTTAGAAGAATGGCCTTTGCTAGCTTTCTAACCCTGTTTTCAGCAAACATCACTGCACTGAAGACTAGAAAGATTTTCTAGGCTAGGAAAGCTAGTAACGTGATTGTTATCACAATAATTTGGAAGAACCTTTCTCCAAATCATGGGATTTGGAGCTTCCAATGATCACAAGAATGGGGACTGCCTGCAAAAACCCACAGTGAGTTGGGCCTCCTGTGTGGGGAGAACGGCCAGCATTTCGCTTAATCTATGCGATTACTTTAACGACTGCAACTGGAAGAGCCGGGATTGTGGTCATTGAGCAAAAGCGGTCATGTTTCATCTCACTTAACCACTGCTTCACTCAACAACTGAGATTCCAGTCCCAATTGTAGACATAAGTCATGGACTACCAGTATTTATCATTTTGTGCTTTAACATAAAGAAGGGATTGGGACTGCTTCCTGTATCAAATCCCTAGTGCTGTTGCAGGCATGGAAAGGAAATTTTTGAAATGGAAAGATTAGAATTGCCTTTGTGATTGAGGCATCATATTGATTGGGTGATTGATTGATTGAATGAACAGGTAGATAGATAGGAGTGGTATACTATACCAGTAGGTTCCCTGCATTCCAAATCGTATATAAGTAAGTATACATATATATCAGTATAATCTAAAACATGTTGGGATGGCCATCTGCAGAAGAAGATGCAATCTTGCATTTTTGATCCTTGAAATTTAAAAGGAAATTTAAAAGACATGACTTTAGTTGAGAGATGCTACAGAGTTTTATCTCTTTCATCTGGCCCCATAGTCATGTGAAGCACCTATTAAAGGCAGCTTTGTTTTCATATGTGTAAAGAGTAATATTGTTAAGCAATGGGATGTGACAATGTTAATCTGCTAGAGAATAGGCTTTCTTCTTCCCTTATATGGTTCTGATTGCAAGGGCAGTGAACACCCTGGATATACAAGAGTCACAAGACATGAAAAGATATACTAGCAACTGTCCTGCACATTTGAGCCAGCAAGATTTCAGCCTTCTTATACCGAGTAGAAAGATGCCCAGATATGTCTGGAAAGATGTTTCAACTATAGGATATAGTAGACATCTGACTTGTTGGGGTCATTGTTTCAGAGATATTTCCTTACCTAAACAGTGAAATAAAATGATCATGGGTGGGCAAAAAACCAGTGGGAGTGGGAGCAACTTCTAACTTCCTATCAGCCTGACCACTACTGATCATCCTCTGGCAGCTGATGGCAGGATCAGTCTACCCAGGCTATGGAGGGCTAGGGCAGGACCAGTCTATTAAATCTTCAGACAGCAACATGGTAGTGCAGCGGCACTGAAGTGGCCAAATTTGCCAAATTTCAATCCCACGAGTCATGTCTCCTGGATTTTGGACACAGAACTGCGGGTTAGCCCATTTGAGGTCCCTTGGTTCAAAACCTGTTGCCCTATGATGCACTATTTCACCCAACTGAAGGTTATAGACATCAGTTTTTAGTAGTATATAGATTTCTCATGACTCCAAGAAGTCAGTAATATATACATTGCTCTCTCCCTGGGCAGAGTTCCCCCGTATCTGTACTGTTCAGAAACATACATCAGAATTGGCTGATCAGGTTATGAGCAACATTCTGTCTATAGCAAGATAATTCATTATTCCTTTCTTTAGCTATTATATGTAAGCTCAGGTATATATATTCTCAGTTAAAAAAATCTATACAAAAGAACAAATAAAAGCAATAGCCATGGTCTTCCTAGTCTCTGCATTTAAGCATCCTGCAAAAACTGGAATTTTAACATGAACAGACATTTGTTGGACTGAAGCCCAGAAGGCCTCTGATTCAATTTCCTTCCCAACCAAGGTCTTTCTGGGCCACTTTAGATAAAGTCATCTTATCTGTCCATTGTATCTATAAGGGACGTAGTCCTGACCTATCGTAAACTGATTCGGAGACCATGGGAAATAAGCATTGTTAAGCATTTTACACTTCTAGGACAGGGAAATGACGATAATCCCTTCTCAGTTCTGCACAAGAGTAAACTTAACATGTGCTTAGCAGTCCACTTAAGGGATTTTTTTCCTGCTGGATACCTAATTCCTCTTGGAGAAATATATTTCAAAAAGTTACCTAATGTTCTCACCTGTTTTATTTATTTCTTTTCACCTTTTACAGGACTGTGGAAACTAAGAAGAAGGCTGTACAAAGGGTGGAGGAACAGCTGATGAAGTTGGAAGTTCAAGCAACAGACCGAGAGGAAAACAAGCAAATAGCCTTGAGTACCTCCAAACTAAATTATTTGGATCCTAGAATTTCTGTTGCTTGGTAAGTTCTAGTTTGAGAAAGGGGGATAATATTTTGAAGTAAATTAGGCTTTTGTTTATATTTGGCTTTCCAAGACAGTTCTGTTAAGCTGGGTACATTTCGCTTTTCTTGATTCATGCAGCAATTTCAAAAGACTGATATAGATACAGTTCAATCTGTATGAAACCTATATCCGGTAGGGGTAGAATAAGATTCTGGGAAGTAGAAATTTCTTGTAGTGACAAAAGCAGCATGTTAAAGCAAAGGATTTTTGTTGGGGTGTTTTTATTATGCCAAAATATTCAAAGAAGTGCTCTACATCTAGTCAAAATTGTGTATCAAACAAAATAGTATATCTTACTTGCACAAAGGAATGACATTAGTACTGCTCTTAACTGTGGGAACAAGCCTTCTCAAGTTCAAAATAACTTCAGGAGAAAAAGAAGGTGAGTCAAACAGGTGTATTTACTTACTCTGGAGAAAATAAATGCTTCATATTGTGGTATTAAAAGAAAGGTAACAGTTGATTGATACCCTTGGGGCTTTTTTAGTCACAGAATAGGTGAAACTCATAATAGTTCACTTACTTTACTTACTTAGAACTTAGAACTGGATTAAAGTTTCTGTGTGCTCCAGCACAAAGCCAAGCTCCCAGTTTATGAATATGATGTTGCCTAAACACTACTGGAAGATTATTTGATGTATCTGTTTGTCACTTTTTCTAACATTTTCGGCAGCTTACATCCTTAAAACAGAAAAATTATAAATAAGTTACCTATACATAATATCACTTATTAACTTATCATTACCCATTATGTAGTCCTTTCTGCTTCAAATTCCCTGTGAAAAGCAAGTTTTATGGTTTTGACCTTGTGAATAAACTTTTAGAGCAAAGAAAGCCATCTTTTTAATGTCCTGCCCTATTAATATTCAGGTAAGGAGAGATGCAGCATGCTTTCTTAGGCAAATTCTACTTGGAGCAGACAATTCTGGCAGTAAGTAGGAAGTCTCTCTGACCAAAATGGCAGTAATGTAACATAAGGAGAAAAGCACAAACCTGGAAATACAGGTTCTATTCAAATCAAATCAAGAGTAAGGAACGATATTAAGCATGAGTTGCAAATAATGTTCTGAAGATTCAGGAAACCACAGGCCATGAAGGTATCAGATGTTGAAGTCACACTGAGGTCTTGCTGTGAAGATTCTTATGAATTTTTTTAAAAATGGAAAATGCTTCATTGAACATAAGGATAGGGATTTAGTCACACTTGCTTTCTAAATTGAATAGCCTTTTTCCTCAGACTCCTGGTTTCTTGATTGCATTTGAACTAATGCATGATAAATTTCAGGGGAACAGTACATTGATGCTTTAACCTTGGATGGTAGTGCTCTGCAAAATGCACATGATTCAGAACTGTAGAATATGTTCCATCAGAGATGTGGAGTGGCTGATTCAGATTACTTTCAAGGTGGAGTCACTGTAGTGACATTGAGATGAAGACATCATTTGTAGAAATGCAGTGTGTGTGTGTGTGTGTATGCTCCAACACTGGAAGTTTTTAAGAAGAAACTGGACAGCCATTTGTCCGAAATGGTATAGGGTTACCTGCCTGAGCAGGGGGTTGGACTTGATGACCTCCAAGGTCCCTTCCAACTTTATTATTATTATTATATATGTGTGTGTGTGTGTGTGTATATATATATATATATATACACAAATTTCTTTTTTTGACAAAGAGTTAAAGAATTAAATGGGAGACTTGGATAGCTATTTCGGGCTCATTCTGCCCTCCTCAGCAAGCCACACCCTCTATGGGATTCGAACCTAGGCAGCCTGCATGCTAGGCAGTGTATTAACCACCAGGCTACCAGCTCTCCTCCCCTCCTTTGTCAGCCGAACCAAGGGAATATACATAGAAAGTTTTTGGTTGATGCACCTTGGTATTTTAACTGCCATACTGCAGTCATATTTCATGATCACTTTTGCCTTGCCGCCCCCCAAATCGAATTCCATAGAGGGTGTGGCTTGCTGAGGAGGGCAGAATGAGCCCGAAATAGCTATCCAAGTCTCCCATTTAATTCTTTAACTCTTTGTCAAAAAAAGAAATTTGAATTTGTAATGTATCGCAGTAGCGACTTGAGCCTGTTTAATGCCCCTAGTTTGGGGGGCGGCAAGGCAAAAGTGATCATGAAATATGACTGCAGTATGGCAGTTAAAATACCAAGGTGCATCATGGGTCGTGATTTATATACAGGGTTATAAGATTTAAAATCACAATTACAATAGGTTAGGGGTGGGGATAGATACTTCTGCAGGTATAGAAGTATCTATCTTCTAGTGATCCACGGTTAAGTATAATGAGAGAATTTAGCAATGTCATACATTAGCCATGTATATCTTAAATATTAGTTTCAAGCATAATTAGAAGCTTTTGCTCCTACCCTCTATGAATGCCTATTTTACAGTGTTTCCTAAGATTTCAGACAAGATTTTAAGAATTGGTTCTAGATATGATCAAGTCATTCCACCATGTATATATTACAGATTTAGAAAGTATCTCTCTGAAATTTTGACTTGTTGAGAGTACAATACTTAAGTTTTGTTGTCATCAACTGCTTCTGATTTGTCTCTTATTTCTCACCCTCTCTCTTTCTCTCCCCCCTCCCAATTTTAAGGTGCAAGAAATTTGGAATACCGATAGAGAAAATATATAATAAAACTCAACGAGAGAAATTTGCCTGGGCAATTGACATGGCAGATGAAGACTACGAGTTTTAATGTGATTTTAATGGGCTGGATTTTATGGAAGAAAATGAGCGTAGCCTGATTTTAGGGAGATTGATAAACTGTGAGCCTTACTTGTTCTTTATATTGGGGGGCGGGGGGGGTGTCAGAGGGGAAAGTGAGTGTCTGATGAAATACCCAACATCTTTGAGTAAAGATATGCCTGGAAATATTGTAGAGGAGCCAAGACAGTTGTCCTATGGACAACTTATTTAAATCTGTTTCAGAGACCTAAATTCTAGCTGTATGGTTGTGTTTTATCTCTGGAGTACAGTAAGGACAAATGAATGGAAGAATTTGTTAATGTTCTACCTGACAAATTTGCCATTACACTGAAGAGCTTGGAAATCATTATCTACTGTATACAGAATCCAATGAGATATTGATATGTTTTTACAGTTAGGGTTTTGCAATAACTTCTATATTTTAATAGAAAATGGACTCCTTAATTTCTCCCCACCCCCCTCATTAATTTAACACAACTGAAGCCCTTAGCACACTGGTTTTGGCCACAATGGTCCTGGAAACACCCTGTTGTTTTCATTTTTACTTGTCACCATCATGGTAATGAAACCTAGAATAAAAAATGCAACATCTCTTCAAAGCAAAGCATGATGGGAAGATCCTTCCTGACTTGAGTGTTACTTTTTTTGTTAATGTGAATTTTTAGTACTTTTAATTATTTTAAAATATTTAAACTTTTTTTTTCTTCTTGATCTTAAAGATCATGTAGATTTGCAGAAGATAGGAGGGAAAGGGCTGGGGAGGGTTAATAGATTATGAGTACAAACAAATTTGTGACAAAATGTATTCCCATCATACTTTGTTCTGAGTACATTATATATATATGTATAGATATATATATGAGAAATATCCACATTTGTGGGTTTTGTTTTGTTTTTTCCTATGACAGATTTTTTTCTCTCCCCCCTCTTTTTTTTTAATAAAAAAGAAAACCTTTCTGCTCTCTTTTACTTGAAAGATTTTATTGTGTAAAAAAAACTTTCACAGGTCAATAAAATTTTGAGGGAAGTGAGCTTTGGTCCAGGAAAAAAAAAATTAAAAAAAATCAAGATTTAGGGCTTTTATTTTTTTTCTTTTGTAATTGTGTACAAAAAATAATAAAAAAAATAAAGCAGAATTTTAATGTGAACCTTTTTTTGCTATAATCCATTAGTTTTAGAAGCATTGTTAGCTTAGTGTGGTGCAAAGGCAAGTTTCCCGCAGTCTCTCCTTGACAAGTATCTTCTATTTTTATCATGAATTCCCTTTTAATCAACTGTAGGTTATTTAAAATAAATTCCTACAACTTAACACAATGCCAGCATCCGTGTGTTCTTGTACCCAGAAGGCCAGTAGTTGGCTGCAAACCAAGAGCTGCAAAATTCTTTGTGGGGAAGAGGTGTTCCAGAATGGATTGCCCCCAAAAATTCGGGTCAAGATTAGAGATGGAGAAATTGGGTTTATTCATCTTTTTGTTTAAATTCTCCCAATTCCCTCTTTACTAAATAGTGTTACTTCAGCATTTATATTTCTTTGAATTTGATGATAGTTTTCAGATTTTAAAAAGTGTGTATTAATTAAAAGTATCTTCAAAATACACTCTGAAATCAGGAAAACACTGGACATGCATACAAATGTTCTGAACTGTTCAGAAATTGATGCTGAAATTGGATGGAATGAGTTTCATGCAAGAAGATGAGAAACTGAAAGTAACAGATTTGCTCATTTAGTTGAGTAGTCCAGTTCCCACTGGCTTTCAACATTACCTAGATTATAATTTCTTGTCATTCATGTAGTGTTTGGCAGATAAGGTTCTGCATAAATGGCAGAATTCTGCACGTTCATAGCTTTTTACTTAGGTTTGTATCCACAGCTACAGTTTTGGAAGTGAGAGAAGGGTGTCTGTTCTTTACCAGTTGAAAAACAAGAATAATGCCTTAAAAAGAAATTTCAAATTATCCCATCTATAGCAATAGCCTTTAGGCTTATATACTGCCCCATATAGCACTCTGAACAGTTTACAATTTGAGCATTATTTGCATATCACCCCCAACAATGTGGGCAGAGATTGCCTGCAACACTGTACTTTAACCAGTGTGCCACCAATAATAGGCAGGGGTTATCCTTAAGTTGGATGTTGTTAACCTGGGGACTGCTTCTACATCTAATCGTACTTAGTTGTCAAATCTTGACTAATTCAATTTTCTATTTAATAAATTAAAAAACAAATCATCTTGCTGACCTGTGGCCATGATGCTTTGGTTCATCTGAATTTGCATGTAGAAACCACATACTAAAATGGCATTTTCAGTATTATGGAGTAGACGATAAAAAAAATCAGGAATCTGCTCCCAGGTTATTTCTGATTTTTTTGCCATCATAGATTAATATGGTTTTCCTACAATGAGTAGGATAAAGAAATACTTAAATAGAAACAATTGCAACGGTAGGTTTACAAAGCAAGCAAATGTGTTCTTGCCCCATTCCCCTCCAAAGTCACATTTATGTGGAAAGAAGTCATTTCATATAAAAAGCAGCATGTTCTTAACATACTACATTGTGTTGTTTAGTTTGATCTGTTTATAGGAGTCAGAATTTCATTAAAAAAATACTGAATTGCCAAAATGGACAAATGGGATTAGTATGAGGAAAGGAAACTAGACACTCAACATTGAAGAAGACATCTGTATCCTTGCCTTTTATATGTATTTAATGGCTTTGAGCTTCTTACTATTTTCAGCAGCTAAAACCACCTGATAAATATATATGTGTGTTGTTACAGAGACTGTCATTTAACAACTGTTCGCGCTAAAGAGGGTGATGAAATAGTAATTTTACAACCAATCCTCACATTTGCTACCTTTGCAGATATGAAAGCAAAAGAAAGCTGCACTAAGATCACAAGCATAGTCAGAGTTTCACTTAGCAACTGTTTTGTTTAATGACCAAATTGCTAATTGCAACTCTATCACTAAATAGGACTACCATACAGCAATTCTGCACATGTAGGTAGGTAAGTTTCTTCCTCTGTTTTTATTCTTTTATAAATTTATTCAATTAATGCAATGTAGACACCATCCAACTCCAAAATGACTCAGAAGTTCACAAATAATGTTAGCCCTCTCAGGTAGAGCAGATCAGAAGCCAGCCAGGAGTATTAGCTCTATATTACATTAACAGAATCTTGCAAGTCTGAAAGTATTTCTCCCTTTCTCTCCTTTTACTCTCCAAACTAGGGAAGGTCCCTTCTGAAAAATTTCCCACAGTTACCTTCTTTTTGTGGACAGAGATATACTTTAGATGCTGGTTGTCTAGTCTGGCTCTGCTATCAGTTTCCCACATAACATTAAAATTATGAGATCA
Organism: Azemiops feae; assembly: GCA_023970755.1. Lineage (NCBI taxonomy): Eukaryota > Metazoa > Chordata > Lepidosauria > Squamata > Viperidae > Azemiops > Azemiops feae. The sequence continues at coordinate 1,335,440 of JALGBA010003986.1, read as the reverse complement.
AAACCAAGATGGGATTACAACACACAGACAAAAGAAAGGAACACATCCAACAAGGGGCTCTATCCATCACATACCAAAGTCTGGGAAAACAAACCAAATCTTCAAAACTTTACAGAATACAGGTAGTCCTTGACTTACAACAGTTCATTTAGCGATCAATTACAGCACTGGGAAAAGTAACGTATGACTGTTTTTCATATTTACAATCGTTGCAGCAGCCCCATGATCAAAATTTTGATGTTTGGCAACTGGTTCATATTTGATGATGCTGATGGGGTCATACGATCACCTTTTGTGACCTGACAAGAAAAGTCAATGGGAAAGCCAGGTTCACTTAACAACCATGTTTCTAATTTAACTGCAGTGATTCACTTAACAACTGACAAGAAAGGTCATAAAATGGGGCAAAATTCACTTAACAAATGTCTTGCTTAGCAACAGAAATTTTGGGCTCAATTGTGGTACGTTGAGGACTATCTTTACTAGCAAGATGGGACCACATAGATTTCAAGTTGAACTAAAGGGCAGATACCTCAAGAGAGAAGGCACACCTCCTGGATCCCAATAAATGACACTTTAATTGAAGAGACATGGAGAGTCCCAACTGGTGGGGTTAGGGATCTGGCATTGGTAAGAAACTTCGTATGTTAATGCAAGGCTAATTAATAGTGTTCCAGGTTTCTCATGGAGCATATATTCCTACCACAGAGTTAGCTTTTCTTGTTGCAAACTGTTCTGTTGCTTGTGCAGAGCTAAAGCTGTGTTTGTGATCTGTCCCGAGATAACCTCCAAGTTGGACTATTTTAAGCAGCATAATTTCCTGTGAAATTGATTTTATCTTGCCAATTTTAAGCTCATATGCAGGCCCACTGGAGGTGAGAAACTACTATCTAATCTGTTTGGTACAGGTATGCTTCAAATGAATTTAGCAAGTGGAGCACAAGAGTTCAGCATTTAGTTTTCAGAAAAACATACTAAGAGATACAAGAATTCCAATTTTTCTACCCAACTACAATCATTCTACCAGACCGATTTTATTTTTTTTAACCTGGATGGACTCCCTTGGTCTCACAACAGTTGTTTCTGACTCTGTCCCAGTTTATTGCAAGTAGAAAATTTGTGGAGTTTCTTACTCCTATCAAGTTCCTGCTGTTGTTCCAAAACCTTTGTGGGCAGTGCTGGAGAGCCATTTTGTCTTACCCCGATTCTTGGCTCAAGTCAACCACTAGAAAGCAACTATAATGCAATTTCTAACTATCTGAGATTCAGCATCTTGTTATGCAATTTCCACTATGTCTTACTATATGTTATTTAAAATTTACTTATCTTCTGATTTTCCCAGTACAACAACATACTAAGTTCATAGTTGTTGTGTAAAAGCATCTAGTTGGAATGTTACTGGCACATTATTGTGCTACTAATACAACTCATTGGACTGATGTTCTTTGTGTCCAACTATCATATCAGTCAGCTAAGGGTGTGAGACAAGGTTCAAGATGTTCTCTAGGAGTTCTTGCCTCACAAAGAAATGGCAATACTGAATGCATTTCATTATTAGAATGATTTATGAATGGGACAATATTAAAAAAAAATGGGTTGGTTTCTAGTTCCTAGATAAAGGATTGTAAGACAAAGGAGGACGAGGATGATGATAAGAATAAGAATAATAGAGTTGGAAGGGACCTTGGAGGCCTTCTAGTCCAACCGCCTGCTCAGGCAGGAAACCCTATACCAGGGGTCCCCAACCCTCGGTCCGTGGACCAGTACCGGGCCGCGGCATGCCAGCAACCAGTCCGCACAAACAAGGAAAGCCCCATCCTCAGGATGCAGGCAGCAAACAAAACCCCGCCCTCTCTGGTCCGTGGAAAAACCTCTCCATGTAACCGGTCCCTGGTGCAGAAAAGGTTGGGGACCTCTGCCCTATACCATTTCAGACAAATGGTTGTCCAGTCTCTTCTTAAAAACTTCCAGTGTTGGAGCATTCACAACTTCTGGAGGCAGGTTGTTCCAGTGATTAATTGTTCCGTCTGGAAATTTCTCCTTAGTTCTAGGTTGCTTCTCTCTTTGATTAATTTCCATCCATTGCTTCTTGTCCTGCCTTCAGGTGCTTTGAAGAATAGCCTGACTTCCTCCTTTGTGGCAACCTGAGATTTTGGAACACTGCTATCATGTCACCCCTAGTCCTTCATTAAACTAGACATACCCAATTCCAGCAACCGTTTCTTATATGTTTTAGCCTCCAGTCCCCTAATCATCTTTGTTGCTCTTCTCTGTACTCTTTCTAGTCTCAACATCTTTTTTACATCGTGGTGACCAGAACTGGATGCAGTATTCCAAATGTGGCCTTACCAAGGCATTGTAAAGTGCTATTAACACTTCACGTGATCGCGATTCTGTCCCTCGTTAATGCAGCCTAGCACTGTTGGCTTTTTTGGCAGCTGCAGCACACTGCTGGCTCATATTTAAGTGATTGTCCACTAGGACGCCGAGATCCCTCTCATAGTTACTACTATTGAGCAAGGTACTATCTATACTATACCTGCGCATTTGGTTTTCTTGCCTAAATGTAGAACCTTACTTTTTTTACCATTGAATTTCATTTTGTTAGCTAGCACCCAATGTTCAAGTCTGTCAAGATCCTTCTGTATTTTAAGCCTTTCTTCTGGAGTGTTGGCTATTCCTGCCAGCTTGGTGTTGTCTACAAATCTGATGAGTTCCCCATCTGTATCTGGGCATTGTCATGGTTCCGATAGATGAAACCCATCAAAAGAACTTCAAGGCAAAAATTCTTCCTTAAAGAACATTTTATTCAGGAAACAAAGTATCGGCACTACATAGTTGAACCCAAAAACTAAATTCCTTTCCCTGGATACAAAGTAACTGCAATTCCCACCCCCAATAAGCTGTCATAAATCACATTCTCCAATTAGCCTAAAACGCAGGCTTTCTCCCCAGCTCCTCAGCCTGCCAAAACGTTATCAGCTCGTCCTTGGGTTCCCACAAAGCAGCATTATTATTATGGCTAGCTGAGCTCGAGCTTTCATCCCAACCCCCCCCCCCCTGCACCTGATTTCTAAATACCAGAAAAAGCATGTTAAAAGAAAATGGCTGCAATTTTCATCAGTTGTCAGAGCGGGAACATCCAATGTTTACAGCGTTGACAGGCATTTTCATACCATCAGCTATAAAAAAGGACACTTTCCTTGACAAGAGTCACAGCAGAAGTAGTTGAAAGAAGATATTATAAATAGCAATAGCACTTAGCACTTAGACTTGCACAGTGCTCCATAGTCCTTTACAGCACTTTCTGAATGGTTTGCAAATGTCAGCATATTGCCCCCAACAATCTGGGTCCTCATTTGATCGACCTCAGAACGATGGAAGGCTGAGTCAATCTTGAGCTGGTCAGGATTGAACTCCTGGCAGTGGGCAGAGTTAGACTGCGATATTGCAGTCTAACCACTGTGCCACCATGGCTCCTGTAAAAATAAATAGTAACAAGAATGTAAATTCTAGTTCTCTGTTAGGCATAAAAGCTAGCTGGTGACTTGACTAGTCGTTCTCTCAGCCCTGGAATAAGGGGGGGGGGGGACATCTATCTATTAACCCATCCTAGATGAGTGATGTAACTGTCTCTGGACCACAATGAACATGGGATTTGGAAAGATGTTCCAAAAGTTTCTTTCACTTAATAATCAAAATCACAGTTGCCCTTTCTGAATTAGATTAGATTGTTTTTGTTTTTCTCATAAGGTTGAGGAGTGGTTATTGTGGTTATTAATTTGCAACTGACAGGTTAACAACTGTACACGACTGATGTCCTGTATTTGGACACACACCCTTGAATTTTCATATTGAATAAAGATCTACTCTGGTGCAAATTGGGAGTGACCGAGCCTGGTGGGAATGATTTTGAGTTGAGAAAACAAAGACAAGTGGGGTATTTTAAAAGGAATGGAGACACTCAGTCTCTGAAATGTTTATATTGTCCTTCCATACAGTGTGCCTTTCTTCTTACAAGTTTCTTTTTGTTCTATTTCCAATGCTGTTTTGCAACTGGCTGGGCATTTTCCAATGCTACAAGAAAGGTGATGTTTAATAAAATATTTCCTCCATCCCAAAATGCATGCTGACTTTCACATGAGCCAGAGAGGAAACTCATTTATTTTTAAATGAGGTTGTTAAAGTTTTAAGATACCGTAGAGATAAATGAATTTCTGCTTCTTGAATGTAGGATTCCTGTCTCATACCCTTTCTCTGCCACATATTTATTTTCTAAATTTGAAATTTTATTTCTAGCTGACAAGCAGAAAGAAGTTTAAAATATTAAAATTGTGTAGGGAAAGTGGAAAGCTTAATTTGGTAATGGTTGCTAGTGTATCCATTACCAATGGCTAGGAAACAGCACTATGAGACTAACTGCACTCCTGTCATCTCTGTATACTACTTGAATGCATCTGGCTGACAACTGTGTAAAAATATACACTATTCTGAACTGAGTTTTTGGCATGATCCAGTAGGAATGTTTAACACACTTCATTGCACAATAGTAAATATTGATATTTCATGATGGACTCATTTTAAAATCATTTATACTTTAACATAATTTTGGTTTTGACCTAAGCAGAATCTGAAATCATTGAGGTATTTAATGCAGATGGCTTTGATATATCTGTAATGTACAAGCATTCAGACGATTGTAAACTAGAAGCAGAGTCTTGAGCCATTTTGATAATTGCCACCTTAGATCATCTGTACCATCAACTGTCTTCACTGAACAGTTTCAGTGCACTTATTGTAAAAGTTACTGCACTGTACAGAAATGGACAATAATCCTATCTATTAAAACAGTGTGATCCCTTGGAGAGGACAAGTAACAATTTAAAAACTAATAGTTAATATATAATCTCTATCGTTAATGGAAAGACATTTCCAAATTTGAACGTTCATTGGAAAGCTTATATTTAATTCCATTCAAATATATTAAGATGATCTTCATTCAAGTTATATCTTTCTCCTTTCTTCTTAATTCCAAAGACACACATTTAATTTCATTAATTCAGGTTCTTTGCCATTTACTCCTCTTACCTTCCAAGTTGCAGTCTTCATGTATCAGGATCGTAATCTGATATTGACCTCTGCTGCTCATCATGGCTTTCATCAATCAGGTTTTTTATATATTTGTGAAAGATGGATTAGGTCTTGACTATATTTCCATCCTTAGGTTATTTAGGTTATTTCTGCACTATTTATGGTTAGATGGAGTCATCTAACCATAATTGTGCCAAAATAATAATAATAAGGATAGGACTTACACTACTTCAGCAGCAGCTTGGTAATGTTAGGAAGTCTCTTTAAGTCACTAATATGGAAATGGCTTTAACTGAACTCATGACACAAGCAGTATTTCTTGCTAACGATAAGGACCATTAGTACCTGACATTTTTTGCACATTTTGACAAGTATATTCAGAAGCTCAATAAAACCCAAACAAGCATTTTAGAGTATTTCATCCAGCATCTATCTTGCAAGCCAACATACCATTGTTCATATCCCAACTACCAAGAGATATATGCAATGTACACAAGAATAAACCATAATTTCCTGTGTTCACATAACCTTAGATGTTTTACAGCATGGAAAGACAAAATAAGCACAACAATGAAGCAATGTTTTCAAATGGTGTATAGTCTGGAATTCCTTTCTTTTTGGTTTTGTAATAGATTTATAGCAAGTATGTTATATTAATAGAAAAGCTAATCATGCTTATTTGACAGGATTTTACTGAAAATCCTATTATAATTATTTCATATTCTGCTCATTAAATTCAGTGGCACAATCTTGAAGGGCTTTTAAAAGCTTCACAAAAAAGGCTTGCAAGAGCCCTGTGCAGTCTGCAGTTTACTTACCTTGATAATAGAGGCTCACAGCATATCTATCACAGTATGGGGAACCTGTGGCCTTCTCACTGTTGCAGAAGTGTAACTCTTAGCATCACCATTGGGCAGGATGTAAGGTTTCTGGGCACTATTGTTCACAAATATCACATAATGGAAATGGAAGACACGAACAGAATTCTCTTCACTGGATTCATCAGAAATTTATTTATTATATTTATTTATATTTCATATTTCTTAACTGCCCATATTTCTTGGCGAGGGGATCTGGATGGTGAATGCCTGTGACATTCTTCTAAAATGTATTGAAATCAGTTCCTGGAAAATTATTCCTTTGATTTTTTTATTTTGATGCTAAAGTAGCAAATTTGGAACATGCCTCAGCATACTTCCAGTAATAAGCAAGCATGCAAGCTGTGAAGTAAAATCTTTTCCCCTCATTAGTCATTTTTAATGTTGGCCAGGCAGAAATGGGAAATGCAGATCAAATGATGTGCACCCAAATCAACTTGAATGACACTGAATACTAATGCTTTCTTGGACATTATGATGATTATTATTTTTTCCACTCTGGTGATAGAGTAAAATATTTGTTCATCTCAGATGAATTAATTAAATTGATTAATTTAAAAAGTCACTTGAGCTTGAAAAACAAAAGCCTTAAATAGGGACTGTGAAGCATAGGAACTCTTCTATGCTTAAAAGTTCCCATCTATGACCTTCCCAAGCCAGAGAACATTAAGGGGACAGTGGGATATACATAAAGGTGTCTTAAATAGGAACACCAAACATGAATCACCACTGCTTCCTCTTTTGTCTTTCTTCCAGCTCTTATGAGTGATGATCTTGTGACAAACCGCTTCATCTTGAGCTGTTTATTCAAAAAATGCAAGGAAGATAATGAAGTTAAAACATCACCATCATCCTATCTTTTTTTGTCAATAGGACTGAAATGAAAGGAATGGCTGTATTTCTTGGAATAAACTTACTCCATTCAGTATGGTGCTTGTGCTCCAATAGGATTTTGTAACTACCTGTGTAGATGAACTCAGATTTCTCTATCAACAAATACTAGACCATGAGCATATTCTTGTTGCTTACCACACATTATTTTTATGAACATGTGAAAAATACTAAGAGAGACAGAGAGAGAGAGAGAAGGAGGAAGAAAAAGTAGTCGTCGTAGTAGTGATGTGAAGTAGTAGTAGTAGTAGAAGTAGTAGTGTGAAGCAGCAGCTATTTGGAGCAGGGAAAGGGGCCAATACAGAATTTTCTGAAAACTAAAAGCCACGTAACCTCTTCGTGGGCTTGAGGTGCGGTATGAAAACTGCTGCCTTGTAGGAATGGCTGCTGTTTCTTCCCCCTTGTGTTCTGCCTAATTCTTATTTGTGTGTGCCTAAAAGTTGACTCCTGGGAACTGAGTGGACTCATCCTTGCAGTTTTCTTGGCAAGCTTTTCAAGTGGTATGCCATTGCCTCCAGCTCTTTTTTGATTTATATAGTCACCCATCTCACACACGACTCTGGGCAGCTTACCATAGAATGTTTTATATATGAACCAAGTTTGTTGCTGTTTATTCAAACTCAGATTTATTCTTGGAATTTCTTTTCAGTTAGAGAAATAGGAGGAGTTGAGCTTTGCCTAGAAAGTACAATTCAGATTTCACAGCACTGCCTTGTACTACTATCCCCCTCCCCTTGAATATAGTGATAACAAAAAGATACAAAAAGTCTCAATTCTTTGCTGCTATTTAGTGGTCACCTGGGTTTTTGCAAACCTGATATGGCAACCAAAGCCAACTATAATGTGGCTTATTTGGTTTTAGCTTAGCACAAAGTATGAACCAAATGACTGTGGTTTCTAAACTAACATTTTTAGCTTGGTATTATATGAAGACAGCTAAATGGGACCTCTGTAATAAATTAATGTTGCACCATGACTTAGTGTGATGTGTGAACCGTCAGTACCATTTTCTTTTCCATTAACACTGCCTCTTTGTTTATAACAAATGGCCTCTGTTCTCAACATACATGCCGGGCCAATTGAAGCTTTGCCTTGTTGCATACATTTAATTGTTCACTTTCTACCTGTCGTACACCTATTAGAAGCAGACAAGTTTATCTAGAAAGGGGAAAAAGTTAAGCTACTTCCCTGAGTAGATGTCATCATTAGTAAAAGGCATCTCGGTATGTGTGCATGAGGGGAAGGTTGGGGAAAATACATCACCAAAACATGCTTGAAAGAAATGTCTGTTGTTACAGCAGCTCTCTATAATACACCGGATACTAATCAATATCCTATCTCTGAACTATCTAAAGCCTATGCATGCTTAATCAGCATTAAGGCTATTCTCTTTTAGTGGGATTTACTCCTAATAGATATGCATGATTGCAGGCAGACAGCTAGATCCTTTGCTTATTAGGCTGGAAGTAAAATTTCTACATTAACATTAATTTATACCTAAACAATAGAATATAGGAGCAAAAAATCATACCAATAATCTGAGTTATGCTTTTCTTCTTTAAGTGGAAGTACTACCCATTTTAACCAGACTTTAAGACTCATTAGTTTGGAACACCATTAGTATGGCTTGCGCTGAACCTTGACAGTACTTGTTTTCCTTACAAATAGCTCAACTTGGTTTCTCTTAAACCCAATCAATGGTAACCTCTGTATTTTCCATGATCCTTTCCTTTGATAATGCTGGTAAGGAATTATGGAAACTGATGTCTAACACTTATGGATATGTGAGATCTCATGATACATAGCACTTATATTTCTTCAAGACATTCAAATCATAAATCATGGTTTATAGCTCAATTATTGGAAGAAAGACAAACTAAAGCAGACTTGTACAAACTGAGGTGCTAGAATACATGCTCCCCACTCAAACATTCCATCAAAGGTGCCACCACTTTTGCTTGATATAACCCAGGGGTATCAAACTGCCGGCCCACGGGCCGGTTGCATCATACGGAGGCTGTGCCCACTCCAGCTCTGGCAATGCGAAAAAAGTCGCAATATGTCGCAACATGTCACGTGACACAGCGAGTTTGACACCCGTGATATAACTGAAGGGAAAATTATTTAATAGATGGAAATAATCATGCTACCTATATTGAATTCATTTGTTCTTATATTAAAATATAAATAAAATGAAACATAAGTTTTCTATCTGCCCCTCTTTTTCTGCTTTTAAGTATAGTCACTGGCCTGCCATCAAAAATAGACACCCAGTGGTGTTTATATGCCCAATAAGATCTCAAAGAGTGGGCTAATTCCCAATACCTCAGGACTGAGGGCATTAGGTTTGACAAAAGCAGTTTTCTGTCGCCATTTCCCTTCTCTGGAACAGTTTACCCACCCAGTCCAAAAGTCCCAAACTTTGCTAGGATCCTTAAATGACTCATAGTTTGATATCCTTCTGCAAACATCATTGGCTATGTTGGTTGGTGATAGTCTTCCAGAAAGAAGACTGTATGTATGTAAACTATGTATGTGTATGTGCTCCAATAGAAGATAACTTTTGAGCTGCATCACCAAGTTCAGAATACAAATTACAAAGGGCAGTAATCAAATATATCAAAAATAGCAAAATATATAGCACTGAGATATTTGATACCAATCATTCATTTGGATTGGTCCCTCCTGGTGACAAATGTCCAGAGTGATTGTTATCAAATATCTAAGTGCTTATGAGTCATTTCAGTATATTGTGTGAATGCAGCCAGAAAAACCTTAAGAAATTACAAGCTTTTCACAGTAGTTCAAATCAACAGTTGCTGCTGCCGCCGCCAGTCACATTTTGCCCAACAGCAAAGCCGGCGCAGTGTGCCCAGAGACGGGTACAACTCAGCTGACCTGTTGGCTACCTCTGATCACCGGGGAACGGCCGCCTTCCCATCTTAGTGTCCCAAGAAAACAAGAAAAAGAGATAAAGCACAAGGCCCGCGGCAGGAGGGGGCGGGGACGTAACCATATATGGGTGGACTCGTATCTTTTTAAGAAGCTAATCCCGCCTCCTAGCACCTCCACCCCCGCTTTAATGTAGTTTAACTTTAGGAGAGCAAAGGGGGGGGGGAGAGAGCTAGGTGGCGCTTGCTAGTATATTCCTCTAATTTTAGTTGGGTGTGTGAAAAAGCAGCCTCGAGGTCATTTTCCGGCCTTCCGCCTGGGATCTTTTGTCTTCCTTCGTCAGGGTCCAGACTCCACGACGAGCAATGGTTGATCCACGACGAGCTCTGCCCCTCTGGCGAGGCGGAAAGCGCTAGCCCGAGAGCGAGCGAGAGAGCAAATAGCATGCTTTCGTTTCACGCCGAGGCCGTGGCGAGCGGGGCACAATAGAGCCTTCACGAGCGTGCCATTGGCTCTGTCGCAGGAGAGCTCGGCGGGGCTTCTCGCCTCCCGAGCCCTGAAAAAGTCGCCGCCTCCCTCTCTTCCCTCCGGCCGTTACTGGCCCAGCTGTGGAGCGAGAGGGGTTAAATCCGCCCGGTTCGGACTAAGAGCTCTGTTTTTAGGGAAAGAGAGAGTGGGAGAAGGGGGGAGGGAGGTTGGAAATAAAAACGCCGCAAGAGAAGGGGAAAGGCGCGCTCTGGGTTCCGGCCTCCGAGCCTTTCCTGAGCCGGGAAGCCTTCTTCGGCTCATTCTTCTTTCCCACTCCCGGCTCCTTGTTCCTCGCTTCCTTTTGCTTGAAGCTCCTTTCAGGATTGGAGGGAAAACAAAATAAAACGGGAAGGAGGCAAGGACAGAAAATGGTGCATGACTGCAAAAGAGGAGGAGGGCACTTTCAGCGTTGTGGGACTGAAAAATTGAGGGGGCCCAAGGAAACTCCAACCGGCCGGGACTAAGACGACCCCCGTTCTCCTCCCCCCCCCGTCTGCCTCCATCCCGCGCCGCCTTCTTTTTCTCCTCCCCGCCCCCGCTCTTCTCTCTCCCGGGAAGAAGGGGACTAACCTTAAAAAAGCGCTGCCGCTAAGCAGAGAAAGGAGTACCCTGGGAAGGATGTTGCTACGGAGTTAAAACGACGAGAAAATTGCCCTTCCCCCGTTTTCTGTTCCCCCCCTTTTTTTTTCCGCCACCAGTTTGTTTTAGCTTTGGCTCCGGTGCCAAAGAGACAATTCTCTTTTGTTTGTGAAGTCCCCCTCCTTTTTTTGTTTCGCCCAGCTGGAGAAAGAGGAAAAGGCTGGGGAGTCACCATGGCGTCTCTCTTCACCAATGGACCCTGCATCCAAAGTGAAGCCGAAGTGGGTCACCTCTGTCGGAGCCTGGAAGTGGGTACGGTCATGACTCTCTTTTACTCCAAGAAGTCCCAGAGACCCGAGAGAAAAACGTTCCAGGTGAAGCTGGAAACCAGGCAGATCATTTGGAGCAGGGGGTCGGACAAAATCGAAGGCGCAAGTAAGTGGCTTGGTTTAATCCTGGTAGTACCCGAAAAACGAGCGAGTAAAATTTGAGGTAACCCCTGCATGCGGACTCCCGTGATTTTGGCCCGACCAGTCTCCAACGAAGCATGTTTATGGTTGTCCTGGCTCGTTTGAATGAACTTGGAGCTACGTTGAAGGTCTTCACGAGTTAATAAACGCCTTCCCTTCAATAGAGTAAACAGAAATGATGCTGAAGATAGTCCCACATTTTAGGCTGCTTATATCTGTGGCATTTGTGGTGCAACACTGGCCTAAAAAAAGAACACTGGGAATTTTAGTCTAATTACCTGGTGTAGGCAACCTGCCAATGGCTTCGTTCTTCACACAAAACAGAATTTGTAGAATTTGGAGGTGTAAGTTGCCTGTGATATTCATAGATTAAGCTGGCCCTAAAAGGGGATCAGCACCATTGGTGGAGGTGAGGACTATTGCTGGCTGCTATGTCCTGATAGAATTTCTACTTTTTCCATTTGATGCTAAAATGGACTGTATATAGCCTGCCTAGGAGTTTCTGAGAAGTGCATTGTAGAAGAGTAAACTATGTGGACTATCAACTAGTTCTTTCAGTGCGGAACGTATTTTGTACTTATCTATCATTAATAAACATTGTTTTGTGCTGTTTTCACTGATTCTGGTTAAACTATTTCCCCACAGTTCATTTTAGAAAACAGCTTGGTATTTTTTTTAAAAATGGTGTTATTTTATGTGGAACCTTTTAGTTTCAAACCTTCACTATACTCGGAATTCAAAATATTTTATATATTATCTTATGCCCCATGCAGTCGATGATGGTTTAAATATCAGTTTAAATCATTTGAGAATTCTATATATTCTGATTCTTTACATTTGTCCTAAAGGCCACAACTCATGATTTCTACAGGTAGGAAATATGTTATCTGAGCACCTATGGTGTGCAAAAGTTGCTTTCAGGTTACTAGATAAACATTATTTGTTTGAATAAGCAGTATGAATAAGCAGTTTGAATAAGCAGTATGAAATTTGAGCTTATGCGCAAATTTAATAATTAAGTTTGTATGTTAATTATCCCTTAGTAAATGTGCTTGGCTTTTATGGACTTATTTTGAAAGATGAATTTCTCCCATTAGTTGTATTATCTGTATGTGTCCTGATTTATAGTGCTGCACTAGCCATTTTTTATTACTATGAACAAAAAGGATGCAGTGTTCTATATCATTCAAATCTGAAATTGTTTTATAACTGCACTTTTTGACAAACACCGCTGCATCTGCCTTGGAAAGTAAGACAAGCAGAGTTGGAATTTTTTAATAATTCTTTATTCTTCCTCCCTTTGTCCCTGCAGTGAGGTCATCCATACAAAAAGCTCAGAAAGCTGGATTATTGGATTCCCATGCTAAATAAAAACTGAGGATTGAGCAGCCTTTTCTCCCTTTTTGCTTTCCTACAGTTAAAAACTCATTTACAAAGCAAATAGACTTGCAATACCTTGTGGTAGGCTGTCTTTAGTCCTTTGGGGGAAAGAGGTTATATAAATCTAATGAAGGAATGATTAAATACTTTCAATTCTAATAGATACATTGTAGTATAGTCTTTGTGGATTAAATTCTGTTTACAAAATGTATGAAGTATTTGGATGGGGAAGAAATATAAATATTGGGATTAAAAGGCCATGAAATTTAAAACCACAGTAGATCTAGGTTACTTCTAGAGGTCCCAAATGCCCATTATACATTCCCTGGTTTCTGGATCGGCTACTTCTTTGTGCATGTGCACGCCTATGAATGTAATAAAATACATACATTCAGACATAATATCTCTCTTCACAGCATTTATTGTCAGCTCTGTTTCTTTCTATATTGGACTGATAGTGATATCCTTTGAAATCTGAGCTAAGAAATGAGGATCTCTTAAGTAGTCTATTAGCAAACAATTTATCAGCCTTGCAAGCAGATGTTTTCACAGCTGGATGATGGATTGATTAATTGTACTGTAATCCTTTTTCTATGTTACGTGAGATATTTTTTTAACATTTATAAATAATATATGTATTAAGTTTGGAGAGACCAGGGAAACTTGGGTTCTCTGAAAAAGATGTTCAATTTGAGATGAATAACTTTAGAACTACCAGGATTCCATTGATAATGAGGACAGTGATTGTCTCTCTCTGCAGTCTAGTCTTCCTCCTTCTTTTAGCAGTAAACTTATAGATAAAATTGTGTGAGATTTTGTGATTAGTGAGAAAATGCTGTTTAGAAACATACATAATTGAATTTGTCACTGATAGATGTTTTTCTAGAGATACCTCGAGCAAGCAGCAAATTGAATTCAGCCCCTTTGAAGTCCATAAAAATATGTTTCCTAATTTATGTGTAGTTGAAAAGAGTTATAATGAATTAGTTGAGAGATACTTTAAGTAGCTCATAATTTCCAAAATACAAGATGCTCTAGGGCCGTATTATTTGTTCTTACTGACTCATACATCACTTTAATATTTTTAATACTATTCGCTTTTTTGTGAGTATAATGCAAAAGCCTTGCAAAAAGAAAACCTGGTTTATAAATTGCACTGAATATTTTGCATATCATATTAACCAAATAGCATATTATAGCTTAGTATGGTGTGATTCAGAAACCTTGTACTGCAGTCTTATGGGCAAATGGTCTCTCTAGCTACATTTAACTGTATGACCCAGCGCATTCATTTTTAAGTTGTTTGATGGTTTCTTTTTGAAAGGGATTCCTTCTTGTCCCAAGATGAGGAATATATACAATGATGTTTTTCAAATGTGGCAATGTTTAAGATGCTGGCTGGGGAACATTGGGAGTTCATACATCTTATAGTTGCTGGGTTTGAAAAACGCTGATCTAGAAAATGGCTTGTAGGGTGGGAATTTGTTTTGGAATAAGGATGGAAGAACCTAGGAAACTAGTTTTGAAGCTAAGCTAGTTCCTTTGTGAATATATAAATTGATTCCATTAGACAGTGATGGAAGTCACAGGAAAAGATATTCTTCCTTTGCTGCTGCCACAATGTAGTATTGTGATCTGTGATGCTGCTGATTAACAGTGTGCACATCAATACTTGATGGTATCTGTGAAAGAGGAAATAGTTTTACTAACTATCTGGATGAAGTGTTCAAGGTAGGCAGGTAATCCTAAGATACAGTGAGACTTAGCACTGCTTCTTGAGTTTTATTCAGTGTGAGGGTATTGCTTTCTAGATCTAAATGTGTCAGAGCTTTACATTATACTTTATAAAACAAGGTCTTATCCTTGCTTCCTGTACTTTAAATCAAAACATTGCTTTTCAGACAGGTGCCTTCTCTTTCCATAATTTAGATCCTGAGTTGAATAGACTTGTGGTAATAGATGGAGATATGTACTATTACTTGCTTTATGGCTGCTTCATTTTCCTAATATGAAACACATAAACATACACATCCCCCAATAAAATTTGTCAATCTTGAAATTAAAAGAGAAGAGTCCGTGCAGTCTACACCCAATTAAACTAATATAATCTTGATGGCATGAATAAAATAGGTTCTCCTAGAGTCCTAGAAATAAGTATAATTTTGTTGCAGAAAAAAAATAAATAGAATCCAGCTATGGAAACCAAACTTTTGGATGTGATGTGATATAGAGAACTGCATAAGATCTCATGAATTTGGTATCACCATGTTGTTCCAGGCCTTAAATTCAGGTGTATTCAGATCCATTATTAATTATGCTTTAGAGTCTGTCTAAAAGGTCTAGCCTTATCAGCGTCACTGATTTTATGTGTAAATGTCTGAAGCAGAATGCAGCGCAGAAAAAGCATCTAGATGGTTCTAGATCCCAAATGTCAAGAATCAAAATTTTCCACCTTTTTCTCCAATAGGCTATTGAGGACTATAGCTTGAGTTCTAGGTGGCTGCTTAGTTAAATCAGCTGCAATTAAATGATTATGTTTGTCCTGTGGATCTCAGAAGGAGCCTTTTTTGTGAGAAGAGATTCTAATTTTCTGTTTTTAATCGTTTTCTGTTTTAATCTGACTGAATGAAAACATAACATGGCCTCTTTCCAAGATAGTTTAGATAGGCATGGATTTTGATATATTTTTTTGTAGGAAGTAGCCTTTGGGTAAAGGCTGTGAAGTTTTTTCCCCCTTACCCTTAATGGCTACATTGCTTTTGGCTAGAGTAATGGGTACACACTTTCTTTTTGTGGTGCATATAACCACATAAACGTACATCTCTCTTTTTACATCTATTCACTTACTTTCTGCCCCACACCAACACAGACACAGAAATACACATGCACAATCTCTCTGCCACAAAATAATTTCCTATGTAAGATTTGGTTTTTTCCATGTTGGTATATAAGGAAAGCTAGATTTTTAATTATTCCCTCTAAAACATTTTAAGGGTTTGGTTTAGTTGCATCATAAAAGACAGGGTTTTTTTGTTTGTAAAATGTTATGTTTCTCTGGAAAGTCTGGTATACTTACTTATCTGTTTTTGTCATTTATTTTTGAAGGATAAATGTACATTCATGTCACCAGTGATTTTGCAGATCCATGAAAGCAATAGAATATTTACTCCAGTACTCTATTTTTGTTTAATTGAAACTTTCTAGGATTTAAATGTGCTCAAAGGTCAATCAGACTGATTTTCTAGAGCAGGGGTGTCAAACTGCCGGCCTACAAGCCGGTTGCATCATATGGAGGCCGCACCCATCCCAGCTCCGGCAATGCAAATAAAGTCGCGATACGTCACGACATGTCTCGTGATGCAGCGAGTTTGACACCCGTGCTCTAGAGCATCCAAATATAAGTTTAACATAAGTACATACATGCTGCAATGTGCCACAATAAGAAAACAATAAAAGTGCAGTTGTTTTGTGATCACATCCAGATGACTTTAGGAAAGTTGAGCCAAACTCTGAACTATGCCTCCCTCCGTCCTTCTCAAGGATTTCTTTGATGTGTAAATATTCATCAAATATGAAAATAAAACTCTTTTCAAATTTTAGTCGGTATATTATAGCATATTAAAAGTGAAGAGAGTCAACATCTATCATAAAGCAAACATTACTTCCACAGTGAGTGCTGCCATTTCTCTCCACTATGCTTAGTTGTATTTTGTTGGGCAATTTAGCAGTATTGTTCCAGGAATCCAGAGGCCAGTGTAGTTGAATCTATTTGAATGCCTTGGCAGATGCTCCCAGTATAGCTGAGTGTTTGCATTGTTTTATTAAATACATTATGGAAAACTTTTTAAAGTGTTGCTGTGACCTTTTGGGCTGAAGGACAGTTCTACATTTATTATTCACATCCATTGTAAATATATACATGCCCAGTGATTGCTCTTAAGAAGAGATGATCTAAATGAAAGACTTAGTCCAAGCACTTAACTGAAAAAAATGTGCACAAGCAGAGACCTAATAAATGGAGCTTCTCATCAATAAATCAATCAAAGCTTTGGTATGGATCTAGACTCAGAGCCCACCGGTCTTGTAAAGGTTATCATGCTTGAGTGCAAGATTATTTAAAGTTCTTCCTTCCTCTGGCAAGCTCTTCATCACTATAGCAACTGATGAAGAGCATCGATGTTGCCATAACAGGAACATTATTTTTCCACAGCATTGAAACCTCAGACGCTGTGCCTCTCTTGATCATGTAGACCAGAGGCTCCCAACCTTTTGGGCACCAGGGACTGTTTCTGTGGAGAAAGATTTTTCCACGGACCAGAGGGGGCGTGGTTTCATGTGCTGCCTGCATCCAGTGGATGGGGCTTCACTTGTTTGCGTGGCCCGGTTGCTGGTATGCCGCGGCCTGGTGCCGGTCCACGGACTGGGGGTTGGGGATTCCTGATATAGATTTGACTAACATGGCATTCATATTTACACATTAACCAGCTCAGTTGCACCTGGAACCTGGTGGGACAACATGATATGCCCCCTACAGAATTTACTGGGCATCTTCCTTCAATAATTGGGAAAGCAAACTATATGAAAAATTGTCAGCTTCTCTTTGAAATATTCATATCAAATGTTTTTTCCCCTTTATGTAGCTGAACAGAGATGGTGACCTGAGAAATGTGCAGTTGTAAAAATAGGACAACACTACTTGTGTTTTCCTTCACTGTAGTTGGGTTGGGAGTGAAAAGAATAAAAATGCTTCTAACTTACAATAAAGCGTGGCTGTTGTTTTGAAACTAGATTTAAGCCACAAAGAAGAGGAGGAAGGAACAAAGCTGACAGTTGTTTTGTTTTTGAACCACTGTGTTGATTCTCTTCCTTCATTTATTCTGTCTGCGGACAGCAAGATTTGAGATAGCTTGAGATTGGCTAAAGCATGTGATTGCCCAAAGACTATAAATTAAATATTCAATAGTTTATTACCACATTATGTTCATAGCATACTATGTTTTGAATATATAGAGCAGGTTCCCTGTATAGCATTTTTTAAATCTCTTAAAATATATGCCATAATCAGAGGCCTTTAGCTTTTGCCTAGCAACTCTAATAATTGCAGTTCTGCTTCTGAATCATATTTTCCTGAGTAAAAAGGAGTTTGGAGGGGAATACATTAGATTGAATCCCATTGGAAAGCATCATATTGGATACCATAAATGTTTGGAAGTGTTCCAAAGCATTTGACTTTTTTATGACCAAATCTCCACAAGATGTCTTGACCAAACATCTTATTTATGCATTGGATTTATCTCCCAACTTTCTTTGAAAAGCTTAAGGGAGCAGTTCTTTCCCCAGTTCTTCCTCCAGCAGCCTCGTCAGGTCAGTAGCCTCCAGTGAAAGATTGTCTATGGCCTGAAGTCACCTAATGAGCTGATGATGGACTTAAACCTGACTCTTCTCAATTTTTCAGTCAAGTACCTTAACCATTATATTTGATAAATAATCACTAGATTTGCTAGTATTGCATAGTGGTGCAAACTCTGCATAATTATCATAAAAATCTAACTTTACAGCATCAAAGTTGGGAGGAAAGTTGGCTTGTGTCATATTTGTTGTAGAATTATTGAAGCCTGGCTGTAATATATTTTTGGGAGTCTATAAATGGGAATACAACATTTGTGCTCTTCTAATTGATTGAACTACAACTAGGATAAATATATTTTTAAAAAAAGATTATTCTATTAAACTTTAAATCAATCACTATAATTTTTTAATTAACATAATTTGTTTTATACCACCTTGGCATTTTGAATCTATAAATAAATATCATCATTTAAAAATGCCTCAAATGAAATGTAAAATATCTGCTGTCATTAAAAAGCCTACAGTGACTAGTTACAGTCTGTATTTTTTTCTTGACTGTTGAGTTACCATTAGATACTTTCTTTGGAGAACCAGTTTGGTCTAGGAGTTAAGTAAGGCAGGATAGAAACCAGGAGACTGTGAGTTCTAGTTCCACTTTAGGCGTGAAAATCAGCTGGGTGACTTTGGGCCAGTTATTCTGTCATCCAGGGTAACAAGCCTGTCAGTCAATTCCTGTTGCAACCAATGAATGAACACTCAGTTGATCTGGAAAAAAGAGACCCTGAATTTGCAGGGAAAAATGCTAGGAAGATTAGATTATTTCAATATCTACTCCCAATCATAGAGGCTTCCTTTTATAAGAACTAGAAGTGTCATTTGAAAGCACTTAAATACTGCATCATATTACATAATCAAGAATCTTATCATTTAAGCAATTCAGTAATTAATGCTCAAGGAAAGAAGTAGTATTTTTTATTATGAAATATTGGACAGATTTTATCAGTGTGTTATTAATCTCACTTTTAAAAACATTTAAATTTAAAATTTAAAAATTTCAGGACTTTTTCCAATCATTTGGCTCCATTCTTCCTTCCCAACTATATGCATTAATTTCATTTGTTGTCCCTCCCATATATGAATATTTATTTTAGGACACTCGATATCTTCCTAATATCTTTATGCAGAAAATAAGAAATATCTGTTACAGAAATTGTGCTTGGCTTCTTGTGAGATTATTAGAGTTCTACATATCTTACAGTTTACTTTCTTTTCCCATTGTATGGTCAATTTCCTTTGCAAATATATCCTTTAAGAATTCTTAAAATTTAAGAAGCTGATGTGAAGATGACAGAATTAGAGATGGTAAAATTGATTTATTTGTTTAGAGAAAGAAAAATAACCACATTTATTAGTGACTGGAAACCCTTTATGGACTTTTATTGGGGGAAAAAACCAATGACTTTATGGGTTTGATTTTTAGAAAGGGTAGACTTTGGAAAGAAGGAAATTGTGTTATAACTATATTTGTAACCGCTCTTAAGATCAGAAACTGCTTCTTCATAAACTTTCCGTCTTTCTTTCTTTCTTTCTTTCTTTCTTTCTTTCTTTCTTTCTTTCTTTCTTTCTTTCTTTCTTTCTTTCTTTTCCCTTTATTTCATTTACTACTTTTCTTTCCTTTTTATCTTTAAAACTTTCTATTTGTTTTATTCTTTTATAATTTTCTTTAATAAAAATTATAAACAAAAACAAGAAGTGATGAATATTTAAAGAGATGCCTTTGGGCTCTTGTATCTCAGGGCAAAATGTTTAAAATAGAAATATTGTAGAGTAAATATTTTTCTACCAGCTATTGCCTGACATCACCCTTCGTTTTACAAATGAGCTGCAGAATATTTTGGTTGCATGACATGAAGAGGCTTGACTAGCCTCCTCCCACTATTAAACAGCTTGATATATAATATTTCAGTGATTTCTTGAAAGATTGGCTTTACAGGCTCCAGTGCAACTGTCAGGCTCATGATACTTTATGAAGTTGACATAGAAGCTATTCAATTCTTAGAAAGAATAGTCATTTTTTTATTTTTTAACTAATTTTATTTATTTAATTTATATGCCACCCATCTCGTCGATAAAGCAATTCTTAAGCTTCATACTATTCTTAAGCTTCAGATTTATTCGCCACTGCCAAACTATTGTTGAATCCAGTTGTTGAGGTTCCTAAATATAAAGCTTAAGAAATAGTGGGTTCTATACATCTAGGTAAAAAGGAAATAAAAGGAGAGACTAGCAAGCAAGTTTTCTGTGGTAATAAGCCACATGCCCATTTGACAGTTATTATCTTTATAAAGCTTTAGGTTAGACTTGTTCACTAATGAAACCATCATGTACTCTCCAGTGTTGATGGTGGGAGTTCAACTGTCTTCCTGCTTCCTGTGAAAGGTAGATGCTTGTAGCAGTTATATTTAAAACAGCCCTGGAAAGCTGGATCTCATTATTTAATATCTGTGTTCCTAGCCTACAGTGACTCAAGAGCATTGTGGGAAATCACAGAAATTGTTAATTCAAGTCACTTTGGAGTATTGGACCAGAAACAAAAAGTAAAAGGGAGAACAATTGATGCCCTTCCAATCCATAGCTATGTGAAGTGCTATTTTTACAATTCTGCTTTGAAACACCGTTTTCCTTCTGCGTTTACAGGTAGCTCTCATTTAGTGACTGCCTTGTTTAGTGATGTAGTTATGATGGTGATGAAAAAAAAACCCTCCATGGCCTATCCTTTGCAGATTTGTAAAGCAAAGGAAAGCTGAAGTAAGATCATAAGGACAGTTGCAGCTTCCCTTGGCAACTGCTTCACTCAGTGACAGCGTTGCCAGTCTCAACTGTGGTCACTAAGTCACGATTACCTGTATTGCTAAACCTATATTCTCTTTTCTCCAGTGCTGCAGATATCTTTGTATGCCCATTTTATCCTTTACAAGTTGTAGGAGGCACATTAAGAAATGCCCCATGGCCCCAAGTAACCCAGAGTCATGATTGTGCATCATGGCCAAGTGGAAATTTGTTCTCATTCCCAAGACCTAATGAAAGCTCAGTAAATACTGAATTTTTTTGAAATTGGGCAATCCAGCCATTTTTAATTGTTACATTTATACATTGGTTGTGGGGTACTTTTTGGGAGGTCTCACAGGTTTTACATTGCCAAGATTTCTCATGAGGGGTAAATACTGGATAACAAAATACATGTGTGGCAAAATAAGGTTATGCCATTACTTCGTTATAAGTTGCCCTAGGAAAACCTGACTTTGATGGGCACCACACCATTTTAAAAAATTAATATGGAAAGCAGAAGTAGGGTATAATTTCTCACAAAATGATTTCAAGCAGTCACAGTTATTCTTGAAAATTGGTTGTCTAAGGAGATTCTCAAACAGGTCATGGTGGTCCCAAAGGTGCATTTTCAAAAGGCAACTGAACTTTTTGCTTTTCCTTGAAGACTTCTTGCTTCTCATCCAAGAAGCTTCTTCAGTTCTTGAAAATTGATTCTTGTACAACTTTCTCCAGCCATCATCGTGTTGGAATCTTTGCCTGTGAAATGTTTACCATAAGAAATGAAAATCCAAGGACAAATGGGAAAACTCCTAGAATAAAAATGTTTTTCGTTCAAGAATTTTGATTGCAAGGAATGAATAGATAATGGAAGTCGTGTCAAAGTGTATTATGGAAAGTGAATTATATAACCTTCAGATTATTTTCTATAAAATATAGTTGTAAAAGTTAATGAAGTATTAATTTAGGTGACTAAATAATCTCATGCACAAGATACTGCAGTAGGGAACAGTCCAACATGATTGCTAGCTGAAGACCTCAAGTTGTTGGGTGGAAATGATGCAAGGAAGAAACAAATGTTCCTGATTATAGGCCTAGCTGAAATTAGCAGATGTTCAGAAATCTGCACCGAGAAAATCTAACAGCCACCAAATATTTATAAAGGGAGGAATTAAGGCAAAAGGTTAGAGTGGTGGATAGCATTAACAACATCCTTTTTTTCTAGATGCTGCTTATGAAGGTCCTGTAAGAATACAATGTACCCTGTAATGCAGGGATCCCCAACCCCCGGTCCGTGGACTAGCACCGGTCCACAGCATGCCAGCAAGCGGGCCGCACAAACAAACAAAGCTCCATCCTCGGGATGCAGGCAGTATTCAAAACCACACCCCCTCTGGTCCGTGGAAAAACCTTTCTCTATGGCACCGGTCCCTGGTGCCCAAAAGGTTGGGGATCTGTGCTGTAATGGTACTAGCTAGTAAGGCAGTTGATCCTCTTGGCTTTTCTAATCTACCGATCCTTCAGTTAATCCATTTTAAAAATGATTAGCTCTTAGAGACCAGATACAGCAGACTAGTTTTGAAAAATGGCATGTCACTCTTTTCCTTCTCCATATCAAGTTTTTAAATATTTATCAGCATGGTAATAACCTTTTAATGCTGTACAGATATAACTTCTCTCTCTACAACAGAACTTGGATATCAGAGTAATAAATGGGGAAGGAAGGTGTAGTTGAGAGAAATGGGGAAAACAATTTTCAGTCTGTTAATTTATTTTTTGATGGATAAAATTCATAGCTCCTTTTTAAAGTGAAGTTTCATAATGTTCTCTATATGATGGCCCTGGGCTAGATAATTTAAAGTTTAGATATTAGAGCTACTGCATCATATTAAAGTTTACTTTGTGTCTTTTTTCCAGATTACATAGATTTGGCTTATTGTCTTTGTGAAGACAGATGCTATTTGGCATAGTGCTTTATTATAAAATAGTTACTCTTCTCTATTGATACTTATGCTTTTTCTGTGGCTTTGCAGTAACATTCTGGTTGTGTTAAACTACAGGTCTGTGTTTGTAATTAGATATTTCATGCAAAATACCTGAAGAGCACATGTTGGTGAAGGATTTCACTTCTCACCAGCATTGTCAAGTTATTTCTGAAAAGTCTTTTATTTTAACTTTGCCTTCACAGTGATTATGTTGAAATGGGGGTGGTTCATTCAGGCATGATATCCTCTGTGGAACTGCTAGAGCAGTTTAACTGTTTGAAGAATATAAATTCTTGGCTTTTCAATATGCTATCTATATATTAAATTAAAATATTTTTACCATGTTACATCTACTTTGTGGAAAACTACTTTAAATTATCATTGTATCATAACACTGAAAGAATGGAAAGAAACATACCTTTATTTATAGATGGGAAATAGACTTTTTTTCCCTTGAAACAAATAGCAGGGATGTGTGTCCTTGATAAGAATAGAATAAGCAGTTGAGAACAAAAGAATTAGCATGTTTTGTTGTAAATATAAATGCCTTTGAAAGTTAGTCTGAAGCATAACTACTGCTTGGGATGGTCTTTAGTCTAGTGAATGTTTAATCCTTTATGATATCAAAGAAGGGGCTTTCTTTTCTTCTCCATCCATTTTTCCTTTGTCTTATCTCAATCTAGTTTTGTTCTCCCTTTCCTCTTGTTTTCTCTTCTCCATACAAGCTACTTTTCTTTCTTTTCTGTTGTTTCTGTTAGTAGGAGGGAGGACTCTGTTTATGTATCTGTAGATTGTCAGTTAATATAAATTTACTTTTTTGTCCTAGCTGGATAAGTCTTTTTTGAAGTATGGCATCTAGTAGAAGCATTTGCAAGTGTATATCATATATATAAGAATCTCTCTCTCCGTCTCTCTTCCTCTCTCCCCCTCTCTCCTTATCTTCCTTTCTGTTTCTTATTCTTGATAGAGATGTAGAAATTTGTAGGGTTGGTTGCAATTAGAGTTGACAACTTATTGTTGACAAGATAGAAATGTTGAATACTGTACAGAATTTTTGTTTGTATTTTTTTTCTGCCTGCTTTTTGGGAGAATCCTTTTAAATGTCTGGGTCATCTTCCTTTAGGCAAATATGATAATAGACATTAGAGAGGTGTCTATTTAAATAGTATTTTCTTATTTGTATAATGGGTGCAGTCTGCTCTTTTAAGGGTATTATTCTCTATTTTCTACCGGTAGGAAAAGAACTCAATCTAAGTTGAAAAATAGTTAATAACATAGGAACCCTCATTTTTCAAATCTGTCTTTGCCACAATAAAGTGCTTTTTAGGAGTCTTGTCACCACATTATATTTATGTATATTTAGAAATGCACCTCACTAATTTGCAGGAGACTTCCTCCCAGGTCTTATTTGCACTGAATTGTACTCTTGGAATTGATGTGCAAGATTTCTTCTAAGGATTTGGATTGTTAAAACCAGAATTTGTTAGGCAGAAAAATCCCACACCTCGGCAAATGCTAATTGAAAAGCTGTGCTAGCATATGTAATATGCTGCACCACCAAAGTTCTTTTCTAATCTTTAAATCAATCCTGCCATGATCCCACACAGAAGCATCTTCATCCATCTTGATTAGAGGTTCTTGGAAGATCATGATTGGTGATTTCTGATGCTCTTTTTCCATATCCCATTTGTCACTAATTGCCACTTTGGGCACTTATCCATCAATCTACTTCCATTTCCCTAATGTGAGTTTAATAGAGAATGCTTTCCATAGCTTGGTAAGAATTTGTCTTCAATTCCATTCCTTTTGGAGATAATCTACCATGCTCCTGTAGTATGGCAGCACAGCATTTTTCTGCTTCTACCCCACATAAGTCATTCTGTTGTGTTCACAGCAGACAAATTGATTATGTGGAGAGTCAGAATAAAGCACTAGCTTCTGTTTTCTTTTTTGGGGGCCTCTGGCTGAGCCATCTCTTCACTTCTCAAACAGTGATCTGAGGGAAGGAAGATAAAGAGCAGTGTTGATTGGTCGATTTGGGATGAGTCACAGTCTGAGGTTTGCTGGCATCCACCCACTGGTTCTACCACGATTCTGTTTTGGATGTCAATAACTGCACAGATATCATTCTATTAATTTTATGAGCCAATAACCAGACTAAGCTGTACCTTTGAGTATTTGACTGGAAGGGATGAAACATATTTGTGGGATGAAAAATTTAAAGTACATTGAAAGAAGAAGAGAAGATGCCTTCTCTGCACCTCCTGCCCGGCCTCAACATCTTGCTAACTCTTAGGAAGTAACAAGTCCCTTAGTTTAGGATTGTTATTTATTGTTCAGTAAGAGAATATGCAAGTCATGAGTGCTCTGACTAATCACATGGTTTACCTACTACTCGTTATGCATTAGATTTTTGAAAGCATTTTGTATTAATAAGGACGTATACAGTTAAAAACCAGAAGAGAGAGATTGACTGCCAGTGGCAAACTGATAGAACTATTTAAATTATTTTTCCCTTGTTTATGTAGTGGGAATTGTACCAGGTGGTGAATAAAAGCCCAAACTCCTTTTTGCTATTGGCTCTGTATATATACACATACAGTATATGTTTATCAGTCTGTATATAGAGAGCATATGCCAAAGATAGAGGACCAAGCTTTGATATTTTTTCATCAAACCTGGATTTTTATTTATTGTTATCATCTTTGGCCATTGATAAAGGTTTTTAAACCACTTGTCTTTTTGCCAGTTTCAGATATGCACATTGTGCTATCACTAAAATTGCTGGATTTGGTAATTGTGTCACTCTAACTTCTTCCTCCTTTCAAGCATGTAGTAGAATTTATTTCTGTGAAACATTGATGCAGCAATATCATGATCATCAGTGACTGAAAATGTTTTCCTTCTTAAGTGAACTTTCTTTTGGACAGGGAACTACAAGAAAATTCTGTGCTCAGCTGAAATGTTTGAATGCTGGTTTGTATTCCTTAAATTCTTGTTTGTTTAGGTGATGTCTCATCAGCCATTGACTTGGAACATTCCCTGCTTTGCTGCTGGGGTGCCCTCTATCCATTGTATGGTTTCTGTATCTTGTCTCATTGATTACTGCCATTTATTAATTAATTTTAAAAGGCATTTCCTTAGTTTTTAGCCAGTCTTTTTATTCAGCCAGAAAAGGGACCAAAATGTCTGCCTTCATCTAAATTAAGAAAATAAAATGTGACAGTGTGTTGTAGATTTTATTTGATTTATTTATTTAGATTTTAGTTTTAATTCTCTTTTTCCTGGCAGTAGAGTTCTTCTTGGACTATACAGATACAGCATTTTAATTCATATGTATTGGCTGTAGTGGACTAAGAACAAACCTGATTCTTCTTGTCAGAGTATTATTTAAGATTTAAATCTTCTGTTTTGTGTACGCTTACAGGTAGTCCTCAATTTACATCTGTTTAAGTGACTGTTCAAAGTTATAATGACACTGAAAAAAGTGACTTATGACCAGTCCTTGCACTTTCAACCCTTGCAGCATCCCCATAATCACATGACCAAAATACAGATGCTTGGCACCTGGCATGTATTTATGATGGTTGTAGCATCCTGGGTCATATGATCACCATTTTCAACCTTACCAGCCAGCGTCCGACAAGCAAGTCAAAGAGGGAAGCTGGATTCATTTAATAACTGTGTGATTCACTTAGTGATTTGTTTAACCATGGCAAAAAGTTGTAAAATCAGGCACAGTTCACTTAACCATCTTGCTTAACAACAGAAAGTCTAGGACTACCTGCATACTTTCCATCTTAGTTTAATAGCCTGCTGGAACCTATTATAAAAAAACAACCCTAGAGAGGAATATTAAAGCATTTTAATGTGTATGGGTTGGTTTTTCTGAATCTAAGCTTTTACATTTTACAAGGGTTAATTCCTCATATGATTTCCATAAGATTTCTCCATGTGTAACTAGGTGCCAGATTATGTCTTTTATTGCCATTCCTTCTTTCTCTCTGTAAAATACGATACTTTCCATTTTCTTTCATCATTTCCTGTGTATTGATTTCATAGACTATCTTAGTGGAAATCGTAAGAACTTCATAAAAGCTCTCCTGGAACAGACCGAGGGTCCATTTAGTCCAGCCTCCTGCTTCCTACAGCCATTAGCAAGATGCCCTTGGGGAGCCCACAAACAGAGAAATAGAGGCCTTCTGCCTTTGTCTTCACCAAGGCATTCTCATGACGTATGGATATACCAACTCCTTATAATCCTTACTAATAACCTGTACTAGACTGTCCCTCCCTGAGTTATATACTCTTAAAGTTTGTAAAGTAGTAGCTACCAGTTAATGTTGTGATTATATAGTCTTATCAATTTTGGGCTGTATGAAAAGTACTTTGTTTTGATTCCATTGAGAATCTCTTTCGAATCATTTCAATTGCATAGCCATGAAATTTAGTCTTTTGGGAGAAATGTAGATAATCTTTCCATGCCACACTTCATTTTATGAACTCTTATCATATACCTGCTATCTGATTAGAGGTGTTTCTTTCATGTGTATGCTTGTGTGTGCACGTGTGCGCATGCACAAAACTTTAAACATTTTTCTCACTGAGACATTCCAAATCCTTCCATGATTTTGGTTCCCTTTTCTGCATCTTTCCCAGAGGTTTTTATGATCGGAGGAGGAGAAATCTCACAGTATTCCAAATATAGCTAAGTTCTGTAAATTTATTCAAAAGCATTCTGATCTAAGCAGGGATTTTTTTTTTTATTTACTCCACTTTTCCAGTTTGCATAAGATTTCTAGAATGGCATCAGTAATGAGATATTCTTTATATATGGGCTAAAAGATAAGAGTGCAAAAAGAAAAGGAATTCAGAGGCTATGAAGGAGAATGATTACCAAAAACAGATACAAAATTCAGCAGATTACTCAGCAAGTCATATGACTGAGTTGCAGCACAATGGAAGGGTGGCAGCTGCCTCCGTTGATTTCAACAATAGCGATAGCAAGAGGAGTCTCCAGAAGCTCTTAAAACTGGCTTTCCAAATCTCGGGACAAAGCTTCCCCATAATGGAGACATAGTTTCTTATCTTTATATTTCCAACTATATAAGCTTTAGGCTAGGCTTAACATGCTGTCTCAAACCTTCTATGTCCAGAAATCCTATGCTTACATACTTCAGTAATATCACAAATTAATGCTTTGCCTACCTGATATCAAATATCACCCTAGTTGCAAAAGGCTATTTTTCCTCAATCTAGGCAGTTATGGACTACAACAGGGGTAGGCAACCTTGGCTCTTTTATGACTCGTGGACTTCAACTCCCAGAATTCCTGAGCCAGCCATGCTGAGGGGAAAGGGAGAGGTTTCCAAGCTGAGCCATGCTGGCTCAGGAATTCTGGGAGTTGAAGTCCACGAGTCATAAAAGAGCCAAGGTTGCCTACCCCTGGACTAGAACATCATTGCTGCTGCTTTATTATCCAGTCAGATCCTAACATTTATCCTATAAAATCATTTTGCTCATGATTTTATTTTACAGGTTTCATGGCCTGTATCCACACTTTCTGGGCAATGCATGATAAAGTAAATACCCTACCTCTCCCCCCCCCCCTTCCTACATGTCCACTGTAAACATTTTGGCTGAAGGCTGAAAAAAATAAGTTATTTTAATGGCTTTATAGAAAGCCAAGAGGGAGGGGATTTCATGAACCTCTGACAGAAAGGACATTTAAAGCATGGCAGTCAGAACAGAAAAGGGCTGATGCCTTGAACATGTCCTTCTTAACCTCAGAAGATCTCTCAGAAGATCTTTTTTCAGTGTTCTCATTGGATGGCATTGGGCCAAGGCATTATGTGGCCTTTTCTTTAGGGAACAAATAGACAGATGTATGAGTGGCCTCAGATGTGAAGCGTGTGTTGTTTTTTTTAAGATTTTGGTTTAATGTTCTGTTTCTGAACTGAGCTGAAGAGCTGAAGAAGCTTCTTGGATGAGAAACGAAAAGTCTTCAAAGAAAAACAAGAAAGTCCAGTTGCCTCGTGAAAAAGCATCTTTGGGTGTTCTGTTTCTTGTTTTAATTTGAATTTAACCACCCAGAGTTGCTTTTACGAGTTGTGTGAATATAAACTGAATCAGTCAATAAATCAGAAACCTTGGGAAGACAATACCTGACACAGTCTGATTCTGTGTAGTAAGAGGTTATGTAGATGATAACCAGCATTTTGATCATACTGGTCAAACTGGTAATTGATCACATTTATAAGGAGTAAAATGCCATACATGTTTTTCCTAACTATTTCTGATTTGTTGCAATTTGATATTTATATAATTAATACATAAATAAGATTTGTATTTTTATTTACAATAATTTTAATAATGCAGTACAGTCCCTTGTTAATTAGCAGTTCAATGAGGGCTTACTCCATCTGCCAGGCAAATAGGCTGGCAATGACATTTGGTTCCATGTCTCAGATATGGATGAAGAACAACAACTGATGCGTTTTCTGGCATCAGCAGGATAGCATAATACACTTTGATTTTCTGCAGTCCCATCAGCACATGCCATGCCACACACACAAACCCCAATTACATGCTTTTCACTGTGCCCCTGTTGAAAGATCCTAGGGCAGTGGTGGCGAACCTATGGCACGAGTGCCAGAGGCGGCACTCAGAGCCCTCTCTGTGGGCACGCGTGCTGTCGCCCCAGTCCTAGGCCTTCATCTGGGTTTTATAAAACCTTTTCGCTTTAGGCCTCCGCCACCATGTGCAAAAAACCCCAAAAGGTTCAATCAGTCAATTTCAACTTCTTGCGGGGAAAAAAAAATGCAAAGTTGGAATTGATTGATTGAACTTTTTAGTTCCACCCTGTCTGCCGTTACCACTGCAGCCACGCCCACCCAATTGACCATGCCCACCCAATGGGCCACACCCAGCCAATGGGCCACACCCACCCGGCACTCGACGATGCATAAGTGGGTTTTGGGTTGCAGTTTGGGCACTCAGTCTCTAAAAGGTTCGCCATCACTGTCCTAGGGTCCCTGTGGGTCCGTATGTTTCCCACTTGAGAACCCCTGCTCTAAAGTACTGCTTAAATTGACTATAGGAGCACAATGGTTTGATTAATAGAATTATATATGCTAAGCATAAGAAATCAGGAGCCAGAGCGGTTCAAATAACACTTTATGACAGGTTTATTGCATGCTAACACTCTCTAGAAGAATCTGAACTACTAAACTACTTAACAGTCAAAGCAAATTGGCAGTAGATAAGGGTCAACGGAAGTTAAGGTAGACTGGACTTAGACCTCTTGTGGATGTGAAGGAATTCAAGATTGATAACGTGCTTGACCCTTCCCTCAAACTCATCCTGGTCATCTACATCATATACATATTTGAAAAATGAATCTTTATTTTTTATTTTAGACCTAGAAAAAACACCTGTGATTTTTACATTTAATTTAATGTAAAGATTTTTAAACTTTTAAAATATTTTCATCCTAACCATACAGACTAATACTATAACATGTCCCCAATGGCTATGTATTTTTCATCACTTCCCCCCCACCACCACCTCAGTTATGTTGCTTATGAAAGATTGGTGTTCTTTTCTGTGGTTATCCAGCTCTTTATTGATATCCCAAACATGTTGATGAAAACAACAGTTTCTATTCTTTTTATTCTATATTTTTGTATATTTTAATCCTGCATTTAATGCAAGCTTTAGTGTGATTGTTAAACCTTCAGGGTGCTAAACTTGAAAAACTGAATTGTTTTCTCACTATTCAATTGTGTTGCCTCTGCATATCTATTTAGGAAGGATAAGGGGCTGTGTCGCTTATGGGGCTTATGGGACTATTTATCGTGGGAGTCTTTGTGAGGCCCTATGCAACTTCTTTTTGTCTTTTCAATTCTGAAATGTTCCTTCAGTTGCTTTGTGTCTTTGTCTGATCCTGGAGGTCACTATGGGTGGTCTTAACACAGTATCATAAGGCACTTCTCTTCCTGCGGAAACATTTAAGGGCAGGGAATAGGTGGGAACTCCTGTGCACAGAGTAAACTGTAACACAAAGAAAAAGACAGGAATTTAGAAATGTCTACTTTTGAATGTATTCACTTCTGTCTTAAATTTGATAAGGTTTTTCTTTTCACAATTGTTTAAGCACTGTGCACATTGTTATGTGACTTCTTTCAGAGTAGCATTTCCCTTCAAAAATATTAAATGCACAAATAAAAAACTTATTGTCAGATACAAACAGACATTATAGAATTGGCTTTTCACGTTGGGTACCTGAGGAGCCATCTTGGAAGGCATCCACCAGCCTGTTAATTGGCAAAGGAGGGGATGCTGGGCCACCCATTGGTGGTGGGATGGGGAGCAAGCCATTTCTGCAGCGGCCTCAACCTATGGAATACATTGTTCCCTGAAATGTGTGTATCTCCTACATGCCAATCATTTAAAAGGCCACAAACTCCTCGTTCTTTAGCCATGTGTATTTGAAATTTACAGCCATGACATGATTTGGTTTGTTACTGTTTTTTAAAGTAATGTTTTAATACAGGTAGTCCTTGACTTAAAATAGTTGGTTTAATGATTGTTTGAAGTTACAATGGCACATGTTACTAATTTAAATGCAGTGATTCACGTAATAACTGTGGCAAGAAAGGTTGTAAAATGGAGCAAAACTCATTTAACAACTGTCTCGCTTAACAACAGAAATTTGGGCTCAATTGTTATAAATCGAGGACTACCACTATTGCTTCATAGCTAATGATGTTTTGCAGTTGTGTGATGACTTCTATTACTTTTTTCTGATTTTTTATTCTTTCAGTGTAAGTCTTGGGAGTAGGCATGGCTATAGATTTTAGTAGCCTGTAAGTAGCTTTATTACAGTCTGTTTTGCAAAAACAAAATATGTAAAATAAGATTGATAACACTAATTGATCTAGCTTTGTTTTCCAAAAATAGTTTTTTTTCTCCTTTGTTACTTTTTGGAAATTAGAGCATTGTAGCAAGGATTGGTGGGTGTAGTTTCCAGGTTTTTGAAGGATAACAGTATAATTAGCAGGAAATAGTTCATGTTTATTGATATAGCTCTAAAATTAATGGCATAAAGAGGAAGCATTATGAAACCATCTTGTTTAGCTGCTCTGTGAATAAAATAATGTTCCCAAAGCAGTGCTACCGATATGATGACAAAGTAGAGATGGGTGGGATGAAGTTTCTTTTCAGCAAATTGTTTATTGACTTCACAAGCTTTCAGTGGAAGTGATTTTTCCTTTAAAATAAATGTGTTTTATTAAGCAGTTTGTTTTTAATGTGCAAGGTACATGTACTTTTTTCCTGATTTTTTAGGAACTGTAAGTCCACTCTGCATCTAAATTCTATAGAGTTACAATGATCAATAGGTCATATGACTAAATAGAATCGCCCTGCAAATTCATTGTAAAGAAGTAATACATATTCTTATGTATGCATACATGCACTATCCACATAATTTTAAAAGGTGTTATTGTGGAAATCAGAAATGGCGAAAATGGAATATTATCAGTACACATGATTGTTCTGACTGCTGAAGACAGAGCCCTGTCATCAAAACTTCGTGGTCCCCATGGAAGGATCTAAGCTGTCTTTAAGACTTTACCTCCTAAGGGGTAGAAGCTGGATAGAAAATGCTTTCCTCTGTCAGATTCCATATGTCCAGCTGGGAGATGTGAAGGAAAACAGTTAAGTGAGACCAGCCACTCTTGTTTGATTCAGTAAACTATGGTTAAGCAAATCATGACTTACTGTACATGATTCGTGAACTCAAATACATTATTTAGATCCTACTTGAGAAAAAAACTTTTGGTAGCAGGAATCAAAAAGGTATTGATGTAGTAATCCAGGCATATGAACCTGATGGTCTCCATGTTTGCTTGCTTGTTTTGGTCTGTTGTTCTGATCCTACATTACGCAGAGTAGCAAGAGATATTGGGAACTATTCTGCAACACATCAGAAAGC
This sequence comes from Azemiops feae, assembly GCA_023970755.1. Lineage (NCBI taxonomy): Eukaryota > Metazoa > Chordata > Lepidosauria > Squamata > Viperidae > Azemiops > Azemiops feae. The sequence goes on along the minus strand of JALGBA010003986.1, from coordinate 1,302,574 downwards.
TTCCAAGTTAATAAAGTTGCAATAGCTGTTCACTCTTGTCTGCTGTCATTCATGCCATTGGCTGTGGAATACTGTACTGACAGATAGATGGGGTTTGGTAATTCTGAGGCTGGATTGAGCTACTAAAAAGTCATAAAAGGCTCCGCCGAGGGAGTCTAGTCAATTGATCTTTTTGATTTTATACTATGGACTGTCATTGCTGATTTTCTGTCTAAAGGTATTTTAAAACAGGAAACAAAATAGATTGTTCACAGTACAACAGGTAGAATCTGGATCGAGGAAGACATTTGTCACAAACCCTGTGCTTGTGTTATGGCTGAGCTAAAATGCTTGTTAAATCAAGAAGCTACCAAAATCTCTTGAAGTAAAAGCCACAAGGAGTTTTATGGCATTGAAAGAATAGCAAATTAATTGGTACATACTCTGTTGTGGGTTAAAACCCGCTTCCTTGGATGCATGATATAAACTCAGCGAGTTAAATGTGTTGGAACAAGTTTTATGTAAAACTATGTCAAATGCTAGGGTGCAAAGCAAAGTAAGCTTTTGTTGGAAGAGTAAAATAATTCTATTTGAATGCCTGTCACTGATAATGGATTAGGGATCAAACTGGGACCAGGTCATGCTTGGAGTGAACCACTTGTTTAGCTGGGCTTTATTTGCATAATCTTTATATGATTTATCCTTTTAGGTTCACTCCACTGTACTGAAAATAATTACAACTTCAGGAGTCACATGGAGGTTTATTAAACATTTAAAAGATGCCTAAGAACTTTTTGTTTTTGCTGTAACAAATACATTCAACTGATTTTATGGAATTGAGTAAGATTTCCTCTTTTTTTCTCCTTAGGGCTCAGAGGAATAGCATCACCCCCGTTTTGTGTTTGTTACCTTGGCCTCTTGTCCCTTTATCACAGCTCAGTTATGCTTTCTTAGTGTGATGGTCTCAGAAATTGACAGAAATGAAATTAACATATTAACCACAATCTCCGTATTGATGCTTATAATTCTTAGGAGGGAATATTGTTTGTTTGCCAAATACAGTTGTCCCATTCAATGCTATCATAGAGTGTTAGCTTTAAAATGGATGTTCAGTTATATCAGGTCCAGCAGCCCCTTTGCCTAGAACAGCAGCAATCCTGACAGAAGGCCATCCAGCAGGAAGGGAAAGTCCATTCCCCAAATAAATAGAGGAATTCTGTTTTCAAGTCCTTGAGTCAAGCTTAACATATTACAAATATACAATTTCCTTGGCAGCAGTGCAAAAGTAAAATTCCACTGCTTTCTTCCGGGATATTTTAAGCTTCTTAGTCAGCCTACAGCCCTGTACTTGCCTCCCATCCATGTACTAACCAGGCCCAAACCTGCTTTCCTTCTAATACTATCTCAACCAGGCGCTCTTACCTGATCTGACTTTTGCTGGGATTTTTTTGGGCGGAGAAGGGTGAAGGAAATTCTCTTCAAAGGCAAAAGTTAGGCACCCTATCCTCTATTGTGATAACTGACTGGATGACTGTCTATGTCCTTAAAGATAGATTTTCTATCACAGATACCTGCTATTATTGACAATTTTAGAATTGTGAGTGGAAATAGAAAAAGGGATTAAATAATACTACTTTGGCTATGTAGCTGTCTGCCAACTAAACATGCATTATGTGATAACTGAGACAACAGAGATACGGACTCAGGAGTATCACTTGAGAGGCAAATCCTGTCCCATTATAACCATTATAATGTTTGTATAATATTACAATGTGCTTTCCAGCCTTGACTGTGTGCCATTCTCTTGCTGTGTATTTCTCGACATCTGCAGCAGTCTCATATTATGACATCTGTCTGTTGCCCTTTGGGGCCGATTTCCAGTCTCCAGGAGCAGATGAGCTCCTCAGGCTATTCTTATGCCAGCCATCTTGTTCCAGCTGCTCAAGTTTCTTTCCACCCGGCTATGATTGCCTTGACAAGGGGGAATGAATGTTTGTGTAACCAAACCCCAGTGCGTGGGATTGGTAACCTCTGACCCTGGCCAAAGTAATCATTGTTTCTGAAACAAGAGAGGAACTGTACTTGAAACAAGTGGGTGTGCTGTCATGCCTGGAGCCTAAAGAGGAGCTCTACTGAAGAGGCTTCCTGTTTATCTTCGAGAGGGTGATTGCTATTGGCTGGGCTTTTGTGTTATTTGTGACTTGGAGAAACCTGAGAATGGGGGAGGAAGAGCTAGAAAATTTGCATTGTTTTATTGCAGTCTCTGCTTTTGTGTCCTGGAGCACAACTAGACAGATGAAAAGGTATTCTAAAAGGAGCTCGCAATGATTTAGAGCAAGAGAAAATATGCATTTTAAATTGTGTTCCCCCCCCCCAAAAAAAAACATAGTAGTAAATAGTAATTAATCACATAATGCAAAAGGAGGAGGAGTGGCTACCATTTTGAAAGAGGAAAGAAAGATTCAGAATAATGCAGTGGGTTGAAATAGACAAAATTAAGTTTAAATGGGAGAAATAGGGAGTTTTTATCAGGGAACCAAATAATAATAAAAATAATAAAATAAATAAAAACAAAACAAGATTTCCCATTTTTAGTATTATTATTTCTATTGTTGTGCAATAGAAGCTGTTGTACCGGAGAGAAATTCCTTGTGTGTCTAACCACACTTGGCCAAAGAAAGTATTCTATTCTATTCTATAAAATAAAAAAAAAGGGGGGAGGGAATGCACCTGATGAAGAGTTGACAGTATACTATATCCTAAATTCTTCTAATAGATCTGGATGTTCTAATAGAGTAGAAGCAAATAGTGTATAAAGAAGGCTCACAGTTCTGTCAGTAAGCAAGATAACTCTCAGAAAACAGAACTGAATGGGACCAACATTGGTGTTGCAGGAGAAGCCGGCAAAAGGAAGATCAGAGGGGTATTGGATATGGCCAGGAGCAGCAAAAAACCTCCCAGGGCATCCTATAGGAGAAGCAGTTTGAGCAATGATTTGAAACGTCCCTCCTATCGTAAGTCCCCCCCTCCTTTCTTCCTCTGAATATGTGATCCAGAGCAGTGTATTTGTTGCCTGCTTTGGCTTCCTGGTGCACACAAACACATGCTCCTGAGGGAGGAGGGAGGGTGTGTGGAGGAGAGCAGAAAAAACTGACATAGCATCTTACTTTGTTACCCAGAAAATACAGATGTATCCTGTGGCTGCTGCCGGTAAATTGATTGGGAAAAATTCCAAAAGCCATGCTCTGTATGTTTCCCTACTTTGTTCAAAGTTGAAACTGAAATCTAAATCAAAGTTGAAATGTCTTCTTTGGTTCTCATCTGAGGAAGGAGCAGTGAAAAAGGCAAGCTGACAGCACATTTACCGCTGGCTACTGTAGTCTCCTAATAGGCATGGTGGGTGGCAGTGCCTTGAAGGCAGCTGGAATAAAGATAATCCTATCATTGTTATGCAGACTGCTGGGAAGAAGAATTGCCATCTGAATTCCTGGGAATCCCACATCTTAAAAGGGAGTCCCCCAAACTAAAAAAAAGTAAAGGGGAGAAGACATGGTTTTGGGGCTTTTTTACCCAATTTTATTCTGGATGCCTTTAATTTTGCTTCTATTGCTACTGCTGCTCCTCTTCCTTCTTTTCTTCCTTCTCCTCTTCCAAATGGCAACATTTCTTCTTTTATTTAGCATCCTTTGAATAGAATTGAGTTCTATTCCTCCTTCCCCAAACCCAAAATGAACAAAACTTCAACAGTTCAATAAAATGAAAATATCCCTCCCTCCAAATATTTTCCCACTGAGATTATTCAAACATAGAATTATAAGGTAAGTGCAAAAAAATTTTCAACAGAATTAGTGCTTCTTTGCTATAGCGTTGGATTTTTTTTTTTTAAAAAAATATAAATGTGTTACAATTTGGGGGGATAAATGTCTGTGTTATAGTAAGATACACGATACAGACCATATCTATTAAACTAGGAGCTGATAAACTTCTTGTAGTATTGACCTTTAATAACTATTCCTACATTTACTTATATCCTGCCTTTATTATTTTTATTATAATAATAAAGTTGGAAGGGACCTTGGAGGTCATCTAGTCCAACTCCCTGCTCTGACAGGAAACCCTATACCATTTCAGACAAATGGTTGTCCAGTCTCTTCTTAAAAACTTCCAATGTTAGAGCATTCACAGCTTCTGGAGGCAGGTTGTTCCACTGGTTAATTGTTCTAACCATCAGGAAATTTCTCCTTAGTTCTAGGTTGCTTCTTTCTTTGTTTAGTTTTATAAATAATTCAAGGTGGCAAGCATACCTAATATTCCTTCCTCCTCCTATTTTCCCCAAAACTCAACCCCATGAAGTGAGTTGGGCTGAGAAAAGTGACTGACCCCAAACCCCTCAGCCTTCTTTGATGTCTAAGGCACAACTTGAATACACAAACTCCTGGCTTCTTACCTAGTAAACCAAAGTGACTCTTTAATATAGTCTTCTGAAAACTCTGGCATTCCAGTTATAATGCACCACAACTCAAGTCATCCTAAATCAATAATTTAGCCAAAGTAACTTAGAGTAGGCAATTGCCATAGAAAGATAGAACTCCCATAGCTATAAGAGAAAAGGAGTATCAGCTAATGCAACTGAAAAATTGAGTTTCCTCTTTCATTTTTAACTGCCATTTCTCACTCTAAACTAATTGAATCTCACCCTGAGCATTGTTTCAGGTTTTCTTCTTCATTTTGCAGTACACTATTTACAGTTTGCATCTTGTAGATTGAAAGAGAATTTATGAGTGTGAAGTAAGGTAATCAAGATTCCTCTGCTGACTCTTTGTTTAGTGCCTATGGTACAAAGCAGTGTTATGTCCCATAATTGTGCAGCAAGGAAGGATTAGTAAAGAGTTGGGAGTAACTACATCTTCCTTATTTACTGTTCTGTGCCTTTACAAATGAATTTTAAACTAATTAGAAGACAAATGGTTTTTTAAAAGTAATTAAAACAACATGATTTGCTGGGTTGTGGCCTAAAAGTCCCAATTTTCCAAGGATCAAGGAGCCAAAGGACAAAATCTTCAGAAACTAATTTTGAACCACCTAACCACATTATCTTATATAATGTTCAATTATGTCAACCCTCATTCCTCTAAAACCTGAAAATTAAAAAAGCCTTGTGTAAATACTGAATGTATAATGCAATTGTGGCTTGAGAAAAAAGACATTTAAAATAGTCTGCATTTTCACTAAAATTGAAAAATAAACAGATAAATTTTCAGCGTTTAGTGCTTCATTGGTTTCTGCTTTTGAGATTCTTTTCTATTGTTTTTGCATATATCACAGCTGCCAGTTTTTTAAGCTAGTGCTGAAGGATATTGTAGTGTATCAGCATAGTATGTGTGTGGATTCTAGTAGTGTGACATTTTGTAATTGACAGGTGGAAATTTTATCAATGCACAGATTAAGTATTGTCCAACGCTCTTTGGTATGGTACCCAGTGTGCCAATAATCATTGGGACCACCACTGATTGTTCATGCCATAATCTTTCCATTTCTGTTTTCAGATCTTGATCCTTTATGATCTTTGTCTTCAATTCTACTATCCCTTGGCATTGCCACATCAATTATTTGCACTTCTTATCAACCACAGTCAAATCTGATGTGTTACGCATCAAGACTTTTATCAGTTTGTATTCAAAAATCTCACAATATTTTAAATACTTTTTACTACATTTTCAATTATATGTTCCCGCCAATTTTTTATTATTGGCACATATTTTTACAAGGTGTTCCAGTGAATCATCTTGGAACTGTATTATGTTCTTTATATTTAGTTTGTGTCATCTTCTTGCATGAGCTAAATATATGATTACTGTTTTTTTCTGCTTCTTTTTGTTGCACAATTTGCACTTTAAATCAGTTCTGGCCTTTGATCTTATTGGTTCAAATAGCTTGCTTTTGAGCAGCCAAAATCAAGCCTTCAGTTTCTTTTTGTAATGTTCCAGTTGTAATCCATTGCCTCATTTTATTTTTATTCATTTTCCACGGATCTTTTGTAGAAATTGAGCATATAATGTTTTTCCTTGCCAGCATTCTGTTTCAGTTTTTATTACATTATTTTGATATTCATGTTTTGTTCCTGCACATTCCATAAATTCCAATTTTTAATTTGCATCAATGCTTGTTCTTGACAGTCTTTTATGTAATCAGCCAATGAACACATATCTTTTTCAACAGTTTGTTTGACTTGAAATAAACTTCTGTCTCCATTTCTTTGGGGCAGATATAATCTATCAATAACACTAATGATATTGTAATTCGCAGTGAACAATCATGAGGGTTTTTTTGTTTTTCAGTCTAAACTGTTCAGTTCAGATTGTAATATTATTACAATTATTTCACAGAATCATATTGTATATTATAAAGACTGGACTATCTAGACCAGCCCTCAACCTAGTATAGAAAACTATTACTACAGCATCCCTGAGACTATTCAATTGTAATAGACCAAGAAGAGCCCCAAAGTACCAATTACAAAAACAATAATTACCTGAGTTGATTTTTATTCACTCTATTGTTCATCTGGTCTCATTGCTTGTGTCTGATTCTACTTTGGGACACTGACTTTATTAATGCAACATGGTAAACCTTAAACCCTTCTTAACAAAACATACTTGCTAAGTTCACATATTACAGTTTAATTGATTCACAAAACATACTAAGATAATGGCTTGGTTTCTATAACAACTTACCCAGCCTCATTTTAGCTCAGTGTAGATCATGTGCAAACCCAGTAATTAAATCTAATTGCTGATGCACTACCCATTAACGTAATGCTTGATTGTGATTTATTTAGTTAAAGCAAAAGGATATGATTGCCCACATTGAGGTTTTTTTGTATGATTTATCTCAGAGGCTCAAGCAAGTGGAGTTTGGAAGGAAGAGAAAAAAAGTTGGCAGTAGTGCTTATGTATTATCATTTTGTTATGACTCCCTGTATATAAGCAATAGGTGTCCCCTTCACAAAAATATCATGTCTAGGAGAGATGACATTCTTGATGGAGAAAGCCAGTATTGTGGTTTTAGAAATAAACAGTCTTCCATTTCCCAGGCACATGGAGCTCAGTAAGTAGATCTTCTTGCACATAAGAGAGACATAACTGATTTTGTAATTGAAATCTAAAATACTTTATTTGCAGTACAGATGCTCACTTTCTGCTATGAAATGTAGAGAGGAAGTTTGAACCACACATGTGGCAACATGCAGAGCACTATGCAGTTTAGTCTCCCACAGATACACAGTTCAGAGAAGTGTCTGATTTTCTGCCACATCTGTGTGTAGAAGCTACTTTGAGAACCAGATGGGGGAAAGTAGCATTATTATCAGATAGGAATCCTTCCTCCACTTCCTTAGTCCATTTATTTTTTAATAATAATAATAATAAAGTTGGAAGGGACCTTGGAGGTGATCGAGTCCAACCCCCTGCTCAGGCAGGAAACCCTATACCATTTCGGACAAATGGCTGTCCAGTCTCTTCTTAAAAACTTCCAGTTTTGTCACATTAACTTCTCCATTTGAAGTATTGTTTTGGAACAGGTTTAATTACTTGTATTTACTTTCTAAATCTTAGCTAATCTCCACATATGTTGGGTGCAATTTCTAGAATTCCCAATTGGGTCTTCTGAGTTCAGAAGCTGACAATTGTAAACTCAACAAACCTTTAGTGAAAAAAGGAACATCTCGTTAAAGTCAAGCTAGTGACTTCATGAGCACACCTATACAGTTTTCTTAGTAATAATATGGAAGTGGTTTATCATTGTCTTCTTATATGAAATGTTTTCTGTTGGTTTACCATCCAAATATTAACCACATCAACCCTGCTTAACTTTTCAAGTTTAGCCAGAGCTGGTTAGGTGCTGCCGCTTAGTTAGGTATACTGATGGTAAGGACTAGCGCATCTGGACTGGATCAAGGTTTTTTTTTTTTTTAAGAAACCAAACAAAACCTTCATACTCTAAAGTAGAAAATAAATACTATGGTACACTCTTCTCTTTCAGGAAAAGAAGTTATATTTAAACTCCTAGTTTAAACAAACACTAAACAACATTTGTATTTCCAAAATGTGTTAGTGTACTCTTATTTATAAGTGTTGAGGTTAGAATGAAATATTTCAACAGAAGGTACATGAGCCTAGTTCAAAGGCTTCTGTAGAGCGCTTGGGGATCCTTTGAAGCTATGTACGCAGAACTCTTAAAAATATACATGAAATACCATCAACCAGTTATTTGACAAGTGAAAACAAAGCTGAAGGGCTGAGTTTACCTTCACTTACTTCTGATCAGTCTCTTGATAGGAATTCTACTTTATTTTGTTGGTGGGTTAGTAAGGAGCTTCATATACTGAATGTTTTCTGACTTTATTTTTATTTGTCATCTTTAGTTCTGCAATATAACTAGTGCAATGATTTCTTATAGAGATCCTGACCTTCTGTCAAAGGTCTCAGATGGGACTAGTCAGGCTTGGAGTGCCTTAATAAGCCTACAAGGACCTAACCAAATATCGGGAGGTAACTGACCTCTTGTAACTCACTGCAGATCCCTTTAGAGCTTCCCAAAAGATGTAGTGGTATCTCCTACTTTGCCCCCCAACAACCACACCAAGTGGTTGGGCTGAAAAAAGTGATTGGCCTAAAGTCACCCAATAAGCTTCTAAGAATAGACTTGGACCTGTGTTTGCCTGGTGCCAGTCCAACACTTTCATCACTACATGATTCTGTATTCATGAAGAAAGACTACAACTCCAAGATAAATTATTCACTTGGAAGAGATAGCAAGGAATGAGAATTGTCTTCTCAATCACCAGAAGCAAGCTAGATTGCTTCCTAATTATTTCTTCTCGGTTAGATGGAGCCCCTGGGGTTGTGAGGAATTGATGCTGAAAATTTGAGTTCCAATGAAAAGTTATAATAAGGAAAAATATGGATTCTTGAAACCTAATGAACTGTAAGATTATATATAATCTATACTCAGTCTTGAAGGCAAGATACAAAGTAGGAGTCACTGCATACTGAACATTTTTGAATGGTCATTTAAAACAAGCAAAAGAAAAATGTTAGCTCGAGATAAGAAAAACCAATCTGGATTAAAATAGAAAAAAGTGGTGCTTCTTAATACAGGTGGTCCTCAACTTACAACAATTCATTTAATGACCATTCGAAGTTAACAATGGCACTGAACAAAGTAACTGATGACCATTTTTCACACTTGTGACCATTGCAACATTCCCACAATCACGTGATCAAAATTCAGACACTTGGCAATTGACTCATATTTATGACAGTTGCAGTGTCCCCGGGTCATGTGATCACCTTTTGCGACCTACTTACAAGCAAAGTCAATGGGGAAGGCAGATTCACTTAACAACCATGTTACTAACTTAACATCTGCAGTGATTCACTTAACAACTGTGGCAATAAAGGTCATAAAATGGGCCAAAACTCACTTAACAAATGTCTCACTTAACAACATAAATTTTGGGCTCAGTTGCGGCTGTAAGTTGAGGACTACCTGTATTCAGTTCTTGAGTTTCACTTTCCAGAAAAGATCAGTTTTCTAAATTGTTCCAGAGACAAAATGGCCAAGGTGAAAAGGTTCATTACAGTCCAGGAGATGGAGAATCTGTGGATGGGTGAACATACGGAAGGGCTGAGGGAAGTGATTCCTCTTTAGGAAAGAAAAGGTGGTTGAGCTTCTTCTATAGCAGAAAAGGACACTATGTTGTGTCTTTCATCAGCTTTAGTTCCTCTTTCTTTCCGGCCTTTCACATTTTTCCCATACTATTCCTCAACTTTCATTAAGTTTTATCATGCTGGATTTAAGTAAATCTAGAATTAATTTTATTTAATCATCTTGTTACTTTGCTGTAAATGCATGGAGTTGCTTCATGGAGCAATAAAACAAATTTTCATATTGGAATTTGGGATAGGAGGCCAAGGAAGACTATCTCTGGGCTAGAAATTGTATAGCGTATGTATGTGAGTTGCAGTTACTTAAATGTATAGATATTTAGTCTTAATAGCAAACATATAATCAACAATATCCATTGCGAGGTAAAAGTGCTAACTTGCATTTGTTCATTGAACTTGCATTTGTTCATATAGCAAACAAAGAAACCAAGCTTTGAGTTCTCTTACTTTCATAAAACTAGTCTCCCCCCCCCCCCCAGTAGTTTTGTTCTTAGGGGACTTTTAAAAATTATCTGCTACCGACATTTCCTTTCTTTTTTTTCTAGTGAAAATATTATTTGCTATCAGTTTGGGATTTGCCACAGTGACCTCTAGTGGTGCCAGGACTGTTCATGTACAGTTTTTTTTTTCTTAGCATTTTCCTGCAAGTGCAGGATCCACTTTTTTGCCACCCACTTTTTTGGGTCACTTTGGGTCAATCACTGTCTCTCAGCCAATGATGTTAATTGCTCACTTTGCTCACTTCAGTTTAGAATTAGAATTATTTGGAGTGAATTATAATTCAGATAGGAATTTCAGGATAGATTTTAGATTCAAGATAAGGCCCTCAGTAGACAAAATAGTTTTGAGTATATGAATGAATTGAATTGCATCAGCACTGTAACTTTAGCCTAGATAAATTTTTGTTGTTTTGGCCCAACATTATTTACAGCTCATTCTTCTTCAGTATTCTGCTTTTTCTTACTCAGTCATATTTACTGTATGACTTACATCTGTATACTTTGCCGTGCCAGAAATTAAATATATCTTAGAAATATTTGTTTGCAAATCCTTCCTTGATTGGTTATGTACTTGTCAAGCCATTGACTCTTAGTTGTCCCATAGATAAATTTTCTCCATCATGAGCCGTCCCTAACTTGGTCTTTCAGGCCTTCCAATGGTATACCCATCACCAGTTGAGTAGTTGAGTTCATCCACCTTGCTTTTGGTCATCCTCTTCTTCCCTTTCCTTTTACCTTTCCCAGATTAGAGCCTTCTCCAGAAATCTAGGTCTTTTCTTAATGTGTATGAAGTAGGATAATTTAAGCCTGGTTATTTGTGCTTTGAGTGACAATTCTAAGTTGATTTGGTGAACAACCCATTTGATTGTTTACTTATCTGTCCACAGAATTCTCAGGAGTTTTCTCCTTCACCAAAGTTCAAAAGAGTCAGTAGTCTTCCTATCCTGCTTCTTTAAAGTCCATAGAGTGTCATGCAAGTCCTTACTACCACCCCAAAGTTCATAAAGTAATGAAATTTCTTAAATGTTGATCATAGGACTCGAGTAAATATGAATCTGGGATTATACTTGAAATGCTTTAATTGGAAAGCAGCATTTAATACACATATCTTACAAAGAGGAAGGGTAATTCAGGTGGAGATCTCTCCTCCAGCAAAGAAAAAGTTCCAATATCTGATGTTTTAGAAGTTAAGTAACAGTAAACTTAATATTGCAAATAGAAGACCATGTTTTGTAACTGCATGATACTGTCTGATAATGTTGTTTATCAGTGTTTATCAACCTGTGGCACTTCCCATTGTGCTATCAACTGCAAAGTACTTTTGTTCTTAATTTTATTCCAGTTCAACCCCCTTTCCTCTTATTATTCTTTTAACAGTTGATATTCGTGAAATCCAAGAAATTCGTCAGGGAAAGAACTCCAGAGATTTTGACCGATACCAGGAAGATTCTTGTTTCCGCCCAGAACAGTCTCACTGCTTTGTCATCCTTTATGGCATGGAATTCAGATTAAAAACACTCAGTTTGCAAGGTTAGATGTCTTTTACTTTGTCACTGTGGGTAGATCAAACCAATGAAATGAGACTACCGTCCAATTTTTGTTGCAGCTTTTGAATGCCAGCAACACCATTGCTATTCATCTCTTTTTTAAAACTAGACTTGGCTTAGAACAGTAGAGAGGAACAAATGAGCAAAAATGATTCTAGAATTGCTAGCAGCTGCTAGGACTGAGAGCTATTGCCAGGTCTTGAACCACAGTCTTCTGAGCACATGGACATTCTCCTTTAATTCTATGACTAGCTGTGGTGCAAGTAGTGGCTTACTCTCTTATGGTTTCAAAAGCTAAATAGAGTCTTAAATGTTGTTTTCCCCTCTCCAAATTCTAGAAAGTATACAGGTCTTCCTGTATAACTTCTAACATTTGGAAATGGGGGGGGGGGGAAATCCTATATATAGTACTTCCTAAGGTAAACTAAGGGGAAGATAAAGAGAAATCTTATTGTTCAATACGGACCGTGTTCTGCTCACTTCCCTTTGTTGAGGGTAATTCTTCAAAAGGCATTAATCATAGGGCAGGATTCTGGATTTGTGCAGAATTTGGGGTGCCCAACCCTCAACTCATACTATGTGCCCTATGGCTGCACAAGCAGTGAATAGACTGACTAGAATAGTGAATGTGGCATGAAACAATTAAGCAAACACATTACTATATGCCATATTCTGAATAAGAGCGATCAATCTGCATCCTTATTATGCTACCGTAGGATAGTTGTTTGAACTGGCTGATAGACATATCTTTAAATGATTGTTAGCTTTCATAGCATGGCACTAGCCTGTTTGTTGACATTCGGCTATGCTAAAGTAAGTTTTGGCATGCACATTTATGGCCTGAAAAGATGAAAAAAGAACTAACTTGATTACTGAAGTTCCCTGGAGATCCTTCTTGTTTGCCATGTGGGATTTGCCTCAGAAGATAACAAACATGTTTCTTCCTTACTTAGCGAGCATAATGAATTGAATGCTAAACGTTGAAATAATGTGATTGTTCCTCCTTAAAGACTGGTTTTATAGCTATTATAATTTGTAAATATCAAAATTGATGGGGTTAGTTTCCGTCTATTGGAAACCAGCTGCAAAGTGACTTCCTTCTTGGATATAGGGGTCAGTGCCTGTGTCATGTCTTGACAGGCTCGGTTTGTTCTTTATTTTCACAGCTACTTCCGAAGATGAAGTCAACATGTGGATCAAAGGGTTGAACTGGCTTGTGGCAGATACCCTAAAAGCTGCTACTCCATTGCAAATTGAAAGGTAAGAAAACAATTTGGAACAAAAGGACCATTTCAAGCACAGGGCATACTGTATATAGGTTTCACTGCCTCTCCTTCATTGCCAGCATCTTTCTATGTGTATTAAAACCCATGCTTCCTTTCATAGCAGTTCAAACATACATAATCTGCAGGATTTGGGGGATTCTTAAAGAGGAAGATTTTGTGATTCACTGACATATTTACAAATATTTCAAAACTATTTACTTTTAGGTGGCTTCGGAAACAGTTCTACTTTGTCGACCGCAACAGAGAGGATAGGTAAATAGAAAGCTACTGTTATATGTTATGAGCTGTGATGTTTTTGAGTAAAAAAAGACGGCATACAAGTCTAAAAATTAGTTTTCTGTTTAATTTAATCGAAAAATGAATTTGGATGATTAGAACAGTAGTATAATCCAAGTAGGAATAATGTCTATTCCTAACAGGAAAAAGTAACATTTTAATTAAGTAAAAATATGCCTCTTGATTAATAGAGAACTAACATTTTCCACTGTATGTGCATGTAAATTTTGTGTGTGTGTGTACATGCATAAATATAAGTGCTTGGAAAAAAACTGCAGACAACAATCAATAATTGTTGTTTTTGAAAAATGCAAGAGTGCTTCACTAAAATGATTTCTGCTGCAACAGGAAACTTAGAATACTATTCTGGGAATATTTTTGTCTGCATATAAATGTATGTAAGTTAATTGATAGATGAAGAGACTAATACTTGAATTAATAATTAATTAAATTTCTTTAACTGTAACTCTGAGGTACTCCATAATTTAATGCAAAGATGGTTTATCTTCTTGACATCCACATATTAGGATGAATGAGCTTGGACATCAAAGGTGAATGCTGGAGACCCGAACTTTTCTCTCTCTCTCTCTTCAAGAAAGTGAAGGCAATTTGAAATAATATGTTCATTCCAATTGAATTTTAAAAATGCATTTAAGTAGAAGTAACAACAGAACAAAATATCTGCACACCATGAGAAACAAAATCCCTTGTCTTCTTTATAACAAGAAATCTCAATGGGAATCTTATTAAGGAAGTTCAGGAGCTCCATATGAACATATGCTTTACCATATGCTGTATAGAGATGGGCTATTCTGTATTGCCTTTCTCCCCTCAAAAAAAATATTTCAACATGTATAATGTGAACTCTTTATTGTGGTCCCTCATATGTGTTCTTTCAACTTGATGTCACATGAGCCTCCCCATGTGACAGTAGCACTTTTCTACAAAGTATTTCTAATAATTGCACAATTGCTGTCTGAGATTCAGAAACGTAGGCTTGTGTGCTGGAATTTCCCTTCAAGTTCTTCCACAATAAATCCTTATATTTCTGTTTAGGTTTTCTAAATGTAATAAGTCTTTTGATGACTGGCAAAACTAGATCCTGGAGGGACATTCATTATGGGGAATAACAATCTCTGATGTGTTTGTGTGATGTATTCACCTCCAAATGCATATTGACTGAATATATATTAATTTGACAATCCTTGAAAAAGTAAAAGAAAGGAACTTAAACTTGGATTATTTCATCAAGGTTAAAACAGATATGTTGTTATCTCTTCCAACCCTTAATGGGCTTGTGCTGACAAGCTTTTAAGGATTTATGTATAGGTAAGAGATGGGATATGGGATATGGGAAGAAGAAATTGTTTATTGTATTTTAACAGAGGTTTAACAGAAAGAGAAAGAAAGAATTGATGTGATGAAATGATGTAGGAATTAGAGTAGTAAGGTTCTAGATTTCCATCTCCTTCAAGGAAGTGCATATAGTTACTATACAGTAACCCATAATGCAACACAGCTCTTAAACAGGAAATGCTAGCAGATTGCTAGCAATAAATTTCAGCATTCACTTTTTTCATTCCTTTGGACTAAACCATAGTCATTGACCAACATGAGAAATCACATTGGGGAGTACTGAGGACATTTTAAGATGGATGCTTAAAACCTCATAGGGCAGTAGTGAAATCCGGCAGCTGATAAGTATTTCCCATGTGTTCTACATCCAGAGTCTGTTGCAAAACATGTGGCTGTGTATCTGAAAGATTGATTTATAAAAATTAAAAAGGGAGGATTCTGGGAAATGCAACATATTTCTGCATGATATGCTGGGAACTGCTTTTGATTATGAGCCGTTAGGTCATAATCTTAGCGCTTGGATAGCTTTTCCCAGATGATACATCCCCAGCTCTTCAGGCCTTTTTATGGTATACCTGTGACTGCTACAATTCTCTTTTCCTTCCAAGATTCATAGTATGATAAATAACTAAAACTCAGAAGATTCTGAGATGGAGAAAGTTGCTTAAGGTGCCTTAAGTGAAGGCCAGCCTCAAGAGGAGCCTAGCAATTATGCACCTGTGGCTGAAATAGCCAAGGAACATTCAAGAAACTTGAAAGCAGCAGAAAATGCTGGGGCTGGATCTAGGACCTCTTCCTAGTCCTAGAGTGCTTGGTTCCCCCTGTTCTATTTTGTGATTTTTATTTCTACTGATTTCCTGCCCTGACAAAGAGACTTTAGCTTGTTTGCACAGTGTCTGGAAACCCAAGACAGAGGCAGTCACAACATTAATAGAACATGGAGCTGTAACACTGATCAGAGAAGTTTTCAACACATATACTAAGCCAGCCTGGTACCTAATGAACTTTTGTCATTTTTTCTAATTTCTATGTGTTGATAAAAAAAAAGATTCCGCTGTGTTTTCCTGTTCCCACTGTTCCCAGTTTGAGAGGGAAAGAACCAAGATACAATGGACTTGCAAGTTTAACAATGACTCTTTTCCAAGAAAAATTAATGAGCTGCTTTTTGTATAAGGAGAACAATTAGATTATGAACAATTTAACAATCATAAACAATTTATTATAGGCGTTTAAATTCTGAATGGCACTTATCTCTTTATGTGGATGTATCTGCTTTTTTGTTGAAAGTTTCAGCTACAAAATCATCACTGGCCATTGAGATATCTTAGTGGTCTCTAACCTTTTTCTTTATATAGGCCACTGTATCTTCAGCAAAAGTGGATGCCATTGCCTAAGTAAGCTGTTTAACAAGAAAACTAACACAGCTCATGGCTTGTAAGCCGCCCAGAGTCACCTGGTTGAGTTGGTTAGCTCAACCAGGTTGATTAGAAATTGAATCAATTAATCAATCAGTCAAAATGACAGTCAAAACTGTGTCTCACAAGATTAATTTTGCAACTATTTTCAGTAACATAGTATGCTCACAGAAAATCAGGAGTCTGGAAGCACCTTTTCTGATTAATAAATTTTATTAAAAGCCATAAGCTTTTGTGAACTGCAATTTACTATGCACAATTTAAATTGTGGAGAGATAAGTGGAAAGGAAAAGGAAGATAGCTTGGTTATGCAGATGCAAGTTACACAAGATATATTACAAGTAATTTATCTTTTGTTATATTAATTTTATTAAAAGTTACAATTAAAATAACATGACTAATAATACAAACTAAAATACAAATAAAATGCAGAAAAGAAAAAATAGAAAAGGAAGAAAAGTATATAGTACAAAAAGAGAAATATATAAAGAAATGGTTTTTCCCTTTATCACAACAAGTATAAATAATTTTAGTAACTTATGCCTTCTTTTAAAATGCAACAAATTCTGCCATGATCATTGGCTCCACATTCAGCAGAGTTATCTTCATTTCTTCCCAGAAGTCCTTGATAATCAGTTAACCTTATCAATTAACAGGTGCAATGTGTTAAAAATTCATTGGATTCATTGAGATTTTCTGAGATAACTGAAGCCTTTTGATATATATGAGTTCAGTAGTTTCTCAGTCTTTGTGAAGAGGAAGATTTCTAAAAAAAAATCCTAATGTTGTATTTGACAATAGAACAGCTGCATCTAGTGTACATGTGTTTCCAAGGTCATCAAACTGTTGAGGGAATTCTTGAGAGAACAGCTATAGTAAAATCTACTGTCCAGTTAAAATCTATGATATTAATGTGTAACACATTTGGCAATGAAAATTCAAAGTATGCCTCAGAACAGATTAGAATGGCTCAATTTGTCAATGTGCTTTTGCTTAAGTGCAGTGCTTTCTACTGCTGCCTGTTGGCGTCAGTCTCTCTTTGCTTCCAGCCAAAGAGGGGAGGGAGAAATTGTGTCCTGGGAATCAAATTAACTATTCATACATATTTGACAGTGTGTTGCTAAAGCTTCCTTGCTATATTAAACCTGTGCACCAGGCTTCTTTAAGAAATACTGAAGATATTTAGCACTTGCTAATTTGTGAAATGTTGGAAATCAAAACTGGTTCAGTGACATGTGCCAGCTTTGTGACCTTGGACCAGTCATTCTCTTTCCATTCGCCTCACAGGATTGTTGTTGTGGGGAAGACAGGAGGAAGGAGTCTTAATATTCACTGCCTTGAATTGTTTATAATTGTTTATAAAATAATAAAAATAATAATGATAGGATATAAATAAAATAAATATTGCAGAGGTATATTACCTTTGCATGCTGAGCAGCCATGCTTGGCATTTAAGTGACATTGTGGACTGCCCACACCAGTTTATGGGGCAGGACCAAAAAGCAGGCAGAGCATGATGGAAAGGATTTCCATTTGTTACTGGAATCATTAAATACTGGACTGTGTGGGTGTGGGTGTGGAGATGTGTATAAATATGTATAAAACAGAGAAGGTATTTTTTCTCACCCACTGAGATCTGGAAGTCATAAATGGGTTGTAGCCAAATTCCATTTCCTGACCTAATGACTGAGCTAATCGTTGGACTGTAAGGTTATATGTCTGCAACATGCATTTCTCAAGAGTTCAGCTGAATTTTATTTTGGGGGGTGGGGTTCCCCCTCCCTAAGTGGATTAATTCCAGCTATCTTGTTTTGTTGTGGAAAGAGTTTTACTGTCTCTGTTCCTGGGTGGAGGAGACCTGCATTTCTTGGATGCCAGGAACACATGAGTTATTTGCCAACAGTTCATCATCTGCAATAGATTTGTTTTGGATTTCATCAGTCATTGGTGGACTGACAAATTTGCAATATATTATAAGAACTCAGCAACAGGCTTGCTCTGTGGAAAAGAGGAACCCAGCAAGTGGTTCACTGCAGACTAGCACCTTATTCTGAAGCCTCCAGGCTCCCCTGCTTCCATGTTTCACGGTCAATACAATATTTGGTGTGGTTATGGGATATGTACTCCAAGCAGACATGAAACTTACAATTTTTCAGAAGAATGGTTTTAATTATTTTATTCCAGTATAACATTTGGGGAATTGATTAATTCAGCTGATGATCAGAACATAAAAAAGTTGTAGTGGTATATCGTGTAGTGTAGGAGTGATAAACCTACTACTGTTATCGGATCTTAGCCAAGCAATTGTGCAATTTAATTTTCAAGGAGCCTCTTATAGATTGCTTCCATAAGAGTGGCTAGAGTCAGCAAGGTATAATTTCAATCTAACATTTCATTTTGTCCCTCCTTTTTCATCCTTTCTGTAATGATTCTATTTCACCATTTCTTCAGTATTATGTAACTTTTGTCCTGCGGCAAATTGGCCATGGCAAATTGTCCCGTGGCAAGTTGGCCATGGCAAGCTGGCCTAGGTGAGTTGGCGGTGATAAGTTGTTTTGGACTCGCCTAGGCCTGTTTGATGACCCCCCTCATGAATAATATTGCAATTTAAGAGTACTTCCTTTAGTGCTGCAAATTGCAAGGGAAGATCAATCATGGAAGATCATTGGTTTTCAGGGATGTCACTCCACTGTTAATGATTTTCACGTTGATAAGCATAGATTGAACCTCAGAAGCACAATTAAAATCGAGAAACACATTCTTTCTTGATAAAGTCAAGAATCAATTTATTACAGTATAGTGATGATGATATTATCCATTCAGTCGAGTCAGACTCTTGGCGATTCTATGGGCCAGGTCTCTCCACATCTTCCAATCTGCACTACTGAGTTTTCTATGCTCTGGCTGATGTGAAGCTTTGATAGTGTTCAGCCATTGTGTTTTTTGACAGCCAGGTTTCCTTTTACCACTGACTCTTCCAAACATAATTGCTTTCTCC
Organism: Azemiops feae; assembly: GCA_023970755.1. Lineage (NCBI taxonomy): Eukaryota > Metazoa > Chordata > Lepidosauria > Squamata > Viperidae > Azemiops > Azemiops feae. The sequence goes on along the minus strand of JALGBA010003986.1, from coordinate 1,283,489 downwards.
AGTGAATTCCCCCGCATGACATGGCCAAAGTAAGTGAGATGCAGTTTTGTGATTTTGCCTTCTAGTGACATGTCTGGTGTTATGCACTCCAGTATTTGCTTGTCACCTTTGCTTCCTAAGGAATACGCAGGCAGGAGACTTCTCCAGCCCCACAGCTCAAACGAGTTGATTTTCTTCCTCTCTTGCTTTTTTAAAGTCCATACAGTATAGTACATTTGTATTATTTGAAGGAGACCCATTTCTCAAGTAATTTATGAATTTGAAGAAAGCAAACCTCCTTTTCTACAGCTATTGAGGAAAAAGAAGAAAAAACAAATGTTTATTTTGAAATAATTTCAATTGTTTGGGAAAGAACCACAACAATTATAGTGACTATTTCCTTTCACGTACTACAGTCTGAGACTGCTGGTTTTAATAACTACTCCAGTATTTGTAATTTTGGAAGTACTTCGAGATAATCTCTTCTGTTTGGCCAAGGGTTGCTGATAGTTTTGACCCGTGATTTTTTTTCCCATTCACTGATTAGCTTGAAGTGTTTTTGTCCATTTTTAAGGGAAAAAATCATAAGATTTTGGAAAACTGAAATATAATCAACTTAAATCTGACAGTTGGAACATAAGAACATCAGAAAAATGGAAGGAAGCTTGTTTTTAAAAATCCAGTTTCCACAGTGATCCCACAAAGCCAGAATATATGGAAGACTAACAGGCAAGGCCTTACAAGAGGCTAACATTGACTACTCTTAACAGCTATTCTGAACTATGTCAGGAGGCTGACAGGTGCAGCATCTGAGGGGTGGAGTGGAGGAAATGCTTTTATCCTTTCATAATAATGCTTATCTTGTTTTATTGTGTTTTCCATCTTTCAAGCAATTGTGAGAATTTTAAAAGTTGCAGTGCATAACTACAGAAATATGCTCTCATTCATTTATTCTCTTTTTTCCTACCCCGCTAATTTAGAATTTCTGCAAAAGACTTAAAAAATATGCTATCTCAAGTCAACTACCGTGTCCCCAACATGAGATTTCTAAGAGAGAGATTATCAGTAAGTATTTGGTATTTTCTCCTTGTTTACATGTGCAGAGTTTTGATCTCATTGATAAAAGTTGCAGCTTGATATACTATTGTATGATTTTTTTAATTTTTTTTAATTAATTTGTTTTTGTGCCATCAAGTTAGGGTTGACGCCTGATGACTGCCCTGGACTAGTCTTTGCAGTTTTCTTGGCAAATTCCAGAAATGGTTTGCCATTACCTGCTTCCTAGGGCTGAGAAAGTGTGACTGGCCCAAGGTGGATTGATGCCTAAAGCAGGATTAGAACTTCTGGATGTCACATTTGGATTTCAGATTGCTGCAGCCTATGAATTTACCCATCTATTGAGATTGGTCTTGTTCTACTCAGATTAAGAACTTTATTGTTACTGATCATTTGAATCTGGAACCTTCTGCATTTATTTTTTGTCTGTTAGATTTATATCTTTCCTTCAAGAGCTCAGGGTGGGGTACAAAGAACTGTCTCCTCTCATTTATCCCACAATTAACAATATGAAGTAGGTATTGCTGAAAGACTAACTGGCCCCTAAATCACCTGGTGAACTTCCTTTGCCAAGAGTTGGATTGAATCTGAATTTCCTTGGTTGTAATCCTAGTACCTTAAATACTGTTTCTTCTTTTTATTACTGAATAAACCAGTCTTTCCCAGTCTGGAATTCTTCATGTATATGTTATCCTGAAATCTCAAATTGCTGAGCCTACATGGCCAAAGCAAGTTAAGGAAGATTGGGGAAAAGATGGTAAAAGACCTTGAAAATGCATCTCTGCTTTGTACATTTAAGATGCATTATTAAAACACAAAAGTTCTTCCCTCCCCTTTTAGAAAATGGTACAAGAAAAAGGCAGTGAGTGCTTTATTTATCACAAATGAGATAATTAATCACTCATATATGACAGAATAATAGCCTATTTTAAGATTTTTGTTTGCTTGTTTTCTCTCTACTATCAGGATGTGGAGCAGAGAAATGGGGATATCACTTATGGACAATTTGTTCAACTGTACCAGAGCTTGATGTACAATGCACAGAAAGGAGTAAGACGCTTCTGATCTTAATTCTGATGACATTTTTTAAAGAACTAATAAATGTATTATTCCACAGACTTTATTTTTGTCTTTCAGCAATATTTTCTTAGAGGTGGGTACTGTCGTGCACATTCACTCACCTTCATACACATTTTCATGTGCATATGCAAAAATCCGTATAGGCAAATTAATGATTGTATATAAGGAATCCCTGAAGGGTCTGTTCAGGACCTTTGTAAACTATACACTGGGAAATAGCTTTATTATTTCTGTGAGAAGCAGCATTGGAGTTCCTCTATTGACGTCCAAAGTAGGATGCTTAAATTTAATAAGCACAATGACTGACTTTTGTTTCTTCTATGTAGATGGCTGTTCCATTCTTAGAAAGGTAAACTGCTTTATTTCCTATTGGGGCTGGGATGGAAATTAAAATGGCTTGCAACTATGAGAATATGCTGATAATTAATCATTAATTAATTAGTCAAAGCACAGATTATGCATTCATAGTGTTCTGTTAGTTCTCTACTTCACTGCACAGTATGATATGGTTGTATATTGTTGTATTGATCTGTTTTGGAAATATTATAAAATCTCAAATTTTGGGACAAGAGCTGCTTTTTCTAATAATTTGGTGCCAGCCATTACAGAATTATGTGTGATAGGAAAATGCAACATTTATGCAAATTAATTTGCTTTTTTTACCAATTGCTGTGATAACAAAGTTCAGCTTTTCTTCAGTATTCTTGAAAGTTCTGTGCTCCTTTTAATCAAATTTGCATTTGAAGTCTGTTATTTATTGATATCAAATGTATGTCTGATACTGTCTGACCTCAGTCCTTTATACTGATATGTTCTTTGTCCCAATTTTCCCTGATAGAGTCAATATAAAGGAATGAGCTCTATCAATAGCCAAGCTTTATCTATTACTTTCACTGCCATATTAATTTTTGCATTGGCATTGTTTAAATATGACACTAATCCATAATGTGATTTATTTTTGGCATAACTTCACATGAGAATCCACCATTGCATCTTCATGTTATGTACGAGAGTTATATGTAAACAGTATCTCTATATATTTAAGCTTGTTTGGTTTCGAGAAGTGGCAGCTGTCTTCTAACCCACCTATCTTATCTTGCACTTTATCTTAAAGCAGTGGGGAGAGATCCGAATACAACAGAATTTCTCTGTCAGAGTTCCAGACATTTTTGCTAGAATACCAAATGGTAAGTTCATATCGTAGAAGGAACACAGAGAAAGAGAGAGAGAGAGAGAGAGAGAGATGTTGAGAAAGAATAAGAACCAAAATTTGATGCAGATAAAAGATTTGCTTAAGCTGAACTTGATTTCTGGTAATTAATGTGAATATGCCTATATTGTTTTCTTAGCAATCTCTAAGAAATGGTTTGCCATTTCCTCTTTCAAGTATTGCTCAACTACTCTGTGGAGTAGGCCTGGTGTTTTCTGGTAGTCTCTCATGCAACTAGTTCAACATTGTTCAAGTTTTTTGAAATCACCCAAGGTTAGCTAGATGAAGTAACTTTCTATGGACTTAACTTAGATATCAGTTAGAAAATTTAAAAATATGATTGTATATATGTATGTATGTATGTATTTACTTACTTACTTACTTAGTAATAAATAGAATATCTGGCGTCTAAAACTCCACCTTTCTCCATCCTCGTATGCAGGAGCTTTGGGCTGCAGACCTTTCCTTGGTGCAAGATTTTATGTTTACTTTCTTGTCAGATCCATTGAGAGTAATTGAAGAACCTTATTTTTCTTCAGATGAGGTAAGACTCTCAAGAATCTCATTGAAAAAAATAGAACAGGAATGATAGAGGCAGCTGGCTTTACAATTCCCAAATCATTGATATCAGAGTTCTCTACACTACACTGTAGTGAGTAATGCTACAAGGTACCATAAAGGTCAGTTCCATACATAGCAGGAAAGGAACACTGTACCAAGTTATCTTTCCTCTTTTCTGTAGATCTTTTCTTGCAATTTAAAATATTAAATAAGTTGCAACTTTGACTTTTCTAAGAAGGGAGCTAAGACTTCTCATTGGTAATTGCTGGAATTATATTTGATTGGTTGTAATAATACTGGGCAATTATGTAGTCCTAGAAATTGTAAGTAAGGATAATTAGATTGAATTGGAACATAGATAATTATATAGAAAGCATGCAGTTGATTGGGGGTTTGTTGTTTTCTAGACCTAATACAAAGTTCTAGTGTTAGCATGGAATGTTATCTCAGAAACAATCTTATCATATTTAGAGTATTCTCCAGTATAGGATCTGCCTAAATAAATCAAGGATCTCTTAAGCAATTGGCCTTTGGTCAGCATACTTTTGAGTTTGAAACAAAGTAGGATTTAGTTGTTCCAGAGAGTTTTTAAGGCACTGGTGAATTTGTTGTCACCCTGCATGCTTACTCTCTCAGACCTCCTTTTTCTGAGGGAGATGGACTGTTTAGAAATAGGAAATATAAATAAAATAAACATAAATATGAAAGTGCTGGGTGAGGTCATCTGCTAGTTTGAGGTTGTATCTTTTGACTTGGAACCAGCAAATAATGCTGTCAAGGTTTTGCATGGAGGTTGTGAGTTTGGATGGGGAGAACTTCCAACTCATTACTACCAAGACCTAGTGACTATGGGTGTTTCAACCATCCAGATTTGAGTATATTCCCTCTGACCTTGAATGGGGTTACACTTCCCCTTTCAAGGTTGGTATGCAGTCACGTTTTTCCTGGAGTCAAAGATTCCGCTTCAAAAGCAGGTGTCAGTCATGGCTATGAAGGCATTTGCATAACTTCGTCCAGTGAGCCAGTTGTGTCCTTTCCTAAATTGGGAGGGCCATTCGTATAGTCACTCATGCCCTAGTGGTCACTTCTCAACTTGATTACTGCAATGTTCTCTACATGGAACTGATCTTGAAAACTACCCAGAAACTTCATCTAGTCTATGTCAGATTTCCTCAGTCAGACTCCCTTCCAGTATCGTAATTTAGCATGTTTTCCAAATTATGAGAGCAGTAATCCAATACATCTGGGGAGAATCAAATTGAGAAGGTCTGAAAAAACAGCTGAGATTTGGGGGTTTAATGTTCCATCTTTCACCTCCCACCCCACCCCCAATTTTTCCCCTTCTTGTATAGTTTCTCACCTTCCTGTTTTCCAAAGAGAACAGCATCTGGAACTTGGAGTTTGATGTCATATGCCCAGAGGACATGAACAACCCCTTGTCCCATTATTGGATCTCATCCTCTCATAACACGTAATGGAAAAATGGGTTTCTCTTGCTAATAATTTCTCCTATTTGTAATTTGCTTTGAGAAGAGAGCATTAAACTGTATGAAAAGCACCTTTTGGGATAACAATGCAGTTCTTGGAATACACTGTCTTACATCTCTGCAAATCATAGAATAGAATATTAACTTTACTGTCACTTTAAATGTACATTAATTGGCATACATTAAAATGAAATTTCGTTGCATTCAGCTCTCAAAGGGTCACCACTTCTGATATACACCACATAAATCAATAAATACAGAATTATGCATATACCCACATATATTATATGACACAGAGAAACAACAGTCTAGTTCGGGTTATGTATACATGTGCATGGCAAGAAAAACAAATCTTGCGAGTTTACCAGATGGATGGCATAGGGAACAAAGCTTTTACATGAGTTGCCTGTTGAGTTTTGCTTTCCATTAATAGCAGCAGTCAACACATGACTCAGTAATTTAGAGATCTCTAGATGAAGAGAATCCTGATATGCACAATTAAATAAATACACCTTGTTATGTTATTTCAAACTTTTTGAAGGAAAAGGAAATTTTGGATTGGAGCAGTGTGGGGCTAGGACAAATGTAAACATCTAATGTTACCCCAGTATACCATGGAGAGAAATCTTTGAGCAGTTGAGAGAGAGAAATCTAGGTCAGAGACTAGTGCCCTCTGATTGGATAGTGTACATGAAAAAGTTGCTGATCAATTCTCTGTTGCATTTGAGCTACTGCTTTATCTTTTTGATATTCTGATAATCCAACCCAACTTGCTTTTATGTTCATAATTGCCCCTTCATCATAGATACTTGACAGGAGATCAGTTCTCAAGTGAGTCTTCCTTGGAAGCCTATGCTCGTTGCCTGCGCATGGGATGCCGCTGTATTGAACGTGAGTGCTGGTCTCTTCTCATTTTCTTTCCTCATCTGCCTAATAAAGATCAGGAAAAGTTCATCTCATAGATCAAGTGTGGAGTGGAGTGTACACTCTACACACTGAATATTCCAGTTAAAAGGATCAGATTGCAAGAGAGATGAAAGTGTCTACCTGGGATTTTGTGAGATCCTGCAGGTTAAAATAGATTATATTGAGCCAGATGGATAGTCAAAAATAAAGGCAGTTTCAAATATACATATACACCTTGCCCAGAATTCTTTGATCAGAAACCTCTGAAGGAAGGTTTGCTTGTGACCTTGAAATAAAAGGCAATCCTTTAGTGCCATGGAACTAGGGGTATTATCAATGCATTACAGGTTACTTTCCCACCCAAATCTGTTTTGAAATGCCTTCCTTTGTAGTATCACTTTCACTCCAGAGAAATAAGGAAAACATTTTCATTGAAATGTGTTCTACCTGGATTGTTAAGTGACAAGCAACTATTTATACTTGTGTTTGGATGCAGCTTAATTTTATCTAAGACAATTCCGGTATTAACTTAACTTATATTGATGATCTTTTAATTATACTTTAACTGGCTATCTTTTCAGTTGATTGCTGGGATGGCCCTGATGGGATGCCTGTCATTTATCATGGACACACATTAACTACAAAAATTAAATTTTCTGATGTCCTCACCACCATCAAGGAGCATGCTTTTGTAACTTCTGAGTAAGTAAAACATCAATTGTGAAACCATGTTCTTTGGATATTTGCCTTTCCCTAGCTCAGATGTTTGACCCCTAAAGACTTATTTTATGGCACCTCATACTTGTCTACAAAGTATTGTTTCAGTGCTAGGCTGGCACATATGTATGTGAAGTAAGATGCTGCACTGGCATGATAGCGGATAGTATAGTAGTCTATCTTAAGCTAAATTTTTGCAAATGATTATCATATACAGTGTGTGTGTGTATCAGCATCAAGAATGGAGGATTCTATAAAACTTTCCATTTGAGACACACTGAATTTATTTAAGCAATAATTTGCATTTTTTAAAAATATAGCATATATACATTTTTATAATCAAGATTAGAATATTAGAGTTGTGTATACTACTGAAATTATGTCTCTAGCAAATAGAAGTCTTTCTTCTTTAACTTCTTTGGTTAGAAATCTGATCCAGAAATTTCAGGTGGCATTTCAGTTATTTTTCTCACAATCCAGAAGATTAGAAACTTGTATTTTTGAAAAAAAACATTATACTGTTGAACTGGGGGGAAATTGGTATTTTATCTATTACCATATTAAATGTATTTTCTGTATTCAAAAAGAATCATATATTAGTGCCAACATTTGGTGCCCTTTGAATTGACACCTAGTAATGGAATTCTAAAATCTCAATTTCCTCAATATTCCAGCTATTTGTTTTCAAAATAAAGTGTTCAATCTTACGGACCTGATCTTAAAGGGAGGATGGAGTGCTGATAAAACAACAGAAACTAGAGTGATAGCTGAACAAATCTTATAGGAGTCAAATGTTAATTCTTCGGGGAGTTGATCCGAAAGCCCAATTAGGCAAACTAATAACAGAATTAAGATTAGCACCAGTATATATTATATATTAAGAAAATTTATTTGGCCATCTAGGTCACTCGTGGTGACTGTAGTGGCTTATAGAAATAAAACCCTAAATACAAAAAAAAAAAAAAATCAAACCACTTGATGTGTTTCGTGTCATCCTGGCCCTAGGCCCACTGGCAACATGTCTTCAGGGCCTTTCAAAAGAGTATACGGTGGGGGCCAATCTCGCTGAGGGATAATGTTCCCGGGAGGGAAGGGGAGTTGCATGTAGAAGACTTTTCTGTTGGTCCCACTAGGTGGGTCTCCTTAAGAGAAGAGATTTGTAACATACCTTGCCTCTCCGCTCTGGTGGGTCAGGTAAACTGGGAAAAGACAGTCCTTCAAATAACCTGATCCCAGACCATCGAAGACTTTAGAGGTGACAACCAGCATCTGGAATTATTCTTAATTATTTTGTTTCTTTTAAGTTATCCTGTTATCCTGTCCATTGAAGACCATTGCAGCATTGCCCAGCAGAGGAATATGGCTCAGAACTTTAAGAAGGTCTTTGGAGACATGCTGCTAACCAAACCGGTAGATATCTCTGCTGATGGTTTGCCATCTCCAAACCAGCTGAAGAGGAAGATTCTCATAAAGGTAAGCTCTTTTTGTAGCCTTTGTGAATGGGGTCTATGTAAACGGTGACATAGGCATTGATGTTTCTTAACCTCTGCCCCGCCCCGCCCCCCACTCCCACACATTTACTGCAACTTATTTCAGAATACCTGGTCTTTAGGATCCAAACAATTATTAACCTGCAAAAGCAGGGATATTATAAATTTTGGCTTTGCACATCTTGTGATATGAGGCCTACAAAACTGCTCTATACATCAATCAGTATTGCATTTTAATGATTAAGTAGGTGAATATGACAACTTTATAATTCTTGTTAGAATAACCATATGCAAAAAAACCCCCAAACCCTTCTACAATTATGCTTCCTACATTGCAAATGAAATTAAAAAATTATGGCTCCCTTAGTTTTTATTTCTTAAGCCAGCCTTCTTTAACTTTGGGCTTTCAAGTTATTGGGACTGCTACTTAACTGAATTCCTTAAATATATGGGAGAAATTCTGCCAAGTGCATCAGAAAATCAAAAAACAGAAATTAAGTTGCATGACTCTCAGGAAGAGGTCTCTGGAGAACAGCATTTTTATAATTGTATACGCCTTGTAGTTATACTAAAATAAAATGTAGTACCCACTCTTCAACCTGAAAGCATGTTGCTAATTTTAGATCTTCAGCATGCCCACAGATCTTTTACTTCATAAGCCTTCCAAAGCCACTACAACTGTTTTTGTTGGAGAAATTTCATATGTAGTTGCCATAAAAAAGCAGGAAGCTCTAAGGGCATTTCCATACTGCTATTATTTCCACTGATCAGTTTTTCAAGTGCAGTTAGAAATGTTCACCACCATCACTAGCTTCAAAATGCTGAGAATAGCACAAGTCAATCAGTTCTTCCTGGTAGCTGATAGGAGAGCTCAGAAATAACAGGGGCTGCCATCTCTTCTGCATTGTTGGTTCACACAGTGAGCATTTGCCCAGTACCTTAAAAAGAAGTGATTTGTAAGGGGGAAATGTGAAGCTACCTTGCTATGAAGGGGTAAATGCAAAGTTACCACAGTGGCTGAATGGAGAGATTGACTTTGAGACCAGGAAAAAAAATGTCTTCTCCCTCTCCCTCTTGGTATTTCCAGAAGTGGTGCAACAAATCAAAAAGAGTTTGGCTCTGCTGGGAAATACAAATGGCTGTGTAGGATCACAAAAGATAGTATAGTTGATTTTGCAGTGGATTACATGCCCTCTCCTAATTCCAGTCTAGATTTTTACTATTTTATTAAAATAACTTGACATGTATATTTCTTGCTGTAGCACAAGAAACTGGCTGAGGGTAGTGCTTATGAAGAAGTACCATCATCTGCAGTGTATTCGGAGAATGACATCAGCAATTCAATAAAGAATGGAATTCTCTATCTGGAAGACCCCATCAATCACGTGGGTTTCTTTGTATTGCTTTGATTTGTACGATCTTACATAAGCTGCCGTTCTAGGGCCACATACACACCCCTCCTAGTCTGGGGCACAGTTCCCCAGAAATGTCCAAATCTGGCTTTATAATTTTAATACAGAGTCCATGACTTTGAAATATTAGGTCCTCTGAAATCCTTGAATATAGTTCCCAGAGTCACCAGTGTTACAAAATTGTAATTGTAATTTTTTTTTTTATGGCAGACAGATCTGCATGTAACTTTTGGATTAGTAGCATGCTGTTCCATATCTCTGGCCTGGGGAAAAAATATTCACTCTTGCTTTAATTTGACAGAAGGAGAAAATTATTGAATACGTTGGATTTTTAAAATTATTTATAATATTATTGTGCCTTCAAATCAGTTTTGATTTCTTGGCAGCCTTTGTCTGAAATGGGTTGCCAACTCCTTCCTCCTAGGCTGTGAATCACTGGCCCAAGGTCATCCAGTTGGCTTTAAGCCTAAGGCAGGACTAAAACTCACACTCTCCTAGTTTCTACTCCAGTGCCTTTAACCACTACACTGAATTGGTTCTCAATAATCATGTTAATATATTTAATTATCTTAATACTCTTGTGGCCCTATTTCTTTGATTCAGCTCCACCCATTTTGATTCAGCTTACAGTGCTTACTGTATTTGAAAGCCCAGGGTGGTTCTTGGCCTGATAAATTTGTGTGCCCTGGTCAATTAACTCAACTTGACAGGGATGCTGAAAATGTCTGCTTCTTTCAGAGATTCACGCAAAGCTTTTCCTGCCACTTTCAGTACAGCATCCCGATTGTGGCATTATAATATGTATTGCCACCCTGAAAGACAGAGAAGAGACAAGATTACTTCTCTCTGTCAATACTCTTGAATGTTGCCATATGATGTGGGCAGGTTGCTTCAATAATAACACATGGTGTTTGGGATTAAAATGCCCATGACTTGTGAGAATGATATAAAGCTATTACAAAAGGTAGTACTTGTCCCAGATGAAGCAATACCTCTTTACACGATCACATAAGCATTAATAATCCTGAATAAAACCCTGGCATTCCTTAGTTGTTCTGCACATATATTTTTTTTACAAATAGAAGCAGTTCAGGATTATTATTATTTTTTGAAGAGGTGGAGAGTTGGTTTCAAGTTTTTCATTCATTCCCCCCATGGAGAAAAAGAGCTTTGTCAGTTGCTCTGAAGAACTCGAAGACTATGGGTTTCTGCTTAAAAGACCTATCAGTCTGAAAATAATTAGCCTAGTTAGAAAATAGAAAAGGAGTATGTGATTATGACATTTACACATATCTGGCTTGATTATAAGTTTAGTTAATTTGTGCTGTCTCTCAATCCAGCCTATTCCATATGGTAGTTATTTAGACAAGGTTGCAGGGAGGGGGGAGCCTTACTTGGAGGAGATTTAGAAGAAACTTCACTACATTCCAGTTTCTTGGCCCATTGTTAGAATTAAACAGTTAGAATTAAACAAACAGTAGCTGCAAACTTGAAAAAATTATTTGAGAAAAGTGTCGGACAACTCTTAGTTTAATATCAGCAAATCATTGTTTGAATTGAACATTTCATTTTTAACAACCAATGTTTAGAAGTTAATTCATGAGAGTCTCAGCATAATGTTTTTTTTTTCTCTACAGCATTTTCTTAGTCCAAATTAGTGAATTTTATAAAACTTTGGCCTTTAAGGAGACTATTCCAGGATCAACTTAATTACTGTTGTATGTTTCTACAGGACTGGAATCCTCATTATTTTGTCTTGACCAGCAGTAAAATCTATTACTCTGGAGAGACAACCAGTGATTTAGGAAATGAAGAGGAGGAGGAGCAAAGGGAGGTATGTGAAAGAAGATATCCCAGAAGCTCCTAGGTGCTTCCGACATGAGAGTGAGCGAAGATGGCTAAATTGTAGAATTTTCTGATGGGAAGAACAGTTAAATAGTGAGTCATTCTGCCTAGACCATTGGTAGATTCACCCTCTTTAAAGATTTTCAAGCAGAGGCAGGATGGTTTTGTGCATTTCTGCACTGAGCAAGGGGTTGGGTTAAATTACCCATAAGGTCCCTTCCATTACATATGTTCTGCATTTATATTATTTTATGACATATTGGGAAGGGGTTGGATATCTTCATTCTTCTTAGTCTTTGATGGGAAGAAATCTGGAAGAAACTACTTTTTCTTGAATTGGAAGGAGCTGTGTGTTTAGTTTTACTCATTTCCTGTGGGAAGAATGTAGCTTGGTAATGATATTCCCACTTAACACTGATGAAAGCTAGAAGTAAGGTCAGTCTGGAAAGGGTTAGAACAGGCATGTCAAACTGCCGGCTCGCGGACCAGATGCGTCATGCCAAAACTGCGCCCACCCCATTGTCGGCAATGGGGAAAAAGCCCCGATACATCACGCGACATCACGTGACGTCGTGAGTTTGACATTCCTAGGTTAGAAGAAGGGCATATTTATACTTTCTGCTTGCAATCATGAAAGGACTAAGAAGAAGAGGGCTGGAGAAGATTGTCTGGCATACATGTGCTTTGTAGAACTCTTACGAGGCTTCAGATTTGATTTGATTTGATTTGATTTGAAATAATTGTTCAGAACATGTAGAACAAAGGCAGCACTTGTCTGAGACTCATTAAAACAGCTTAGCCCTTGTCCCTAGCATGCAGAAGACTTTCCATGGCAGTTATGCAATCCTAGAAACAAATGCAGGTGGTTTTAATGAGTCATTAAATGCTGCATTCTCAATTCTGAATGTGAACCAGTTCTTCACAATTGAATCCAAACTTTTGCCCAGTCCCAATACTTTGGATTTTGCTGGCTGACTCTCCTACCGCTCAGGTTTGGAAATCTCATTCTCCTTTTTCTGGCAAGTTTATTAGAGGGGCTAAGAAAGAAGAGCTTCAGAGGAATGTCCTCTGTTTCTGCTTTTGAAGAATGAAAAGAAAGAACTCTGGGTACAGCACACAGCCAGAAACAATTATGAGTTATAAACATAAAAGGCTACTTTATACAACTTCCTAAAATGGTTTGTTGTTTGCTTTAAGTAGATTATTTTCAGAAATGTTGCCTGGAGGCAAGAGATGCATGACTTGAGCCCTATCTGTTTATGCTGTGGTGCAATAACAGAATGAAGAGATTTTGGGAAACTCGGGAGATAATGGTTTCCTGTTGTGGTAAATGTTGGGTTTGGATGTCTAAAACATGGAAAAGAGAGGTTGCTCTCCTTCCAAACTAATATAATTGTGTCTTTCTACCTTCTCATTCAGCCACTCTTGGTCTGTAGGCTACTAAATCAAATGCTTGCTTTTCATTTCCATGGCAGACAAGTAACAGCACTGAACTCCATTCCACTGAAAAGTGGTTCCATGGCAAACTGGGCGCAGGGCGTGATGGCCGCCACATAGCAGAGAGGCTGTTAATGGAATATTGTGTAGACACTGGAGCCCCTGATGGCTCATTTCTGGTGCGAGAAAGTGAGACCTTTGTTGGTGATTACACTCTTTCCTTCTGGTAAGAATCCTTTGGGCATGGAATTGTTATCTAAAATGTTCACATTCAATAGGGGAATAATACAATCATTAGTTCTGCATCTATGAGATCCAAAGAGTTTATGTCTGTTAAGAAAATAATACATTTGCATATTTGTCCTGGTTTAGGTAAGAATTGGGAAAGATGCCAAATAGAAGGATATTTGCAAGCATATGCTGTTTTATTATCATTCTTGTTGCATTATCTGTAGTTTATGCAGTACTCTAACCTTATCCATTATCCAATAAATAATAGCAGCCAACTACAGTAGTAATTTTCAAACTTTTATATTACAACATTGTTACTGAAAGCTTTTGCAAACTACCATGAAATCAGCCATTTTAAACTAAAAGGTTTTATTCATAGAGAAAAGTAGAGGTGGTTGTTTTATTTTGCAAAAGAGTTAAATAATTTGGTTGTACAGTATCTGTTTTTGTAGGGTTTTTTTTTTAAAGCTTCCTACACACTCACTTATAGCAGGGCTAGAATAGGGAAAGTCCACTAAGATGCATGGGTGGAAGAAGGAGATTTAAGATTTAAACCTTGGGACTAATATCCTACAATTTGCTGTTGTTGGTTTCCAGTATATTGGTTGTTACTAATATTGGCAGTAAAACTAGCTTGTCAAGAATTGTGTTCTTGAATCTCTGCCTGCAAGTTTTCTGAGTCAACAGTTGGTCTGGGTAGAGCTTGACAAAACAATAGAAGCTAAGGATGGGCAAGCTTTGCTGGTTTTCTCCTTTTTAATGATTAGGTTGGGCTCTGCAGATTCGCTTGTAATGCATATGACTACTTTATCCTCTTTGTTTGGGGAATATGAAATAGGTTTTCAGCATTGCACAAACACCTAAGGATGCCTTGAGGAACAAGGAGAAGAATTCATTGCAAGCAAGCAGAATAGTTCTGTTCCTCCCCTCTCCCCTTCCCACTAAGTTAAAGAAAGTAAGGTATTGGATTACCAAATATGCAGCCCGCAGTCATTACCTGACTCATTCTCTCATATTTATTTTCTGTTAGTATAATTAGTGTTGTTGGGCAAACATAATCTACAATGAGACACTAAAAAAAAAAAAACCAAACAGGCTGCCACTCTAAATATATCCACTGGAAAGTAATGTGCACTGAATATGATGAGTTTATCTTTGGATAACCATGTCTAGGGTAGCACAATCAATCCTTGTTTTGTTGTTTCTCCTACACAGGCGCAATGGAAAAGTGCAGCACTGTCGGATCCATTCCCGGCAAGATGCTGGCAGCCCCAAATTCTTCCTCACTGATAACCTGGTATTCAATAGCCTCTATGATCTCATTACTCATTACCAGCAAGTGCCACTCAGATGCAATGAATTTGAAATGAGGTTGACAGAACCCGTGCCCCAGACAAATGCACATGAGAGCAAAGAGTAAGCCAATGAAGGAGTCACTTTCTAGTTCTCTCCTTGGTCTCCCTCCCTTCCTCCCTCGGTGAATTTATGGTTGGTGCCAGTCAGGTTTCTCTAGGAAAGAGATGCTATGAGTGGGGTCTCACAATTGAGAATGCCTTCTTTCTTGCAGCCACTTGTCTTATTCCATTATTCTAGGACACTGAGACACATTTTCAAAGTTTATAAATATAGAGATTCAAGTAAATGTTTTAATCCTTCAATTCTGATAGAATTCTGTCTGCAAATTTCAGCTATCCTTGGCCTGGTGCAGATATAACTCTTGTTACTTATCTGCAATTAAGAATAAGCCATAGAATCGTGTTTTCCCCCCTCCTTTTTGGTTTCTTAATACCTCCTGACAGCCCACACAATCACTAAGTCTACACTTGTGGTAACTAGGCATGCCAACTTGGAATACTGGTTAACATTTAGACTGTATTTAATGTTGGCACAAATGTAACATTTTAGGATGTCTTTGTTGAAGTAGAGTCATAACTGATAATCCAGAGCTTGCAGGAGAATCCATCTGTGACTTGTTTCTGACTTTTCTACCAGGGCTGAGAAAGAAAAAAGCCTTGGCTTGTAATATTGAATCCAATAATATTTGGGATAAATCATATCTCAAAACCTACAGGGAAACAGCCTAGTATCTACTTTTTTCTTTCTTTTTTCTTCTTGAAGCAAAATTAATCTTAGCATCCAAGTACTTTTCAGGAATTGCTGCCTAGGAAATAACCTAAATTATTTTATTTTTATTCCCAGATGGTACCATGCTAATCTCACTCGGAATTCAGCTGAGCGCATGCTGATGAGGGTGCCCCGGGATGGAGCCTTTTTGGTGCGCAAGAGGAGTGAGTCAAATTCCTATGCAATCTCTTTTCGGTGAGTACATTTGCCAAGTGCTGTGGATTAATTCTTATATCTGCACAAACTGAAATGTTCCCTGCCTATGTGCAGTATTCTTCAACCACTATCTCATGGTTATTTAGAAAATTAGTTGCTGGGCTGGTCTTTTATCTTCTAGAGCTGAAGGAAAGATCAAGCACTGCCGTGTGCAGCAAGATGGCCAGACAATCATCTTAGGCAATTCAGAATTTGACAGCCTGGTGGATTTAATCAGCTATTATGAGAAACACCCATTGTATCGCAAGATGAAGTTGAGATATCCTATTAATGAAGAAACACTGGAGAAGATTGGGACAGCAGTAAGTATGGCAGCCTAGTATCCACTGGCAGCCTAGTAAGTAGTAAGTATGGCAGTAAGTATGGCAGCCTAGTCTCCACTGGGTGGAAGCCAGGATCTTCCTTCTGTGTGTTATAGTTAGGACCATACTTGGTGTTTTTAGAGTTTCACTTCCTGGAAAAGATCTTCTTAATTGGAGATTTCGTGGTACGGCTGGGTACCCAAAAGACCTTATTTTTTTTCTCCTAGTCTGATAACTGATGTTCCTCTTTCTTCAGAGAGATTTTTAAAATGTATTTTATTTTATTTAATTTAGGTATTTATTCATACCCCATCTTTATTACTCTTACAAATAACTGAAAGTGGTGAACACAGACAATACTCTTTCTTTCTCCTACAACAACAACTACTCTGAGGTGAATTGGCCTGAGAGAGAGTGACTGGCCCAAAGTCACCCAGCCAACTTTCATGCCATGGATTTATTCCTCCTGTATTTTGTTTTATCTCATTAAATGATTCTGTTACATTTTTAAACAGTTTTGTATGAAGCCTTGCCTAAATAATTAGCAAATGAGAAGCATACAAAGGATTGTATTGCATTTGTGTTTGTTAGGAACCAGATTATGGTGCTCTATATGAAGGACGGAATCCGGGATTTTATGTGGAGGCCAACCCTATGCCAACGTTTAAGGTATTTTCCCTAACTTCTTGGTTTATATCTTGATTAGGCTAATAAGAGTTTGTGAATTTTCCTACCATGCTTGGAAGTCTTTTTGAGATCTTATGCAGAAACTATAAAACAGTTTTGCTTTAGATACCTGTATGTTCTCACTGTCAGAACTAATAATAGCAATAGATAGTTTGTGTTAAGAAGTTGCAGGGGGGTATATTAAATTCCCATTTTCAATACTATAGTTTCAGTTTGGATCAGGCTTTTCTATGAATGTTGTTTTTTACAATTTTAAGAAACATGATATCTTAATTCTAATCAGAATGATATGATATTCTAATTCTAATTAGCACAGTGAAATTTACCAGCTGGCAGAAGCAGGAATGAATTTGAATTATGAGCTGTAATTTCCATATTCTTGCATAAATTTTTGTAAGGAAGATTTAAAAATGGATCAGCATGTTATTTTTCTAAATGTTTCCTTTCTGCAAAAGTTAGTTTATTATATTATACATATGCACTCACACTTTTCTACCCCAGAGACACTAGCAAAACTATCTGGTTTGTGTATATAATGAGGCTGGACGAACCTCAGTAGTAAACATTAAACCTGAGATGGAATCAGTTGCCAAAAATCAGTGAGGTAGGACGTACATATTTGAAAACTGTGGTAAAAGTTATTTTACAAGTAATAATTTTACCATAATTAACAAAAATACCTACCCCTACCCCAAATCCAAGAAAAATAATGTAAGATAAGTAGCTTGTCCATATTTGTATATGTCGCAATCATGTTGCAGAGGACGTTGCATATAGTCTTCAACTCATGACTAATTGAGCTACCCACTATGGTCATAAGTAGAGATGATTGTAAAGCGAGTCATCACATGACCATCCTGATTTTACAACCTTTTTTTGCATTGGTTGTTTAGCGGATTCTCATGGTCGTGAATCACAGTTGTTAAGCTCGTGGGCATTTTTGCCGAAAATGGATAGTAAATGCCAATTTTCAGCAAAACATCGTAAATCATGATCATGTGACTGCAGGAGTCTGCAAACACCTGTAAAGGCAGGCTAATTGCCAAGCACCAAATTGTGGTCACGTAATAGGGAACAGTTGTTGGAACTTCAGGATTGGGTTGAACGCTATCTTCTGATGGTCTATCATAAGTTTGTAAGTTGAGGACTACTTACAATACAGCTTTGTTGGCTTTCTTATTACAGATCTGACACATCCCTTTCCAAATGTTACCTCTGTTTCTCTCTCTCTCTCTCTCTCTCTCTCTCTCTCTCTCTCTCTCTCTCTCTCTCTCTCTCTCTCTCTCTCTCTCACACACACACACACACACACACACACACACACACACTCATCCTGTCAAAAGTAGGTAGAAAAAGATATCTGGACAAATGTATTCTTCTATAACTCCTTAGCAAAATTGCTTCACCTTCACGGATATGTACAACCATCCCAATTATTGCCATAGTTTCTTGTGCGTTTCTTTTAGTGTGCTGTCAAAGCCCTGTTTGACTACAAAGCACAGCGAGAAGATGAGCTCACCTTCACAAAAAATGCAATCATCCAAAATGTAGAAAAACAAGAAGGAGGCTGGTGGGTATATCTATTGTTCTGAAGATAATGAAATATTTCTTATGCTCCCCCGGAAAGGATTTGATGATTTCTCCATTTCTGATATTAGTTTAATGGAACTTTGTTTCATTATGTGATTGAAGCATGTAAAATGAGTTTATATAATTTGTATGCATAGAGTTAAAGATATGTTTATCAACAGCGTCACATGTGTGCACCTGCTAGACTATTGACATATTATTAAAAAGTAGCTAAGAAAGAGTTAAATTCAGGAGAAGAAAGTGATGGGCTTAGTTATTTCTTAACCTACCACTTCTCCCCTATTATTTTCTCTGCTGTGCACTGCATATTCTTTCCTAATTATATCTTAGTATTTATCCTGATTCTGTTTTGAATTAAGCTTCCAAGTTCAGGGTTACTTTAACTTGAATTCAAACTATTTTGATAGAATAATGGTTTTTCGTACACACAGTAGAGAGGGAGTTTGGGATTTTTTCCCCCTTCAGTTTGAGCAATACATTCTTCAGAGAGCATGCTCTTTCCTCTGCTCAATTAGTTTAGTAAGCTGCAATTAAGTTTAATGCCACCAATTTCAATTTTGATAACTGCATTTGGTATGTAATGTAACATTGCTGTAGAATGTGTACATATTTGCATGAGCTTTGAATTTTTCTCAGGTGGAGAGGAGATTATGGGGGTAAGAAGCAACTGTGGTTTCCCTCTAATTATGTAGAAGAAATAACTAGTCCAACTGGCCTGGAGCCTGAGAGAGAGGTGAGTCCTTGTTTTGGAGAAATGGACAGAGAACTATAACATTTCAAAGTTTCTTCCAAAAAAATCCAGTCTTCAGTCTGAATATTGCCTTGAAAAAAGGCTACCTGAAGACCCCATCCTTTTGTCTAAGGTTGCCCACCCAATCTTATATGAGCAAACATACCATCAGTAATGGAGCAGTCTGCTCTCAGTTGGTCTCTCCTCTCCTCTCCTACCCTCTCCTACCCTACCCTACCCTCTCATTCCAAAGCATTTTATGCATTAGGTTCTCACTCTGACCCTTGACTGTTTTACTGCATTATAACCCCTACTGGAGATGGATGCTTGCTGTGGCAAACAGTAGAGATGCCTTTAGGAATGAATAATGCATGTGTAGATCATCTGCATGAATCCTGTGCACAAATCAGAGGAGAATTTAAGCTAGAAGTGTTTTGCCCCTGTTGGTTGTTTATCTTCATGTACCATCATTTAGAAACATAGGTTTTTTTGCAAATGAAGGGCAGCTGTAGCTAAACTGTTTTCCCTCCAAACATCATAAAGGCAATGATCAAATTTATTTTACTGGCTTTCGGCATTTATTATCCACTTGATCCTTGCTACCCAGAAATGGCAGAGGTGTGGGAAGATGCAGAAGCAGAAAAGGGAGAGAGTGTCAGGGAGTAAATACAGTGGTAGCTAAGGCAAAGCAAAGCATTTTAATAGTTTTGTAATATGTGTGCTTTTAAAAAAATAAAATGCATTAATCTGAATAATGGATCGTCTTGAAATTTATATGACAGAGCAAACTACAAAATGTAAAATCTTTACGAATATACTATGATTTTGCTTCCAGCAACAGCTAGATGAAAACAGCCCTCTGGGAGATCTACTCAGAGGGGTACTGGATGTACCATCATGTCAGATTGGTAAGCTATGGAGGGAAAAGGGGGAAAAAATCCATTTTATGCCCTGTTTCTCTGGAACTTCCTTCCTTGTTAGTGAGCCCTGCAGATAGAAAACCAGTTTGTTTTTTAAATAAGCAATTGTAAATGGATCAGTGACACAGTTCAGCCATCCAGTTAAAATACTGTACAAAAATCGAGTGATAGATTTAGAGCTACAAGGTAGAGACGGTGAGAAAAAGATAACAGTACAGTATATAGAATTTTAAAATGGTTCCTGTTCCACAGAAGGGCGTTTAAATTAAGGGCTAGATGCTGAGAAATTCAAGACTCATTTTGAAAATGGCCCATTGCGATATGGATAACAAGAAATTAGGACAAAATTTATATATCTAATTTTCTGTTCTTTGTTTCAACTTCTAAAAGTTTTCTATTGGGTGATGCTATTGAGACATTTTTGGGGCCAAAACCCTGATTTTAGTCATTTGCTCATCCTGGACATGTTGAT
This sequence comes from Azemiops feae, assembly GCA_023970755.1. Taxonomy (NCBI): domain Eukaryota; kingdom Metazoa; phylum Chordata; class Lepidosauria; order Squamata; family Viperidae; genus Azemiops; species Azemiops feae. The sequence goes on along the minus strand of JALGBA010003986.1, from coordinate 1,263,037 downwards.
GATTATGAAGATCTAATGACAATCTTCCATGTTTTTGTTCCTTGCTCATCTTGACATAGCTATCCGCCCTGAGGGGAAGAATAGCCGGATGTTTGTGTTCTCCATTAGTATGGCATCTGTCTCACGGTGGTCACTGGATGTTGCAGCTGACACCCATGAAGATCTGTTGGATTGGGTGAAGAAGATCCGCGAGGCAGCCCAAACTGCTGATGCCAGGGTAAAGGATGCTCGCTCTTAAAACCTTTTCAGAGTCAAAAAAAGCCCTCCTATATACTTCATTCAGGCCACAGTATGATTAGTGTAAAGCTTCTTAGATGTTTTCTTGAAAAAATTAACTCATTCCATGGGCTGGACATATCTTGGGAGAATTGCTTTATCAGTTAGAAGCTCCACTTTTTACACAGAAGACCGTATGGCATATTCAGCAAATCGGGACTGAGAATCCTATGCTGAAATATCTATAGGAGTGGCTCAATCTCCATTTCTGCTCTTGGTTATGAATCTATTGTTATTCCAGCAGAAATTTCCAAATGGGGTTTGCAATGACAAATGGAAAGAAGATGGTTTGATGGGATGAGAAATGAAATGGTTTTGCTCCTCCCTGGCTGACATTTTTCCCTTGATCCCATCTGCACCTCTGCTTTGCAGCACAGAAATATCTGTTCAGGCTTATAATTCTGTGTTTTGGTCTAACTCCATACTTGTCAGACTGCTGGAAACTGGCACTCTGGGTGTGTGTTCAGGTGTCTATATGTGGCTAGCTTTTTTCCTCGTGATGAGCTGTATTCAGAACTAAGAACAAGGGATAGTTATGATTCAGAATTGCCCCAGATATTGAGATTATTCTCTTTATTGCAATAATATATTAGAACATCTTATTCTTGCAGGTGTCTTTCCTCAGTTTTGTAACCTGACAGGACATTGCTTCCCTCCTTTTTCTCAGTTAAAAATATTTACTTCAAAGATATACAGGACTCACACTAGACGTTGTAGGAGTTGAAGTCCAAGACTTCTTCAGTGGACCAAGTTAAGGACTGCTGATTATGGGAGTAGAAACATGGATCAGAAAAGCAAAATTTCATTTTCATATTTACTGTCCTTACCATTGACATTCTCTGTTGTTTCTATCAAGGACTCTCTCTCAGTATATACTTCATGGGGAGAGAATATAAATAGAAAATAAATGGACAAAGAACTCGGGAAAACTAAAATATTGTATATAATTGATGAATGCTGTTTCTCATTATTTATAATTGGACATTGTACTAGTTCCAAAGCTACTTATCTTTGTCATGAGCCCTGAAATCTGTTTTAACAATTATTTTGGAAGCTCTCTGAAGGGAAGATGATGGAACGGAGGAAAAAGATAGCTTTGGAGCTTTCAGAGCTTGTAATCTACTGTCGTCCTGTTCCCTTTGATGAAGACAGTAAGTATTCATTACTCTGGACATACTTATCTATTTATTAAATTTATATGGCACCCATTTCGCTATCCAGAGCATATAAATAAAAATAAATAAAAATATTTAAAAGCAATTATAAATATAGTTAAAATTACAACAATTAAATATACATTATCCCAAAATTAGATTTTTAGATTAGATTATTATCCCCAAATTAGGTTATCCCAAAAATCTAATGATTGGTGAACATTGTGATTTAAAAATTATTTGTATCAGCAGGTTGATACTGGTTTATTTTTGTCCCAATCCAAAACTCTCGTTTGTGTTTTACTGCTATTGTGGAAAAATACAAAAAAAATCGTTCTAGAACTAAAATGAATGGGCTCTTTCAAGTTTATTTGTTTTGAGATATTGTATCAAAATCTTAAAAACATTATAAAATTGCATCACTTATTCAATATTTTGATACTTGTTTTCATTACTCTAATTTTCCTGACTATCCTGTCTTAAAAAATACACTATGGTGAAGAAATATACATCTCATTCAAACTTTGTTTTTAAAAAATTCTCATTTATTTTGTGAGGAATTAAGATTATCGCAGATTGGCATCTCCCTGTTGTTTCTACAGAAATTGGCACCGAAAGAGCCTGCTATAGAGATATGTCATCTTTTCCTGAAACCAAAGCAGAAAAGTATGTCAACAAGATCAAAGGGAAAAAATTTCTACAGTACAACCGATTACAGCTTTCCCGCATATACCCCAAAGGACAGCGCCTTGACTCTTCCAATTATGATTCCCTTCCTATGTGGATCTGTGGAAGCCAGTTGGTGGCGCTCAACTTTCAGACACCAGGTGAGGCCAACTCTTTACTAAATATTTTATTGTGGTGACTTTGGCTTATGGCAGGAATGGGCAATATGTGTCCCTCCAGATGTTGTTGAATTGGTGTCCTGGTAGACTTCATGCTCATCGATGAGGGATGCCAGGGGCTACAGTTTGGCCATATTTGGAAGGCCACACTTTGACCATCTTGGCAAATGTTATTGCGTGAAGATGTTATTGCTGCTTGATACAACACAAGATTTTTATGTTCTGAGTCCCAATCCTTTAAGACTGTTACTATCACAGACCTTCTACATCGGTGCCCACATTTTCTGGAATTGCATTTCCTCTTGAGTTCAAACAGTCTCCACTACGCTATGTTTTCCAATAGCTATTAAAGCCTGGCTTTTTGAGAACAATTGTAATCTTTGTGCCACTTCATATTGCTCACTGTTAATTATGTGCCTGCCTAAGTTTGTTGTGCATGATTGTATTGTATTTTTTTCTGTCTCTTTAAAAACCTTTTATTGTATTTGGAGTTGTTAGCCACTCAGTCATTTTCAGTTGGACCAGCATATAAACTTCAGTAAGTACATCAAATAAACAATACTACTGCCAGCAACATGAGCCTCTTTCTTTCCTAGGACTATGCTGAATCAATAAGAAAGTCAAAGTAAATACGTTGTGCATCTTAAACTGCCAATAGCCTTAAAGAGTATAAATGTTGGCTTCTTAAAAGTATTTTTTCCAGTTAAGATGAACATATTTTGAATAAAATGACTACTGCAGAGAAATATTGTGGTTAGATATCTTTCACATGCTAAAAAATTAATACTTTAGTGCATGGAGAATTGCATTCAGGATTTATGAACTAAGCAGCAAATACTAAATTTTAGGAAGAGATTTATTCAAACATAAGGTATTAATATTATTTTACTGATGTTGGGGTGCTTGTCATCGAAATGCCTACGTTTTTGCAGATAAGCCAATGCAGATGAATCAGGCTTTATTCATGTCTGGAGGCCAAAGTGGCTTTGTGTTGCAACCAGCCAACATGCGGGATGATATCTTTGATCCCTTTGACAAGAACAGTCTGCGTGGCATGGTACCACTTTCCATCTCCATTGAGGTGTGTATTTATAATTATCACTAGAATGAATTCTAATATTGACTTTATTATGGTTGAATGTGTCTATTTTCTCTGTTTTCCCTTCATTGCTTGGAGCTTCAAAAGATTGTTACATTATACCCTGAAAAGATAAGACATGTGTGGTTCATATATGTCTGCAGACATTTTTCTGTTCAAGAAATCTTTGCAATTTATCTAGCTTTCACTTTTTAAAATCACATATTCAGGATGAAAAGATGTATATGCTGCTAAATTTGTAACATCATTTTGAAATAGTAAGCCAAATGTTGTCATAAGGAAGAGATGGTGACATCCACTTCCTGGTTTAAACTACCAGGTGTTTCTTACTATGCATAAATTCTGAATTTGGTTTAAACTGATTTATTGAAACATGCTGCAACACCTGAAGCCATGATTTGTTTTTTACTTGTTTTTATAAATAATACTAATTTCCATCTGCCCTTACCAAGGTGTAGCAATTTACCATAGTTTAAAAATAGATGCAAATGCTTTTGATCTCCACAGTTATGCTGGAGGTGGAGATTTGCAAAGAGAAGATGTTATTGACTAAGCTCAAGATTTACATAGATTCATTTTTGTTACCCTACACATAGCATTACATCAAAAATAGCATCAGCTTCCAATTGTTTTCAGGCACATGTGTTTACAGGGTATTCATTGGCTTAAGCTAAACCTTATTTAAAACTACTTAAACGCTTAAGGACTTTAGAGCCACATGCCTATTGAAAAAGAAAACTCAGTTTTTCTTCTAGGATTATTTCCTAAGAGTACTTGGAAGAATCTAAAACAGTGTTTCTCAATTGTGGCAACTTTAAGATGTTTGCTCTTCAACTTCCAGAATTCTTGCTGGCTGGGAAATTCTGGGAGTTGAAGTCCACACATCTAGTTGCCATGGTTTAGAAACACTGGCCTAAAAATAGTCCTAGAACACATGGCATTGCTGCTGTAACAAGCAAAAGTAAGTTCTGCTTAGTAAATACCTTACTAACTGGAGCTGATTTTAATCAACAGCCAATGCTGATGGAGACATCACATGAACAAACCTAGGCACGCCAATAACTAGATGCAGTAAGAGAAGATTCCTCTATCACTTTTATCATCATGGTATTGGCTGATACTTGAGCTTATACCTATGTTCAAGTATAAGCTCAGTGCCACCACCAACAGCTTGTAGTTCTAATTGAGTCAAGACCTTCTAGGCCAAATTTCTTGCCCAGAAATCCTATCCTGATCTTCCTCTATCCCCATCTCCTCTCTACCAGCCAACTCTGAATTCTCTCAGCTAAGACTGCTACTAAATTCCTTCCTTGCCCACATTTCCATCATACTGGCAGTCACCAGCTCCCTTTGTTGTCTCTTTCTCTCTCAGTGTTCATTTTCCCCCCACCCACTTTTCTGTCTCCTCACTTCTTTAACATTCAACTCCACAACTCTTTTCCTTAAAAATCAAACATTCCCAACTGTAGGAACGTGTGGCTCAACAAACAAACTGTATCTATCAGTTCTTCCCCTGATTTCCTTCCGTTCACCTATTACCCAAACTAAGCTTCCCATTAGCTGAATAATGTTTTATTGTAGTTTATTGCTTTTAAAAAGGTTAAAGGAACTTTGTGATGTACACTGTTTTATGTTTAAGATTTAAAAAATGCCAGGTTCAAGCATAAAATATCAGTCATTCAGGTGGAAGGATTGACTTTTACTCCATAATACTGGCCCTAATAAACAGGAAATTGGACTTCTCAAAGACAGACTAAAAGTGAACATGTTGTACTACTTTCATGTTGTTGCTGTTATTGTTACCATTATTAATAATCATTTTATTTTTAGACTGCTCTTTATTTTAGATGAGCTATTTACAAGAGAACAAGTAGAGTAATGCTTTGAAACAAATCAACAAATAAAATGAACAATCTTCTAAAGAATAAATGAAAATAAATTTCTTTTTGAAAGGCAAGCAGTTTGTTGTAGCTTAGCTTTTAGCACCTGGGTGAACAAGTGCATCTAAAATTGGTTCCTGAAGGGAGATAGTCTGCTAGGCTAGCTGAACTTCATTTAAGAGGAAAAATCCATAGATAACATTCTTTGGCTTTGTCAGCTTTGTTTATTTCATCTCAAATAGACATAAGTTTAATAATAAGCCATGCAAAAAAAAAATCCTGAAAATATGTTCTACTTTGAAACAAACTGTCACATTCTGGAAGTTCTGCTAAACTATTTCAGGACAAGTGTGCTTTAGCAGAAATCAAACTCATAACCTTTAAATGTTACATTGTTCTAGTCAAAATAAAGTCTTCCCTCCGACTCTTCCTTCATATGGCTTTGAATTGGCCCATCTCCCATAATTTTCCTAGTGCCTTCACTCCCATGTCCCCCACAATTGCCATGGATATCTCATTTGTCATGACTTACTAGGCAACATATACCACGTATGTCTCAATCTTATGCCCCACATGACTCATTCCAACTCCTATCCTTCCTTTTGTTTATTGCCTCCTCTTCACTACTGCATTATCCACATTCACAGTTGTCAAGGCTAATCTTGGTTTTTTCTGCTCTTATATCCCCACCCGTATTTCTATCAAGAACTAACTTGTTTTGTTCTATGTGGATCAAAATCCCTGAAAATCCATGTTTTGGATTAGGCCCACAATAATCTGTTCTCTGCATAGAGTACTGCGGCTCTTTGGTATGGGTATTGATCTTTCTTAGATCAGTGTATTGAGCAATCCTGTAGCCAGAGAGAACCAAAACAGTAGTTGCTACATAGCCAACGCTTCTCTAACAAAAAACTACTTGAGACAAATGATAAATGAGCCAAACCATCACTGGATCTGCTAGTAAAAAAAATCATTCTCTGAGGGAGACAGTTGACAGATATACAAATTTCCTACCCGTAGGTGGCTCCCTTTGTTTAGAAATCCATTTTGATTAATTTTGTGTAGGGACTTATTTAATTATGTGTATATGTGTGTTTCACCTACACCATGGATTCTAGCCATCTTGGAATGTAGAAGATGCAATCACTAAACACCCCTCAGACTATGTTTTTTGTTTTTGTTGGCAATTGCACCATTTATTGCAGCAGACAACAACTTACGGCTCTTGAGATGTTTCTTGCCCCTTGTAATTGGCCCTGTTGGCTGAAGATGATGGGAAATGAAGACCAAACAGAATGCCTACGCCTGCGATTCTAGGATTATTAATCTAGGATTATTAAGGGAAAAAATGGGAGTGGATATCAATATAAAGGATTTATGAATCCTATCCAGTGTGACTGATACAGCACAGTAGGGAATGAGAGCTAATTGTAAGAGGGCCAGGTGTATTAAGACTCATTTCCATTCTGGAACCTAAGTCAATAATAGCTAATTTCTTCCAGTTATTTCAGTCTGGCAGTGCAACCTTAATTATGTTTACTTAGAACTCTAACCATGATACTAGTTAATGTATTTTCTGGATTCCTATGACACATTGAGCCATTAACTAACCACACTAGTTGGGCTTCCATAGGATCACTATGGCCATAGGATTTTTAAAACTTGTCCTTAAAAAGATTTTTAATGGTAGCATTTCAACATTTTTGAACACCACTAACTTAATCCCTGCACAGATTCTAATTGTTCTTTTTCTACTGAAATGTTATTGGTATTAAAGTTTTCTCAAGGGAAGAGCCTTAAGAAGTAGATAACTGCATCAGTTGACTGAAGTCTCTGTAACCATTTGGCTCAATATACCAGAAATATATCTAACAGTATGATTTTTCTCCCTTCTCTGTGTCTTGTCCAGATTCTGGGGGCACGACATCTTCCCAAAAACGGAAGGGGAATTGTTTGCCCATTTGTAGAGGTTGAGGTATCTGGAGCAGATTATGATAATGCAAAACAGAAAACCGAGATGGTGGGTGAGTACCTGATCCTGCTATTTCAATTTCAGATTCCATTGCCAAAGATGTCAGTGTTATTTCCTATCTCCTATATAATGATAGCAATTGAAAACATCCCCTCTTCTCCTATCACTTTTAAAAACCAGCTTCTTTTTCATCATCGGACAGGTGCAGAGTTTATCTCACATCTGTACTTATGTCCTATTGCTCCCCCTTGTCTTGTTTTTTTCATGTTTTCTGGTTGAAAAAGAAGCTTGCAAATGCTTCTGGAATCTGTGGGCAGTTAATTTCAAATTTACTATGAGGCCTTAATGTGGCAAGAAGTGTAGAAATGTTTCCTGTTCACTGAATACTTGCAAATTCTTCTATGCAGATGATAGGGTGCTACTTTCTATTTTGATACTAACTCTGGAAGTGTAGGCTACCACAGTGATAAATGTGTACAACTATAGATTACTTAACATGCATTACATTAGAAAGAGAGAGAGTGGACGTAATATCTTTTTTTGTTTTGAATTGTGCACTGTAGAATTGGAAAAAGCTATTTAAACTGGAGCAGATGTTTGAACTAAATTAAAATTTATATAAAAAGTTTTTAGAGCGTAAATTATTTGTATGCGGAAAAATGCCAACTTTGGATCATATTCAAGCAAGTGTCAGTTTTTCTGTAGTCAACATTCTCTCCCCGGCCAACCTCAGAACAATTTTTTTATGTGTAAATATTATTTAGTAACTGTAGTTACTCAAACTACAACAAATGGAACTTGTTTGCATTTAGGTTTTACGAGTTTGGATTCTTTACCTCTTGGGCTAGTTTTTTTTTTTTTTAATCAAATCCTGTTCTTCATTAATCCTGTCCTTCTTGTCTAATCAACAACTGAAGAACTTTTCAGATTTGTAAAAAAGTTCAATCATGAAATGACTAAAAGTATATATGCTGTTGTTGCTGTTATTGTTGTTGTTAAGTAGCACTTGTTCTGGTTATGTGTGTTCCTTTATAAAGATTCCACCTTCAGGAATCATCTGTTGCCAGGATATTGGCTTGCAATTACTAATTAGACTATGCAATTCAAGGAATCTAAATATCTGCAGAGATTTTACAATATAAGCAAAAGAGAAACTTAGTACGATGACACACAAAAATAAAGAAGACTAACAATTCATTTCGATAGTGGTCAACCACTGGTTATGGGAATTCCAGAAGCAGGATATTATTTATTATTTTATTTTATTTATTTTTCATATTTCTAAACCACCCATCTCCTTCAAAGAGGGTCTTACAGTATTACAACAATGCTGTAGTATTTTCCTGCTTCTTTATCATAGTGAATGACACCTGAGTGTATCCAGCCTTCAATAATAATGGTAATATGTATTGACTAGCAAGCTTTTACCCTTTGTTAATTTGTCTAAAACTTTTTAAAAGTTTCCGTGTTTCTGGCCACCACAACTTCTTGTGTTTGCAAATATAAAATGTAGTATTTTCATTTATTCAGTATGCAGTAAAAAGCTGAAATATTTTCTTACAATAAATTAAATTTTAAGATATCTTTTTTGGAAAAAAATAACCTAATACGTTAAAGATAATGTATAACTTTTCTATTAGCTTATGTTTCTTGCCATTTTTGGAATTGTTCTTTTTTAATTTCTAATGCCATATAAATCTGATTTCCTTAAAAGTATGAATGCTTACCTCCATTTAAATCAGTGTACATCAGGTGTACATTTTAACTGCAGCCTGTTTTTTTTATTCCAGAGGTGGATGTTTCTATCTCAAGTTTTTAAACAGTTATTTCCCTTTAGTTAATCAAGATGTTTATGCTAATCCAGATTTAGATTGTATATTGTGAAAGAAATCCACAAATTTAAGGAATAAGTTTATATAGCCCTAGCCAACAAATGAAGAAATTAAATCTTTGTAACTGGTGTGTTTCTTTGTAATAAGACAGTGGAGTCTTTAATTTTATCCTCTGAGAATTGAGAAGTGAGAAAAGCAGCTGGTGAAGTATGTTGACAATAGCTGCAGTAAATGTGTCAACTCCTGTCTTTTCTACTTAACTACATTTGAGAGACGGTGTACCATAGTTGGGTCATATGGGATTTGGGCCTGAAAGACCAACATTAGGATTCCTGCTCAGCCATGAACACAACTGGTAATCTTAACTTCGCTAGTCTACATTTTGTGGTATATGAAGAAGATATGTTCAACCACCAGAACTTAGTTCGTAACTTCTTAGGCAGTTACATTTCTTTCCCCCAATAAAAAAAGCAGTTTTAGTGAGGGATAGAAACTTAATTTTAAAACTGTCTCAGTCTGAAACACACATCCAGGGACAGGCTTGGAGTCTTCTCCCATCTTACGCTTCAGACAATAAGACCCAGCTGCACGTTTTCAGTCGTTGCAATCCTGTCACCTCTAGTGGAAACTAGTGCAGTGATTTCTCCCATTGTCTTGAATAATATAAGATAAATAGAAAGATTGCCTAGGCTCATGGAAGAAGAACCAAACCAAAGGAAGGGCCCACTCAAAGTGGTTTTGTCCCTGTCCAGTTCTGCCTGTAGCAATTTCTCATGATATCCTTTTGGAAAGATTTATCATCATTTTAGAAGGGATGTCCATTTGTTTTTACCTTTTCACATAATCAACCTATTGCTTCAATTATCACTTTGAATAATAATGACTGAATTCACCCAAATTTATTTCAAAATACTATTAATCTTTGTCTCTTAAATATAATAGCAGTAACTTCTATACCGCTTCACAGTGCTTTACAGCCCTCTCTAAGCGGTTTACAGAGTCAGCATATTGCCCCCAATAATCTGGGTCCTCATTTTACTAATCTCAGAAGGATAGAAGGCTGAGTCCACCTTGAGCCGGTGAGAATCAAGCTGCCGAACTGCTGGCAGTTGGCAGACAGCAGATTTAGCCTGCAGTATGCATTCTAACCACTGTACCACCATGGCTCTTGTTGCAGTGGTTAGAATGCAGGCTAGGTATAAGGGAGAAGGACTATGATGTACTTATCAGGTTCAGAAATGGGGCTTTAGAAGTTAAATTCTGAAACACAATTTTGTGGTTAGCAGAGAAGATAAATAATCATAAAACATCTTGGTTATAATTTAAGTTCACTGCTGTTTAAAGTATTATATTTCTTTGTTTTCAAATAAATTCCATATATATCTGATGGTATCTTTTGTTTACTATAGTGGACAATGGTCTGAATCCTGCTTGGACCCTAAAGACTTTTCAGTTCCATGTCAGTAATCCTGATTTTGCTTTTCTGCGTTTCGTGGTATATGAAGAAGATATGTTCAGTGACCAGAACTTCTTAGCTCAGGCCACTTTCTTGGTTAAAGGCCTAAAGACAGGTAAATGAGAAGAAAGTACTAGGTCTTCGGTCAAGGATAATTGTGTTGATACAGATAGAAGTAGTCCTTGGAAAAAAATATATAAATGGTCCTAAAACATACAGCTGTCATTCTGTATATGACCAGCTCAATAAGGGGGGGAAAAGCTCAACATAGCATTAGATTAAAAAAGGCATAATAAAGATTATAAATGTTCAACACTACTGACTTGCTCCCTACTAATAATTCATTTTGTTATCTTTGAGGATACCGGGCTGTGCCTTTGAAGAACAACTACAGTGAGGATCTGGAATTGGCCTCCTTGCTTGTTAAGATAGATATAATTCCTCTCATGGTAAGTTGTTATTTTACAAACAGAATTTTGAATACCACTATTTTGTGGTAAATGGGTAGAGCAGGACAAAGGTTATTCTAGCTTTAAGAAGAAACTCGTTAATCAATCTACACTTAACCAAGAATAGCTAAGATTTGGGGGGGGAAGGAACCTATGTGCCAACAATAGCCTTACAATATCGTGTCTCTTTGGGAATATTGCATGTTTATACTTTCTGGCATACTTTAGACAATGTGCTTTCTGCTTCAGATCTGTTTTATCAAGGATACGCAACCTGATGTCTTAGGGCCACATATATCCTTCACAATTTCTGCTGAACTCTCAATTATGATAAGAGCAGGAAGTTATTAAATATATATGAAATGTGTTTCATTTAATGTATTTAAAGTAAACTAATCAAACTTAATTTTTGTCTTTTCTTTGCCTGCTCTTTAGAGTTCAGCCCACTTGGGGCAAAAGGATAGCAATAGCAATAGCTTACTATATACTGCTTCACAGTGCTTTACAGCCCTCTCTAAGCAGTTTACAGAGTCAGCATATTGCCCCCAAAGATCTGGGTCCTCATTTTACTGACCTCAGAAGGATGGAAGGCTGAGTCAACCTTGAGTTGGTGAGAAACAAACTGCCGAACTGCTGGCAGTTGGCAGTCAGTAGAATTAGACTGCAGTACTGCATTCTAACCATTGTGCCACCACGGCTCTTGATGCAGTGGTTAGAATGCAATATTGCAGACCAAGTATAAAAGAGAAGGACTATGATGTACTTGTCAGGTTCTATAGGCTGATTTAGACCAAGGTTTAATAAAACAGGAATTTAAGAACTTTTAATTCTTTTGCCACTAGGATCTCCAAGCTAATTTACCAGCAGGGACTATAGTGAAATGGCTTTTTCGTGTAAGAGTAAACATGCAAGCCAAATAAATTTGCTTATGCATGGTAACAAACACTTCTATTGATTTTTTTTTAAGAACTGTAGCTACTGCATTTCCTAGGATAGGGGGAAATGGATGTTTTCAGTGATCTTGTAATTTACTCAATGCTTTAGGTGTCATTTTTAAAAAAAAATTCTCGAAACTTCTTGCTAACTTGGCCACCAAAATGAAACTGGCTTTCAAACCTTAGTAAGAAGTTAAGCTAGCTTGTTGATTGGTATTTTAATGAAATGATTGTGAAGAACTGGATTTGTTTTCATTTTAGGACTATGGGGATAAAAAAAACCCTTTAATTAAGTAATATCATTTCTTGGTATATTCATATTTAAATTTGTTTTGTCCTATTACACAAAATTCCAGAAATTTCTTCAATGATGATGAATGTGTGTGTGTGTATACATGTAATATCAAATTCTTTAAGTATTTCTATGGCATTGGAAGGGGAGATCTGAAGAAAATCCAATGAACTCCTGGCTGAATTGAATTTTCTTTCTCTCTGTAGAAATGAGATCAAAGGTTCCTTAGTTGTTGTTCTTTCTATTCTGGAACAGGAAAATGGTGAAATTAATCCCTTTGCAGCATCGCCTTTCCGAGAGAGGTCTGCTGATTCCTCAAATCAGCTCTTGACAGGCAGAGCCAGAGAAGGTTCCTTGGAAGCACGATATCAGCAACCATTTGAAGATTTCAGGACATCACAGGAGCAGCTATCAGAGCATTTTGACAATCGAGATAGAAGGTAAGTGTGTAGGAATTAAATTTTCATATTTGGATGCTCTGCATAATACACAAATTCTAATAAAGTAAAGATAAAGGTTTCCCTGTCCAGTCATGTCCAACTCTATGGCCGATGCTTATCTCCATTTTTGAGCCAAGAGAGCCAGCATTGTACAAAGACATTTCCATGGTCATATGGCCAGCATGACTATAAGCCAAGGAACATGGAATGCTGTTACTTTTCCACCAAAGTAGTATCTATTCTAATCTACTTGCATTTGCATGCTTTAAAACTGCTAGGTGGGCAGGTAACGGGAGCTCACCCTGTCGCATGGCGCTTGGGTCTCAAACTTGGGCTGTTCAGCTTTCCAACTGACAAGCTCAGCATCTTTACTGAGCCATCACACCCCCACAATAAAGTAATTAAGGTTTTCATATTTGTTTTCAAAGTCGGTTATTTTGACCTTATACGGTACCAGGTTTGTGTTGCCTGACTGACTGTGCTTGGCCCAAGATACCTTATTATATATTCTAGAGCTAATTTATTCCATGATTGTTGCCTTATATTTTTTCCAGCAAAGATTTGCAATGTGGTCACATAAGGGAAGGAAATAAAACTAAACTTTTATAAAGTTATCATTGCAAAGAATCCAAATAAACCCTAATCCAGATGGCTGAGATGGAATTTTCCTTTTTTTATTTTTTGAAGGAAGAACATTATGTTATGGAATCAGCCTTCCATGTACCTCCTACCCACTTGTCTTTTAATACTCCAAATGTCCCAAATGATGTTGCCTCTCTTTTCGGTAGAAAATGTTACATTTCAAAGCCCATCACCACCTCTAGTGCCAAAAGTGGTCAATTCTATCAGAATGGAGAACAATGTGATGGAACTATTAATATTTAATGCAAAAGGATCCTGCCTTTACGAGTATGAGGCCATAAAAGTTTATTGATTTTGGAAGAGGAACATCTAAGCCAGGGGTAGGCAACCTTGGCTCTTTTATGACTCGTGGACTTCAACTCCCAGAATTCCTGAGCCAGCCATGCTGAGGGGAAAGGGAGAGGTTTCCAAGCTGAGCCATGCTGGCTCAGGAATTCTGGGAGTTGAAGTCCACGAGTCATAAAAGAGCCAAGGTTGCCTACCCCTGATCTAAGCTATCATTCGGACTTAGATGTTCCAGTGAAACTGCTGGTTTCTTTTTTTCTTCCTCCTAGCATGTGATAATTATTTTTAATTTGATTTCACTTTTGTATTTAGCCCTTATAAGGAGCTCAGGGCTTCACCATTTTATCTTCACAACAACTTAGTTGGATAGGCAATGAGAAAATTTCTACGTCTCAGGGTAAACTTACCCAATCAGCAGTTTCATTGCTATTGCACGGATACCCCAACAGAATTCTAACCAATATTTGACTATTTTTAAAATGGGCCATTGAGCTGAATTTGCAATTCCTGTTTCTTTCCCTGCAGGTTCCTGCGAAAGACGCGGGTGAATGGGGATAACCGCCTCTAGCTCCAATTTCCCTGCTGGAAAGCACTCCTCCAGTGCTTGTGATTCTCACGGATTGCTGTGAACTGGTTTCTATGGAAACGTCACATGCTTTGGCCTACTTTCAGGCAGCTTTTCCAGTTTCTGTTCTGAAGGATGTTCAAGTGGAGAACTTTTTTTTTAGGAAAAAAAACATCAAACCACATGTCAATCACTTTATTGTTGAGGAGAAAAAAGACCTCCAGAACCAAAACAGAGGGAAAAAGTACTGAATGTGTATCTTATCAGTAGCTAAGGCTCAACACAAAATCTAGTCAACAGTTTCCTTCTTCTGTGTCACTGTAGTTCCAGAGAGGATAATACCTCAGAGCTGCCAGCAAAGCAGCTTTCATTTACTCAGCTGAGAGGAGCTGATTTTTAAAAATTATTATTATTATTAATTTTATTAAAGTTCTTAATCACTGATGATGCACAGAAAAAGATATTTCCATTTCAAGAGAAAGTACAATTATTCTCGCGGTATTAGAGCACAAGCCCAATAGGGCATACCAGGCCCAGTCTTCGGGGCCATGTCAAGCTATGCAAGGTTTTAAATCTGTCAGTATTGAATAGAGCTGCCAAGTTCCTTACTTTAGCAGATCTTGGGTTTCATTAGCTGGGGTTTAAGTGCAGAAGACCATCAGCAAAGCTGTCAAATAGCCTCCTTTTTATGTGACCTCTTTTAATGTCTAGTCTGAAGCAGAAATGTGCAACCCTGTATAGAACGGGTGACTTGAGATTTCGAGAGGCAACTTTGAAGAGGTAGGAGCAGATGGAATACATGAGCCAAACCTGCTCTGCAAGAGGTAGAGCTCTTGCCACTAAGAAATCTCTTTGCTGTCACTGCTTCTATAATGCAGTTTCAGCCACTAGTGCTGGAGCAGAATAGTAGCCTGGGGCCATGTGCCCTGCTGTAATAGTTCTCATGACCAGTATTGCTGAAGAGGGGCCCTACGGATGTTTGTAGAGTTAACAAGCTAAGGAAGCATTTTTAGCCTCCTTGAGTTTTCACCATTGCACCTCTTATTTTGGAGGAGATGGTTTTTTTGTTATAGGATCAAGCCATCTCCTCTTTTTAAAGGAAGCTTTTCTCCATGTTCTTTAGGTCAGGCCATCTGAAGGCAGTTGTCATTGTCATGATGTGCCAGTTGCCTAGCGTGTCATACCATGTCTGTTGCTACAGAAACAGTGAAAATTACATGCTGCTGTCTTTTGCCTACTAGGAAGGTGATAAAAATCCAAGAACAGTACTCAGTGTTTTTATTTAATTTGCTGGATAAAGGGAGAGCAGATATATCCCAGTGTCCAAAGGCAAGCTTCATCATACACGGTCTGTGAACAATGCATTATTTGACTTTCTGAAGAGATCTCCACCAGATGTAGAGATCTACTGTTTGTTGGGATGAATCAGGCTGCACAATAAAAGTTCTGAATTAATATACTGAGATCCAGCTGTGTATTTTGTAAGAAGAAAATAAATTGGGATTCAAATTAAGCCATGTATGTTGTAGCATTGCTTGAAACAACAAAGGATTGCTTCAAGGTGGAAAACCAGGTTAAAAATTAGTGAAGATATTCTAGGCCCTTATAAATTTCGTCCTAAGACAGCATAAAATGTGCACCATCACAACAAATGTGTGTTATTAGCTTTTGATACTAGGCATACACACCGGCAGAATAATGTCGTGAAACCAGGTTATCTCAGAAGCACAAATTGGCTGCCTTTAGATTGACAATTGGGTTTACAAAGCCCAACTAATTTAAGCTAATGATGCTTTAGCTCTATACCAAGCCAGGAAATTTATGTCATTTACTGAATGCACAAGTCTCTCCCATTCATTGTGCTGACTATACAGTGTTTATTTCTACCAAATACAAGATGAATTAGTTGAAAAGCATGGGGGTGGAATACTAGATTTATTGGTTACTGAGTCTGAATTTAAAGTATGTGCACAAAGTGTCATGCTAAGCAAAGCAGCAGCTAATAAGGACAGAGGAATGCTATGTGCCCATATAATTTACTTGTGTACATTTTGTACAAGTAGTCCTATCCATTCCGGAGGCCAGACTCTGTGGATCTCAGAAAGTCATTATCCTACCTGCTCTACTTCCCTACAACAAGCTGAGGCTTAAGACATTTTCAGCCTGGGCTACCATACCTGGCTGAAAGTTTGTCTTTCCTGTGTTTGGCACAGAATCCCAAATAAATAGATGATATAAAAGCACATTTTGGTTAATACATTTTTTAAATTTCTTTTGTTAAAAAGAAATTAAATTCATGATACCCTTGAAATACTCTTTTAGAAAGTGTAACTTTCTAAGTGATTTAAGTGTAACAAAAAACCCAGGAAGCTGGAACATGTTTCTACTTTAAATAAGAGCAGATCCTGCAGATTGTACCTAAAGCATGTTCTAATTATTTTTGTCTAGCACTATAATGTTAAAACAGTTGATCAGATATTTGATGAGGATGGTTGAAGTTCCTTTTTCGTTTTCTTCGTTTCTATCTAGATTATCATCTCTGCCACTTCGTTCTTTGTTTTGTTTTGTTTCCTGTTTTCAATCATTTATAAACTGTCCAGAGTTGTTGGGCATTGGGTGGCATATAAATGTAAATTATTATTATTGGTCACATAGTCAGCCAGATGTTTATCCTGATTTGGCATTTTTATCTTACCTACCGAGTCCTTCACAAGGACTAGGATAGGCATTTGTGGTGGTGGTTATTATTTTCCAAAAGCACTTTCATGAATTACCATAGGCGTAGGCTAACACCAGCTAAAGAATTGGGAGCTTTCACATTGTTGTACATATAATAATAATAATTGACAAGATGTTTTTGAAAAATTGTAAGAGAAGAAAGACCAATTTGAATGTAGTTTCCACTGGTTACAAAAAGGCATTTGACTCCCTGCCACATAACTGGATAACAAATTCCTAGAACTAAAAGACATCAGTGGAAACATCAGAAGCTTTGTGCAAAAATAGAAGACACAGTGGCTAGTCAATGGTGATAAACTGGTCGAGGTTAACATCAAGAGAGGGATCTCGGAGTCCTAGTGCAGGGCTTTTCAACCAGTGGTACGGGTACCACTTGTGGTACATTGGCACCTGGCAGGTGGTACGTGACCATCCTAGAAAAGTGGTAGCGGGAGAGGGGAATGAGCTGAACCGGTGGCAGCACCGCACAAGCCTGAGCGCGAGATGGCTGGAGCTGCAGGGCTGTCAGGGCTCACTGGAAATGCCAGGATCAGCGCCAGGCTCTAGCTGGAGCTTGGCGCTGATCCTGGTGCTTCTGCTGAGCCCAGAAGAAGCACCAATCACCTGGAAAGCAGCACTGATCCTGGCGCTTCTGCTGAGCCCAGAAGAAGCGCCGATCAGCTGGAATGTTGCAGCATCTCCAGGGTCTTGTGATTTACATTCAGATGTTTGGCAACTGATTCATATTTATGACTGTCACAGTGTCCCAGGGTCATGTGAAGTGACCAAAACCTGCTGCAACCACCCAGCAGACGGGGGGAATAAAAACCAACCCCCCCCACCCTACCCCCACTGCCAATCCTCAACAGAAATGCTCACAACAATGAAAACCTCGGACAGGAGGAAGAGCGACGCCGGGCAGACAGGCAGGTGTCTTGCTTGGCTGTGGCTTGGGGGGCACTTTTTTCAGTGCCATTGTATCTTCGAACAGTCACTAAGCGGACTGTTGTAAGTCAAGGACTACCTGTACTTTATCACTTTTTTCCTTTTTTTGGGGGGGGTCATCAAGTTTTTGACACCTTGCTAGGCGACTGGTGGTACTCGGATGTTACCATATCTTAAAAGTGGTACAATGGGTGAAAAGGTTGAAAAGCCCTGTCCTAGTGAACAATCACTTAAATATAAGCCAGCAGTGTGCTGCAGCTGCCAAAAAAGCCAACACAGTTCTAGGCTGCATTAACAGGGATAGAATCAAGATCACATGAAGTGTTAATATCACTTTATAACACCTTGGTAAGGCCACACTTGGAATACTGCATCCAGCTTTGGTCACCATGATGTAAAAAAGATGTTGAGAGAGTGCAGAGAAAAGCAACAAAGATGATCGGGACTGGAGGCTACAACATATAAAGAACAGTTGCTGGAATTGGGTATGTCTAGTTTAATGAAAAGAAGGACTAGGGGTGACATGATAGTGTTTCAAGATCTCAGGTTGCCACAAAGAGGGAGTCAAGCTTTCTCCAAAGCACCTGAAGGCAGGACAAGAAGCAATGGATGGAAACTAATCAAGGAAAGAAGCAACTAGAACTTACTAAGAAGAAATTTCCTGACAGAACAATTAATCAGTGGAAAAACTTGCCTCCAGAAGTTGTGAATGTTCCAACACTGGAAGTTTTTAAGAAGAGATTGGACAACCATTTGTATGAAGTGGTATAGGGTTTCCTGCCTAAGCAGGGGGTTGGACTAGAAGACCTCCAAGGTCCCTTCCAACTCTGTTATTCATTCCATTCTATTCCTATTCTATTCTTTCAAGCAGACTCACTAGAGTTGACAGACTCAATTTACCAAGGACCGTAGGTGAATGTTGCAAGTACACCAAACAGTTGAAAAAGAAAGCGCATTGGAAGAATATCTGAAGGACAGTAAAAAGATGTACTGAAGTTAATATACCATGAAGATCCATTGAGTAGCAAACTGATCTATAAGATGCATTTAAATGCTATCAACCCATTATTCCTTCAGTGAGAATACTAAAATCCCACACCTACCAATTCTGCATTCAGTATGTTGCAATGAGAACTAGACAGGCACTGATTATATTAGTCTAATTTGTAAACCTCTTAGCCTTAACTGTGTGGCAGCATGGCTCTCTCCTATGAGTTTGGAAAGCTGTGTATAGCAGACAGAGGTCCCCATTTTTCAAATCCACTTGTAAATACATTGATGGTGATTTTGTGACAGGCAGCTCAAGGTAACCAACTGCCATATTCAAAATGATTACTATTCAGACCTCCCCCCTGCAAAAAACCCATTTCATCAAGAATGTGCAGAAAGCTGTTTATTTCTCAATTGTTTATTTAAGACAAAACCAGTAAGGTCTCATTTCATCAAAAGGTATAAGCAAGCCGTTCCCACCCTCACAGCCACATATACAAAATGAAGGGAAACTTGCCGCAGTTCACTTCGCAGAAGTGGCATCGTTGCTGAAAAATAGCCAGCGCTATAGTTGCCAGGCGCCGGTTCTTTCTTGCAGGAGAACTACATTAGCATTACTCACATTAACAGCTTTAGTCTTTTCTTCAAAAAAAGTTTTACCAAAAGTACAAAAATTAGTTGATTTTTGTCATGGTTTGTAAATTAATCCTACTCCTATATAAACAGAAGTTTGTAGTAGCCCAGCCCTACTTAACAATAGTTTTCCTATCATCAGCTTGGGAAGCTAAAGAGCTTAGCCAGTCTGCTTAGTGAGATAATTTTACAAAGGATGAAAAAAGCTTTATCCATCTGTCTTCAGAAAGCATCCTAAAAACAGATGGTACCTACAAAGCTCTTCAAAAGCACCTGTAAATGATCTTTATCCCAGTTTATCCTAAACAGATAACTTTGTTGGGGAAAGGGAGGGGGATCTGTGTAAGGTTGGGTGTAGGGGGAGAGTGGGGGAGAGAGATAATTCAGTATTCTGCAATTTTGCTTTGGCATACTTTTCACTTGCATTATTTGTATCCTAAGAATAGAGCCTTCCTGCTGATTAACAACATCAGGGCACCTGGTTTTAAAAAGGAATATAAGTTTTGAAAAGTATTATCAGTAAAACTGATCCAGGGCACATATCTAGAGTTTTTGGGATTTTTGTTTCAAAAAGGCATGTTGCAACTTTAGGGGAATCCAAGAGTACTTCCGCATAAAATTCAAAACTCTAGTATTGTAGAGTCACTCTTGTTCATGACCCTCCCTCCATCTTCTTCTAAAGAAGAAATGCAAATCTAGGAAGACATATTGCATATAGATCCAGTTCTTGGCATGTCTAAGCAATGGCGGTTTGGTAGACTTGTCCAAGGTTTACAATTCCAGCTGACTAAACTTGTTCTATTTAAAGGCAGCACATGCAGTATACCTAAACCAATCAGCTCTTATGAGATGGAGAACTACTGTAGAATAGATTCAACCGTGTCCATCTGGCCCAGATGTTCTGCTCAGACTGGTCTTTTGTAGCACATACGATACTATACTACTTTGACCTTTTAATGGAGAGCCTGGGACCAAATGGTGACTAATTGGAAATTTGTGTGCTCCCTCATTCCTCCTGCTATATCTAAATCTCATCCAGTGTTGGGAAAACCTCCTAGCACTTTCTGAGGCTAGATTCTTTGCAAACAGAATAAACAGATGCCCTTGCAGACAGAGCTTACTCTGTAAATCTCATGCACACCAGCTTGTGATTAACCATTTTACAATGTGCTATTTCTATTCCAAAAGGGTGGATGAACTGAGTCTTAATTTAAAGCAAAACAAAATAAAAACAGTCTCAGGAACAGATGAAATTGACGATAAAAGTATGACTATAATAAATACCACATGAAGAGACAATGTGTGCCGGCTGAACAAATTCCAATCCCCTTCTAAAAAGAATTTGCGTTCTGGTTCAGAATTTCCCCACAGCCTCACATTTCATCTATCCCTGTGCCTGTTTATTTGGAAAAGAAAATCACAAGGGGTGAAAAGAAGCCCCTTCGAGGTTTCAAATGATCGCAAAGTGACATCTGGAACACTGCATGTGTGTGTGTGATCAGCCTGATAGCAGCCTCAAATCAGAAATGGCCCACAATGACTCTGGGTGTAACACTAGACTGTCATGTTTGAAACATTTGAAAAAAGAGACATATGGAATGTCACAGTTGAGCCAATTTATATTGTGTATTGCCTCACCTCACAGCTTGAGAGAAAGGCTGGGTAGGCCAGAAAGCAAGTCCTATTTTATAGAAAACACTGAAGAAAATCCATCCAGTGATTTTAATGTAGTCTAAACTTTAAGCAACACCACCAGGTTTTGCTGTCTCTGTTGTATTCTCAAGTAGCAATCTAGTAGAACTGTTCCAAATGATGATGAAATAATTGCTTACTTCTGTCCTGGTGAAAACGACACCAGAATTTTTGGAGTTACTGAGGCAGGTTTGTTTGGTCCAAGGTATGTCCCTGACTACACTTGGCTGTGTTTTGTCCTGATACAAAACTCTTAACCTCTATGTGTTCCCTAACAATTTGCACTGCATATTATATGCAAAATATTGCCATCGCTCAACAAAGGTGGGTTTTTTCCCCATTTAAAATTAAATAATCAAAATCATGATGTAAAAGTCTATATGAACCTTGCAGCTTCCATATACATTTTTGGACCCTTCTAAAATAAGGAGCAGTGGGCCAACCAATGCCATGTCTCTAAAATTCTAACACTTCTAACCAAAACATTGTAATAGTCTTACAAAAATGGAAATGGAAAAAATAATTTAAAAATTTGGTTCTTGAAAAAGTATCTGACTTTTCCATTTATTTGATTTATAGGCCATTTGACTTCTAAGTGACTCTGGGTAGTTAATTTTTTAAAAAAATATCTGACATATTAAAATACAACCAACTGGAGAAGCAAAAACTCCAGAACAAAACCAAAACAGACCAGACCAAAAGAAAATAAAACCAAAATGCACCAGACCAAAAGACAAATCACCCTGTTCCCAAGTATTGGGAGAATAACTAGATTTTTAGTGATTTTTTGAACAACAAAAAGGATAATAGCGACCAAATATCTGGAAGAAGTGTCATTCCAAAAAGGAGGAATTGCAACAGATGAGGTGTGCTTGTTTCCCAAGATGATATTCTTTAAATGATGAAACACAGAACTTCCCCATCCTGAGGGACCATAGTGGAGGATGAGACAATTGTAGATAAGAGGCCTCAGCCAGGACTATGCCTTAAAGGCATTTAAAGTTGATAATCAGCATCTTGAATTTAACCCAGAAGCCAATGGTAACCATGAAGCATCTGGATCACATGCATATAAGATAGCACCTCTATCACTGTTTGGGCTGCTGCATTCTGGATCATCTGTAGCTTCCATATGGTCTTCAAAGGCAGTTCCATGTAAAGCGTGCTACATTAATCCAATCATGAGGTAACTAGGGCATGAGTGAGTGACTGAAGAAATGTACCAGTGCAAAGGCCCTTTTGACCACAACTTCTATTTGCTCTGATTGATTTAATCAATTTAATGAATCAAATGCAATACAAAAATTGTTATTAATTGGGTGTTAATATTAATTAGCACCAAGGTTTCAGGTTATTTCATAATTAATTTTTGTTTGATTGGTAGATCTACCATGTCCATATTCCAGCCAAAATCATGTTCTCTTTAACTGGGATATAATAACTTACAGTAATTTAAATACACACCAATTTAGCTCATTATTCTCTAAAAATATTCCTGCAACGTCTTCCAGTTCTTTTGGCTCAGGAACATAAGAATTGTACTCTAACCTGTAGGAAGGGCACAAGGTTGAGGGAGGCCGGCCAATGTCACTAGCAGTACTGTTCCTATATTCTTTGACTTACAAGCACAATTTTGGTCGTACGTCATTGTGGTTGTTAAGCAAGATGCATGGGGCACTTGCAGCATGGGGCCCTTGGAGCCAACCTGGCTGCAAATGCCCCTTATTGCAAACACCCTGTGCCGAAATCCCACTTGGCTTTCAGCACAAACTTTTTCAGCTAGTATCTTTCAGAGCGACAGGGTTGCTTAGCAAACAGACTCCACCCTGCATGGGGTGAAATCAATCTGGCAGGCAGCCCTTCCACTTTCAAAGAGGCTGGCTAAAAAAAGGTCTGTCTCCAAAATGGCTCTCAATGGACCTTTTCTTCAGCCAATCCCCAGGAACCAGAGGAAGTGATGTCAGCAGCCGGTAGCAGCTTGCAACTTTCCCTGCTAGCTTTTCCATTGACTTTTGGGGAAGTTGGCAGGGAAGATTTCAAGTGCCAATCACAATTGTGGGACTCTTGGAATAAGTTAAACCCAGATTGCAATCATATGACTGCAGGATGCTGCAATGGCTATAATTTCGGGCACTGGACATAAGTCCCTTTGTTCAGTGCTGTTGTAATTTTCAACAGTTGCTGAATGGTTCTTAAGCAAGGGCTATCTATAGTTATCTAGTTTCTGGCTTGGGTCTTTCAACCCTTCTTAGAATGCAAGGGACTGACCTAGAATATTCAAAATGCAAACAATGTAATCTACCACTGTACCAGTTTCTTTATATACTTAAATCTAACTCAATACTTGATCTTGTCATGTAAAGCCTTATGCATTGTTGTGTGGCTTCCTGTGACAAGAAATGCTGCTGCAAAACCACTGAGAAGAGATCAAAATCTACCCTTAAAATTCTGCTTCAAAACTGCACCTTTTGCTAGACAAAGAAACCAAGATAATGCATTTACCATAGATACTAATTTCCTATTAAGTAATACTGTCTTGCACATCCAAAGCCTGGATGCTAAATGAATTTGATCTGCATAGATTCTGCCAGGTCATAGTAGTACAACCCCCCTGGATTTAAGATAGATATATTGATTGATAGATAGATATGCTCACATTTAACTCAATGGATAAATTTAACTGTAAGTGTATCACTTTTTAATACACAAAAAAAGTAAGACTCCGGAAAGTGAGGGGAGGCTTCAGTATGGGCTCATTGGAATATACATGTAAGAAATAAGTTATTGGTTCAAGTAAATGTATCCTATCCATCATAATGTGTACATTTGTTTATTCAGTGAATCCAAGTTATCAGACTGCATTTCAACCTAGGGCAGTGCCACTGTTGGACTCTGCACTGTTTTAGGATCAAAACTAGTTGTTACATGTAAGCAAGTGGCTGTACTACTGATTTATTACTTCCATTGTGTAGCAACTTTATCACAAGCAAGCACATGACACACTTCCCTATGCCAGAAATACTTTGATACTTCCGTAAGACAGATATCCATTTAATTATGTTTGTTATCTTCACTCTGATCTGTTCTGCCCAAAGTCAGGGCAGAAATTTATGTCCTGCAATTCATGCACATGGTTTTAAATTTGCCACAAAGCCTGGCCGCTTTGATCCAACCAACATGAGAAATTGAGTTGCTCCAATATCAATGGCTCTTGTTTTCCAAATAAACCAGGTTGAGCACCATGCTGCCTTCCTTGAATAAAATCTGGAGATAGCTAATTTGAACATGCTTGCAATGCTTTAAATGTATCCCAAATGCATCCTCAAAGAGTTGAGTGGATTTCCCAATTACACAGTCATCTGTATATGTATGATTTTGAATATATGTATTTACTTTGTATATATTGAAAGATATATCTTTGTAGAAAGATATCTGTGAGCCATGGATAGCTTTTAAACATGGTATGGAGGAGAGCTACAACTATATTCTTCTTTCAGCATATGGATTTATCTATGCAATTAAAGAAAGCCAAATTAAAATGCATTTGAACAAATCATTTTTTTCCTTGAAAGACAGATTAGGAGAAGTGACATCAAACATGAAAGAATATAAAGTTTTTATACCTGAAACAGTGTATGTGCATACATGCACTTTTTCTGGTTTTGCAGCATCAATGGTGGCATTTTAAAAATTTTAAATAAGTTTTAGCATACTTATTTCCATTCTGACAGTCCCTTGCTAAACTGAACTCAGTAGCCAATAATATATTGTACACATGTAGGTTTGCATAACACATCCTAAGGCTTCTTGAGAAAAATTCTAAAAAAGACAAATACAAGAACCTTTTCCCATCTGATGCCCCCCAAATAGGTTGTATTAGAACTCACCTCTTCTCCAACCAATAGTACCAAACTGGGAAAAACTACCCTAGACTCAAATAAGTGGATTACAACTCCCAGAATTCTCAGCAATGGTACGCTGGCCAGGGAAATCTGGAATTTGAACATATATTTAGAATGTTTCCAGGGTTTGTAGAAGCTGATTTAAGGCAAGTTAACCTTTTGGGAAAAAACAGACAAGATTCAATCCCAAATACAACCACAGCATGAGAGTTGGTATCTCACACTGCGTTTGGAAGACCATCAGGAGATGGATCCGACCAAAAGCAGGTTTTCCAGGCTCTTACCCACTAGAACTCTGGGAAAATGTAATGTCACCAAATGAACCATCTAAAACATTTCTTACCAACAGTAATTAGCCCTAGCATGTTATATTCTAACTTTCCACATTATTAAAATAATTTAGTAGTATTTTTCCAAAATAATGAATAGTGAAGACAAAAATGCATGCCTATTACAAGTATATATGTTTAAGTGTATTATGAACTTAGCAAAGCTTGAAGCTTTTCAGGTTTTTTTCTAGCTTATGAATAGCTAGAAAAAGCAGTAAAGGTTAGAAATACAGACAGTGCACTTTTGTGATGCAAGTGCTGGAATCCGATACAATTCTGATCTATATGTAAAAAAAGAAATTGTGTAAACTGCAAACTAAATGCCTTCCTGATCACAGCTATTTGAGGGGGTTATA
This sequence comes from Azemiops feae, assembly GCA_023970755.1. NCBI lineage: Eukaryota > Metazoa > Chordata > Lepidosauria > Squamata > Viperidae > Azemiops > Azemiops feae. The sequence goes on along the minus strand of JALGBA010003986.1, from coordinate 1,237,350 downwards.
TTTTCCTGTTACAGTATTGATAAAATTAGTAAATGTATTTGCAATTAATAATAAAACAGGCACAGTTTAGCATTTACAATCCTGAAAGCTCAGCAAAGTTAATAACTAAATTTGGGGATTAAGGGGTGCCTTTTCAAATCAGAAAATCTTAACAGGGCTCATGGTTAATGAACATCTGCTAATAGATGACGTCCACAAGGGTGTTATTTTTATGATGTGTTGTTTTCTCTCTCTCTCACACACACAAGACCTAAATTTCAACCCTTTTGGTTTCTGGAATGCATTAAAAGAAACATTCACTTACTTTTATGCACATGAAATTTGGTGAAGATTGTTATAGTACCCAATTTCATTTTGTAATTTTATGCACGAAATTAGAAATACTATTCACCAGAGCCTTCCCTATCTGTACACTACTAAAACTCTCATTGCATTTATCTGTTTGTCTGTACACTCAAGTTAGCCCAAATCGTGCATTATACAAGTTTTTAAATCAAGGTACCTAAATTAGTTAAAGAATGTGTAAAATAATGCAGAAGCCATTACTCCTGTGGAATTGAAATGTCCATGATTTCAGACCGTTTTATTCACAAAGTTGTGTTATTGCAGAATCCCTGCATCATGTGATCATGATTTCTGACTTTCTGCCAGCTTCCCACGAGCAAAGTCGATGGGGAAGATGGCAGGAAGTCAAACGTTGTTCCTGAGATCCCTGTTTTTTGGCCCTCCTGTGGTCATTATGACTATCTGTTTAAGTAAGTAAATATTGATTTATTGAAGTTCATTTGAAACTACAATTATTTTACTATCTTCTTCTTAAATGATCATGTAGCCATCCAGCACTGGGGTAAAAAATATATGGTCAACCTAAAATTTAATGTTTATTCTGGTCATACAAGGCTGTACCACCTTTCTTGCAAAGGATGACACAATAGGTCACAGATTGTCTAGTGATATATATAACACCACTATATGTAAGGAAGCTGCATTGATTTTTTGGGATTTACTCTTGGAGAAATGAGCATAGACTGCAACCTGTATAGCAAATCCTCAGTTCAATGGCTCTCAGTTTGATAGGTTTTACACACAATGGAAAGTGGTTTCAATCCTTCAGAATGGCGATTTTGCTGCAAATGATTGCATTTACATCATTTCCAATACTGTAGATTACCTAAATGACAAATTAGGTACCAACAAATTACATCAATTCAGGTATCAACAGCCACTGTTTATGCTCAAAAGGCCTGTTAGATCAAGGTTTTTACTGTACTTTCAAAATCTGCAAAATCTAGAGATTAAAATGTAAAAAGAATACAGTAAATGCAAAGATGGAGCATTCAGAGAACAAACACTGAAAATATTTAGAATATGTTGTACAAATGATAGCTCATTTCTATTGAAAAAAAAAAGAATGTTTAACACAATTTTTCAGATGCATGATTCAATGCAGAGAGGCTGGTTGCTGGCATTAACAAGCTGGTTCCATATGAATATGAAGTTCAAAAGACAGTGTCCACTAATTGAAGCCTGAAGGTGAATATCTGGTGAACACTCTCCTAAATCATAAAACAGAATACTAGACTTCCCACAACCCGAACCTTACAGTTTTCTTTATTGATGTCTTCCCTGCGACCTCCAAATTCAAATTGTGCTTCACGAAAAGAACATCTTGGCATTACAATCTTCAACAAAGATTCAGAGTGACCCACAGCTGCTAGGTTTTTACAAAGTTGGCCGATTGTTCAAGCGAAGGCAGTGGTGGTTCAGTCCATTTCTGAAAGCAACATATACATGTGTCACAATGTGTTCTACAGTATTGGATGAATTAGCAAGCAAAGGGGCCAAGAGAGACAACTGGGGGGGGAAAAGTCACCATGACCTCAACTGCTCTGAGAAAAAGGAGAGTTTATGGAAAATTGTGCTTTAAAACCAAGGCCTCATATTATGGAGGGGGTGGTTAAAAATTATTTTTTCTCAGCTGTGTTTCTAAACTTGTGTCTGTGTGTGTCTGTGTGTGTGTGTGCATTTTAATCCCTGCTTGATTTTTGCTTCTCACTTTTCCATCTTCAAACCCTAAAAATTTGCAGTTCTCTTAACTAGTGGATCATTTCTACTTTGTTTATTTCAAATTCAGATCCTAAATCCTATACAATTCTAATTCCATAATTCAGTACTGAATTATATGCAGTCCTCTTTCTATCCAACAAGATTTACCTTAAAACCCATCTTTGTTATTACATCTCTAGCTGAATTCTCTAACTATTCAACCACTCATATTCACGTCACCCCAGATTCTCTCTTTTTCTTCTCTTTTTATTGTCTCCCCTATAGTTGAAACTTCAATTGTTGTTAGAAAGTGCTATTACAAATTGTAATATACAAATTAAGGATTAAGGATCAAATGATCTACAGACAGTATTTACTGATTTATATAGTCTCTATTCGGACACTCCTGTCACATGAACAATCATATGGAAAGCTGCAACTAAAGAGTTTTCCTGACCCTCCCAAACAACCATTCAAGGAGAGAGATACAGAATAGGATTCTCCATGCTACTGGGGTCCAGTAGACACATTTCACACGTTGAAAGCATAATATGGACTCAAAGTGCCTGTCACTGTGGACCTGATCAGTTAAAGACATTTTTTCAGAAGACAAACTGATAATTTTGTTGCCTGACATCCATTCTTCCCTTCCTGAAGATGCTCAAAGTTTGCTTTTGTCTTTTTGGAGGAGAAGTTGGCACATTTCCAGGTTCTGTGCTGTTCTCACCAAACTTTTTTTATTTTCTAAGAAAGCGTAATGGGCATTCTTGGAAATAAAAATCACTAGAGGCAGATGATTTGCTTCGCAGCATGCCAGTTTTCTCTTGTTTTCTTCAAAAATAATAATAATAATAATAATAATAAAATAATGTTATTTTAGAGGGTCTAATGAGTGTTAAAAGGAAATGAGTATAACAAAAAGGCACTAATGCAAAGCTTTTCTTTTCCCTGTGTTGAAGCCTCATTGTTCACATGTTCACATCACTGGGAGAATTTGCATATACATAACAGGAGCCTACAAATATTGCCTTACCAAACACACTTTTAGCTAGGATGAAGGGATGGCTGAACCAGTGCAATTGTTAAATATGAAAAGGGAATGCCCACACAGAACTTTAAATCTATCAAGAAAACAAAGGGTAAACAAACAGTAGAAATTGCTGTTTAGATTTCCATCCAAACTACAATTACCCCAAAATTAGGACTTCAAACAATCCCAATGGAACACAAATGACTTTGTCACTCTTATAGGAATGGGGTAACTTTTATTGCTCTCCATTCAGCACGACAGAAAATAATAATAAACCATATAAAGAAAGCAATGTCTTAAGATAGCTTAGGATCCTGTTCTCATTCCTCTTTCCTATTAATCCTTTTTTAAAAAAGGAACAGCAAATTATCTAATATTATTATTTTTGTTCATTTTCCCACTGTTTTGTTTAAATACATTTCTTATGTAGTAGTTTAACAAAAATAAGGCCAAGTTAACAAAAACATTAATGAAAAAATGCAAAACCACTCACCAGAATGTATTGCAGGCAGATGACTATCAGTATCTCCAAATTCTGAGCTTCCATCCTGACCTCCAGGTTCCCAAGATTCACTGTTCTCAGAAACTTCAGAAAAAGTATCGTAAGTTTCCTTTTGACTATTGGCTGGATCACCAACACTTGGGGACTGACTATCACTGGCTGCATCAGATCCTGCTTTGCTTTCCTCCCCTAGCCTTTCAGCAAACCACAATTTAACCTGCGACGTGGTCATCTGAGTTCTTTCACAGAGATCTTGGAGATCATCTTCATATAGAACCTTGTTCTTTTGAAAATAGTCTTGGAGGACTTCCTGGCTGACCTCGCTGGAAATTGATAGGCCTTTGGGGAAAATACCTTTTTTGTAGTTTTCATACCACCTCAGATTTCCATTTTTTAAACCATAGCGGCTGTCTCCAAACCAGCGAATTACTTCAACCCTGGGAAGTCTAGTCTGACAACATATTTGGTCATACTGTTCATTAGTAGGACGTTGTGTCTTTACAAACAATTGCTTAAGCAAATGCCTCTGCTGAGCAGTCTTTTTAAAGCTGAGCCTGGGTTTCTGTGCCCTGCTAGGAGAGTTTTCTCTTGTTGCTTGGGCACCCGAAGTTGCCAACTCACTTTTCCCTTCTGATTCTGTCACCTTAAAGTTTCTAAGGTTGATTTTTATTGGGGTCACTTTACGTTCACCTGGTATTTGAGAACTCCCAGCTTCATCCAGGCAACCATTTTCACTTGACGCTCTGAAGTCATCCAAATCCTCCTCCTCTTCTACGGACTCTTCCTCAGCATCCTCATCTGCTGGTCGTTTTCTTTCTTTGTCCACTTGCCTTTTCCTTTGCTCTGAGAACCAGCTGTCAATCTCTCTCCTTGTCATTTTAGTTTCGCTTCTCAGACGGTCTACTTCCTCCTCTAAAGGGAAGGGATTTTGTGCAAAGCTGCTTTCCAAAGCTCTGAGTTGTTCTGGGGCCCTCTCCTTATATTTTGCAGTGGAGAAATCAGGGGTCTGGTGCCAGGATTGCCGACGTGCTGGTGTGTGAACAGGTGTTGCTGCTGATGTGGAAGTTAACTCTGTGGTTGTTTTTGGCGAAGTGGTAAAGGTAATTTCGGGTACAGAGTCTATTATTATTGTACTATCCCCACCAAGCACATATTTGTTGCCTCTTATATTTCTACAGTGATACCTTCTATCACTAAACCACTTTCGAACATCCCTGATGCTAAGTCCTGTGATTTTTGTCAGACGCTCAACTTCAGTTTGGCCAGGGAACTGATTCTTACAGAAACTATCTTTCAGTGCAGACAACTGTTCATAAGACTTCTTATTTTTTAATAAGTTAGGATCCAAGAATGCTTGTGAAGAGATGTTTGCGCAAGCAGAAAATTGTGATTGAGCAGCACTACCTACCTTCACAGTTGATGCAATACTGGAAACTGACACAGTGGTTGGAGGCTTAGCTATCTGGGTCTTTGGAATGGAGTTTACAGCTATTGCATGAGATGAAGTTGTTCCCTGAAGTCCATTAGTTATTATTGGTTGGGTGACCAGCATACCACTTGCTCCTTCAGGCTTTCCAACTGAATGACCAGGCAAACTGGCCTGAATGAGATGATGAACACTACTAGGACTTGCAACTAAAGGTGTATTCAACACTGTAATAGTGGATTGGGGAACAGACTGAATCACAGTGTTAAACATTTTTTTCCGTGCATCTTCTATCTCCTCAGGTGACCAGCTAATACCCTGTTTCAATCTCTGGGCTGTAAACCAGATTTTCAGCTGCTCCTCTGGATACTTGGTCACAACAGTCAAGTAGCAAAGTTCAGCTTTGGTAGGGTAAGGAAACTTATGAAAAGAGTTTTTAAGAAAACTGTTAGAATCCATTGCTGCATTGTAAGTTGGAATACTACTCAAGGGAATCATTACCTTAGGGAGGGATTTTGATGTTGGCAGGTGCTGGTGAACGTGTGCTTGCTGTTGCAGTTGCACAAGTTGGGTTATGCCTGCTTGTAAAACAGGTATATTTCCAACTATTGACCCATTGACAACAGAGGTTGATTTGACAGATTGGCTAACCGGCACTGATCCATTGGTAAATGACAGCTCACCTTTTGTCTCTACATCCCTGATTGATTTACTAGGTATATTTTCTTTCAGTGTGTGGATTTTTTTAACTTCTGGTTTTGTTTTCATTATCTTCATAATGGGCGTTTTGGTAATAATAATTTCAGCTTGACTATCCTGACTTTCTTCAGGAATATCCCCCAACTGGTCCTGACTACCACTGATGATATTTCCAGTAGTCTGTTCCACAAACATGTGGTTAGCTTGTTTCACTACATTCCAGATTAAGTTTGTTTCTCCAACATGGTGCTCTGCATTGTGATGAGAAAGATCATCATGGCTCTTTACCAAGAAATTGCATTTCACACACAAAAAGGAAGGGTCTTTACTAAAGTCTATGTGGTCAGAGTCAAGGTGACTAAGGAACTGATTAATTTCTTTAGTAGTGAAATTGCAACCTGTACATCTATAAGAAGTGCTGTCTATAATTCCATTGTGTCCATTGGACAAGGTCCCACAACTGTGATTAATAACAGTGGTATCACAATTAGGCAGAGTACTGGGAACAAATGTTTGATGAGTTCCTTCATGATTTACTCCAACAGAAGTGGATTTCTGTGGTGCCAACATTTTTGCCGGTATCATGCAAGGTGTTGTAGATTTCCTTTTGCTGGCCATTATTGCAACCAGTGAATACAATCAAAGCTTAGGAGGCAAATATTATTTTTTGAATAAAGTTTGCAAGGTAAATTTGAGCAAATCCATGATCCCAGATATAGGTATGTCAAGAACTGGAACAACCACTTGGGTCTGCCATTGAATCTAAAAAACAAAGGAACAGTATGTTAATCAAAAACTATGAAATCCTTATACAAGTGTAATCATACAGCTTTTATTTCTCAATCATATAAGAAAATACTGAATCAAATTGCTTTTCTAGAATTCAAATCAGAACCAAATACAAAATAAATTGCCGAACTAAATGCAAATGATGATGCCTTAGCATTTTCCACGACCAACACTCTAGTTTGGAGGCATTGTTTGTACGTCAGCATTCAGTAAACTTTTAGACTTTGTTGACCTTCTGTCTTCAACAACCCCAGCCAGCATTATCAGTGGTAATCTAACATCTAAAGGGAAATCGATTTGTACCCATGCTACACTTTAGTAAAAGAAGTATGACCCAATATGTTATCTTTAGAACATAATACTGTTGGCTCTTCTATGTGGAGCCCTGTTGTGCTGAAGTAGTCCAGACTATCAGATGCATGTCCCATAGACCACAGACTTCCTCAAAGCACATTCCTCTGCCTCCAATAGGAACCTCTTTGTCAGATAGATCCCTATCAGGACACTGCCATTCTGGAGGGAAGGATGCTTACCTTGGCACATAGCAAAAAGAGATTCCTTCAGCCCCCAACTACCATCCCTTCTGTAGAGGAAAAACCTTTACCTTTAAAATCCAAGAAAGAAGCCATGTACCAGAGCTAGGAATGGAACTAAGAAATATTACACTAATTAAGTTTCAATCTACACGAATCTGAAAGATCCAGAAAGGCAAGCAAGAAATGTTTACTTCAAGAATCTGTTTATTTCCAAGGAATATGTATTAAGTTTGAGCTAGAAATATTGCATAAGATTAATTTTAATTGGGAACACATATGAGTAAGTTTTATGTCTCCACTATCCCTGAAATGTATTTCCCTGATGGATGCTTAGCAATTGTGTGTCTTAGGTAATTGTCCAATATCATTTCATAGTCTATTCAGAATTATAGTTTTTTCCATTGGCAATTCTCTTGTCTATGCCCTTGTCTATGCCCTGTTTTTATTTCCTCCATGCAATTGTTCTGCACATGGCTAAAGTTTAAAAAAAAAAGTTTATTTTTCTGTTTACTTTTACTTTTCAAAAAAAAAATGCAGTTAATTTTGTCTATATTTTATGACATTGTTCATAAAAGAAAGGGAGGCTGATTTCCTCATGCCACAAGACGGCACTATAAAAATTATTTTATTTTTTGTTTTTTTTTCTTCCTTTGCCAATAAGGCAAAGGTAAAATGTATAGGCTGCTAGTGCCCAATCTATTTCAGATACCAGGGGAATGATGCCAGGTTAAAGCATCCCACAGAAGATATGTGGTTGCAACAATTAACTCCAAAGCTACTAAAAGGCACAACTGGAACCAATGCAGGGGTTTCTGGCAGGGGAGGCTTAAAATAATTTAGTGATGCGCAATTAGGAAGGGGGAGATTGTAGACTGCATGAAACAACCACACAGCATATAAAAATGAGTGGGAGCAGGAGAAAGGAAAAAAGTCATAGAAGTCACAGAATAATGAAGTTGGAAGGGACACTGGAGGTCTTCTAGTCCAACCCCTTGCTCTAGCAGGAAACCCTATTCTACTCTGGACAAATGGTTGTCCAATCTCTTCTTGAAAACCCCCAGTGACGGAGCATCCACAATTTCTGGTGGCAAGCTGTTCCACTGATTAATTATTCTGCCTGAAAATTTATAGCCTGGCTCTCTCTTCGATAATCTTCTACCCATTGCTTTGGGTAGAGATCAACCCCCTCCTCTCTGTGGCAGTTGCTATTGGAAGACTGCTATCATGTCACCTCTAGCCCTTCTCTTTGCTAGACTAGACATACCTAGTTCCATTTATCATGCTGTTTAGCCTCCACACTCCTAATCATCTTTGTTGCTCTTCTTTGCACTGTTTCTAGAATCTCAATATCTTTTTTTGTATTGGTGTGACCAGAACTGGTAGGGTCAACTTACAATCAATCATTTAGTAACTGTTCAAAGTTACAATGGCACTGAAAAAAGTGACTTATGACCATTTTTCACACTTACAACCATTACAGCATCCCCAGGGTCATATGATAAGCTCCATTAACTTGAAATGAACCCAAAAATCAAATACCCTATGACTAAACTTTAAGGGGGTCTACTCCTTATAGCTGGCAGACCATTTATTTATTTAATTTATTGGTCATCCACTTCCCAAACAACTTTGGAAAGCTTCCAACTAAAAACCAATCCCTCCCCCCCCCCCCGTCTCTGCCTCTCCTCTCCCTCCTACCCTCCCTATCCAATGCCTCTATTGATATAAAAGATATAATTTCTCAGTGGAACAGTGTAATGTCCCATTTTAAAAAGACCTCAAATGCAATCGGGGTGTTTTTTTTTTTAAAAGGAAAATTTCAATTATATATCTCATAAACTGATGCAGTTAAATTACTAGACAAGGGCATGTTTAATCTGAAAATTTTCAACAGTCCAACCTTATTCCCTCAGAGTTAATATTTGCTAGGCCCTTGCATCTAAAGTTAGCTTGAACTAAAGCACAGCGACAACACATCAAAGTGTAATCGAAAGGACTGTTTGTACATTTCTGTTTCCCCTGGAACAGTTATATAATCACAGTCCAAAACCTGGCGCAGCCTCACTTCTGCAACTTGAGTTGTGTCCTGATCAGACCAATCATCACTGAATGCCTTTGATTAACAGGCAAATGGAGCTTCTGAATTTGCATAGTTGTAAGAGAACTACACAACTGAAAACAATATTACAGTTTCACAGCACAACAGACTACAGTTACTAAAACGTAGGATTGATTCACTCTAACATGACAATATGAAGTTGCTATACAACAAAGGAGACTCTTGGTTTATCTAACTTTAGTGCGATGAATCTGAGAAACACAGGACTGGAAGAGATCACAACATTGCCTATCCTCTTAGTATAGAGATTAGAGTGCTGGACAAGAATTGCTCAAATCCCAGGTTCAAATCCAGCTCAGTTATGAAGCTCGGTAGGTGGCTTTGGCTGCATGTACACTATTTTTTATTAAATTATTTTTATTTCCTTGCCTTGGCAGTTAAAAAAAACAGCTTTAAATGTTTTAAATAAAACCATTAACTAGGCTCTTTAATCTTTCACTATATACATCTGTGCCAGATACATGCAATGATGGAGAACGCCTCCTTACCCTATTTGTGCCATTTTGCAAGCCAGGCAATGTTCCCATGTAAGACACACTATTGTTTAGCCTTATTTCAAGCAATGTAATATTGAAATTGAAAGTTACAGTAAAAGTTCCATTTAATGGTACTTCTTTTTAGCAAACGTTAATGATAGTATTCATATTTTAGTATTCAAGTTTCAGTACTTCTATTTCTATTTCTGTTATAGAGAGGCTTAAGTCCTTTCTCCAAGCACAGAGTAACCAAACCTATAAAAATAGGAATTAATATCAAATCAAACCAACAGATGTATTCAAGGGAATACCACATTCCATGTGTTACATTCATTAGGAGGTCAATAGTACAAAGATTAAGCTGTTGGTTTTGATTTCACTTAATTTTAACTTTGCAGGGAAAAAAATTAATTAGCATGTCTTCTAAGCTCCAGTTTCAGAAAATGTTTCACATAACCCTTATTGAGATTTGTGATTTATTAATTGCTCTTGATCTTCTTCCTTTGTCTTTCATATAGGGGACAAATTTAGAGAAGTATAGCTTTCTTGCACACCCACACCAAAAAAAGAATTAGGAACTACATAATTATACTCTATATCAGGGGTCCCCAATCCAACCCCTGGTCCGTGGACCGGCACTGGTCTGAGGCATGCCAGAAACTGGGCCGTATAAACAAGCGAAGCCCCATCCACAGGATGCAGGCAGCATGCGAAACCACACCCCCTCCGGTCTGTGGAAAAACCTCTCTCCATGGAACTAGTCCCTGGTGCCCAAAAGGCTGGGGGCCAATGCTCTATATCATTATATATGACATTTCAGGAGAGAGAATGCATATTTCATTATGCTGATATCTTATTGCATACATCATTGGCTGTGTTGACTGGCAAGTCCACTTAGGGAAGGCTACAGCTTTCTTAGCCTCTGATTTTATTTGTAATATGTGGTGGTAATAGGACTATTTCTTAAAGTAGCCATCCTGAACTTCAATGAACTTGAATATTTGGAAATGGAATTGAATACTCTTCTTACCTCTGGCCTCTAATCTAACAAATATGACTGATATCATGAAGACACTACTAACCAGAATACCTTCTAAATATAATTAAAATGAGTGGAAATAGTTTGTAGCAATAAAGAAAAATCCTATGAAATTTCTATGAAATCTAACTTAAAATCAGGAGATCCATTCTAATGATCAAATGAACCATTAGAAAAGGAGAAAAAATGTGTTTACATGTGACTGCATTGTGCAAACTCTGGCTCTGAATTAATTTCAAATTAACATTGGTATCCATAAATATCCAGTTGTGCTTTGTAGATGGCATCCAGTTTTAAAAATGCCTAATTGGCTTATACTAAAAGAGAAGCTTAGTGAATGCAGTATTCACATTTATTTTTCAAATCAATGTAGATTTTATTATTTTATTTTTGTGCCTTCAAGTCAATATTGACTTCCGGTGACTAACTGGACAAGTCCCTGCAGTCTTCTCAACAAATGCCAGAAGTGGCTTACTTGTTTCTAGGACTGAAAGAGAAGAATTGGCCCAAGGACATCCAGTTGGCTTTGTGCCTAAGATGAAACTAGAACTCACAGTCTTCTGGTTTATAGTCTGGTGCACCTTAATCAATACACCAAACTTGCTTTCAAATTATTGTTTTGATTAAATCCATTTAACAGAATTCTTTAGCAGTGTATTTTTGTCTCTAAAACCTAGTGGTATCAGGCCTCAAGTCTCCCGACTATTCAAAAGTCGCTCCCCTGCAGTAACTTTTGCAAACATTTTTGGTTGAGCCAGTTCTAAAATGATATTATCTTTCTCTGCAATATAATCTGAGAGGTTATTTCAGCTTGGCTTATCCCATCCAAGAAGGCATACATATCAAACTGTGGAAACCATCCAGTTTGTAAGTTTAGTTGGTGACCTATTAATGTACTTTGAATTTGATTTTGAATATATGCACGATTTGCAGTTCCTCTATGCCAGGGTTAGGCAACCTTGGCTCTTTTATGACTCATGGACTTCAACTCCCAGAATTCCTGAGCCAGCATGGCCCAGCATGGAAACCTCTCCCTTTCCCCTCAGCATGGCTGGCTCAGGAATTCTGGGAGTTGAAGTCCACGAGTCATAAAAGAGCCAAGGTTGCCTACTCCTGCTCTATGCCATAGTGAGTTGAAAATGTATTAAACCCAACATAAGAAAAACATTGAGCTGTCAAATTTTCCTCTTTATTTTCCTTAGAGCCTTTTATCACGTTTCCCCACCCCCTCCACAACTTGCAGGTTTACAGCTATGTGTTCATTGAATCACTGAACTGGCTCATTCTTATAACAGAACAAACTGTACCACACTGAGAAAGGAGCTGGCAGGGCTTTAACAAAAGATTCTCTTTCTACTTTTGGCAATATTTCTAGAGGCAAGATATAAAATGTCAAGGGAGGTCAAGTCAAGCAGCAGGTATAAACCTCACAAAGGTAGTGAGCAGAGGTAAATGACAGTCCCCATTTTGTTTTTTGAAGAATAAAGCTGAAAGGAAATCTATCATTTGTGGGCCTGACGCTTCCTGGTTTGTGAATGTAAGCTGGTTGTAGAAACCACAATTTTCTTCAAATATTGGCAGGAATGGGGAAAAAAATCATTTCTGCCAAGAAAATAACATGAACATATTGAGGTAGTCACAAAGACTTCAAATTTTAACATTTTTGATTCAGATCTTCAGCAGGATCAGAAAACTCTTTCCTGTGCTGTTATATAACGTTCCTAGAACTTATACATTATGGCAATTGGGTAATTTCAAGTCTTCCTAACCCGGACTCTCTAGATATTACAGAATTACAGGTAGTCTTGACTTGCAACAATTCATTTAGTGACCGTTCAACATTACAATGGCACTGAAAAAAAGTGACTCGTGACCGTTTTTCACAGTTAAAACCTTTGTAATATCCCCATGATCATGTGATCAAAATTCAGATGCTTGGCAACTGATTCATATTTATGAATGCTGTGTCCCAAGGTCATGTGATCATCTTTTGCGACCTTCTGACAAGCAAAGTCAATGGGGAAGCCAGATTCACTTAGCAACTGAGTAACTAACTAATCAGCTGTAGAGATACATTTAACAACTGTGGGGCAAAACTCATTTAATGAATGTCTCACTTAACAACAGAAATTTTGGGCTTAATTGTGGTCATAAGCTGAGGACTATCTGTGCATCTTTCAAGATCCTCAGGAAGCTTGGAAAGAACCAAATTAGGAAAAGCTGGGTTCTTCTGTGTTACTATCAGCAAGAATAAAGGCCATATAGTGCCAATGTTTATAAGAAAGTTACTTAACTTTTATTTACTGAAATCTAAGGAAAAGAAAGATGATCAGGACTAGGCTATTTTTCTCCAGCATGTGAAAGTCAGAAGAAACTCATTAGCTTCTTGATTTGTTCAAGATCTTAAAAATTAGTTTTATCAAATTGATTTTTCTGACTTCCTCCCACCAATCTCCTGTAATGTTAGAATGCATCTACATGAGGTTCTCCGAATGGTAAAAACACCCAGAAGGTGTACCTAAACAAACAAATATGCAAGTGAGTAAGCTAGAAAAGAATCAGAACCTGCTCATCTAAAGTATTATTTCTCAAAGTGAAACTTACAGTTCTCTTAACTAAACTCAGCAATGAGTCCCTATGGAGACTGGCTGTATACAAATAAAGAAAATAAGAAATAGTTAAACAACAAACTTTACCAAATTCTTCATTTCTTGCTTTGTGGCTATCACTTTCCATGCTGTTTCACATATTGTGCTATGATATGGTTCACTGAATAAGCCAAAGCTGGCTGAGTTCAGATAACTTATTAGACCAGAGGTAGGCAACCTTGGCTCTTTTATGACTCGTGGACATCAACTCCCAGAATTCCTGAGCCATTCTGGGAGTTGAAGTCCACGAGTCATAAAAGAGCCAAGATTGCCTACCCCTGTTTTAGACAAACAACAATAAAAGATAACATAATAGAAAAATAAAGTTGCCAATGAGGGACAGTTCATTGGGGGAAGGCAAATATACCCAAGCACGTGAGTAATCTTAATCTAGGTGTAACTGTTTTAAAAGACAGGAAATCCAAGTGGGACTTGAAGTTCATTTAATTTTTGCTGGAAAATCTAAGGGAAATGGATGCTTATTAATTTTAAGCAAAAAGTTATTTCAATATCACATTTTATTGTAAAGGTTTAAGTCTCCTTAATGTTAAATTCATTGCTGATAATTAAGGACACATAATTTTCTTGAGAATAACAGAGAAGTATTTTGCTTTTGGCAGGTCAGTGAAAGTCAAATTAAGTGCTACTAACATCTTTAACAAAGGTTTGCTGCACCTGTAAATATTTAAAAACAAATCCCTCCAAAACAGAAAAAAGGGCTAAAATTCTTCCACTTCCTTCCATCACATTATTGTTCCAGCTTACTAGAGCTAAATTACCCATCCCTATCTCAAATTGTAACAAGAGCAATGACAAAGCAAAGCATCTCTCAGAATCTTGAGTTCAGAATAATGCACAAGAAGTACTATACAGGCAATTAGCATTACAAGCTAATGAATGAATGGAGCACATTTTTTCTAGAACTGTGTCGCTCAATGTTCACAACTTTAAGATGCTGAACTTCAACTCACTGCTTAAAGTTGCCATGGTTGAGAAATACTCTTCTAGAAGAAGCTCTCCCCTCTCTCATTCAATGCTTAAAGACATTTGAGTTCAACTGCTTAACTCAGAGAATTTTGAAACAGGTACTATTAAGAATCATTTTCCCTAAATAGGAAGCTGCTTTACTAAGTCAAACCATTATATCAACATAACACTCTGCACTGTGCACACTAATAATGACTTTCTAGAGATTTAGGCAAGGACTTAAGCAGGCCTGCCAATGATGGAACCTATGAATGTTTGTGTGCAAACATTCCATTGCGACTTAGTGATGGAGACTTTTCTTCTCTAAAAAAAGATATTGTGCTTATTCAACCTGCAAAATCTCAGTTTAGAGTACAGTAGCAAGAAAACTAAAGTGAATAATTTCAGTCACAGTTATATCAGTTTGTTGGCAAAGCACTAAACAATGCCAACATTGGGATTTTTATGGAACACTAAGAATAGCAGGCATGAAGACAGAGGCATCATATTGTTCAGCAATACACATGATGAGCAAGAGCGACACAGGCCTACCTGAATAGATATTGGGCTACTCAAGTGCCTACCCTGAGAGAGAGTGGCCAGGTGCCCTATTATTTCAGTCCTATTTACTACAATAGAATTAAAATTATCCTGGGTCCCCTGAGTTTCTCTACTGCTCGCTGGTTTTAACCGCTGCTTTTGATTTTGCCATTATCTTTATTACATTTTGTGATTTAAGGCTTTTCACATACCACCGTGCTTTACTCTTAAAATATACTCTGGATAACTTAAAGTCTACTAGCAATGAAAAGTTTATAGGCTAAGAAGAATTGATTGTCCCTTCCAAAACAGAGAGCAGCAAGGATGCAGCATCTTGTGATCCAGAAATATTTTATTGAGTTCAAAGCAATATTCTCTCCAATGAATATGTGCAGAGATACAGCCTCATTGCTAAAACTCCTACTGATGCTGAAAGAAAAGTGTTTGTAGTTGCTATCTTAAGAAAAGAATAATGTTGGAGTTTATCAGAAAGTTAAAGTCTAAAACTGTGGTTGTACCATTGACAAAAGTCAGTTTGGCTTTAAAAGGAGAGAAAGTGCTAACTTTGCTAAGGAGAAAAAAATCTTCCCCCTATAGTCATGATAGTGACTAAATTGACATCAAGAATATCAGTGTAATAATGTTTCTTAAATATATACATATAATGAAATATAACTACATTTTTAAAAATCCACAAATAAAAGCTAAAATGCATTGTATTAATTATATACCACATGCATATTTCTATCACAAAATTATGATGATCATTTTAAAGAGAGAACAAAGCATCAAATAAAAAACAATAAAAAGAAAAATGTGATACCTGAAAAATAAATAATTTCTCAGTCTAACACTTTTCAAATTCTTTTTTTCCTTTTAGGCATCATAAGATCTTTTGTGTCTTGTCAGCTGCATTCCAAATTCAGCCCTGAAAACATTAAGAAACTTCATTTTAATATAAAAAGTATTATTACTATTTCAAAGACAAATAACAATTTATTTTTAAAGTCAAACGCCAGAGTTTATTGTAAATGTATATGTTATATACCAGTTTGTTGTATATGTATATGTAATTAATAATTATCAATTTAAAATTAATTTAGTTTTCCTCCCATTTTGACAAATGTCACTGTATTTCTGTATCAGTTTTTTAAAAAATGGCAAATCAGTGCAAAAAACCAAACATTTCTCCTCATAGTCACATTTGTGTTAATCATTTTATATCATACATATTGATTCAAGCTTTCTTTGAATGTACTTTTTCTACACACTTCCTTAATATACATTTTTCTGAAATATATATAGAATATATATGTATATGTTCTTTGCTCTGTAAATATCATCTTAAAATTCAGAAAGGTCAGAATACCAAGTTATTTATATTTTGGTTCACAAATTGACTGAGGTGGTAATAGCTAGATAAATCTACAAAATGTGAACCAAATTATTTTCTTTTCCATTTCTATTTGAAATCGCCCATACCCTTGACACTAGCATTGTTATGTCTCCTTGATGAACTCATCTGCAGGATAATTTAAAGCAGGGGTCCCCAACCCCCGGTCCGTGGACCAATACCGGGCCGCAGCATGCCAACAACAAACAAGCAAAGCCCCATCCATGGGATGCAGGCAGCACACAAAACCATGAACTCTGTGGAAAAACCTTTCTCCATGGAACAGGTCCCTGGTGCCCAAAAGGTTGGGGACCTCTGATTTAAAACACACAAATAATTTTTCTAGAAATATTACAGAGCATTTCTTCTGAACTCAGAATTCATGAGGAGAGAGAAATGAACCATCAGAGAGGGAAAATACTTGATTCAAGCATAAACATAAGTTTTAAATAGTAATCCAGCAATGCGCTTATCTTTTACTTTTCTCTTTTTTGTATTGCTTACCTGGATGACACTTTCCTTTTTATCTTTATCTACTTCCCTCCTTCTTTCTATTTTCTGCATCAGTTTGCTATCAGGTTTTTCCTCCCTACTCTATTCCCAAACTATGGGAATTGGAGATTAACTTCCAAAGCATATGAAGTATGAAAAGAAAAACCCGCAAGTGACAAGTAACAATAGATGAAACAGCAACTAATACAAACTCCATTGGGCCTTTATTGAATTCCTATCATCTTGGTACTTTGTACACTTTGTGTCATGCACATAGCATCTTGCTCTTCTCCTGTGACTGCACAAATTTTACCAAAGGCTAAACAGAGAGAAGACGAAATGTCTGAGATTTTTCTTCCAGCCTAATTGGATGATTTTTTTGGTGAGTTAAAAATAAGCTGAAGCAGCTGTTATTTATTTAGCATATGGCATATCATACATGGATTAGCAATGTATATTAACATTTCACCTAGATTAGTAAAACACAATAAAATATAAATGCTAAAAAGATCTATGCTCAAATACCAACTCTAGGCCATCTAACCATTGAAGCGCAGCATCATTTATATTTTTAAAAAAATCAGATACAGGACCGGTATATGCCCTCAGCTTACAGCTGGTCACGATATGATCTACAGATTGATGTGGGACCTCACAGCCAGACTATTCTGTAGACTTTCCTGGCTCTCAAAACGCATGGCAACCAAGCAGCTCATTTTGACCATTCAGACCAAGATCAAATACATTCTAATTCCAAGAGATGTCAGCAAATTTCTCTTGGAGAGTTCCAAGCAGGATACAAAAGTTTCAGTCTTTCTTTCTCACTCCACTGAAGTGTGAAAACCAGAAACAGTAGCAATGAATGCTTTTGCTTAATTTCAATACGGTGACTAGATATTAGAGAGCACTGGAGTGAGGGGTGGGACAGACTAAACTGGACAAGCATCAATTATTTAAATGCTACAAGCCAGCTGCTGCCCATGTCATTTGCTTACTGAAATTCCAAATCCAGCAATTAAGAAGCCAAGAAATTGTTTAAACTCATACAGCAAAAAATAAAATAAAATAAAAATAAAAAATTATAAGCCTTTATCTATAAATGTGCAGCTTCATTTTCATTTTGTATTGTTTGCTTCTTTTCTCCTTTTAAAATAGCAAATTAATGCTTTTTGTGCTCTGAACAATATTTTGGTTTCTTTACATATCAGTTTCTTGAGGCTTCAGGCTAAATATTACAAGAGTAGATATAAGGAAAAACATTTTCTCATTATCAAAATGCAGAGGACTCAGATCACAATGATTTCATTCCTTGTAATATTCATGTTACATTTCTCAATGTAGATCATTGAGCAATATGTATTCGTTGAGAGCCTTTCCTAAAGATTACAACTACGATTTCTAACTGTAACAATTTTAAAATTAAAGTCCAGAGCACTGGGGGGGGGGGGGAATCACAGAAAATAAGGGTGAAGATACCATACCAGTTCCTAAAATCAGGAATTAGAAAAACTGCAAGTAGCAAGACAAAGTTATTACAGGTGATCTGGGAACCCCAACAGAAACTCTATGGGCTAATAACAGTTTTCTTAGACAAAGACTAGTCCACCATTTGTGAGCCATCCATTGACATACATTCTGGCAAACTCTCCGAAGATAGAATACTGTTTTGAGATCATACCTGAGCCTGTTTTTGACTATGGCAAGGAGAGGCGAGGAGATATCTTCCACATCCAAACCCCTCAAACAGAGACTCACTTCATAGTCCTTGTCCTGTCTATAATTTCTTAATTAAGGAGTAAGGAAGACATTATTGCTTCCTCCCAAATACAATTATTGCTCTCTCATCAATATTCAAAGCTATGCTGTTTCTGATCACGGATGCATGGTTAGCCTTCTCCATGAATGCGACTGAAACCTCTTTAAAACTTCCAAGGAAGGTATTTGGTTAGGGCAGTGAACTCTTTATGATAATTACAGCCTGTGTAAGCACATGCTTTTCAAGGCTGTACTGAGTGTCTTACCAATCAGTTCACTGGAATATTTCAACTTCCATTAGTAGGAGATAACAGGCAGCTGTGATTTTGGATAGTATAAGAAAGGGAAGGGGAGAGGACAGTGTGGCTGATGTTTTACCCTTTTAGAAACTGCTGTACATATTTAATCAGTTAGCTTTTATATTTGCTGCTTTTCTATAGCAAGCTCTACACAAAGGCTTAGCATTAACTTGCTGGTTAGGTAATACTTGAATTTGGGTTGAAAGGGGAAAGGGATTTTATTATAAAGCGTGTGAATAAACAAGTGAACTAGCATGTACTGCAGTGTAATATAACAGGAATAATAAAACAGCTCATGTAAATAAAGATAGCTCATGCTGAGTTTGCTATATTGCAGAAGATTGACCCAGCTTGATTCAATGCAATTCAAATGCCCTATCCATTTCTCTGCAGAAAAGGATGGCAGCAGTAAAAGGAAAATGCAAACAACATGTGAAAGAGGAACAAAGATATTGAAGCCTCTGTCACAATATTAATGTTCCAGCTCAGTGTTTCTCAAGCTTGGCAGCTCTATGGACCTGCTGGTGGAGGAATTCTGGGAGTTGAAGTCCACACAACTTCAATGGGGAAAGCTTTAGCAAACTTTATGTTAATGGTAATTTTATTTTTCAGTCCCGTGGAATTTACCTTTCCCCATATCTTGGATATGTAATGAAGTTTTCCATCTTGGCTCCATCAACCAAGAAAATAAATGTTTTCTTGGTTGGTCACCAACAGCTCAGCTTCTAGGCAAAATTAGAAGAAAATATTCCAATGCTCATCTCTTTACATTTATTTGTGTTAATTATACCTGGCATATTATCATCCAGTGACTCAGTTCTTAAATACTTAAATATGCTAAGTCTATATAATTTGCTGTCATTTGAAAACTTGATTCTCTTTAATCTTACTCTCAAATCCAGAGCAATTATAAACATATTTAAAGAAACAAGAATACCAATATAGAGCCTTACAAATTGTCATCCTGCACACTGTTTGTAAACTATACATTTATTTCTATTCTAGGTTAATTGCAAGCAATTAGAAAAGCTATGGGAAATCAAGTATTAGCAGGATCAATGACATCTACTGCAACCTAAATTTGCTTCCATTATGATTTTTTTAAACAAAAGTATGGTGAGATTTTAAAGTTCTCAACTAAATGTTGCAAGATATGGCCACATAGCCTCTCAGTGAGATTAATAAAACTTGTGCAATATTTGGAAACTACTTAAAATTGAAGCCACTTTTAAATAATTGATAGAGAATGCCCAAAGCCTAAACATTTTGTCAGTTCCTTATTCCAGATTCTGTTCTCTTAAGTCACAACTATGTTTACAGATGCTTTTAGTGAAGAAGTTTGTCAAATGTTTTTCACCAATTCAGAATAATACTAGAGGACAATTTCCAAGAAAATTAACCCAAGGTGATTTACTGCAGAATAAGTCTATTACTTAAATGTACAATAGTCCATGAGTTAGTGCCTATCATTTGGGCAACGTATTGGAAGTAAGTAACACAAGTTAAAAGAAAAATATGCCACTTTTGTAAGGACAAAATATCTAACACTAGGAAAGGTTTTATACATTACTGAAAAAGATAAGGTAAGATTTATAACAAACCCTCTTTTGTTTATTCTAATGCTGATAACACACTGTTTACACATCAGATAAGAGTTGTTATTTGTTCTCATTTCTCTATATTTCCTTGCAATATTGCAAAAACAAAGTAGGGAAAAATTCAAGGAACTGGAAAGTAATAGATCCCTCATTAGGTGAGTGGTCTATAGTGTTACATCCTGAAATAAAACTTGATCTCCAATACAAATTGCATGTCTGCCATGAAAGATACCTCAATTATGCTATGGCTGTATACCTGGAAAAATAGGGCAAAAAATGAAACGGTCTATAGAAAAACAATTAAAACTCTTTTAGTTTATATTGTGTACATTTATAGAAATATATGTATAAAGTTTGAAAATTCAGAAAAGTCTTACATAAATGCAAGATGATCACAGTAAAATGATATTGTAATTTAAGCAGTATTTCAACAGCTTTTGATGCTTCAATATCATTAAACCTGTTTTGGCCTAAATATATTTCCGACCACATCCACCAGCTTACTAGATATCTAGCACATTTTCTTTATATCTACAAACACAGCGTTATGTACTGTATATAAAATGTGCTTTTCAGCTTTTAGTCTCCCGGGGTGTTCATGGCATAAACTCGGGCTATACTGTAAATGTGTCTGAAGTCTTTGACATAATCACACACCAACATAGCCATTTTTCCAGCCAACTGGTAAGCCAAATGGTACATCATGTTGTGGGGAACAATCCAGAAATCCATGACTTCAGATTATGAACAAAAGCAATCAGCCAAATGCTCAACTGACTCCTCTCCAGAGATAATTATCATTCACCTTGCCCCAGTCTTCCAATTTAATTTAAACAAACTTACTTTCCCCAAATCAAGCCTAAATAACTATTTGTGAGTGACAGCTCAGTACTTGATTTGGAGCTACCATCAACCCTAATTTTCAGTTTAATTGTCTGTTCTGTTAAAACTCTGTCCTAGAGCCTGTAAAGTTTCTTGCAAACACCCGACAATATACAGAGTTGACTTTGTAGTAATCTCAAAGAGCGAATTTAATACATTTTGTGCAAATAATGAAGAAACGTTTTTCACAAGTATAAAATGTCTAACCAAAAAGGTAGAATACAAAATTCAAATTAAATTGTATTATTTAGAAAATGAACCTCTAATTTTAATAATGATTAGTAGGCAAATTTAATCATATAGTATCTTATGTGCATGGTTTTGCTATTATAAATATACAGGATACATACAGATCAGAATTTTATTTATAAACTGGTAAGGATATATTGATTTCATTAAATCAAGAAGAAAAGAAGCAAAATTTTAACATAGCGTTTTACTCCATCATACTTGAGAATCAACTGAGGCACGGACTTTTAGAAAACTAATCCAAGCATCTTATGATTTTTTATCAGTTTTTTTAAAGAATGCTGAGCTCCATTTGTCAACAAAGGATTATACATGTATATAAGCATACATGTACACAGAGAGGGTGTATCTATTGCAAATATTTCACAATTAAATCTACGTTTGAGAATACACATACTAAATTCAATATTTATAGTTGAAAAAACTATTCAGTAACTCATGAAAATTTTTTCACTTGGGGAATCCTTAATTCAATGCTTTAAGATCCAGCAGCAAGATAAAAGAAGAGGAGGGAAGTGAGACGGGATAAAAAGAACCCCGAATATTTTGAACAAATGCAAATGTTAACAGCAAATTTCACAGATAACAATACATAAATTAATGGCCAATTTGTAAAGTTTGCATTATTAATCTATTGTATTTTGTACTCTACAGGTAGTCCGAAACTTATGATCAGTCATCTAATGACAATTGCAAGTCACAATGCTTAACAGCTTAACAACCATATGATTCACTTAATGACCAAGGTGCTTTACGGCTGACATTAAAATGATCATAAAATCGAGTGTAGCCATGTGGTGCCTCTACTTACAACCACAATGACTTTCAGTTTCAGCTAAACTTCCAAGTTCCATTGTTATCGTACATCAAGGACTATCTGTATTTCCTATTGTTATACTCCAACCACAAAATTTTCTTCTTCAAAATCTGTCTCTTTTTAAAGGTTTTTCCCCCCCAATTTTCTGTGTGGTAAGTTAGCAGAAAAATAAAGCAGCAGAATAATATATTTCATAGAGGTCTTGCATTTAGAAATGACAGATTTGAGAGGAAAGGCTATCTTCCTTTGGTGTGGCTTTTTGAGAATTAAATGATTTAGGAATCAAGTGAAATAAAATGAATTAATATGAACAGAAATAGATGTATACATGCATTTCTGTACGTGTATTTTGATTTTCCTTGGTTGGCAGAGGTCAGGCTCATGTATTACATTCATCATTCTTTCTTTTGTCATGAATTACATATTCATAGCTTTCCTAGTGCTTCAGTTTTATTATTAGGCTTATATTTTGACTTCAATTTCTTTGAAGAATTTAAGTGATGACATTTATTATGGCTAAACATGGTACAACCAGGAGATATTAATTTTTTGTCTTATTATATCACACCTTGGATGACTCTATGAAATAAAAGAAATAAGCCGTAGACATTGGTGCTGTTTCTTTTCTCAAGCTCCCTTTATGTATCAGTAGAACCCCCATGAAGCTTTGATAACATTCAGTAACAAAAGTATGTGAACACTCAGAAAATCTGAAAGGGGTCAATACTTTTTCATGGAACTCCCTTCCAGTGATCAAGCACAAACTGTAGTCATATTAAATCACCCTGCTCTCAGGACTTACTTTTTGCATAGACTGTGAAATTCAAGAAATCTTAAATCACATTGAACAACACATACAAAAAAACTTTGGAATAGTTATTTAGTGATGTCATTAACAGCACACATCCAGACAATGCTGCTGACTAACTACTGAAGTGCATAATTGTAGGATTAATTCTTAGAAAGAGGAGTGTGTGCAAAACAGTCATTGTACATACTTTTTTCTTGGAAAAATCCATAGTTAAGCTTAAGAATTAAACCTAGGGCACCAGGCAGGTTCTTATTACATCATGCCCTACATGGAAGAGCATTAACTAGTCTAATATCAACTGTAGATAGCAAGAGGTAGCCAAACAAATAAATCTCCGAATTTCTCTTGTTTGGACCTGCTCTCTAGTCAATGTTCATTCTGATCCCTCCTACAAACAAAGCCCTCAACCTACAACTATTTATTTAGTAGTTGTTCGAAATTAAAACAGATTGAAAAGAGTTACTTACAACCAGTCCTTGCACTTATGACCATTGCAGCACCCTTATGATAACATGATCAAAATTAGGGCACTTGGAAACCAGCATGTATTTACAATGGTTTCAAGTAGCCCAGGTTTATCATCATTTGCAACCTTCCCAGCTGGCTTCAACAAGCAAAGTCAACAGAGGAAAGCCAGATTTACTAAGGATTGCACGACTCCTTTAACAACTGCAGTGATTTGCTGAACAACCATGGCAAAACTCATTGAACACCCACCTTGCCTAACAATATCTATGGAGATTCTCAATCATCCAGGTCATGGTTGTTCCAAAGGTACTTTTCCCAAAGGAAAATTTTCCAACATTTTTTGGGATTTTGGATCCAGGTCATCCAAAAATCAATGAACTGGATCAGCATTCCCCAACCTTTCCGTGTTGGTGGCCTGGTGCGTGTGCCAGCCCACCACTCATGTAGCCCAGTTGCGAGTAGGCAGCCCGGTAATGGGGTGCAGCACACAGGTTGGGGACCCCAACCTGAATGATTGAGAATCTCCTTAGGAATTCTGACCTACTAGGTATGCTGAGTGACCTTGGGCCAGTCACTCTCTCTCAGCCCAACTCAACTCACAGGGTTGTTGTTGTGGGGAAAATAGGAGGAGGAACGTGCATTGGATATGTTCAACCCTTTAAGTTATTTATAAAAATAATATAGGCGGGATATAAATAAATAAATAAATAAATGACTATTCTATTTAAAGATACGTATACTTGCAATATCCCCTCATGCACACAATGCATTCACATCAAACAGCTGTCCAGCAACTGTAAAATTTGGTGCAATTCTCATAAAGTTTAGATTTCCCAGATATTCAACAATAATCATACAATTTTTTGTAATTATTCTGAACATGTAAATATTAACATATTATTTTGTATTTATATTCTAATATGATACATTACAGAAATAGTTTAAAGAGGCAGGGAATGTGAGCAGAAAAGCTAAAAAACAAGAACATGCAGGGTTTTTTTTGCATATAATGAATAAAAATACTGTAAAATACCAGTGAAATATTTCAGAAAAAAAATGAAATGTGGATTCTATATCACACCACAGACAGCTTAAATGTTTGTTAGAATATTTATAACACACACATGATTCGTTACATAATATAAATTGTAGGAAAAAGAAAGTTTTTCTCTCTTCCTCACTTTTATATGCACACACAGAATAAGCTCAATTCCGAATTTCACTCAGTTTTACTTCCTCTGCAGATTTACTGTGAATCCCAATAAAATGGAGATAACAACAGAAAGATCAAAAGTTAAATCCCAGTTCAATAATCGCAACATGTAGGGACTGTCTAAACAGTTATTCAGAATTTCTTTGGACCTAAATCTAGCAAGCATTGCAGTTACAAAAAATACTATATAACAATTAATACAGCATGGAGAACTTAGATCTTTCAGTTCTGCAAAGTATATTACAATATGTTACTCAGTCCGTTTCACTTGATCAGTGTTATCTTCTCTAGAACTTTAAAAGCAAAAATGCTCCCTTACTTTAGACCTCTGTAAAAACAGCAACAATAGCATTATTCCTGTATCTTCTAACTAAACTCAGACTTCTATAGTCACTTCTACAATATTTATGCAGGGTTCCAATGCTATTTGGTAACTATAACAGCAGAAACAGGTTTGTGATGTCACAGCAAACCCTACATACTGTAGGTCAGGGATGTCAAACTGCCGGCATGCGGGCCGGTTGCATCATGCGAAGGCCACACCCACCCCAGCTCTGGCAATGTGAAAAAGTCACGATACATCGTGACATGTCACGTGGCGCAGTGAGTTTGATACCCATGCTGTAGGTAGTCCCAAAAGTGCTTTTTCAAGGGGCAACTGGACTTCCTTGTTTTTCTTTGAAGACATTTCACTTCTCATCCAAGAAGCTTCTTCAGTTCTGATTGGATGGTGGGGAATGGAAGGATTTATATTCTGACCAGGAGTATAAATCCTTCCATTCCCCAGCATCCAGTCAGAGCTGAAGAAGCTTTTTGGATGAGAAGCAAAACGTCTTCAAAGAAAAACAAGAGAGGCCAGTTGCCTCTTGAAAAAGCACCTTTGGGCCAACCATGACCTGGATGACTGAGAATCTCCATAGACATACTGAAGGTAGATTTTCTGGACTCACTCAGACATTCCTAGTCAGATTGTTGGTCAATCTAGATGGAGATTCTGGAAGATGAAATTCAGCACATCTGAAAGCCATAATGATGGAAGGGAGATTATGAGTGGTGATTTATTCAGAAAGTACTCATACTTTCCATAATAAGTGAAAAATAAAGATAGGAAACCGAAGGCAGCCAAACTATTTTAAACTTCCAACTAAAGTTCAATTTTACAAAATACCCCACAAGAATTTTACTCTTTGGTGATTAAGATTTCAACATACTTTGGAAGGAACCCAGCTTTGAACAACAAAGACCTTGACCTACAAAGTTACCAAGAAGTTGCCAGGAAAAAAAATTAATGCGTAATAAAAGAGTAAGCTATGAAAAATGCTGAGCAGGTGAGTCTTACCGTAAAAGCCTCTATAAAAGTTCTTCCACAGCATATAATGTTCTAAACATTCTTCTAGCTGCTTATTATTATATCTTACTCTGCAAATGGAATAGAACAGTTAGAGTAGACAACAGGCCTGAGGTCAAAGATCTCACTGATTTTACAAATCAACATAAATTCTGCATTTCTTCTTTCATGTCCATTTCCTCTGCCTATTATCCTTTTTGAAGATTTTTCTCTCTGTTTCCACCTTTGTTCTCTTGCACCTCATAATGTGATACTCTTGGCTACTGCTGCCCAAGTTTCATACACACCATTCCATTCCTCTCCTAGATGAAGAGGATTCTCAATTCCTCTCTATTCTCTGTTGGATAGATCACACTTAGTAGATAGGCCACACTCAATATTGCATCCAGTTCTGGGTCCAATGTTTTAAGAAGGCTATTGAGAAAAAGGAACATGTCAAACGACATCAGTGAAGAAGATAAGGGGTGTAGAAAGAAAAAAAATATGAAGAATGGTTGAAGGCTCTGCATTTTTTAATCTGAAGAAAAGGGAGGTATGATAGCATCTGAAGGGCTGTCATGTTGGATAGAAATGTTTTGCATTGGTAGAGAAGATGGCACCAGAAACAATGTGCATAAATTCATAAAAGAAGATTTTGGTTGAGAATCAGGAATTTTTTTTTCAAATAGAAAGTATATAGTCAGACCACTCTGGGAGGGTCATAGAATCTCATTTTTCAGATGTCTAAACAGAGGAACGATGGCCATTTGGCAGAGATACCATAATGGTGGATTTCTGCAGTGAACAAGAGGTTAAATTCTATGATTTTACAATCCTGCTTGTTTGGCCTCTCTTGGGTTGAAGTACAGAACTTAAGCTTCAAGTACCATTTCAAAATTTTCTTCCAATTTTTTTGTCCAAATTCCTTCCAGTATTACACCCTCTGAAGCCTAACAGATTTGTACAAGAATAAGGATCTGCTACATGAAACTCCCTTAGAAAAGAAGCTCACGGGATTTAGAAGTTATAAGACACAAGGTGATAAAGGGAAAATTTAGGAGGAATTGGAGAATTCTGAATATTTCCATTTTCCCAGTCTTCCACATCCCCAACTGGGGCTCTTGGATGCTTCTCTTTAAATAATTGTCAAATGTTTAAATAATATACTTGCTAGCTTACTGCTGCTTCAAGAACTAGAAGTCACTATGCTTGCCTATGTTATTTTTTTGGTTGTTATTCCTTCATTTTGCAAGTCACATTGTAAGTCTGGCACCCAGATTAAAAAACAGCAGAGTAATTGGTTCAGCTGGGAAACGGCAACTTCCAAATATAAATCAGTTTGGATAGAAGGTACCTCTGAAAGGTTTTAAGTACATCTGGACAATAAACATTGCTTTTTAGTTTCCTCACTTCTACATCTTGGAGTCTTCTTCTAACCCTGACCTTAGCCTGAATTCTCATCAACCATCTAGCTTTAGATCAGGTTTCTTAAAATTAATATCATATATTTTGGCTACGCATAGAGGTGTTTTATTACATTTGGAAGCCCAGCCAACTGTAGATAATTACAGTCTTACTAAAGGTGTTTGGGTTACACGCAAGAGTAGGTTTATAGAAAAAGCAATTCATAACAAGCTCTTAAACAGCTGACTTTTTATTTTCTTAATAAGACATAGACACCCTGTTTACTCTCTTCAGTTGATCCTCCTTGGCATTAGTACAGAAGTGTTTTTTATCATTCCTTCTCTTGACTTTTACTCATTTCAAAGAGAATAGATTTAGTCACCTGCTGTTTTGATATTGGAGTCAATCAACCTTCCTTATGCATGACCAGACAGGCATAGCAGAACACTGTCCATATTATTTGACTGGGCATATACAGTATCCATAGCTATTACTGCTTATACATATCTCTTATTTATCCCTCTTTATGACCAAATCTATTACCTGAATTTCACAGCCATACAAGGCTGCCAAAATCTTAAGTGTAATTTGCAAAAACTTTTGCAACAAAAGGAAAAATTATGAAATACACGAGGAGCTATTATATCCAATGTATTTAATAAATTAATAAATACATTGAAATTTATTTTTTTTCTTGATCCCATCCACTTCTTTATACTGCCCTGATTTACTTTCTGGAGTACCGTACAGTCCAAAATTGATTGCACCTCTTGCCTAAGAACAAAATGCAGACTGAACCTTTATTCAAGTTTAATAAGTTTCTTATACTACATTATGCTCTTTTACTGTTTTCAAAGCCCCCCACAGAGACAGTAAGGTTGTTATTTGTGGTTATTTGCTTGAATGGGTGGTGGTTAACTTTAAGGGGCATACAAGAAGTTGGGCCATTTTTCTCATCTTGATAAAGTTTAATATCAACCTGATTTTCCGAAGTCCAACTCAAAAATGGATCTTGCTGTAGCTATAACCTTGAAGCATTCAAGCCTTTCTTTTGGTCATAAATATAAATATATAAATATACCATGTATTTATAACTAATATTTAATGGCCATAGGTTTCACCATGTTCATCCTAGGCATATGGTTTTACACGTGCATAGCGGAAGCTCCCCATCAAACTAACCTAACCCTGGTAATAGATATCCAAATATCTATTTGAAATCCTGTAAATATTCATACTTTCTGAACACCAGAATGCCTGCAAGATGAAGAACCTGAAACTACGAAAGTCAGCTCAGAAAATGAAAAAAATGAAAGTGACAAGGAATTAAATAACTTTACTACTGACAAGTCTATTATCATAAAAGAATGAAAAAAAAATCTGTAAGTGGTTAGTATCTTAGTTCTGAATTTAAGAACCAGATGGTTCAATATTAGCACACCAAGGCTGCAGCACACACAGCTAGAACATCTGAGTCATTACTGATTCAGAAGGCAATAAACCACTCCATGTAGTCTCTATGTTTTCCGGTGATGATTTGCTTTTCTTGAGAATTCTTCAGTCCTAATGCTCAACTCACACCTCCTTACTCTTAGGAGACAAGCTACAAGTTATTGGTGTTTAAAAAAAAACAAAAAAAAAAACTGTGCTCAGAAAATTCATGAGCAGTGTTATTGTTAATACGTAAAGATTTTGATGCTTGATTTTGAATACTGAAATATATTCAAAATGTATATCAAACTAGCATGTAGAAAGATAAAATATTACATCACTATAGAAACAGTTAATTTAATGATCAAAGAGGAAAAATAAATCAGAATCTCTAAATTTAAGATTAATAGTATCTGTTCTGCTATAAATGCCCCAAACACTGAGATTATGGGTGAATATTAATATGCTACTATATGTTCAGGAACAAAGAAAAAAATAAAAAGAGGGCACTGCTTAATAAACTATTCAAACACTTGAAATCCGCACAAGGGTTCATGACTTCATTCAAAACGTCAAGAACAATGTACACTTTGATTTTTACAACTGTCTCTAAACTAGGGTTATCTTCTCTCCAACAACTTCACAACTCTTCAGATATGCAGGCCTGATCTTTTTCAGTCCTACCTGAAGATCATCTTTGTTCAAAACACTTGTGCCATCAATAAGCAACAATCCTCCAAAAATGTCTTGGCTACCTTGTTAACCATGTTGCAAGAATGCTAAAACTCTATGAAACAGAAGGGGCTAAATTAACACTTTAAATATTAGTTTATATTTTTGAAAGATGATTCTCATAAAGTAGCCACAATCCACCAATAACTATGTTAGTGTTAAAGGTCAGAAGCAATTTTTGGTGGTAAGACTAGAATTTTTAATACCAAAAGCAAGAGACAAATGTCCAGTTTAACGCTGCAAAAGGAAAGGAAAGGAAAAAACAGCCAAAAAAGTATTTCTTCAACATGAACGTTTTATGAAAATATGCATCTGCCTCCATGCAACATGTTTTAAATTAGTATAAATTATAAGAACACATAGATACCATATATTATGCATCAAGGTTCAATATTGTGTTTATTTACTTCAGAGTAAGATACTGGCCACAGAAGCATCATTCCTCTTGTTTATAAAAGAGAAATGTTATTTTAAAATAGTACAATATCTAGGTTACAATATCAAAATATCATTTTCCAGCCAAATTAATTAACAGTCAAACTAAACAACAGAGATTAAGTGAAATAAAGATGTTATAATGCATTAAAAGCTCTGTTAAATACAATTTCTTTTGCCCCTCACTGCCTTATAATTTTTTTTGCTGTTTGTTCATCTCTCTCTGATATTGCAAAGAAATTGTATTTATATATATTTTTCATTCTAAGAAGTTCCAATTCATGAGGAAACCTTTGGCTTCTCTATACCCATGGAGAATTCAATTTTCTTAGGACACTATGATCCTAAGTTAGGGACTAACAAAATACAAATGATGACATGGAAAGAACACTGAGTAAATCAATTTGAAATTAAAATTGCAGATGGAAAAGAATCAAGTCTCAAAAAATAAAGGGTCACCCCTTTATAAAGGGTTATTCCCAACATCTATAATTAGAAATTTGGGAGTAGATAAAGAAGACTTTTAGAGGAAAAATGGACAAGATCAGGAAGCACCCAAGGCATTCAATTCTTAAATAAAAATATTTTCCCTTCCTAAAACCTGGAGTGTTTAAAGAACATGATAATCCCAGACCAGTCATTTCCCAGAAATGTTAACCTTCCAAGTGAAAGTGACGCAAGATCCCAACACATGTTCCTTCCATCTGGCTTTGGCATCCCACTCAAACATTTCCAATTCCCAAAGCCCTCTGAAGCTAACTACACACAAAAACAGTGGTCCCTGAATCCAACAGAATCTTGACTAACTTATGTTATAAATGCAAGGCTTTACAAAACTTGATTACAGCACTTTTATATGTAAAATATTAACCCCAGATTTAAGATTAGGATGAAAATCCTAGGGACTCTTTGTGATTCCTGCTGATGATGATTGCTGGATGACTGCACCAATCTATTTCTCATCATTCTTGTCATGGGGATAAAAGTAGGAAAAGAACTCTTGTAAGATCTAAATACAATAAATTAATAAATAAATACAGTAAATTAGCAAATAAATCTACACCAGACTTGTGCAATATATGGTCGGAGGGTTGCAAGCAGCCCTGGACAGCTAGTAATACGGCCCCACAAGATTGTAAACTTTTAACATTATGTGATTTATATACACTAACTATATTATATATTTTATTTGAGGCCCAAGACAATTCCCCTTCATTCAATGCAAGCCAAAAGGCTGGACACCCATGAGCTACATTGCTGACATTTTATTTTAAAGTGAGAGCGTGACAATTAAGAAGATTAAAAGGGCAGATCCAAATTTTATTTTATCCACACCAACTATTTTCCCAACTCAAAATTATTTCCAGTTGCTTTAACTGCCGTAGGGGAAAAGATACCTTGTTTTTCAAGTATGCTACCTATGATTGAGGAAATAACACACTACCATCAAAACTAGACGCCAATCCTCTTTTAAAACAAGCTAAATTAGTGATCATCACATCTGATGGCAGCTTATTCCATAGTGCAACTGAATCAATAAAATGCCTTTACCTATCACTCTGTGTTTCTCAATCTTGGCAACTTTAGGAGAATGCTGGGAGCTGAAATCCTCGCATCTTAAAGTTGTTATGGTTGAGAAACATTGCCCTGAAGTTAAAAAGACACAACTGTATAGTCTCCCTTGTGAGAGCGGAAGAATAATCATCCTGATTGCTCTTCTTTCTATATTTCTATATTTTCGAGCTCAACCTTTTTATGAAGAAAACTGTATCTGGTATTCCAAGTGTGATCTTAATATATATTTTAAAGATATTAGAGAAATCTACATGTAAGAGTATGCACTGTGTTTGTGGCCTGAAGTCACAGGAAGTCAGTCGTATTGGCTGGAATGTGAACCCTAATATTTCAGTATGCAAGGTTACCCTGAAAAAACAAACAACCACATTAGTAAAATCTTTAATACTTATCACAGCTTTAAAAAAAGCTTCTACTAGTTGAATTTTAAAACAACAGAAACAAAAGGTATTGAGGCATGAATTATTCCAATCTAACAGTACTAACTGAAAGAAAACAAATCGTGTTATTTTTATGCATCTAGGTAAAACAAAGTGAGATAAACCACTAGTGTTTACTTTAATATGCCCAACACAGTTGTCATGCTAGAACTCAGTGGAATGACACGTACAGATTAAATAATGTTCTCAGCTTTTGATCAAGACATAGAATTGTAAGTGGCACAATTTACATGGTTCACTATAAGATGGCACCCAGCTGCCATGATAGACTTCCAATTCAACCATTTGAAACACACTGTGCTCTACATGGGGCTGCCTCTGAAGACTATTCGGAAAGTTCAGCTGATGTAAAATGCAGCAGTATGAACAGTTACATGGGTTTCTGTATACGTTACCCCTTTCCTACGCAAGCTGCATTGGTTACCAGTTTGTTTCCTGGTCCTATTTAAGGTGCTGTTTTTGACCTTTAAAGTGGTACATGGCATGAGACCAGGTTAACTGAGATTATTTCTTCCTGATTTCATCTGCCTGTCCCACAAGATCCAACAGAATAGGCATGTTATGGGTTCAATTGGGTAGCAAGCTACATTTGATGAGTCCTGGAAGATGGGCCTTTTCTGCTGTGGCCCCTGTATTGTGGAATCTCCACACCAGAGATGACATTGGCCTCATCACTCCTGAGTTTTTGAAGGCCCCTCAAGGCCAAGTTATGCCTGCAGGCCCTGGGCACCCCAAGGGACAGATAAACTAATGAGATGGCTCCATTATTAACATCCCTCCATCCATTTTTTTCTCGTTTAGTCCTTTTATATGTTTTAATGTTTTTAAATGGTTATAGGTAATGATTGTTTTCTATTTATTATTTTATTGGATTGTTGTATGCAACCCAGAGATGGGTTGCCATGTAAATTTGAAAAATAAATAAATGATGATCAAGCACCAACCATCTCATGGAATGAGGTAACTCTATTAATCTATGTTACATACTTGTAACAAGTTAATGAAACTATCAAAGTCCCAAATAATTTAAGTCCAAATTATTTGAAGGTCAGCCTTTTCTCAGGCAATCCTATCTGTTCCTACAGATCTGCTACAGGGGTCTTTCCTGAAAAGTGCACATTGCAATCCTCCTCACTGCTGGCCCTCAAGTCTGTAGAACTCTTTTCCTACCTGTTTTTTCTTTTCTTTTCTACATAGTGTTCAGGACACCCTTTGATCTGTGACTGTACTGTACTTCTTAATGTATCCTATATGCTGGTTACAAGTTTAGTCATTCCACTTGTTTTTTTTCTGCCAGAATGTAAGGAAACAATATTGAAAAGTATCAACATGCTTCAGGCACTCAGACAATTCTAACTGCTGTTTGTTCATGAAATATGTACATCAACTCTAGGCAGCCTGTTCAAGCTTCCAGTATTTTAACCCCCAAAAGTGAAATAAAAGAATACAAGTTTCTGGTCTTTGTGGCAAAAAAAGGAGAGCAGTATAGGGGAAGTAGCAAGGCGTTTTGCAGGAGGTAGACCCACACTTTCTATAAGAACTGAAACTAAAATAATTCGTAAAATGTGTTTCAAATAAACTAGCCATGCTTTGTACAACAAAATAAATATTTTTTTAAAAAATTGATGCAGCCCTGCCAATGCAGATTGATATGAAAACAGCCCAAAAGTTTTCCTGCCTACAGTTGCTTCTCAGTGGGATTTCGAAATGCACAACCTTCATTTAGCAATAGTTCAAAGTTACAATGGCCTTGGAAAAAGTGACTTGCAGACCACTGTCAAAGTTAAATCTATTGTACCACCCCCGCAATCACATGATTGCAATTTGGGCTCTTGGCAATTGCCCACATTTATGACAGTTGCAGTGTCTTGCAGCTTTACAATTGTGATTTACGACCTTCCCAGCCAGCTTCTGACAAAGTCAATTAGCCACAGCAATAGCACTTAGACTTACATACCACTCCATAGTGCTTTACAGCACTCTCTGAGCAATTTACAATGTCAGTACATTGCCCCCAACAATCTGGGTCCTCATTTTATCGATCTTGGAAAGATGGAAGGCTGAGTCAACCTCGAGCCCAGTCAGGATCGAACTCCTGGCAGTGGGCAGAGTTAGCCTGCAATACTGCATTCTAACCACTGCGCCACCAGGGCTCTTCCTTCCTTCTTGGAGAAGCTGGATTCGCTTAACACTGTGTGATACAGTTAACAACCACATGATTAGCTTAATGATTGTAGCAAAATTTGTAATAAAATCAAGTCCAGTCCAATCAAGTGACTCATTTAATCACTTAGTGACTGAAATTCTGGTCTCAATTATGTTGTAGGTTATATATAAACCAAGAGAATCTTGTGACAAGTTAAGATAAAACAGATTATGGCATATATTTCATGGGTTGTAGTCCATTTCATCAGACGAACAATATTTATTCTACATTATATGCATGCATTATGTATAGAGTATAAATTAAAAACTGTTTTATTCTTTATGTTTCGCATTTCATAACCACTTCATTTCATGCTTAACCATTTCTACATCACTCTTACCTGCCAACTGTCATTTCATGCATTTGATCTTGTGAATTCCACACCACTTAAATTTATTTAGCCGTTACAGATTTTTCATTGGTTTCACTACTACATTTTAATACAGTTCCCCCTATAGAAAATATTCTCTTTTACCATAACAGGCAAATTGAATTGCTTGCAAAGCTTTCTAATAATTTGCTAGGCAAAACTATGGACAAGAGTTAAATTCTGATTTGAATCATCAAATCAATTCAATTTAAGCACTTGAGTGGAACTGTTAAATTAAAATGTTTCAGTTCAGATTTCCAAATCAACAGCTGTTTCTGTATATATAAAAAGGTCCAAATGAATTCAGAGGCATTAAATAAAATGTTCTAGTTCAAGTAGAAAAATCAATTTAATTCAACAATTCATTCAAGTATATATTTCAAATCAAATTTGTAAATTGAATATTTACACTATCTTACAAAATACTATAGACAAGCTGCCAGAGGTAGGGGATAAAAGATGGAGACAGCAACCAAACAACCTGAAAATCAGGAGGCAGGAAAAGAAAAGTAAGATGACACTTTCAATGCTTTTGGCTGCTCCAATTGTGTTCCATGTACTGATCAGCTGAAATCTTTACAACAACCTAATGTGACCACTCCATATTATTTTTCCCCATGTAACATATATCCAGGCATTAAAAACAATGAGAGTAAAGATAAGGAGACCAGGGGTAAAATAAGAAATGTAGGTGTGTATGTGAATGAATCAAGAGTGAAAAAAGAAACATAGAATAGTAATGTTGGGAACTGAAGAACTTTCCTAAGGGCCATTCAAGTATAAAAACTTATCCACAGTTAGTGTGCAAATGTCTCTATTCCTTGCCAATTCTTTTAGTTAAAAGAGGTTGGAGAACCTGTGGCTTTCAGAGACTGCTGAATGGCAATACAACTTTGAGCAGACCCAGCCAGCCAGCCAATTCCTGTGATGTAGGATAGGGGACAGGCTATACTGATGTCAAAACCATTTCCAGGGAATTGAGGCGGAAAAGGAAAGCCTTTGGGATTAGAAGTTGTGGAGTGGTGGTGGTGGTGGGGAATTAAGAAAAAAAAGAAAGAAAAGTTATGAAAAGTCAAGGGATAAGGAACGTACCCAAGGCCGGAAAAGGAGGGATGGCTTGGAAGGGGAGAGGTCATAGATAGAAAGAGGGGGCAGTCATAAACCGCCAGAGAAAGAGAGTTGAGAGAAACACAAGAGCAGCAGTGGAGGGAATTGCAAGTCAGTTGAACAGTGGGAGGGAGGCAGGGAGGAAGAGGAAAACCAGAGAGGAATTATGATCTCGGTGTGGCTGAGAAAGAAGCGTTCTGGTGCTGGGGAGGACAGTGTGGCCGGAAGACAAAGGGAGATGGATGCGATGGGGGAGTCAGCCTAGAATAAAGGGGTGGGGAGAAAAGATGGGAAACCCGTAAGGGGGGGGTAGGGGAGGAGAAGGGAACTGGGTCAAGAGAAAGAGCGCAACTCATTTGAGTGGGAAAGAGGTTCAAGCCGGGGTGGCCTCCGGGAGAAACCAGTCAGACCAGAGAGGGGGCGCTTCCCAGGAGACCATATGTTGGAGCGGAGCGGGAAAGGGTGCTGGGGAACAAGAGGGCGCGGGTGTGTGTGTGGGGGGGGAGAGGGAGCTGGAAAGTAAGGAGGGGGCACGGAAGGAATGACAGGGGGTCTAGAGGAGGGGCTGCCGGTGGGAATCACGCCGCGGGACCCACCTGGAGCAGGTCCAGGTACGAGACCCGGAACTGGGACGCCTCCAGCCCACTAAACTCTCAAATTCCCACTACTCACCTTAATCAGCGAGACTTCCCAGGCAGCTCCCGGTCGCAGAATCAGAGACACGTCCGGCCGCTCAGCTGCCCAGGCCCGGACTGTGGCTCAGTTCTTCGTGGAGGCGGCCGGGGAGGAGAAGGGGGGGCTGCCGAACCGACGCCACAGCATCGACGTAAGCCGAGGGGTGGGCTCAGTCACTAGGCTCGCCGGCCGGGAGGGGGAGAGAAAAACCCCGCACGGGCAAGCGCAGCAAACAAGGAAATCAGCACCGGCTTGCAACACAGAATGACGAAGTGACGGGGGAATCGAAGCCGAAGTGGGAGTGACGTAATCAGACCCGCACGCATGCGCCCGGGTATCGGTACAGATTTGGAGAGTTGTTTCATTCGACTGACGCTGACGGGGGATTTTTTAATGTTCCCTTTTAATAAGTTTTGTTTGTTTCTCTTTCTTTTCTAGGGCAGGTTTTTCTTTTATTGGCTCACCAGTTTTTTCGCGTTTATTCTCGCCACCTCTTTTTTCAGTTCTCAATTCCTTATAATTAACAGAGCACAAATATTAAACGGAGGGGTCTTCTTAAGGGATCCCCTCCCAGGCGTGGCAGGAAGGGACAGAAATCATAGAAGCAACCCGGCAAGTATCGTACAAGTCTCCGTGGAGAAGGGCAGCGCTATCCAGGCAAAATAATTCCGCTTGGCAAAATATTCCGATTAAATGACCCCGGACACTCACGACCCCAAGATTTTCAAAGCAAAGCCTTTCGAGCTGCTATGTTTGCGCCGCTTAGATTTATCACGATTTACTGAATGAGTTCACCAGCCGGGTTTGTACAAGACATCGGCCATACCCAGCCAAATTCTACTTTCGTTCTGTGTTGCGCAAACCCTGTTCTAAGATGATGTAACCAGCAAGGCATATCGGTTCAATACTTTATACTTTATAACAGCGGCTCCCAATCTTTTCTATACCCCGCACTCCTATAACGCTTCTGATATATTCTTGCACCCCTTAACAAAAGTTCGAAATAATGGCAACTATTATGCATATACACTATAATTTTGAAAACCCAGGTTTTCGCACACCCTGGAATATCGTCTCGCACCCCCCATTTGGGAACCCCTGCTTTATAAAATACCCATTTCGGATCCGAGGTACCAAATGTGGACGACCACAAGATGACAGCAAAGAGACTTTTCTATAGCTCTTCACCGACACCCAGAGGTCATCTGCATTCTTGCCACCCCAAATTGATGACATCCAGATGCTGTTTCTTTTTCATATGGGATTGCTCATAGTGATTGGTTTTTAAGCACAGATGTCCATGAACATTCTGAATCAAAACTACTAAATAAGTAATGTAAAGTGAGAGAAGATTTAACACAGTCCTTGACTTACGACCACAATTGAGCCCAAAATTTCTGTTGCTAAGTAAGACATTTGTTAAGTGAGTTTTGCCCCATTTTATGACCTTTCTTGACACAGTGGTTAAGTGAATTGCTGTGGTTGTAACTTCAAATGGTCACAAAGCAAACTCTTGTAAGTCGAGGACTACCTGTAGGTAAAAAACTAAGAAACAAGTGCTTCAGAAGCTTCCCTCCACCAACTGTTCTAGAAGATGTTCGCTGTGGATTTCCTAACTAAGTGCCTTCATATATTTTAGAATTCCAACTCCCAGAATTCCTACCCAGCAAGAAAAAGCTTTTGTCAATGTATCCAGAGGTTCCTTGTTAGAGAAAGATGTGCTATTGATAAAAGATACTGTACAACATAAGTTCTTAAGCAATTCCCTGCTGGATTGGAACCCTGGCCCTTCAAATCCAACAGTCTTTTCTCACAGTGGCCAGCCAACAGTAGAAGGAAGCCCACTAGTCTCCCAGGAGACATTCACTTTTCCATTAAAGTGAGCAGCCATTGCTCCCCATGATTTTCATAAATGGTCCACGCTGGCTGGGTTGGAAATTGAAATATATATATCTCACCAAGAATCGCCTTGGTGAGGTGAACAGCATAGAAGTTTAATAATGGAAAAATAAATATCTTAAAAGTTGTCAAGGTTAGAAAACACTGCCCCAGCAAAACAAATATTGAAAGATGGGTTGGGAGGGAAGAGAGATGGAGAAGGGTTAAAAACTGCTACATCATCTGCATCTCTTCATAATGTTTAGGAAACAGGGCAGTTACCTTGCTTGCAAGTCCTTCCACCAAAAATAGAGAGGAATGATTTGACTCTGGGTAAATTCTACAGTGTGTAATGAGGCTTACTCTCCGATACATATGCATAAATCTGCAGACTAAATTGTTTTTTGTCATTGTGTTATGCCACATTAAGTAAATGAATTGCCAGCAAAACAGACAAACTACCCATCCTGTTATTTATCTTGGGAATACTTGGGGGGGGGGGAATCAATACATGTAGTCCTCAGAATACAATTTGGACTGGCAACTTCTTCATTAACAATGCAGTCAGATAGTGAAATGTCACATGACTATGCTGGACTTATGACTGCAGCTCCACTGTAGTCATTAAGGAAATCACCTGTAGTTAAGCAAGACATCACATGACCATGACTTGCAGCTTCCTGCTGGCTTCCCCATTGTCTTTGCTTGTTGGAAGCTGTCAAGAGCACAAATTGTGATCATATGACTGTGAGGCACTGCCACCATCGTAATGCATCATGCCAAGTGGTAATCACATGACCTTGGGGATGTTGCAATGGTCTTTAATTTGAAGACTGGTTGTAAAGCTAGTTTTTCAGTTCCGTCATAATCACTAAACAGGGCAATCATTAACTGAGGACTACCTGTAGTTTCAGAAAACAGACAAATGATTAAAACTAGTAACATTGCCAGTTAACGATGAAATAAACTTATGTATTTATATGTATTTCTGAAGAGGATTCATTGTAAGAGGTTTTCAAAATACCATCACTCCTATAGTCCTTCAGAGTTTAGACCAAAACAACCTAAATTTGCTTTACGCTTGTGGGTGGAACTTTGTAAATAAATGTATGTGGGCCAACATGCTTCCTACATCCCTGCTATTTCATTTCAGGGTAACTTCCAAGCACAACCTGTTTAGTTAATGATATGTTTGTGCACACCCAGCTTTGGTCTTCTTCACCTTGTCTGACTCACTGGAAAGGGTGTCACTGTTGGAATGACAGTGTTTTACTGCTCCATCCTGAAGATCTGCTTTAGATGATGGTGCAAACAGTGGCACGTGGTGCCTTACGCAAGTGGCAGCCTTCTCCTGATAAACAGAGCAAAGGTGTCTATTTACTCCCTGTATTTAGGAAGACCTTTTCTTTGCCTTTTTAACATAAATTGGTCTAATTTACACGTGTCAAAATTATATGTATAGAAAGCGTTTTCTTTGGGCTTTGCAATGCATTTCACGCACCATTAGGGGGAATGCCTTTCAAATGGTATTTGTTACAGAACATTTTTGCACAGGAAAGCCTGTAGAAAAATATTTATTAAAATAAAACGGCATGCAAGGTTTAATTTAATTTAAACAAATGAAGACTGATACGGAGAATATTGAAAGTTAAATAAACAAGATTTGGTCATTTCTATTAGGAATCTCTCCGACTTCTTAATGATTGCTATGTTGAATGGTGGTCAGGTGATATGATGTACACATTTAACCTCGGGTTTTACACCAGGAAACCAGTACTCTTGTAAAGTACACCAAACACCTAGACACCACACAGTAAGTCATGCTTAATCACTGTTTATATGTCCATGGTGCATCAAATAAGGTACAAATGTCTGGGTTTAGGCAAAACTGAATGTCAAAACTACACAAAGAGTATGATAGCCTACCATTAAATTTTAAGCTGCAATAATGGCAAGTGGAAATATAATAAGAAATATAAATGAGTGAGATACATTACACAGATTTTTATAATTTAAAAATAGTGTCTAATCTGGAGTAGCCCTCTGAGTCTGAGGCCCAGAGAAAATAGCCCTTCCTTTGATCCTACATACAGATGGATCATATAAGTAGGAATCCCACATGTAGCCTCTGCACAGGTTCAGTTAGGTGCGTGACAAACCTATACAAGTACAAACAATGCATGGAGCTGTAATACAAAGTACATACAAATATAAATTAGCAAAGGGCTACATTTGTTGTTGCTATCTAGTGGTGGTGTTATCTCAGTTTTGTTGCCCGGATGTGATAACTTTTTAATATGAGTATTAATTCCTTCTAGATCTTCTCAACTTTACCTCCCCAGATGTGCTTGAATTATATATCCAAGAGTTCCTTCCCTCTGTCCATGTCATCTGGAGTTGATATGTTTAGTACAACATCATCTAGAGATCCAAAGACCACTTTGATACAATTCGTAACCTACTTTATTTCCCCCTGGGATGGGAAAATATTGGCTCAATGTTTCCTGTGGCAGTTCCTCACCTGGGCTTAAAGCACTTTGCTTAGCCTTACCCAGGCTTTATCAAGTCCCTCATCTTTCTCTGGTAGGGAAAGTTCTTATTTCTAATCAAATTCCCTCCCCAAAACTTTGGAGAAAGCTATTAACAAAAAGTAATTTTTCAGACAATCTTCAGAGAAGATTCTATGAGAAAACTGGAAATTAACCACCCTTGTAAGAAAAAGTAATAAATAAATAAACCCACCCAGTTTGATTTGGGCTTTGTTTTCCTGCATGAGAATTTACCTTCTTGGGGAAAAATGACTTGGTGCTTCTGTTTTGTTTTGCCGAATCACCTCTTAAAAAAAAACCTCTTTGTTGATTTCCTAAAAAATATGAGAGCCCTTTTCAAAGAGCCAGCTGAGCACCCAAGATATGAAAGAGTCCAGTTTGTTTAGCTCCTTACTCCGGCTTTTCTCCTGA
Source organism: Azemiops feae (assembly GCA_023970755.1). NCBI lineage: Eukaryota > Metazoa > Chordata > Lepidosauria > Squamata > Viperidae > Azemiops > Azemiops feae. The sequence goes on along the minus strand of JALGBA010003986.1, from coordinate 1,196,017 downwards.
GTTTAAAATAGTTGTCAATCACACCTCCTAAAAGAAGGGACTTTCAAGGATCCTTCCTTTTTTGCATGGGGCTTCGCTAAACCTGGGAAGTGGGATGGGGTATTGGCAAATCTGGAACAGTTGCCGTACGGTTATCCTTGCTTAATGATCATTAGTTTGGTGGCTGTTAAAATTTATGACAGTGTTGAACAAGTGGGACTTGTGACTGATTCCCATAGTTCTGGCTGTCACGGGTCTCTGTGGTCATGTGATTATGACTTGGATGCTTAATGACTTGTTCACATTTCCAAGAGTTGCAGTGTCCCATAGTCACAATTTGCAATCTTCCCTGCTGGCTTCCCACAAGGAAAGTCAGTAGGGAAGCAGGCAGGAAGTCTTAAGTGATGGTTACGAAAGGTCTTCACAAAACAATTGCATGTGATTTGCTTAATGACAGAAATTGGGAGTATTGGAACTGCTGTTGCTAAGTGGCATGGTCACATGATGTTTTGCTTCTATTTTTCCTTCCATTTTTTTTTTGGCATTTTTTTCTTTTCTGCAACTTTCTATTTTTTAAATTTTCTTTTCTTTTTTTAGATTGTATTTTTTATCTTTTAATTGTACTTTTAATAAAATTGCTATAAAAATGTTGATCATCAAAACTAATTGAACTGAAGTATTTGTTGGTGAAATAAAGGAAGAAAATCAAGATCAAGCTTCAGCATTGAAATGACACTAAAATATGCACGGGGTACATTTCTGCCTCTGTATAACATCTTTTCTCATAAGAAGTAAGAATTATCTGAAGGTTTTCCTTTGTGGATTTTTGTCCCTTTTTGTTGTAAGCAGGCTATATTAGTATTAATATTAACTGTATTACTACCCAGCTGAACAGCCATTCCTTAAAAAAAAACTAAGATTTTAAATCATATTTAGTGCAGCATTTCTTAACTTGGAGCTTCACAGATACATGTTGATTGTGTGAGTGTAAAAAATATATTCTGGTATATAACATAGGATAGGATATGGTGGGACTCTACTGGGCAGACACACATGTGAAAAGGAGTCTTGGTGGAACACAACCTAACAGTATATGGAGCTACACAAAAAAATGCAATTCTATTCTGTAACAACAAAAATGCACTTATCAAAGCTCAGTGTTCCTGTCTGTTCTCTACTCTAAAATACTGCATCTAGTTCTGAGCATTGTATTTTAGAAAATGCATTGGGAAAATGGAGCATGTCCAAAACACTTGGAGTCTCAGGGTATGATTAGCCCAGAGAAGAGTAAACCATGCTGTAGTTTCTGAAGAGTATCAAGTAGAAGACATATTCAGAATTATTCCAGAAAACAGCACAAGAAAGAATAGGTTTAGACTTCAAGAATATCAATTGTTATTAAATACCAGGAGAAATTTTCTAATGATAAAAGCTGTTCGAATTTGGAACAGTTTTCTGTACAATGAAACAGTCATTGTTTCACTATAGTGGAAAGAGGAATGGCCTTGAGAGAAAGGAGGAAGAGATGCTGCCAAAACAACAGATAGATAAAAAAGGGCTGAGTCCAGGGCAGAAGTGTAACCTGAGAAAATGCTTCAGGTCCTCCCTCGTTCTCACAAAGATAAAAAGAGAAAGGGGAGACGTGCATTTAGACTTTCTACATTTTTAAATATATGTTTATAATAAGCATACTGCTATTCTACATGATTTTGGTTTCCTACCAGTGACAGCCACTGCAGGATTTTCCATTTTTGACTGAGTTTGTTTACTAATGAATACCTGAAACCTTATATTAACAAGATGTTTCTCTTCCCAGAATATCCTGTAATCTGGTCTAAAAGGGCATTAGGGAGATCATTTCCTGGCCTGGTGATCTATAGGATATCCCCGCAATAATATTTTGTTCTGCCATCTTCCATGTATTCATAGTCAAAATACTTTGGACTGGTCTTTTGAGCTTATATTTCAAGATCTCAATCTATGTGTACATTTCATTCACATATGTCCTTTATAATATAATAACTCTCCTCTCCTTTTGTCTGATTTATTTCTTTTCAATGCATTATACTTTCAACATTCACACTCCACCCTTGAATTTCATCCCACTAGGTTTCAGTAATATCTACTAAATCATATCGGCTTTCATGTTTTAAGATTTCTAGTTCTTCCTGTTGTTCCCCATAATCTTTGTACTTATATACAGTTGCTGAAATCCCTGGGTCATGCAATTTGACCTGTTTCTTCTGGCAATTACATGGTAATTGTTGGGTCACTCTTCCTCATCCTACCCAGCACAATATTTGATTTTCCCTTATCATTTGGATTGTCTTCTTTCTCCCCTACCAGATTTAGTTGAAAACTCAACATATCAGATTTTCAAGGTGCCTTCCAAACATATTCTTACATTCTTGCTAACTCTTGTGAGACACAGCCCATCTCTTGCCACGAGTCCTTCACTGTGAAAATGCATCCATTATCAAACAATTCAAATAAGTCTTGTGGGTATCATCTACATAGTTACTCATTTCCAGTTTTCCTTTCTCTCTTCCTGGGTAGTGTTCTTTGACAGGAGGAGGGAATAAAACAATAACTGGGTCTATAGCCTCTTCACCCTCCTATTCTGGGCTTCATAACTGAAATGTCTTCAAGTCTCTGTCTGGCTGTGTCATTTTTTTCTCAATGGGTTCTCAAATGAAAGTGATGTTTGTCAGCAACGTTAAAGAGTCTCAGGATCTTTCCAGCACATCCTGAATGTGTACTCTGGAAAGGCCACAGACCACTATATACAGTATAGGCAGTCAACCAACAGATTGGTCTTTCAACCCATCTCATTGGAAGTTTCCAATCATCACAACTTCCACAACTACCACAAATCTTCTTATGTTTGATCCAAGAAATTCCCACCTTTCCTGATGAGCTAGGAAGTGGACACTTTCCCCTTAGTTCCTTCACTTTCTCTTCCCATAAGGCAGTCAGCTTACATTTGAAACATGTCTAGCCTGGAATCCTCAAGGAGAAAAACAAACATGGCATGTCCCCTGCAAGTCAAGAGATCAATTCCCTCTATCACAATAGAAGGAATTTGTCCTTTGATGAACAAACAATTGCCTCCCCACTAAAGACTTGTTTATTTTTCCTGTTTGTCCATTTTCTGGGAAACAAGTTTATGTCTCCTGAAGCTGATTCAACTAGGTCAGCAATCACACACAATGGGGTAATCAGCAACTTTCAGGAAGCAACCAGCAGCAAGCAGTCAGCAATTTTTATCCTCTTTCTTTTTCCTTCTTTCTCTTATGCATCTTCCCTGTCCTTAGTTGAACTTCCTGTCAAATTCCTGTTCACTCTAGTTTTTAATGTTGGAAGCAGAACTGCATGATGACATTGTATCTCTCCCTCCATAAAAATAATAGCATTAAAAATTACATTTCAAATGATGTTCATTTTTTTTGTATTTATACAGAGTAGTTGGGAAAAATTAGTAAGATATTTATTATTTTGTCATGTATCATGTATCATCAATGTTACTAAGTTTTAGTTTTCATGCTTTGCCTATAGGTTACAAATAAGATCACTGGTTTAATGTTCAAAGTTTGTACCTTTCTTGTCAATTTTTGTTGTTGATAAAAGGTATGAAAATAAATATTTAATAAAAAGCATGGAATTAAATAAATTTTATTTCATTTTTATTCTTTGTGATTAAAAAAAATTAAACATTTGCATTGGTTAGGCATTGTTCCTATAATAGTGGATAGATCGATCTAGGCTTGAAACAGAAAAATATTATATAGTTTGGGAATTAATATCTGAGAGTTGAGTATAATTCTTGATGATTACATAGACACAACAATATTGCTTTCTTGGCAACAGTACAGAATGATGTGCTATTAATAGGATATCTGTAGCTCAGAGTTGAATTGTGGAGACAGTGGTGCTCTCTGAGCTTCATTGTTTTCTTGTAGATGTTTCATTACCCAAGTAGATAACACGTTCAGTTCACTGAAGTGCAACAACCAAGCTCAGAGAGCACCAAGGACTTCTCAGATGTACTATTGCTCCCCCCGCTCTCTTTTGTTTACTTCCCAGACTGTTCTTTTCCTAGTAGCTATATTTGATTCATGCTACTTCTGCCCATTTTTAAAATTCCATCACCATTTCCATTTTGGCATGTGCTCCTAGCAGGTCACTCAAAAGCATATGTTACATGTGTTACAAAAGCATATATTTTTGGTTTAACTGGGGTCCAATGTTGTGAGTAGTTAATGCATTGGACTAAGATTGTGAAGACCGAGGTTTAAGCCCAATGTTAGCCATAAAACTCAGTGCTAGACATTAGACCAATCACTGTCTCAATCCAACTTTCTCACAAGGAGAATGTAGTTTAAAAAAAGGTGGAAGGTGTAGTACACAGCTACCTTAAGTTTCTGGCAGAAAGGTGCAATATAAATCTAACAAATGATAAATCACCTTTCTCTAATCTGTCTTGATGGTCTGGAATTATGGGAATTCAAGTTCAGACTTGAGGAAGGCTAGTATAGTATCCCTTGTTTGTTCTGAAAATGTGAGGATAACTCAGATGATTAACCATTAAGACACACCTCATCAGTCATTTTAAATCCATCACCACCAAATGTGGTATTGCACTTGTTCAGAAACAAGGAGTGGATGTATGGAATGAGTTGCTTTATGCATCTGTACCTTGTTGTGTGACATTATGGTTGGCTCATATAGTATTTCACTTTGAATGTTCTCTTCAAGATACCAGTAATAGGCATTATTCCATGGTCATCCAGTTCCAATCCTTTATTTATACATATACATTTAATTCTGGGGATATGCAAATAGATGGGGGAACGTTGTAAAACAGGAACCTGAAAATTAAGAATAGATTTGTCAATTAACACTAGAGAAGGCCTCTGTCCTTTTAGGGCGTGGGTGTCAAACTCACCGTGTCACGTGACTTGTTGCAACGTATTGTGACTTTTTTTGCATTGCCGGAGCTGGGGTGGGCACGGCCTCCGTATGATGCAATCGGCCCACGGGCTGGCAGTTTGACACCCCTGTTTTAGGGCAATGTACCAGAGATGACATGGAGTGATTACTCAGACAGACACACTTTCATCCTCATATTATATTTAGGAAAAAATGTAGTAAATTTAAAGGGATCAAAGATATGGGAAAAAAATTATGGATCTTTGAATTCTGAAAATATTCATAAGCAGAAAATCAGTAATACGTATTTTGAAATCTTATCACAATAAGATATTAACTAGGATTGGCTATAAATGCTATTTGAAAGAGCAAAGTCCATGGTAAGCTTTGGGTTGTTAGAAATTCATCATTGATTACATTTAGATCTGACAAACTACAATCCTATGCTCCTTTCCTTAAGAGTAAATAGAACTGAACTCACTTGGACCTCTGAGCAATATTGTAATATTAGAAACATTAGAAAAATGTTTACTTTTGTCTAATTTTATACTTGGATTGTACTATTCATTTGATGATTACTTCCCATTTAATTAATGGAACAGGGGCATCCTTGTGAGGGAGAAATTTGAAAACTAATTCAGTGTATAAATATGTTGTTTTGGGGAATGAGTTATATTCCTCATATAATTAGCACCATTACTAAAAGCATAAGAAGTCTACATTTTGTGTATTTCACCTATTGCTGTTTAAATGCAGTATGGTTTGTAAAACATAGTTTGCAGTTTAGACTCAGTTAATCACATTTTATTCAATAAACCATGGTTAAGCTGTTACAATTTTACTTTATTCTATGAATACACTCTTAATATTTTTCTGTTTAATTTATCATGTGGTAAACATGTAAAAAATATAATCAATAGTTAAGTTCACACAAATGCTAAGCCACGCACAATTCATATTATGGCATAGCAAGAGCTCACCCTATGTCTGCCTGTAGCATATTTGTTTTATATTGAATCCATTTATCTGAGCATGGAGAAAGAAAACCTGGAGCAAATGGGATTAACAAATGGAGCCAAGGAACTAAATACAGATGAGTGATTGCCATCTTGTGGTGAAATTCTTTCTTTGGGGGGGGGGGGTTAAATATTTAGTAGCAACAGCAGCTGCTTTTTACTGCTGCAACTTAAACCTCTAAAAAGAAACGATCCTTGGCTCCATTTGTTGTAAAAAGTATAGGTTTTTTTAGACGTCAAGTGCATTGCAGTAGTGCATAGTCAGAACTGAGAATCGCATGCCAAAATCCATAAGTTCAACTCTCTTAGCTGCCTCCCATCAGTGCCCCCCACCACCAACCAGGTTCAAGCAAGATGTTTTGAGAATGGACACTTCAAGCATAGGCAGCTGTGTTCTTCTCCCAGCCTGGTGACCTTGAGACAGCATTCTTGGGAGATACAGCAAGCAGCGTGGGGGGGGAGGGTAATACAGCAGTTCCTCTTGCTTTCCCCAAGCAGCAGTCACTTTCGCTTTCCCCCAAGCAACCCCCCTTCCATCTACCCTCCCCATAGTTTATGACAGACTGTCACTGCATGGTAGAACAGATCCCAGCAAGATACATCGGTAGTCAAGCTGTACTTTGCTTCTGCTAAACCCAGATTTTTTTTTCCTTGCAGCAAGAAATTTTTTTTGGAAGAAACAGAATTTTCAGCATATAAAGGCACAAAATACAACTGAGTAGGGATAGGAAGTATCCCTGACTAGGAAAGATCGATAAATACCCAGAGATGCTTCTTTTCTTTATAATAATATTTCTCAACTTCAGCAACTTTAAGTTGCATGGACTTCAATTCCCAGAATGCAATGTTGGCTAGGGAATTCTGGGAGTTGAAGTTCACATATCTTAAAGTTGCCAAGGTTGAGAAACACTGCTCTATAGCTTGCAAATCATTCTAGCTGCAGAGCCATTTTAAAATTCAAGTATTTATTATTATGTTTCACAGGAGATAGTCAAAGAAGTCGAGATCGCAGTCACGATGAAGCTCTGTCTTCTATATACAATGTGGTACATAGTATATTGGGGGGGGGGGAAGCCAAATTATATGGTATGTTATACTGAAAAATAAATAAACTTTAAATCCCAGGTGACTGGGATTCCCTGTGACTGCCCAAATAATACTGAACACATATTGCCTTGGGAATTCTGGAAATTGAAGTCCACAAGACTTAAAGTTGCCAAGTTTGAAGAGCCCTGCAAAATAATATGAAAAATGTGCACCCGCAGATAAACCAACCCACATTTTGGTCTACTTCTCAGTAGATGGGCTGATCCACAAGTATATATGGGAAACACAGGCACTTTAAACAGTATATATAGACATGGATAGGCCCATCTGCAGATAGGTCAAACCCCATTGTTTAGGTGCATTGTGGCACCTAACATTCTCAGCTTCTCTGTGAGTATATCTGGTAGCTTTTTTCCTATATGGATCGACATGACATAGCCTACTCAACTGTGTCCAAGGATCAGGAGTGAGAAGCAGTGTTTTGCAAGGGTTCTCCTCCTTCTTGAAGGGACGGTTCCAGTTAGGGCATGTGTGTGAGGGGTGTACTCGGTGCCTACATTGTGGTATCTCAGGCTCAACCCTTGTCCCTCTTATTTAATAGCTGTATGACACTGCTGGGAGAGTTTATCCTCTAGCACAGAGTCAGGTAATATCAGTATTTTGAATCTAGATCAGTGTTCTTCAACCTTGGAAAATTTTAAGATGTCTGGACTTCAACTCCCAGGAATTCCATTCCTACCATCTGGCTGGAGAATTCTGGGAATTGAAACCCAGATACCTTAAAGTTCTCAAGGTTGAGAAACAATAAACTAGAGTCTAGACTAAACAGGAGATGTGGTGAAGGCCATATCCCAATGCTGTCCCAACCATTTCTGCTTTTAAGCCAAGATTTCTGGCTCAGCACAATGCTATTTATAGCTGTAAAAGTTCAAAAGATAAAAACTGTAACTTTCATTTTTAATACAACACAAACATATGATTTTCATTTCCCCACATACAAACTATTATCATACATGATTCCCCAAAGTTTAAACAGTTTTTCCCCTCAATACTTTGGCAACAATCTGGTCTGTTTATAAGGGAGCTAGTCCCACTGAGACCTGTTTTTAAAAGTAAATCTGAACAAACTGCACTTTTTTTTTTTTGGCTAAAAGCAATTTCCAAGGCCATCTAATGGCTAAAAGCCTATTTTCTATCACTGGTGAAAATTTTAAGCTGCTTACTTTTTATTTATTTAGAAAAACCTTGCTTCTTGAAACTGCATTGCTAAACCCACTACTGATCGAAAGTCATTTGAACAATCCAGAACCCATTCCTACCAGTTCAGATCTGATCATTACCTTATGCATGAAAAGAGCAGAACAAAGTGAATTAAAGTGACAACAAGCTGAAACATATGCAGTCAGATAGGCTTATGATGAAAGAAAACCTGGGTAGATTTCTGACTATTCCAGAAGCTCTGATTGCAACACACTAATGATGCTTACAGTGTAGGCTCCTCCCATCCGCTCAGGTATTAGGAAAACAGGAAGTATCAGGCTGAAGTGGGTGGAGTAGTGTCTGTACTTAGTTACCTGTTGAATTCAATCTCATGCTTCTTTCAAAGTCCACAAATTGCTGAGGTCGGGTTAACTACTCCAGGTAAGATGAGCTGAATGGCAAATACTGGGAGTGAGTTACTAAACTGTAACCATTTTAATACCTGTCTCATTTAGTAGCAATTGGGGAGTGTTACTGCCTTTTTTTTTAATTTACATTGCTAGTGATTGCTTTGGAAACAGAAGAACTTTTTGGTGAGGTGCATTAGCTGAGCAGCTAGATTTGTTTTAAAGAGAAAACATTTCACTGTGTTGTCTAAGTTGTGTTGTAAAAATAGTACAGCTTGTGCATTCTTTTATTTGCTTGTATTCTATCTATGTGAGCAGACCTTGTTAGCCTTCTCTTACAAAATTTATGGTAAGATACAATTCAGTGAAGCATGAGGTATTTTACAATTTATTATGGAAGACAGAATGCTGCACTGTATAAGAAACAGATGTAACTAATGAACTTCCCCAATAATTCAATTACTGCTTATTTGTATATATCAAGCTGGTAAAACCTGAGTCTCTCCAGGTGTCCTAATGTTTGTTTTAATGTAATAAAAGGGGAAATTATTAAATCCATGTAAAAGAGTTCTATTATATTTAATGTAATGTCATGCTATTTAAATCTATATGAAATCAGTTTTAATTTATAGCTTACACTCAAACAAAATTTTCCCACATGGGTGTTTTTTTTTCTTGCCTGCCTCTCTTCCTCATGCTACTTAAAAGTCATGTATAACTCCTGGCCTGACCAAGCCTGCATCCCTCTGCTAACCATGCATTACAAGAAGCAACAGCTGGATACCCTTCTTCCATCTTTCACTGTAAGGTCTGCAAATTAGTGACTGATCCAACAATTTGGGACCTTGTTCCCCTCTTTTTCAACTTTATCCAGTGGTTGTGAGGATGAAGTGAGATGGTGAGATTATAGCTATGTTGTTGCTCCTGACAGGATAGGTTTTAGTAAAATAACATTCTGTCCTTTCACATTATTTTTTATTTTTCTGCCCTAATGTATATATAATTATTACAGAAATTTGTATAGTACCTCATGAAATGGATTTGTTGCTCTTACCCCTTTCTTACTTATTCATCATGGTCTGTTAGACAGTTTTGGGGGAAAACTCAGTTGTGCTTTGATATCTAAACCTTACTGACTTCTCTTATTCAGGTACTTTCCTGCCAAGTCTCTCTTTTGTATTGTTGTGGCTTACCTTGCCCCATAAATTATTAATGTCAGTTTCAACTCAGTTATTATCTTTGTTTCCAGCTGCTCCCACTTTTCAATCTTAAATGAATGGATAAGATGGGAGAGTAGATTAGTAGTAGAGGAAAATAAATTAATTTGATGGATGCATCCATCTTCCCCATATCCTGACAACATATGGCCTCCAATGTTCAGTATGATATGTATCTGATCCATCATTGAAAAAGGTTTCCCCAGTGGTAAGGAGTATCCTTCCATGGGTGAAGAAAGGCAAGCTGTATCCTTGTGATCTTGGCTGAAAAAGGCCCAAGAATGCAAGTGGTGGAAACATACATGTAATTGCTAACCAATGTGTTTGATGAAATATATTCCATTTTCCAAGTGTTTCTTTGAATAGGAAAAATATGCTTTGTATCTCACAGATATTTTATTATTATTATCTTTTATTCATTAAACATGAACCTCAGTCAACTGAACATTCAAATTGGCTGGCGATGATGGTTGACACGGGTTGCTACCAGCATCCTAGGTGTCAACCAGGTACCTTCTTAAAATATAAAATGTTCCGAGTAGCGCAGTTTTTTGTAACATTGCTGAAGTTATTGCAGGAAGCTGCAATTTCTTGATGTATTTTGCAAAGTTTTTGGACATAGTTCCCAGTGCCCCGATGACAATGGGTACCGCTGTTACATGTTTCATCCATAATCGGGCAGTTTCGATGGCCAGGTCATGATATTTCGTAATTTTTTCCAGTTCTTTTTCTTCGACTCTGGCATCTCCTGGTACAGCAATATCAATCAGCTGTACGCTTCAGTTCTCTACAACTGCAATATCTGGTGTATTGTGTTCCAAATGGCGATCTGTCTGTATTCGAAAGTCCAACAAGATCTTCACCCTCTCATTCTCAACAACTTTTTCCACCCTGTGTTCCCACGACTTTTCGGACACAGGCAAGTCGTATTTTTTACACAATGCCCAGTGGATTAATTTAGCAACTCAATCATGTCTAGATTTGTAATCAGTTTGTGCGATTTTGCTGCACTCACAGATTAGGTGTAAAACAGTTTCAACGTTGTCATTGCAAAGTCGGCAATTTGGATTGTCAGTGGATTTTTGTATCTTCGCTTTCATGGCATTAGTTTGTAATGCTTGTTCTTGAGCAGCCAGTATTAAGCCTTCTGTTTCTTTCTTGATGAAAGCGATGCCCATGTCAAGTTGTTATCACATTTTCCTTCAATGTTTTTCAAATGCTGTCCATGCAAAGCTTTGGTTTTCCATCTATTTAATCTGTCATCCAGCCGTTTTTCCTTATATTCTGCCTTTGTTTCTGTTATTTTTATAGTGCTCTCTGTTTTCACAGCCTGCAGCAGTTTTTCTGTACTTTGATTCACATAGTCATTCAAACTTCGTTTTTCTTCTTCTACAGTTTGGTGGATTTGCAATAGTCCTCTGCCCCCTATTTTTCTTGGCAGGTACAACCTGTCGATGTCACTTCGTGGATGTAGAGCATGGTGCATATTCAAAAGTTTACGTGTTTTCTGGTCTAGGTTTTCCAGTTCAGCCAAAGTCCAGTTGATAATTCCAGCTGGGTAGCGTATCACTGGGACTGCCCATGTATTAATGGCTTTAATTATGTTTCCAGCATTCAGCTTTGATTTTAAAATTTTGCGGACTCGCCTGATGTATTCCTTTTGCGTTGACTCTTTGACTTTTCCATTCAAGATGTTATCTGCTTCCAATATGCTTAGGTATTTGTAACTGTCATCCTTTGCTAGTGCTTTCACAATACTTCTATTTCCCAGTTCTATTCCTTCTATTTTTGCCATTTTTCCTCGTTGCATGGATAGTACAGCACATTTTCCAAGTCCAAAGTTCATTCTGATGTCGCTGCTAAATAGTTGGACTGCGTTGAGTATTGATTCAAGTTCAGTGTGGCTTTTCGCGTACAGTTTTAAGTCATCCATGTACAGCAGATGGTTTATCTTGCCATGCTGGCTTGAGATGTAGTATCCCTGTTTTGTGTTTCGTACGATTATTGTCAATGGAATTAATGCGATGTTGAACAGTAGTGGTGAAAGTGAGTCCCCTTGGAAAATTCCTCGTCTGATGTTAATTTCACCAATGTTCTCCCCATTTACTACTGTTAGGGCTGGTTCCATTTTTGCATATTTGCTTTCAAAAATGTACATATATTTTTGCTGATTCCAAAGTTTTCCAAACACGCATTAATCCAACTATGGGGTAATGAGTCGAATGCCTTCTTGTAATCAATCCACGCCATATTTAAGTTCGTTTTCCGTCGTTTTGCATTTTTAAGTACCATTTTGTCAATGAGCAGCTGATCCTTTGTTCCTCTTGATTTTTTATAATTTCCTTTTTGTTCTACCGGATACAGACTGTTTTCCATTATTATTATTATTATTATTATTATTATTATTATTATTATTATTATTATCATCATCATCATCATCATCATCATCATCATCATCATCATCATCATCATCATCATCATCATCATCATCATCATCACACAGTCAGCCAGATGTTCAGACTGGATTTGGCATTTTTGTCTATCTATTGAGTCCTTATCAAGGACCTGGGATAGGCAGATGTGGATGTTTGATGGTATTACAGATATCATCACAGGATGGAAGCAGTTCCTAGTAAGACTGCTTTTTGCAATTGACTAATGGCGAATTGGTCAATGCCAATGGTGTTCAAGTGGTGCTCCAGTTGTTTTGGGATTGCACCCAAGGCGCCTATTACTATTGGTACTACCCTTGCTTGCCTTTGCCACAGTCTTTCTATTTCGATTTGTAGGTCTTTGTATTTTGTTATTCTTTCTCATCTATTCTGCTGTCTCCAGGCACTGCCACGTCCACTATCCAGACTTTTTTGTCTTTCTTATCAATAATTGTTAAGTCCTGGGTGTTATGTTGCAGGTGCTTGTCTGTTTGAATTCTGAAGTCCCAGAGCAGTTTAATTTTATCATTTTCTATGACTTTCTCTATTTTATGATCCCACTACTTCTTGCTTACAGGCAAATGATATTTCTTGCAGATCTTCCAATACACCATTGTTGCTACTTTGTCATGCCACTGCTTGTAGTCAGTCTGTGCAATCTTCTTGCAGCAGCTTACCAGGTGGTCCACTGTTTCTTCAGCTTCTTTGCATAGGCGGCACTTACTGTCTGTTGCTGTCTTCCCAATTTTGACTTTGTATGCTATTATTATTGTTGTTATTGTTATTGTTATTATTATTTTGCTGTAGTCTAAAAAGCCTACTTCTTAAATTTCCTGTATAGGAAATAAGTTGCTTTCCTTTGTTGATGAAGATGGTAACAATTTTTGTAAGGAAACATCCTTAAAGAACTGTCATTAGTGAATACATGAGGATTTTCATGTTGAAATATTTCTGCAGGTGTGTGCTTTGTTGAGGAGGGGGCCATTTCCAACAGGCTGGTTTAATCTTTAAAAAGAGACAGGAGAGAGAACTTAGCCTCCTAGAAAACATTTCTCCTTTCAAATGTATGTGTATTCTGCTATTTTTCGCAGTTCAAATATTGGACTTCTTTTGATATTTTCACAGTTGAACCTTGATAGCTGAGAAAGATTCTAAAGTCCAGTTAAGCTCCATAACTCTGAAACGGATAATGTATTAATATGATATGATCTCATAGCTTGGGCAAACTGATCTAAAAGTTTGATAGGGGAAGGATTGCTACGCTACCATGACATATAAACCATAAAATAGATTAAGATAGCTTTCTCTACTCATTCCAGTGGAACCTGTTATATTGTCACCTCCTTTCACCTCCTATTCAGTATAGCAACAAAAGCTAAACTTTTCATTCACTTATATGTTCTCGTCATGCTTTACTTTTCAGTTAATCACTTTGGACAGTGATCTACTCTTTTTAACTTTTAATGAGGAATCCTGAAATCTGATCATCTTCTTAAATTTTTTCAGGTCTGGGGAAATCTATCAACCATCTGCAGGTTTTATCTTTTCTACAGCAGTTTTATCTTTTAAAGCAGCTTAATTTACCAACAGGTGGATACCTTCAAACAGAAAAGCATGTCCTTTTTTCTGCATTTTGCTGCAGATGCATACTAGAGTCTCTCCTTTGTTCAACCTGGAGTAAAGATGATGGGAAAACTCAGAACTGCTGCTTGTATGTACACTATTTCCAGGTCTCTTTTAAAGCTATTAAACACCATGGCTGCTTAATAATGCAGAAAGGAGAATTACAGTCTCTGATAACTTCTGGGCTATGAGCTTGGCTGCAGAACTACCAATTAAATAGAGAAGAATGCTCAGCTCAGCAGGTTACTATGAAGAAACGGCTCTGTCTCATGACCTCATGTCTCTGTGCATGGAGAAGATGAAGACACTGTTCGTTATAGACCCTTCCAGCAGCATTGTTTTTTTTAAACAATTCAGCCATTCAGTTGTGTCTGACCCTTGGCCACTTTATGGATCAGCACTCTCCATGTCCCTCTGACTCACATTGCCTCTTCAGATCCACCATGGTCATCCTGGTGTCATTCTTTATAGTGTCCAGCCAGCTGGTACTAAGGTGACCGCTTCTCCTTTTTCTGCTGATCACTCCCAGCTTGATTGACTTTTCAAGTGAGTCACTCTTATGACACAACCAAAGTATGACAGCCTCTATTTCAGACATGTCAAAGCCGCGACATCACGTGATGTCACGCAATGGATCGGGACGGTTTTGCCATTGCCGGCAATGAGGTGGGCGTGGCTTCCGGATGATGCGTCCGGCCCACAGGCCAGCAGTTTGACATCCCTGCTCTATTTGATGATCTTGGCTTCAAGTGATATTTTTGGTGAGGTTTGGTCTAGGAAAGGGGTGTCAAACTGCCGGCCCACAGGCCGGATGCGTCATGGTGAAACCACACCCACCCCATTGCCGGCAATGGGGAAAAAGTCATGATATGTCGTGACACGTCACGTGACATTGCGAGTTTGACACCCCTGGCCTAGGACTTCTTTATTTGTTATTTTTGAAGTCCATGGGATGTGTAATAGTTGCCTTCAGAACCACAGTTCAAAGATGTCCACCCTTCTCTCTGCCTTTTTCAGAGTCCACATTTTGCAGCCATAAGTAGCAATTGGAAAAGTTATTGTGTTAACTAATCTGCACTTGGTTGTGAGGCTGATGTCTTTACTCTTCCAGATGTTATTCATGCTAGACATTGCCGTTCTTCCAAGTGCTTTATGTCTTGTGATCTCAGGGCTGCAGTCACCACTTTGGTCAATTTTAGAGCCCAGGAAGATGAATTCCTTTACTGTTTTGATGGTCTCATCTGCACTCTGACCTGTGTGTTGTCTGAGGTTGTCATTATCCAATTTTTTCACTTTCATCTTTGACTCATGGGATATAAAAACCAAAGATTTGGAACTTCTTTCTCCATTGAACTCTGGAGGGGAAATCATGGTCTTCCTGGAATATTAACACTCATTGCATATCAGTCCCCAGGCTCTGGGGAATAAAATCAGTCAATAATTGCGCAATGAAGATGGGTTTCTCTCTATGGAGGAAGGCAAGATACCCTGGTCATACTGTGCAAGAATAAATGTTCATTTTTTGACTATGATCCACAATAGAAAAAGCTTTGTGTTGCTGTACAATGCATGCCTACTGGTCATTATAGGCCTTCAAGCATTTCCTAACCTTTCCAGTGTGTATATATTTTAAGTATTATATATTCTCTAATTTTTTGAGTGTCTAGCTCCATTATAAATGAGAAGTGTCTTTAAAAAGTTAAATATCTTGATGCTGTAATACATCTCTCTTTATATAGTTGTCGAAGTTATCTACATGGTAGCTAAAAATCTCCTTCAAGCTGAGTCCTAGTAGCTATATAGATGCATCCTTGTCACTTTCTTGGCAGCAATCATACAAAAGATTGGCCATTGCTGTCTTCTGGGATGTTTTTCCAACTTCCCTAGAACCTATGAATTTCCTGGGGAATCTCCTATTCAAGAACTAACCAAATGTAATGCTGCTTAACTTTTCTAGTTACAATATTTAATGAAATTGGGGAAATTTCCATCATGGAATTTCTTGTAAATGGAGGCTAATTGGTTTTGTCTGTGTGCTTGTGTGTTAAGCATTATTTGGCAATAGCTACTGAACATGATGAAAGGTTGATCAATTTAATGCAGTTTGATTTTTGAATTTGCAACATTCCTTGTTTGGGCTACACTCTTTTATACACGTCATATTGGTGATATTTTAAAATATTATGGGATAATTTTGGAATGTCTTTAGATCACACAGGATGTTGCAAAATATCTGTGGTTATTTTGCATAATAAAAATGGTACAACATTGAGTCCTATTTCAATCAAATCTTGAGTTATTGCTTCCTTATTAATGCAGTTTTGTTAGCAGTTATGTGAAGGCCAACTAGAAAAGATTTTAATTTTAAAAAAATTATGTGGCTACCCATTTTGTATACAAATTCTGAGCAGTTAAAATCAATCAACTAAAACAATAAAAATGCTATCAATAAAGCAAAAAATAGAATTCAAATATACACTGACCAAGGAGTTGTAAAACAAGTTGAGACTCCTTTAAAGTGGAAATCTTGTAAAATGTTGTTTAACTACCAAATTGTTAAATAGTGAATGGGTTGATACAAATTAGAAATGGTTTAAATGATTTTACTGAGCATTAATTCTTGACAAATACCATTGATTTGGACTGTCTTTATTTTGTATGTAACTAGGTTGAGTGTTTTTCTTTTGGTAAGGCAAATAAGGGCCCTATCCAACAAAATGAGTTTTAATATAAGAAAAGCAAAGTTTTACATTTAGGCAGGAAAAATCAAAGATATAAATACAGATTAGGTGAGACCTGGCTCAAAAACAGTAACTGTGAGAGGAACCTTGGAGTCCTAGTGGACGATCACTTGACTATGAGCCAGCAGTGTGCAGCCGCCGCCAAAAAAGCTAATACAATCCTGGGTTATATAAACAGAGGCATAGAATCGAGATCACGTGAAGTATTAGTACCACTTTATAAAATCCTAGTGAGACCCACCTGGAATACTGCAACCAATTTTGGTCACCATACTACAAAAAAGATGTTGAGACCTTGGAAAAAGTTCAGAGAAGAGCAACTAAGATGACCAAAGGCCTGGAGACTAAAACATATGAAGAACTGCTGCAGGACTTGGGTTTGGCTAGTCTAAAGAAAAGAAGAAATAGGGGTGACATGATAGCAGCATTCCAGTATCTGAGGGGCTGCCACAAAGAAGAGGAGGTCAAATTATTCTTCAAAGCACCAGAGGGCAGGACAAGAAACAATGGTTGGAAACTGATCAAAGAGAGAAGCAACCTGAAATTAAGGAGAAAGTTCCTAACAGTGAGGACAATTAACCAGTGGAAAAGCTTGCCTTCAGAAATCATGGGCTCTTGTCTGAGATGGTATAGGTTCTCCTGCTTGAGCGGGGGGCTGGACTAGAAGACCTCCAAGGTCCCTTCCAGATTCTATTCTATTCTATTCTATTCTATTCTATTCTATTCTATTCTATTCTATTCTATTCTATTCTATTAATGGCAGATTTGTTTCCTTTGCTGGGAGACCAAGATCCAGATTTGAATGAAGAAGGTTGTTGTTCATCAAAATATTAATAATATTTTTAAACTGACTCTTCCACTTCCTTTAAAACAGCCTCTCCCAGTCTGGTGTGATCTAGCTGTACTTCTCTTTTTCCCAACCCATCAGAGTCACTTATATTGAGGCTGTTAAGACTATAGATGGAGACAGTAGAGTGACACAATCCCACACCACTATTCACCACCTCTTGGCAAAGCAAATAAACAGATGAATGGGATGGGATGAGCATAAAGCCACATTTTATTCTCATTGATAGTTTATATAATTATGAACAATGATTAGATGCTGCTCTGTTACTCATCAGAATTATCAACCTCCCTGATTCCCTACTTCACTATTAAGTTGCTATTATGGACCATTAATTAGAAGCTGTTGTTTATCAAGTTCTTTTCCTACTAATTGGCAGTGATTTTGTTTTGCATCAGTTTTTGTCTGTAATGGTTATCTTCATATTGACTTCTATTCCTGCCATTGCTTGGTCATCTCCTCAGACTAAAGGTACTTAACTAACTAACTGCTCACAAAAGAAAAATATTTATATTGTATATTAGATTTGCATTAGTTTCCTCTAGAAGCTTGGATGTCTCAACAGCATTCCTTCTTCCAGTTTTATCTCTGCAATAGCCCTGTGTAGTAGATTCATGGATGAAGAGCTACAAAATTCCAGTCCAGCAGCTTAACTCTTGCTACACTTAGATCCACATACACGCATTTGTTATTTTGAAAGTAGAAAACTACTTGCCTGGCCTTGAAGGTGGAATAGGAGTAGAAATGAGCTGGACAATCCACATAATTCCGTTGAGAGATACAGGAGGCATGCTGATATCCTAGATCAGCTATGGACAATCAGCTTCAGAGGCTCCAGTTCATCACTTCCCAGAATTACCTGTGGCCAGAAGAATTCTGTACTTGCTCTCACCATCAGTTGCTGAAGATAGGTTGACTGATTGACTGTTGCATCAACTTTTAATCACATAGATAGAGCTTCTCCAGGATGAGCTTCCTTCCAAAGTGGTACTTCACATCTTCAGTGGTGTACTTCTATCTGCAATAATTGAGTCCATCCACCTTTTCTTGTCCTCCCATCTACCTTTCCCAGCATTAGAATATGGTCTTCTCAATATATTTCCAAAATATGGTAAATTGATCCTGGTCATTTGTGCCTTGAGTGAGACATCTGGATCGATTTGTACTTTGATCAATTTGTTTGCTTTCTTAGGTATCCATATTATGCTCAGGAGTTTTCTCCAACCCCAAAGTTCAAAGACATTAAAACTACTTGAAAGTCTAACTTCATCTTCTGTACAGGAAAGGGACAACCATTGTCTGCATGATTCTGATCTTTGTAGATATATATATTAGATATGTTGCAGCTTCCGAATATCTTTTCCAAGGCTTACATTGCTTCCATACCAAATACTGCTATTTCTTGACTGCTAATTCTTTTACTCTTGATAGTTAATCCTAAAAGGCAACAGCTATTCATTACCTCAGTGTCTTAATTGTCGTTTCTTAGGCTGGTTGCTGAATGTGTTGTCATTATATCAATTTTGTCATTGTGCTCCTTGACAGTACTAGAGCTTGCAGATTATTTGCATTTTCACCTTTCACCTTTGTTTGTTTGTTTGTTAAATTTATGGGCCACCCATCTTACCACGGGGGACCTCTGGTTAATATTAAAATATTGATAAAACCATATAAATGAAATACTACAAAAATACAGAAATAGAAAATCCTAATGCACAGCCCTAGCTAAAAGAATAGGAGGGAGGTGAGATTTGTTATGAATTTATCAACCATCTCCCAATGGGAAACCCCTGCTTTGGAGCCCAAACCAACTGGTAGACCCATATCTTTAAGCTCTTTGCAGAAGATCAGGAGGGTTGGAGCTGACTTCACTCCGGAGATGTTCCATCTTGATGGCAGACAAGCTCTTCTCCTGAACTCTGCCAGCCAGAATATCCTAATGGGACCTGCCTCTTCCAGTGCCAGGACAGGTGGGGTGGGTCAATCCCAGTGGAATGAGACGGTCCCTCAAGTAGCCTGGACATATGCTATGAAGGGGCTTTAAAGGTGATTACCAATACCTTGAATTGCACCCAGAAGCAAACCAACAGCCACTGCAACTTGTAGAGCAGTGATGGGCCACCCTTTGGGCCTCAAGAACTGCTGGTGCTGCTCTTTTGCACACTGCAGTGTTATCAGTATAGTCAGGTTATTAATGCTGCTTCTTGTATTTTTAAAGCCATGCTATTTTTTCCCCAAACTAGCTGCCCTCAAAATATATTTAGCACATATTCCACATGCTGGCTGGAGAATTCTGAAAGTTAAAGTCCGTACATCTTAAAGTTTCCAAGTTTGAAAAATGCTGGTATACAGCCTTGTCTCAGTCAGCATGGGTTCAAAGCTTTTCTCATTTGGATTTCTTTAGAGTCACAGATAATAAAAGTGAAAGAGGTTTCTTCCTACATTGTTACCTATTTGATGGAATATAAGCCTGGGACAGCTTTGCATTTCATTGTAAGAACAATGAGTAAGTGTTCATTTGAAAGTTTGCTTAATATGCTGCTGGCCAAGAAATCTCAGTACATTCTTGTAAAGAAGCTTTAAATGCCTTGTCATTTCTGATGCCTTTGTTTACAAAATTAAAAATTTATCCCATAAGCTAATTGAAATGAAAGCTAAGGCGATTCATGTGAATTTAATATATATTCCAATCCTCCTCTTTGTTTCCTAAAGCATAGATGTAAGCTTGTTTTGCCAACAGTACAAATTTGTCTACCTCTCCTTTGTTTGTCTTGTATTTTTTTATGTCAAATTTTATTTATCATCTGTAATGAAAATTTCTCTATAATAATTAGGATTGTTTAGTGTAAAACATAAGTCCAGAAGAGTATTGGCAAAATAACCTGGCCAGACGTTTAGAATTAACTGTGGAGCCCTTCATACTCTCTGACTTGGTTGTTTGCTTGCAGATGTTTCGTTATCAACTAAATAACATCTTCAGTGTTAGAAGGGAATGGGATTTGCTCTCTGTTTATGTACAGTAGCTTGCCCTGTCAGTGTTGGTGTCCTTGATTAGGCTGTTGTATGCTGTTGGATTGTTTGTCTGGTGTTGATCCTGGTGTTTATTCTCTGTTTTCTGGGTGTTGGTTGCAAGCAAGGAGGTATTTTGGTCTTTTTCTTTTCTATTAAGCTTTTTTTATTGTCTTATAAACATTTACATAGCATTCAGAACTTTGTATCTATGTGCCTGTTGGCGGTTGAGTACATCCATGAACACCAACTTACAGTCAGAAGATAAAAATCTTTAATTACACATCACATGGACAGATTTAACCATGGTTTCAATTGTGGAAATATGAGCATCCAAAACCAAGCTAAATTCCCAAATTCTAGGAAGTTCCTGGCCAGCAATCAATCAATACCTAGATAAGGAGGGATTGACATCATCACACAAACAATCAAGCAGTATACAATACTCAAAGAATAAGGGTACCAACTCAGACAAACAAATAGTAAATAAAACCTAATCAAGGAACTATGCAGAAGCAACACCTCATACCAACATTAATAGGCCAAGCTACTGTACCTAAACAGAGGGCAAACCCTTCTCCTTTCTAGCATAGAGATGTTGCCAGATCTGGTAACAAAAACTGCAAGCAAGCTCAGAGGACACCAAGGACTTCACAATTGAATTCTGACCTACAGATACTGTCTTCTGTTGTTTAGGATCTTAAGAGTATAGAATAATAGGGTTGGAAGGGATGTTGGAGGTTTCTAGTCCATCCAATCTTGTTCCAACAAGGCTTTTTCTCAGATGTTTAGTGCTTAAAAACAGCCAAAAAAGCAGAGATGTTCCAATCAATTGATTTTAATTAGTTAATTTAATTTTAGAGAAACAACAAAAAAATAACCTCGATGAGACCAGAGTTTTTAAAAAATATTTTTAAAGAATACATCTATTTATACAGACCAAGGATGACAAAACCAACATTTTAAGAGGCAACTCACAAACAGTTATAGCTAGAAAATGAACTGAACAAAATGTTCATATTTTCTCCTGATCAACCATCAGGAATCAGGATATTTATAATTTTGTGTCTCAGATTTGCACATGTCAAAACTTTGCTAAAGATAAGTGGCTTCTGTTCTCCGATCTTTGCATTTGCTGAAACAGTGATTCCTTTGCCCTGGATGAATGGAAGCAGCCAAGGTAAAAGGCAGATGGGGATGGGGAGGGTAACTGGCTAAGACTGCTTATTTACCATTTTAATTATTCTTACCTATAATAGGCTAGAGGATAAGGTAAAAGGAGTAGGCCCAGAAGAACCTTGTGGGTGGGTGTGGGCAATGGGACAGGGAAATAAGAAGGAAACCAAGCATAGGAGATGCAACCTGAAGTTGACTTTGGTATTTGACATCTGGAGAAGGTTTTTGCTATGGAATAATGTTGAAAACTTGCAAAAATTTGTGAGAGATGGAATCATTTAGCGTTTCATTAATATCTGAAAGGATATTAACCTCAGAAACTGTTGTTGGGAGACAATCTAACTCTGTGACTACAGTTAATGTTTTATTTAAATAGGGTTTTGTTTGTTATTCTTTCTCCTCCTAGACTCAGACAATGAACTATGTGGGCCAGATTGCTGAAACTGTGTTTGGCACGGTGAAGGAGCTGTACAGGGGTCTGAATCCAGCCACCCTCACGGGCTGCATTGATGTCATTGTGGTAAGGCAACCAGATGGTTCCTTATGTTGCTCACCTTTCCACGTGCGCTTTGGGAAGCTGCGAGTTCTGCATTCCAGTGAAAAAGTGGTAAGTGGTTCCAGATGTGTAGTAGCTAATGCTGTAACTTTCTACAACTTAAATAGAACTCCATCAGGTTCTCTCTCTCTCTCTCTCTCTCTCTCTCTCCCTCTCTCTCCCTCCCTCTCTCTCATACAATATATATATTGTATATGTATGTGTGGATGGAAGGAAGGATAGATGGATGCACACTTCTTAGATTGTGTATTAAGGATCATAGTCTTAATTTGGCAGGATGCACCTTAATTAGTAAAATAATCATGTTTTTCAGGCCATTAAACTGGGACAAAGCAGGCTTACATAGGGAAAGTTGGCACTTTTATGGCCTTTTAGGAAATGTTCTTTCAAAAATTGCTCCAGCTTTGGTTGCTCAATGGAACCAAGATGTATGGTAAGCCTCATTACGTTATGCATCTGATGCCCGTCCACTCATTATTAAGAATGAAACTTTGGCAGCTACATGCCTCTTCGTTTCAACTTGCCATTAGAGTAAGGGGGGGAGGTATTGTTTTAGAATTGGTTAGATAGAGAAACAAAATCTCTACGATTCCACTGAAGACCGTGAAAGTGTGAAACCTTTCCAAGGACACTGCAGCAGATGTGGAGAGGAAGCAGACAGTTCCCATAACAAAGTGAAATTGTTTACATGAACTACGTGAAAGGGTGGGGGTTTGGCCAGAGAAATAATGTTTAATTCTATGAACTGGTGTCTGGGAACCTCAGAGTTAGTTTTGCTTTGACATTACCGTGCCGTGTAGTCAATAAACAGTAAGATTTTTGGAAATGGAATGAACCTGGAGTTTTATTTGGATTCTTGAGCTGTATGTTGATACTCACTTCTTTAGAGTAGAAAACAGAAGCCTATAGCCACTGGGCATATTCACAAATCTTTGTACTATCCATGATACAAAGATTTTGTGAAATAATCTAATAATCGGCCCAATTTTTGTGTTTCAGCCTTCAACCAGAATTCCTTTGGCTGGCAAGGATTGTTTGTTTATTAAATTTATATACTGCCCATCTCACTATCCAAACTGAAATGAATGATTACTATCACTATCCAAAGTGATCATGGCAGCTATATGCCAAAATATCTGGAAGGCAAAAATATTTCATATCCTGGATTGTCAATTCATTTTTTCCCCACTAGTCTCTGAAAATGTTCAATACACATAAAAAAAAATTGAATAGTCTCCATTCCTGTTTACTTTTTAGCAGTGAAAAATTCAACATGCCTCATATTATTGTCAACTATGCCACAATAATCATGGTATATATAGCAGAATGATAAGATTGTATTTACATAGCCTCAACTACTAAAGCCACATTTATTTATTGAATGTGTATGCCACTCAATCCCAATAGTTCTTGGCAGATTATTGAATTATAATACAAACAACAACATCCCATTTACCAACTACAGCATCAAAATCAGCAACCATGAACAATGAAATTCTAAAGGGTTGGCTAAAAAATACATTTCAAACTCTTTCCTCAACTGAATAAGGAGGGGCCAGCTACAGTTCCATAACATAAGCCCCGTAGTACTTAGAACAATTATTATTTGAATAATTAGAACTAATTGTTTATGCTAAATAAATCTGTAAAAAAGGGATGGCAAGTAATTCAAATCAGAAAGTAAGTATATTGCCTTCTGATATTTTTGGATTAGATGTGAAGTCCTTTGTGTATCTGTTGAATGATGTACATTGCACAAAGTTGTCTGTCTCTGGAGCCATTTACAGTGCCAGGTATTAAACTGGTGTGTGTACTTTTAATCTTCTAACCCATTTCCTGTTATGTTGAAATCTGTCATTCCTACTGATAAAAGGGAGAATGAAGAAGGGGGGAACATCCACAGCAGAAAATGGATCTGGAAAGTGGCATTAATTAAACTGGAGGTGGCGGGTTGAAGGACACTGCCAAATCCATGGTGAAGCAAGGATTAGTATTTATGTAAGGAACATCAGGTGGAAGACTCCTGCCTGTAGCAGCACTGCCTTTATTCTTTTTTCTCTCTAAAGGTGACAATTCAGATCCAATCTGGATACTAGTAGTAACTGACAAAAGGGTTCTTTTCTACACCATAACATTTTCATCTGCACATCTCCATGGCTTTTTCCCCCTGCAGTAATCTATTTGTTTTGTAAAGAAATCTGTAATAAAATTTGACTGAAATCCATAGATTTTTGTGGATTTCTTTAAAAAGTAAGCATGCTCTTATTTATTTAGACATTTTATATATCCTGGCTGTAAAAATATACCTTAAATGTATTTCCTCTTTAAAGACACAAAATTAACATTGATATCTTAGTTCTGACTTTCATAGCAACATGAAAGAAATGTTGCTGAATAAACTTAACTTTTGATCTCTCTATTTGTATGTGGACTAGATCCATTTTTTTCGCTCACAATTTCTGATACAGGAAATGGTTGGAATTTTTCAGAAATGGTTTCCTAGGCTTAAAATAATTTGACCTTTCCTTTTTTTTAGGTTGACATAGAAATCAATGGAGAGCCAATCAATCTTCATATGAAGCTGGGTGATAATGGAGAAGCCTTTTTTGTCCAGGAGTCAGAAGAACAAAAGGTGGGCTACTTACAGGGCATAAATATACATCTGGGCATTTCTTTCAGACATACTTCTTAGTAGGCTAGACCACTGATTCTCAACCTTGGCAACTTCAAGATCTATGGAGTTCAGCTGTGTGACACCCACCCACCCCTTTTACCAAAATCCCAGATTTCTCATTGATTTCTCAGGTTTTGCTAGAGATTGCTCTTCACTGGGAAAACATGAGAACATCACTGCAACCTTCCCTTCTGAAATATCCACCAAATGAATCCTCAAAGAAATATGCTCATCGTTGAACTGAGGACTTGACAGTTCATCTTTTATTTTTTTAAAAAGGATGTTGATGAGATGTAGTATGTTCTGCATTTTTTATTTAATCCCAAGAAACAAATATTTTAAAATCTTTTCCAAGTGTTTGTTAATAATGTAAAAAAATATGGTTGAGGGAGAAGGTCTAGCTAGCTCCTGCAGCTGCTTTTTCCCTGACTAATTGAGTTGATTTTTCCCTGGTAGGCATGGGATGACACCTATCTATAGCTTTTAGTTTCCTGGACTTGTAAAATCAGAACATGTAGGTCTTCTAGTCTGCAATCCTTGGTTTATGTTTGGTTCCAAGTTTGCAATTTGATTTGCCTAGTGTTGTGGCTTAAACCTGACTCAATCCTGGCTGCGAAACTGATCAGATTTGTGCCATCTGTCTCCCAGGAGAGAATCCCAAGCTTCTTGTGCACATCTCCCATCCCCTCTGAGAAAAGCATAGATGCTGCGGCCAAATCTGCCAAGTTATATGGCAACTCTGATGGCCTGGGCTCAGATACAGCTGCTCGTAAGAAAAGACGGCGCAAGAAGAAGCCAAAGAAAAGAGGATCACCTGCAGATTCAACATCGGAAGAAGAAGGGACTGAGAGTGAGAAATCTCTGGAGGAGAAGCGAAAATTGTTGATTTCCAAGTAAGAGTGTTATACCAAACTGACAGTGGTACTACCTTGTCTTCAAAAGTTTACTGTTGCTGAGATTCTTTTTAATTGCAGATGGCAGGTATTGAACTTGGAATCTTTTTTATCCAAATTTATCCCCCTTCTTACTTAGCTGCTGATCTGCTGGACCCAGTATCCTTGTTTTACTTATACAGGCAGTCCTCTAGGTACAACCATAATGAAGCCTGCACGTCTTAAGTTGTGATGGTCATAAAGCAGGTTACCCCTGTGATTGACTCAATTTTACTACCTTTTTTGTTGCGAAGTGACCCAATGGTTTTCTATGGTCCAGTTTTGCCGAAAACCAGAAGTAAATACTGATTTTAGGCAAAAATGTTTAAAAAAAAGTTATGGGACCACAGGATGTTGCAAATGGTCATAAATGCAGGCCAGTTGCCAAGTGCCCAACATGTGGTCATATAACTGCAGGGTGGGGCAGTCATCAGAACTTCAGAACTGGGTCATAAGTATCAAAGTCTGTCGTACCTTAGAACAATTGCTAAGTAACCAGTTGTAAGTCGAGGACTATCTGTATTCAATATTTCAGTTGACATATTGAAAAAGCAAGTTAGGAGGGAAGTATGAAGCAGCTGTTAGTTCTGTGAAAGTAAATGCATAAATAAACTGGCCTGCTAACTTCCAAGAGCTTGTTTCTAATCTGAAATCAATAAATGAATGAAAGATGTAAAGATAAACCTACCAAAATAAATAGTTCTTCTAAAATTAGGGTGGCTTCAATGGCAGTAAGATTTTTAGTTTAGTTGCTTGCCCTAAATGCAGATAGAAATGTCTTCCCTGATTTTAATTATGAAATTTGCATAGCTTTATTGGAAAGGAAATCCATGGAAAACCACTGCACACTTGGTCATCTTTATAAGATGCAGATTCAATATTGGCACTCAAAGACTATCTAATTTATGTTCAACCAAACTGAATGTAATCAGTCCTCCATATATTATGATTCCTCACAGGTTTTATGAAAATCTTTCATTTTCTACCTATTCTGATGGGAGAACAGGAAGATGGATAAAACTCTGACAACTTAAAATAACTCTCAGTTTGTATTTAATTTGGTGGATCAAACTTTCTCGAAATATATTATTGAATTTTAAGGGATTTTTGCAGATGTTCAGGTTTCAGATTACTTGGTCTTGTCTAATGAGAATTTGTGTCATGGTTGATTGTCTTTTCTATATTTCAGAATAATGAGGCACACAGGGAGTAAGGATGCTGAACTTAAGATATTTAAGCATATAGCACTTAAAAAGCTTAATTTCTCCCACAGTGTTTATGCATTTCCAATTTAATATATACTGTTGCAATGGAATGGAATGTGCTTTGTGTCTCTGGGTGACAGAGTGGCATTTCTTTAGCCTTCTGCTTTTCAAGTAGGTCTAAGCAAAATAATGCCTCAGATTTTGTGTTTTCTTTCTGAATGCAAATAAGAAGGCACACCCTCCCTATTTGTGTCATTTTCCCAATCCAAATGAATTCATGCTGATGAAATTTTAAAGGTTACTCATGCACAACTTCTCAGGTGTAATCTCTGAATTTGCTGAGTGATCTTCTGAGACAAAAGACAAGAAGTAAGAACTGGCTCTCTGGCTATTAAAAACAAGTCTGTTCAAATTTCATATAATTTAAAGGATCCAGAGATATATACTATTGTTTACGAGTGACATGGAAAAAAGATATAAGTCAGATAACACTTGATATGTACTAAGACTTTGCCTTGTCCAGTGAAAGCAATGCTAAGCTAATGAAATATTAGCCTTGCAAATAAGGTTTCAATAGACGGTGGGGGTTGGGGTTTTGCTTTTTGCATTTCAAATGCAAAAGGAGGTGATGGGGAACATGGCCTTTGGCTGTAGAATTCTTTCCCAGGAAAGCTTGCTTAGCATCTACTTTGAAGCTATTATAATGGCAAGAGAAACCCTTTTTAATTTTCCAGGATTTTTTTCCTTTAATATATGTAGTGAGCTTTTCGTTTGTTTTGGGGCTGCCTTTATATGCTATATATTTATAATTTGAAATTAAAGTCTTGTGGAAACTTGTCAAAATATGGAGTATAACTGCTTAAAGTGAACAAATGAACAAGGTTGCAGTCATGAACCAGAATTCGATCAACTGGCAAGCTTGCCTGCCACGTCAGTCAACAAACCTTCAAGCTTGGAGCCCAGTGAGACTTTTGTATTCTGGCAGTCAACTGACTGAAGAAATCACAGTAGCATAGTTGTTTAATTAAAGCTGAATATATTTGTACATAAGCAGCATGTTCCATTTCCAAAACACTCTGAGACATTTTGAGTGCTTGTGACAAAACTCCTCATTTAGAGCATAAGAGTCACCTGAAAAGTCTAGGTCAAAATCATTTGGGAGCAATACAAACATAAATACATTATTTTGCCTGGCCTTTCAGACATGCATCTTCTCTCCACTCCACCCCTCCATGATTATAAAACATCAGAAACAAGTTGGTGTATGAATAACAGAGTTGTTTAAAATATTCCTATTTGTACAAGAATATAGAAGCAATAGCAACAGAATTAATTCAGCCTCTTATGAATTACATGTGTAGTCCTATCCTTCTGCTTAGAAAAGCAAGATCTGTTGTCATTTTACCAACTTCAGAAGGATGGAAGGCTGAATCAACCTTGAGCTGGTCAGAATCAAACTCCTGGCAGTCAGCAGAATTAGAACATAAAAGTGCCCTGCTGAATCAGATCCCTGGCCCATCTAGCCCAGCAGTCTGTTCTCACACTAGCCAATCAATGCATAAGGAAACCCACTAGTCTCCTGGAAGATGGCTTTCAGAAGCAGTTACACTGATGTCAAGGCTAATGGCTGTTGATTTCTGTGACTTCTGTGAATTGGTCCAACCCTTTTTTTAAGACAGCCGTGCTGGTAGCCAGCACTGTATTTTTTGGTCTATGCAGGAGAATATCACCTATCACTATACAGGTGTCTTTGTACCTAACTTCATTCTATCTTTCCTCATCAGTAACACACTGTACTACTCCTTTGGAGATGTCCCAAAAGAAGAAGATGGGACTCTACAACTTCAAGAAGTACATCCGTACTCTGATGGAGAGCTAGCTCCCCTGCAGAGGTAAATATAGTAGAGATCAAAGGAGCCAAACAATTCTACCTGTTTGAATATAAGGTATGACTCAGGAAATGCAATTGTTGTACTTATGGATCCAGGGCCATCCCTTCTGTATGCCATTTCTGATAAGATGTATCTGCTTTTTTTTAAGAAAGAAAGAAAGAAAAATGCCAGTTTCTGTTGGGACATCCAAACTTTTGGACATATTTGAAGAACTCTGGATCTTGGCTAGTATAGGAATTTGGAGTCATCATGGTAGTATTAGAAGAGTTGAAATATAGCAGGTTTCTCAAACTTGGCACTCTCTGAAGAGGTTCATGACATCTAAGGGGTCTAACTGGACATTATGTTTCACATTTAACTGCTGTCTAGCATATCTGGAGAGTAAATAGAGGAAGGCTATCATACTGAGCTTCCAGGGAATACATGGGTCAAAGAAGAAAAGTGGTCTTGGATAACTCTCTTCCAGTTGCTTGTCTCCAATTGTATGTCTATAGAAAAGGACATGTGGCCTCTTCAAGTGGCCTATAAGCTAATAGAGAAGTGGTGATGATATTATATGTTTGAAGATAGTAGGATTGGATCACTTTTGGCTATAATATTGATTGGGAGTGAGGAGATTCAAGTCAAAGGAAATGGTGGAACTAGACTTGAACAAAAAGAAAGAAAAGGATATGCACTCTTCCTTAGGACAGCCTAGATAACAGGAATAAAATAGCCAGATTCTTTTTCTAATCCTTCAATTGATTTTGCTCTGTGAAGTTACTGATATTCCTAAACTTCTCTTTCCTGATCTATTACATCAACTCTTATGATGATTTCTTGATTGTGCTGATTTCTATCATGCATTTATCTGCAATAGGTTCGATCACCAGTATTCTCTGCTGTCAGTACTAAAAGTGTTCTGATTTATCTCCCTTCCCCAGCCTTTCTCCAAGTTGTTCATCTGCTCCAAAAAGTGACTCTGAATTGGAGATCAGAAATACTGAACTACCTCTTGGTTCTGAATCCCAACTACAATGGTCCTGGGGAAGACTGCCAGAGGTGTGTATAGATAAAGGATGCATAGCTTCATGTCTTATATATGAATAGATGCAAAAATGTTTTCCATTATTATCATAATCATAAAAAAGAATAGCCACATTTTATATGTGTGCTTGGTATCCCTTTTATGGTCTTTATAACAGGATAGTCTAAAATATATCTAATATTTCAGAGGGGTGAAGACAGGAACTGAAATACACAAATAAATGATACAAGGTAGGCAGGGATGTATCCCACAGATGGGCCAGGGCAGGATTTTCAGTATTTTTGTGGGGAGAGGGAATGGATGGATGGATTTAATAGACTTTTATGCCATCCCAATCTGTAATTGGTTTACAGACCTACCTGAAGCAATAGCAATAGCAATAGCACTTAGGCTTATATACCGCTTCACAGTGCTTTACAGCCTCTCTAAGCCATTTACAGAGTCATCATATTGCCCCCAACAATATGGGTCCTCATTTTACTAACCTCAGAAGGATGGAAGGCGGAGTCAACCTTGAGCCCAGTGAGACTCGAACTGCTAAACTTCTGTCAGCCAGCAGTCAGCAAAAGTAGCCTGCAGTGCTGCATTCTAACCACTGTGCCACCAGGGCTCTATAGAAATCTATGGTATTTATAGAAAGTCCAGTTTTCTAGTTCTTAGTGGTTGGGCAGAAACCACTAGAAATAAGTGGTCTTTCAGTCAATCAATACTATGGTTATTTAAGGTTTATAATACAATTTTGGAATTGTCCTTGCTTCAGAATTGCAAAATTTTTCAGCAACTATCACTCAACAAGGATCAATGAGACCAGAAGTTTGGAATCTACTTGTGACTAAGACTGTGTATTTTTTATTTATATCAACATATCATAAATTGACAAATAATTGTAAGTGAAAGTAATTTAAACCAAAGGGTCTGGTTTTATGAAGACACTTATCTCTTTTTATATAAAACAAGATACGTCAAGAAAGCCTTATTTATATTTAATGTTTTAATATTAAAAAATTAAAATTAATTTTAAAATTAAAATTAAAAATAAAAAGTTATTTCATTTCTTTGCATTGTTTTAACATTCTGGCATCTTGGTTTGAATTCCAGTAAAATTATTCATTTGGCAGTAGCATCTTGTATACATGTGCATGCATGGTGTAATAATAAACACCTGTAGGGTTAGAAGAAGAAAAAACAATTATGTCCCAAAAATCATTTTGTTTTGTCTCCTTTGTGAGCTGTTTCACAAGACTTTTTCCTTTTCAAGATGAGCAAATCAGACCGGGTAGAAGCAATCAAACCTGTCTCAAATGTCTCTGCAACAGCAGCCAATGAACCAACTACTGTTATCCCTATGGACAAGACAACTCACTTTGTGGCTATTACAGCTGGCTCAGAAAGTGACCTGGGGACAGTTGATTCTGATGATACAGCATCTTCTCCCATAATTAAGCCAACCCCGGTTTTTCCTTCTGGAAATGGACTTCTGGGAGATGAAGACCCCTGTCCTTCCATTTGCATGGTTGGAAATCAAGTGGATATTGATCATGGACTTCCAGAAGATATACAAGTAACAGCAGCAATTGCAGAAGATGACAGATCAAATTCTATCAAGGAGACAGATGTGCAGACTACATATCCAGATTTGGAAGTGCCTTCTTTGAAGAAACCTTTGTCAAACATAGAACCCTGCAGTGATCCAGAGGTGAACTTGGAGAAGAGAAGGAGTAAGTGGAGATGGAAAGCTATTACAGTATAGTTGAGGAGTCTGTCAACAAAGTGTAAAGTGCATCCTCAAACTCTAACAGGAGTGTTTCTTTTTGCTACGTTAATCAACCTGGAACGGAGCCTTCCAAATGTACTTGGAACTCAGTGAGGAATCTTTTCCCATTCTCCTGAAGAATCTTGAACATTATTTATACCCACCTATAGAAACCATAGAGACTCCTAAATCAAGTACAGGTAGTCCTTTACTTACAATAATTTATTTAGCAATTATTCTAGAATAGAAATAGAATAGAATAGAATAGAATAGAATAGAATAGAATAGAATAGAATAGAATAGAATAGAATAGAATAGAATAGAGCTGGAAGGGGCCTTGGAGGCTCAAGCAGGAGAACCTATACCTCTTCTTAAAAATCTCCAGTGATGGAGCGCCCACGATTTCTGGGGGCAAGCTGTTCCACTGGTTGATTGTCCTCACTGTCAAGAAGTTTCTCCTTAATTCCAGGTTGCTTCTCTCTTTGATCAGACATTAGAATGACCCTGAAAAAAATGACTTATAACCATTGCAATATCCCCATGGTCACATGGTCAAAATTCAGCCATTTGGCAACCAGCAAATATTTATGACAGTTAACAGCATCCTGCAGATCATGTGATCACCATTTGTGACCTTCCCAGCTGGTTTGTAACAAGGAAAGTCAATTGGAGAAGCCAGATTTGCTTAATGATCATATGACGGGCTTAACAACTGCAGCAATTTGCTTAAGAACTATGGCAAAAAAGTAAACTGGGGCATAACTCGCTTAATAATTGCCTTGCTTAGCAATAAAAATTCTAGTCGCAGTTGTGGTGGTAAGTCGAGAACTATCTGTACTTGCAAAAGGTCTGTTTACATTTTGTATCCATAAAAAAAAGAGCCCCCAAATGGGAATGCCACTTAGAATATTCAGTCTGAATTCAGAAGTCTATTTTGCAGACAATGAGACAGGTGACTTTATAATGTCCATGTCCCTGGTTATTAAAGGAGAAAAGGAGATTGATTACAATAATATTTATGCGGCTTTCTTGTCAGACTCTACGCAACTTACAGTATTGAAAGCAATAAACATATAACAAATACCAAAGAAAACAAAATCAGTTGTTGACTTCGAGTTAAAATTAATTGTTCCTAAATGCTCTGTAGAAGAGGACTGCTTTTACCTATTTTACAAAGGATAAAAGAGTGGGGGATAACCTGACCTTGGGCAATGTGTCATCACATAAAATACTAATCATTTTGTGTTAACCCAGTCATCAGAAATTGAAGCGATCTTAATAGCATCTTACTAACTAAATTCTTGATATTCTATGAAATTGTTCTATGGATTTTTTTTTTTAAATAACTTACTAATCTCTACAGTATATAGGTATTCACTGAGGGTTTTTTTTTGGGGGGTGGACTTTTCATTATTAGGGTGAATGATTACAGAAATATCTATAGAAAAACAGTTTCTTCATTAAATTATCAGGGCCATTGTAATCATTTCTTAATCTCTTTGAGGTTCCATAAAGAAAAACCCTCATCTGGGACCTAGTGATATTTATTTAGACGATCTTTCAAACTTGGATGCGGAGCAATTAGCACTTTATTTCCCCAAGAGGTATGACTATTGTTTCTGATTTCTTTGGAGAAACTATAGATGAGAAATTAGAATTATTGAATTCAAGTTACAGTAGGAAGGGGCCTTGAATGTCTTGACTAAAGCAAAATGCAGGAATTTAATCATGACCAAAGGTCACTTAACCTCTGTTTAAAATTATTCATCAAAAGGAAGTCCATGATATACCAGAGTAGCAAGTTTCATTGTGGAAGAGTTTATGACAAAGTTTCTTCTAATCTTCAATTTAAGCCATAGTCTAAAGAATTTAATTGTATTCACTAGAGATGTTGTTGAAGCTTCTGAATATTAGCAGAATTTATCAAAGTCCTTAAAAGACTTTGAACGGGATAGTTTGTCCTGATTCAAAAATAATTACAATCTGCCAATAGTTATCATGTACAATGGGCAACTTCAGAAGCCTTGCAACTAATAGTTTTCTTACTACCACATTAGAGAAGAGGAAATCTGAATTCCATAAGTCCATAACACATGTATAAGGCATAAAACTATGATTTATGTGCAGACTGTTTCAGTAAATGTGAGATAAGATGTCTATATTCAGGTTGATTAACATTAATCCGGTACAAGTAAGATGACATTTTAGACGTATGTGTTTATAAATAAATAAAGCAAAAATAAGGAAATTTGTGATTTTTTTCAAAAATTGCAAGACTCAAATTTCTACCAATCCAAGAGCTGTGAATAATGATTAGAGATAAGTTGGAGTCCAAGGGCCATAGATTCCTTACCAGAATTTAAAAGATAAAGCCATAATTTAAAAGATAGAGTCATAATTTAATCACTCTGAAGAACTTTCTGTAGTATGCAAATCACTTCTCCCAAATCTTACTGTAACAGATAATCCAGACATGAGAATAACAGGGAACTTTCCTCAAATAAGTAAAACATGCCATTTTTTTTTTGCCTTACAGGAATAATAGGGATTCACATGGTATATTGTTGTTGTTGTTCAACAACAACAACAACAATAACACCTATACCATACTATTATTATTATTATTTGGTTTTCAGTGATGCTGAACTGAATTGGCCACGAGCACAATCTGACCCTGGAATCTGCTCTCATTCCCATGTGCTGGGCGGTGCAACTGGTGACAGCAATGCAGACATTCTGCTGGAACCCATAGAACATAGCCCCATTCTCTTGTCTCTCTGTGGAGGTCTTGGGGATGATGGAGAATTAACTCATGGTATGTTTAGAGGCAAAGGATAGAATGCAATTTGGTACTGCAAGAGTTTTTATAAAGATCTGACTTTGAGTTGGCATTCTACAGTACTATTTGATAAAGTTGTTCTAAAGGAGATATTTGTTGGGTGGGAAAAATAATATCCAGTTACAGAATGAATTAGGAGACAATTATCTACTGAAGAGCTTCTCTTTCAGGGAGATGGGCAGTTTAGAAATATGAAATATAAATATATTGCCTTCCATTTTAGCAGAGAAGTTTATGAAGCATATAGTGTCCTATCAGGAGTTTGCAGAGAACCCAGCAATTCTTGAAGACCCAAACTTGGTAATACAGATCCAAAAGAAGTGAGTAGGAATGCCATTTTCACTTGTGGTATATGTGTTCCCCAAAGGAGTTTTGTGTAGCCATGTACGTGTATGCATGAGTGAATTCTAGTTGTATTCTGCAAGAATAATGATATCCTTGGCACTCCTTAAAGCCTGCTTTGTTGAGTTAGTGAATTTTGTATGAAGGTGGAACTTGCATTCCCCTCTTATGTGTTCTGGCTCCCAATTATTCCCCCCCAATAAAGACTTATATGTGAGAATAGAAGCTCATACACTTTCATAAACTGAATTCAGCAACCATGACAGCAGAAAATATATTGTAGCTGGAATTGGCTTGTCATGCACTGGACTGCAAATGTTATTATAGGTTTCTTTCTAGAGGTTAGCTAAGAAACCAGGTTTAGATTTTTATGAAAACATATAATGAAACCTATTTCAGTTATATGTTTATGAAACAGACACACACATACCTGCATATTTATAGTACGCTTCAGCTGCCTGTCACAAATATCTCAGATACTTCATGAAACAATGAGATTTAGTTGAGTCTGGCTGGGTTGAAACATTGGACTTTGCCATTGGTTTGTGCTGTTGTTATGGTGTAATGTGCTTAAGCAAATAATTTGGTGCAGTGCTTACACATCTATATATATTCATCCATTTGTATTGCAACATATTTCAGTTCTGTAGTCTTGATGATCCTTTTCTATTACTTTGCTATCAGGCTCATACCGCTATATACATTTTTTTTTTGTTCCCCTCTCTAATTGTAGATACTATAATTGGGCAGTTGCAGCTCCTATGGTTCTCTCACTACAGGCATTCCAAAAGAATCTCCCCAAAGTAAGTTAATATGAATTTGTGTTTAGTAATAAAGTATAATTTCTTATTTAGGTTTTTATGTTTCAACATTTAAAGAGTGCTGTAATTTAGATTCTTAACCTCTTGGAAGATAAACAATTTTTACTCTAATAAACTAATTGGTATTATCTCTCCAAATGACCAGACTAATTAATCAGGCCTACTGAGAAGAAAACCTTTTATCCAAAGTGTCTTAATGCTTTTGAATGCTATTACAGCAATCATTTATCAAGATCATCTTCTTTCTGTATGGGTTTTATGAATCCTAGTTCTCACATTTCCAGAGAATGATAATCACACATGTAAGATGAATTTTAAAAAATGACAATTTACTTAGTAGTAACTGTGAGAGGGACCTCGGAGTCCTAGTGGACAATCACTTAAATATGAGCCAGCAGTGTGCTGCAGCTGCCAAAAAGGCCAACACAGTGCTAGGCTGCATTAACAGAGGGATATTAACACGTGAAGTGTTAATACCACTTTACAATGCCTTGGTAAGGCCACACTTGGAATACTGCATCCAGTTTTGGTCACCACGATGTAAAAAAGATGTTGAGACTCTAGAAAGAGTACAGAGAAGAGCAACAGGGATGATTAGGGGACTGGAGGCTAAAGCATATAAGGAACGGCTGCTGGAATTGGGTATGTCTAGTTTAATGAAGAGAAGGACGAGGGGGGACATGATAGCAGTGTTCCAATATCTCAGGGGCTGCCACAAAGAAGAGGGAGTCAAGCTATTTCCCAAAGCCCCTGAAGGCAGGACAAGAAGCAACGGATGGAAACTAATCAAGGAGTGAAGCAACCTAGAACTAAGGAGAAACTTCCTGACAGTTAGAACAATTAACCAGTGGAACAACCTGCCTCTAGAAGCGGTGAATGCTCCAACACTGGAAGTTTTTAAGAAGAGACTGGACAGCCATTTGTCTGAAATGGTATAGGGTTTCCTGCCTGAGTAGTGGTTGGACTAGATGATCTCCAAGGTCACTTCCAACATTATTATTATTATTATTATTATTATTATTATTATTATTATTATTATTATTATTATTATTATTATTATTATTATTATTATTATTATTATTATTATTATTATTATTATTATTATTATTATTATTATTATTATTATGATGCCAGTTAGGTGCTTATATTTTATGGACATGGTGTCAATTTTCTGTTCAAACATTAGATGCTAGGATTGGAAGTTATATTCCATTTTCCATATTCCATTTACTAATCCAAATTTAACCACATATTGTGTACTCCCATAAGTACTTAAATGTAATATGACATTATAGCTTACTATGAGATTATGATAGTTATATATTTTGGAAATATAATTAGTTGTGAAATGCAGTCTGTTATCTGAATATTGTCACTTTAATTTTCAAATTAGATGGCTAAACTACTTAACAGAAGAAAAACATAGATAAAGCTGTATTAATGATATATCTTCAAAATTAATAATCATGAAAATAATAGTAGAAAGTGAGGAAAAGGTTGATGGAGGGAAACCTAATAATAATATGTGATAAGTAGACCAGCTTTCCAGAATTTGATGATAATGCTCAAAGTATTCTTTCATGTTCCTTGTTAACATATGAATTAGGTTTATTCCTCAAATAAAACATATTCTTATGTTAACAAGGAACATGAAAGAATACTTTGAGCATTATCATCAAATTCTGGGAAGCTGGTCTACTTATTGCATAATTTTATTAGATTTCCCTCCATCAACCTTTTCCTCACTTTCTGCTATTATTTTCATATATAAAAAGTATGACAGAATTGCATAAACCAAGAGGGTGAATAGAACTATTGGTTATCTGTAGTCATCTTATCTATAGTAAGATGACTGAAGAAGTAGAATGTTCTATTTCAAATATTCTATGGTACAATATAAGTATTTATATAATGAGGTACCAAACAAGTTAAACTTGATGTCATTGTAAATTACAAAAAAAGTATTTCCACCTACATTAGTATTCATAGTTCTGTATGTAATAAATGTAATAAAAAGAGATACTTAGACTTAAGTCCAGCATAGGAAGTTCTAATTGGCAACACAACATTACAGACTGCACTGGCATATAAAGATTTATAATCCTCTGTGTTTACCTTCGGGAACCACTTCTGAGGAAAATTGCTCTATGGTCAGATTCTTGGCAATTAATATTTAAGAATACTTCCTCTTCCAGTTAGGAGACACCCCAGTATAATAGACTCTACACTGTAGAATCTGCTGCCTCTTAGCAAGTTGTCAGTTTGGAAAACTTTGGCTTTTAAATTAGTGCCTAACATGTCCCATTTTTAAAAAACCTTGCTCTGACTTCAATGAGGGAAAATATCTAGCTTCTTAACTCTCCACATACAACTTAAGCAGGCCTTACTACTTTACTTCAAAATATATGCTTCCTTCTTAGGTAAATGACTTATTTCCACCACAGAATAGGGTCTTAAGCTACTGTATGTAAACAAGGAACAAATCTCATACTTACTAGCATTGATATTACCTAGTCTGTTAATGAAACATCTGCAAGCAAACAACCAAGCTGAGAGAGCACCAAGGACTCCACAGAATAGACTTTGTACTGTAGTCCAGTGCCAGCCTTCACTGGCCTGCTGTTCTTCCTTGAAGCTTGAAAGCCTCTTCTGACTTCCCTTTTTTTGCTGTCCTGAATTTCTTAACGCTGTTGAATCAATTGCAGTAAGACTCATATCCTTCTATGACATCTTATTCTTGGGAACATTGAAAGTTGTGGGCTGGTTGGTTCATTTTTGAATTATATATTTGGTATTGACATGTTTGGAGATTAGAGCTTATCCAATAATTGTGGACTATTACTATTCTTAATTAAAATTGTAAGAGCTGCTTTTTGGATTCAGTCCAAGTTACCACAGCATTTCTTCATTTTTGTTGTGGTTTCAGAATACTGTTGATAGATTAATGAAAGAGAAGATGCCCAAGAAAGTTGGAAGATGGTGGTTTTCTTGGAGGCGAAAAGAGGTACACATATTGCAATATGGAAAGGAAACATCCCTCTATGATGTCCAGAACAAAATGTTGCAGTTGAAATGGACTTTTGTCAGGTGTACTCAGCCCTAATCAAATTAGGTACCAGCACATGTCTCCTTTTATAGACATGGCCAAATCTAGTATCTTTGTATCCAATCTTTTGTAGCAGAGATGAGTTCCTTGATTTAATGAAGCCTTCTGTAACACGGTAGGTTTTCCATTCTGGGAAATCTGGGATGTGTTATTCCAACTTATCTAGGTGACATCAAATTGGAGAAAGATGATTTAATGCTTGAATGGATATTTAAGGAACATTAACTAAAGATGTTTTTATGTATCTGTAGCATGAAATCAGTGCCAGAAAGTCCAACCAAGTAGGCAATAATCAGGAGGACACTTCTCTTCAGATGTAAGTTGTGATTTATTGATATTGTATGGAACTTGGCATATCTAAGGGCATGGCTGTATTTTCAATAAATAATTATAGTGCAGATTTAATAATTTTGATTAAAATGTCTTAACTCAACATGACAAATAATATTTACTAGTAAAAATCCACATTTAAAACTTACCTTAACAATTTGGAAAAAATAATTAGCCCTCTTTCCCCTCTCATCCCATTCCTTGGCCAGAATTTTATTTTAAATATGAGAATTAATTTGTTGATTATAAGAAATAGACAGAAGAATTTACTGGAGTAGAGATTTAATTATGGACCCGGAATCTATAGCTGAATATATTGTGTAAAAATAAAATAACACAAATGAAGCAAGTTCAAATCTTTCCACTTAGGTTTACCAGATGCTGACTAATAGTTATTATTATTAACAATAATGAAAAATGCTGTGCATCTAATTCACTTAAAATCAGAGCTCTAGGTAGAAGATAAGGGAATAGCCATCTTGCTCAAACTGCAGTTGGTGCCTTTAAAAGAACACTGCATTTGCATACTTCATTTTCTAATAATTTTTTGAAATTGCTTGTTAAGTGTTGTTCAGCTAGAAACCTTTGAATCAACAAGTTTTATAGCATCCTATGAGTTTCCTTCTATCCTTAGCAAAAAAAGAAAATGTAAGTTTAAGGACTTAAATTTTTTTTTTGGAATAAACAGCAAAAAGATGATTACAGCTTTGATTTTGGAAAGTTATAAATAGACTAAACCTCCAGATGGATTTGAAATAAGATTTTTGAATTAATTATAAGAATCCTTCCCATAAGAAAATGCTTTTGTTTTAAATTCTCCTAAAAATGATAGTATGAGACTTTGAAGATTGGACACTAGAGGGAACTAGAAGGAACTAAAGACTATAATTAAGAAGAAAAATTGACTTCCTAATACACAGTAAGCAAAATATCTTAACATTGGACAAGCTGAAGGATATTTTTGAACAATGGACCCAGAAGTTAATTTTAAGAGTGTCAGCCTCTATATATTTCAAAGATGTTATGGAAGAAAAACAAATTTAACCAGACAAGACTGATATGAAAATGGATTTAAAAATGACAGGCTACAAGAATGATATGGAAAAAGATGCTACCCTGGACATACAAAAGAAACCGGCAGATATCTGAATCTGGCATAAATGAAAAATCAACAGAGTGACTGGATAATTTTTCTATACTGGATTTACAGTATGTTAAAACTTAGAATAATTTTGTGAGAATGGAAAAAATGAAAATAAATCAGGTTCTACAACATTATTTAAAAGGACTAAAGATCAAGATTATTAGAAGTAAAAGGAAGAAATACAAAGTTGGTTTATTTGATCAAGGTTAAGATAGATGTGTTGCTATCTCTAGTCTATTCATTAAGTTTGGCCATAATGGAGTTTTGCTGATATTTGGACTGAAATGACAATGTTTTATGGATTTCTTTATAGTTAAACAAGAAATGGGAAGAAGAGAACATTTGTTGTATGTTAAGAGAATGTTTACCTTGGTGTGCAGAGTTGGGAGCCATTGTATTGATTTCTGTTACTCCCTCTTAGACCTGCCAATCTTTGGTCTTTGGAGGATTAGAGTTGCCGTGGAACTATGTCATATTACTTTGAATGATTGAATGATCTAAAGATGTTTGGATGAGGTAGTTTATAAGTGGTAAAATAAACACATTTGGCAAGATATCAGTTGTGATAACTGATTTAGGTGATAACCCTTATTCCTTTAAAAATCATAAGTATTGTATAGGATTTATTTCCTGAATGAGTATTATTTCACATCATGGGACTTGACCCATATTTCTTGGCCCTTACCCTCTTTTATGTTGACAATTTATTTTGATCTTGTGAACCATAGGAGACAAAATGATTCCTCCAGTGATGATGATGTTGTATTATCCCATCAAGGAGACAGATCCATGCCAGACGCTATTACACAGAAATTTCTTCCAACCTACAAGAAGTCCTTAAGACTCTCCTCTGATCAAATTGTATGTAGCTTTGAATATTCTTTTCTATATATTCCTGTTTGACTCAGAAGAAAACTTTCTGTTCAGGAAGGGGCTGCCAAAACACACTACCTAATTGGCATTCCTCTTAGGTGGACTTCACAGTTACTGTTCAAACCTCTCAGTTATGAGTTGCATGTTGGGAAAAAAAAAAAGCCCAGACTTGGCCCTTAAAGTTAAGAAATGTTGGGGCAAATTTGGAAGTGTAGTTGAAAATAAGAGTAGATGATGAAGTTTTGTGGGCCAAATCTTTCCTCTGTTGACTGATGATCAATAATTATTTTCCAAGATGGTATACAGTAGTATTATTTATTTATTCATAAAATGTACATTCTTTTTTTGTTCCAAGAGCCTAAAGGAATGTTTGTAATTCATTCTTCCAATTTTTCTCTATTCCTGGAAGTTGCTTGACTGGAGAGAAAGTGACTGGGCCAAAGTCAAGTACTAGTGAACTTCCATGACTGCATCTCCCTAGTTCTGCCCTAACTACTACCTCACACCAGTTCACCAGTAGGTAAAACATTGAACTGAGATCACTGAAATCCAGGTGCAAGTCCTCAACCAATTATGGAGCTCATTAGGGACCTTTGAGCCAGACACTTTCTCTTAACCTAATGTACCACACCATTGCATCATGCAGATAAAATAAATGATGACTCCAGGTAAATCACCTTGAGATTTTAAAGGATGGGGAGAATATCAGTGAAGTAAAGAATAAAATAATTTAGGCATGCATAATTTGGGGCCATAGCTGAATGGCAAGTTTGACCACAACCAAAACAAGCAAGAGCAAATTTGAATTTGATTTAAATGGAATTAAAAATAATAGTTAAAAATTAACATTCAATATTCATTTTGTAATATTCTGAAGGCTCTATTTAGTGCTTTGGAAATAGGACATGAGTACTACAATGTTAGATCTGAAAGCGGTTATACATCTCTACTTTTTTAAAAGTCAGACTAAAAGAAATGTCTATTTCTATTTTGAAATTCACAGTTCATTAAGCAGAGATAATATATACCAAAGTCTTTCTCAAGATGAACCATTTTGTTTAATCAGTTTTCAGTGAAAAGTAGATAGTCACCAGGGGCATATTTGTCCAAATATGAGCATCAATTTCTTTTTTTTCTTTTTATATGAGCATCAATTTCAATTGGGAATGATTTTAATATAAACATCAAGATAGTTTAAAATCCTAATTTCAATTGAATTGTGACCTTGCAAATTACTGACAAATTTTTGAGCAACAAAGAAGACTCTTTGATGTAATAGCCTCAATTTGCAAACATTTGAGAGAATCAAAAATGGGATGGGCATATGAGTTGCTATATTTTGTCTGATTGCTTGGAGAGCACAGAAAGAAGAGTGAAGTTATCCTTGTGTTCACATTTATTTGAAAACAAACAGTACTGAATTCTGTGGCATTTCTAAATAGAAACTGATTAGGATGTATAACTAACAAAACAGTTCTGAGAAATGTCATGTTCTAAATAAGTATGTTGTAATTGTCTGCCTCTTTTTCTTCTTCTTTTGTTGTAGAAAAAGCTGAATCTGAGGGATGGCCCCAATGAGGTTGTGTTTAGTGTGACCACTCAGTACCAGGGCACATGTCGTTGTGAAGCTATCATTTATTTATGGAATTGGTATGACAAGGTGGTGATCTCTGACATTGATGGCACCATCACCAGGTAGATTCCCACTGGCAATGCTTCCTATAATACTTGACTGTGGATTCTTCCGTGCTACCATTATTTCCTCTTATCATCTCCCCAAAGGAGTTTAAAATTGATCTGTAGTTGTCTACACTTTTGCCAGCCTTGCCAAACTTGTAGAGAATGTGCAGAAATCACTCTGAGTCAACCAGTTACTTAATCTATGATCTAGCTCAGGGGTGGCAAACTCGCAATGTCACGTGACGTGTCGCGACGTATTGCGACTTTCCCCCCATTGCCGGCAATGGGGTGGGCGCGGTTTTGGCATGATGCATCCAGCCTGCGGGCTGGCAGTTTGACACCCCTGATCTAACTGAACTGCAGATGGTGATGAAATTTTAAAAAAAATCCCTTGTTCCCCCAATTTCACAGTTTACAAAAGACATGTGAATGGTTGCTATCAGGGGAAGCTTTCCAACTATAATGCATGTTTTCCTCGGGCATTTAACAATTGCTTTATGATGGTGAAAGGATAGCATACTAGCAATTTTGCAACTGAGCATTTTTTCCAATAACTGTAAATGTGGTTGCCAATGATGGCAATTACCAGAGTGGGAGAAAGGAGTAGATACATCTCACCCATGCCTGCAGAAAAACAACAGGAAGAGGATGCTGAAAATCTCAGCCAGTGTTGCTCATCCTTGACAACTTTAAGATGTAGACATGCTAGCTGGAGAATTCTGGAAGTTGAAGTCCATTCATCTTAAAGTTGCCAAGATTGAGAAATGTTGCTCTAGGCAATGGAAGGAGAGAGATAGCAATAGATGTCATGAAACCTCCTGGGGCACAGCACGTATTGCAGAGAATATTAGACTAGCATAGGGATTTATGCAAGTTAAACAAAAATAAAAAAAGGTCCAACCTATCTCTACTCCAAATTCAGGACTTGGGTTTGGCTAGTCTAAAGACAAGAAGAAACAGGGGTGACATGATAGCAGTATTCCAGTATTTGAGGGGCTGCCACAAAGAAGAGGGCATCAAACTATTCTCCAAAGCACCAGAGGGCAGGACAAGAAACAATGGCTGGAAACTGACCAAAGAGAGAAGCAAACTGGAATTAAGGAGAAACATCCTAACAGTGAGGAAAATTAACCAGTGGAACAGCTTGCCTTCAGAAATCGTGGGCGCTCCATCACTGGAGGTTTTCAAGAAGAAAGAGACTAGACAGTCACTTGTCTGAAATGATATAGGTTCTCTTGCTTGAACAGGGGGCTGTTCCAGCTTCTATTCTATTCTGTTCTATTCTATATTCCTATTCTATTCTATTCTATTCTATTCTATTCTATTCTATTCTATTCTATTCTATTCTATTCTATTCTATTCTATTCTATTCTATTCTACTCTACTCTACTCTACTCTACTCTACTCTACTCTACTCTACTCTACTCTACTCTACTCTACTCTATTATATTATTATATTCTTTTCAGCTTATATGGACTAAGCCGGTTCTGCAGCTTCTGTTGTCATTTTGGGAAAAAACAGAAATGAGCTGGCTTGCTTACGCTCTTAGAGGGCTGAAACCAAAAACAAAACCACTCCTGTTAGAACAGAGTACCTTGAAACATATCACTGCATGTCCAGTTATGAATATTCTGCTATCAGTCTTGCTTTACGTATAGGACAACTTGCAGCTACATTGTGCAGAGTTCATCATATGCATGTTTTTTTTTCTCATCAGGTCTGATGCCCTAGGG
Organism: Azemiops feae; assembly: GCA_023970755.1. Classification (NCBI taxonomy): domain Eukaryota; kingdom Metazoa; phylum Chordata; class Lepidosauria; order Squamata; family Viperidae; genus Azemiops; species Azemiops feae. The sequence goes on along the minus strand of JALGBA010003986.1, from coordinate 1,151,486 downwards.
CATATCTTGCCACATCTTGGGAAAGATTGGACTCATCAAGGCATCGCTAAGCTCTTCCATAAAATCCATCTGTATGTATTAGTAGTCCAGAGATATGAAGATAATGCTATAGTTCATATACAACAATAGCTCTATTAACTTGCTGATACTTTTAAAATATTAGATCCTAATTCCTTCTTCCAAGGCAGGTCAAGCTAGCTCTCTTTTTGTTACTCATATGCCAGCAAGCAAAATGTTTTTAGATAGGCTGTTATATAAGCTGACTGCTGATGATTTGTGATGCATATTTCACGAAGACTGAAATATTGTTTTCTTTTGTTGTTTTTGAAAGTTTATTATTTAAAGTTAAAATAATCTTCTTGAATACTAGCCATTGAAAATCCTGCATCTGCCTACCTTAATCAATTATATATTCTAAAGTTAGAGTTTCCCAACCTTTCTGGTTTTGCACACCGGAGGGGATTCTTCCATGCAAGCAGCCGGCAAGTAAGTGCATGCAACTCCATTTGTGCAAGCAGCGTGCACACGTGCCCGCCCCTCACCCAAATGCAGCCTGCATGCACATGCTCGCCCACTGCTCGTGGGCATGTGTTTGCTTGCTCACCCGCTGTTCCCACGGCCCGGTTGCAAATAGCTCACAGTCCACTAGTGGACCGCTGCCCAGCATTTGGGGAACCCTGCTCTAAGTCACTGGAAGGCCTTATATTCCTTTCTTAAGGATGCAATGTACTAAAATTGTTACCATGTTAATTTTTGATATCAGCAAATACTGAGAAATGGCTATTTCTGCCAATAGCTCGAGGTTGTCCTTGATGCTCTCTGAGCTTGGTTGTTTGCTTGCAGATGCTTTATCACACAATTTGGTAAAATCATCAGTGCCAACATCATCAGTTATCATCAGCTCTGATAATGTTAACTGGTCAAGTAATTAAAATTTTGCAAGCAAACAACCAAGCTCAGGGAGCACCAAGGACTCCATGGTTGTTTCTTATTTAAGATTGTCAAAGAATTGAAATCCTTGAGATTCTCTGCTAACACAACTGCTTAAGAACATGTCAAGTGTAAAATGATATCTATTTTAGACAATGCTTCTAGCTCATAGGAAATTATTTCTATCTCATTCTGGCTTCCTAAGATATGCTTTGAAATTTTTGATGTTCTTCTCCCCTGTCCTAATCTCCTTCTTGAACTTCATAATAAGCATCTCTATGTTAATTTTTATATTAGTGTTTTCAAACAAAGGCTAGTGTACCTCTTATTGGGAATTTTACATGAGCTAGAAGTTACCTATTCTATAGTAAGTCATTGGTAGTTCCAGATTCTCAGTACTGATGTTGTCTTGGTGAATGGCAGTTAGTCGTGGGAAGTACATTTTTGTCTTTATGCAGAATTAAAATATGTGCAAAGCAAATTAACAAGGAAAAATGTAATGAACTGACATTCAACTAAAATATAAAATTGCTCTATAGAAAAAGGAATAAGCATCATAAGAAACTTATAGTATGAATAAAGATAGGATGGTCAATATTTGGGCCAAGCTATTAAAACTGCATTCAATAACAACATTTGTTGCTATTCAATTATTTAGGAAGCATTGTCCTGAAGATATTGCTTTTGGTATCAACTACCTGATTAACCTAGCCAGACTGCAACATTTTGCTGATTTGAGCAAATCCCCCACAAAGTAAAATAGGCTTGGACCTGGTTAGTACTTGGCTGGGAGGCCACCAGGAAATCTCAACCCTAGCTTCAACTGTGACATTGGAAAAAAAAAGGAAAATAATTATGACAAACCATTTCTATATAGCCCCAAACTATATGTCCAAAGATTCTCCCGGAGTTGAGTTTAACCTGAAGGAGTCTTTGCCTGTATAACCAATGTGACATAGAATATTGTCTTCATAGTAATCCCTTCACTTTATTAACCTATAGTGACACTGTGGTGTGAAACCATATTTGATTGGCAACACTATATCTATTATATGATCCCAGATTTGTTGGGATTTTGCAGGGGAGAAGTGACAGTGGAGAGGCCTTTGAGAAATACTCTAAAAATATTACTTTGTTCTATTACTTTCAAATGTGTGTGCCTTTGGCCCAGTTGTAAGAGCTGATTGGGAACAAAAGCAGTTGCGCCATTCCTGCTGGAGGGGGAGATCAGATGAGGGGGATGTTAAGCAAAATGGTTTCATTCCATTTGGTATCGTCTCCATTCTAGCAACGGATACAAGTTTCTCTATTGTTCAGCCAGAGCTATTGGCATGGCACACATCACCAAAGGATATTTAGAATGTGTCAATGATAAAGGTTGGATGCTCCCCAAAGGACCTATCCTGCTGGCACCTAGCAGCCTTTTCTCAGCATTTCATAGGTAAGTATTTCCATGTAATGGTAGAGGGTGGTGTCTTAATTTGTGTGAGCATTGTTTTATTGCTTTCTTCGGACATCATAGAAATGCACAAGGATGTGATATTTGAGTAAGTATGACCTGGAATTCATTGATTATGGTCCCATGTAAGGAGAAAGATGAAAGCCCTAAATTAAAATTTGGGTTTGCATCTGGAATTACAACCTCCCCTGACAAACAGGTGTCAGAAATTAACACTTTATAATTACTCCCCCCCCCTTTAAAAATCTTTAAGTACTTGATCAAGAAGAATGAGGGAAAAAGCAAGTTCACCTTTCTAAACTATTTATCCACTGCATTATAGGGAAGTGATTGAGAAGAAGCCGGAAGTCTTCAAAATTGCCTGTCTGACAGATATCCGAAATTTATTTGGTTCCAATAGCTGGCCTTTCCATGCTGCTTTTGGGAACAGACTAACTGTGAGTATCAGTAGAATGAGGAATATGTATAAAGGAAATGAAGCCCTTGCTGATTATTATTATTATTTTGACATATATGCTGCTTGTGGTTTCTTCCAACAGGATGTCTATGCCTACAAGGAAGTGGCATTGCCAGAATCCCGGATATTCACTGTAAACCCCAAAGGGGAATTGACCCAGGAAATCATAAAAATTACCAAGTCCACGTAAGCCTGCAGATTAGCCTATCCTTTTGCAGTCTGTAAATGTTGTAACGAACGATTTGCTTAAACAAAACATCTAAGTGGCTAATATAGGCAAAACTATGCAGTGACAAGTTTCTTCCTTCATCATGTGATTCAGCTGAAACATTCTTCCACCTCTACCAGCATCATTCAGTTATATACAGCTCAGACATAAAGCTTTCTCCCAATTGTGCTGGATTTGAATGGAATCCTGTTGGATACATTCCTAAAAAGTAGAATGTATTCGACAGCATTCCATCCAAATCCAGCACAATTGGGAGAAAACTTGAATAAAACCTGAACTTATAAAATCTAATATATATATTTAAATTACATAAATTTTATTTTTGCCCTGGCTCTAAAAAGTAGAAATAGCCAGGGAAAAATAAACTTTACGTAATTTCAACATATATTAGATTTTATAAGTTCAGGTTTTATTAAACTGAAACAGAGTACTATTTCCCCATTTGGTTGCATTTGCATTTATAATTTTTACAACTTTTGAAGTTGGATGTAATTTCTAAGGCCACATGTAGCCTGGTCCCTCAGACTGTGCACCTGCATGTATAGAGGAAATTATGGAAGCATTAAGGGGGATGTCACCGCATTATATGGCAAGTGTTCTTAGAAATGAGCACAAGCAAGAAAGCTTACTATAGATTACCACTATCTCTGTAATGGGTTTAATGTGAGATCCATAGTTCAGGAGCATGTGTATGGGGTGGACATAAGGGTATAATTAAATAAGTGGTGGAATTCAGCCAGTTCGCACCACTTCGGCAGAACCGGTAGCTAATTTTTTGTGGCCCAGGCCCAGAATGGACTTCCGGAAGTGGCATCCACATAGAGAACCGGTTGTTCACATATTGAATCCCACCACTGAATTAAATGCATTTATTAACATAATAAATAACATAAGTAAAAACAGGTAGCCCTCGACAGTAATTGAACCCAACATTATAGTCATAAGTCATGCTGGTCATTAAGTGGGTCATGTGATTGATCCAATTTTATATTATTATTATTAGTAGTAGTAGTAGTAGTAGTAGTAATAGTAATAATAATTTTGCAGTAGTTGTTAAGCAAACCCATTATCTGCAATGAATATTTTTTTTGCCAAACAGGAAGTAAATGCCAGTTTCTGGCAAAAATGTAAATCGCAGTCATGTCACTGTGGGATGATGCAAACAGCTATAAATGCAAGCCAGTTGCTATGTGCCCAAAATGTGATCACTGCAGAAGGGAAGCAGCCATCCTAACTTCAAATCCAGATCATAAGTGTGTGTTTTGGGGGTCCAGCATAACTTTGAACATTTGCTAAGTGACCAGTTATGCCAGGACTACCTATATTTGCTTCCTTAATAAAATTTAGGAAAGGTGTGTACTCTGAAACTATAAATGTGCAAGAAAAGATGCTTGCTGTTTTTAATTGTCCATGTCTTCTTTCTTCTAGGTATGAGCGCCTGGGTGAGGTGGTAGAATTTCTCTTTCCACCTATTGGCAAAGATGTGGTTGCTTCTCTGGCTTGCCCAGAGTTCAGCCAATTCTCTTACTGGAAACCATCCCTGCCTAGCGTAGACTTTGAAGACTTTGTCTGATTGTTCAGAACCAACATTATTTCCCAAGGAATCCTTATTGGTCCTCCAATATGATGGATAGGCAGCAAAATAAAGCTTGCTATTTCTCCTCCATTATGCAAACTACTTGGCCTTTAGAAAGGATGTGTGTTTGTAGTGAGTAAGGAACATCTTGTGTGGAAATGTGTTCTTTCAACCCAAGATTTGACTGATATGCTGTATGATTAAGTATTTGTGATGTCTTTAAGTGATTGTACTCTAGTCTTTATTCTTAGATTGCAAATAGACTTCATGATGTGAATAAGGGCGGAAAGTGTCCACTCCTCCCATCCTCCAGTGTTTGGGGTCAACAGAACTCATGGCCTAGAAGATAAGCAGCTTATATAGAACATTTTTCTTCCACTCACCAGCACAGTGCTTTAAAACCTACCAAACCATGTTTCATCTAGATGTTAGTATTCTAAAAAAAATGATACCCCTTTCATAATGCTTTCAGTTCTCTGCTGTTTTTGTTGATTACAGTATTATGGATAGGACATTGTTTAAATATTACTTCTGAATACTGTGACTTTTAAAAAATATTCTCTAGTGCTGCTCTGAACTAGACCCCTGGTTTTACAGAGCCTCTTCTGAATCCTGAACTTTGTCTCTTGAATGTAGCAATAGGCATGAACACTGTGACTTGCTGCAATGGGATATTTTAAATCATGACGATAAAGAAAATGTAGTCTTTGACCTTATGGTAATTAATAGCTGCCAAATTATTTTCTTTATTAGCTATGATATCTTTTATAATGTCTTTGGTTAGAGATATAGTCAAACACCAAATGTCTATTAGCACGGGTAATTCTGAAAATCAAAGATTATATATTCTTTATCACAAGGGCACCAATAGTAAAGATGGGGAAAGTGCAATACGAAAAGCAAAAATCACTCATTTTGTAAGATTTGTGCAGATTTCTTTTCTCTAGCGGACATTTATAGTTTGTGAATTTAATGAAAATTGGATTCAAGGAGCCAGTTCTTGTTCTACTTCACACATTTTCCTCCTTCATAAACCTAGGTACAGTGAACAAAAGGACATTTCACTCAAGTCCTATGAGCCATCTGTTTGCAACATTCTATGAATTTCCTATGGTCTTCATTATACAGACCTTGTTTTCTGTCAAGAGGAGGTGATTTCTAGTTATGAAATATATGCTACATATGTAGGAATTCCCAACTTCAAACTTTGGCATCAGTTTAAAGGATCAGGTGACATAAAGAGTCTCAGCCCCAAACCCTGAAAAACTGCAGAAAGTATTTTCAATAAACCTATGAAAAAGTGTTCTCTTTGTCATCACTGTTGCTATGTGGTATCCTAAGCAATGACTTCCAGTTCTTAACCCCAAAACTCTGTAAACATAATTCTGCTGTGAATAGGAGATACATCACATTGTGATGTGAATAGGAGATACAGTACATACTTAACTTGAAGGATCTTGTACATTTGAAAACTTAGCTACAGTATCTTATTTGATAACTTAGTCTTTAACATGCTAAATTAGTGTGAATTAAAATTCAGAATCTTATCAGCACCTGTTGAATTTGTACTTTAATATTACTGAGTTTATCAATCTGATTTGCTCAATAGGTTGTAATTGGCCAGTTGTCCAGCATAGTAAACCATAAAATGATTTGTTTGTTTTTGGCCTTGCATTAGACATTAAATGATTAATATATCATTGGGCTGAACACAACTCCTGGAGACTACAGGGGTGCAACGTTTAGGTTTTTTTTTGTTTTTTGTTTTGCAAAAGCAATTATATAATTGAGATTTTGGGTTTGAAGACTAAATAAAAGAATCCTAAATCAATATAAATTGCCATGCTGGATATGTGCAGGCTGGAGGACCTAAGATATCATTAGGTGATAATGTTAGGTGATAATTTCACATTGTCTCCAAAACTGACAGATGATGTATCCTAGTTTTGAAAAAAAAAATCTCTTGAAAGCTTTGTCCAATCTAATCCTTAGTTTAAAGATAACAGAGCCAAAGAATCTGGAGGGGCTTTGATTTTCCACAGAAAAAGAATGAGGAAGCATCCCAAATACCTGGTCATGGGCTTGCCCATAATGAAGAGATGTTGTTCTATTTAAATTATATTGATTGATTCCAAATGTGCACACATGAGCATTTTATACAAACCTAGACCTCCTTTCAGTGGCATAGTTCCCTCTTGGTTTGCTAATGCGTGAGTGGATTTTGCAAATCAAAGTGGTGTTACTGCCATAAAGTATAAACTATATATCTATACCTACATCTCTCGTCTTCTTCCAGTTTTTACCAGTGATCCAGAAAATAACATTGCTAGTCAGTTTTGTTCCATTTTCTCAATATCTTAAATGCCTATATAGTTTTCTGGAAATTTATCTTTAGAAGATGTTTCAGTAATACAATTCTGGAATATTTGGTGAGAGTTTCCTCTCTTCCCACAACCCCAATAAAAACAATAATTCAGCTTTAACCACCAACAAATTTTCCTTTAAAAAAAAACAACCAGCTAGACTAAACAGGATTATCATTATTGTTACAATTATAGCCACAACCTACCAGAAACAACAAATAAACTTGAAACCTCCTTCACATTTAATATAATACCCTGTTTCTTGAAAATCTCCGCAAAAAGACATAGTTTGTAAATTGTCAGTCAGAAAACGGATTAACTACAAGTTTGTTCAAACCTTCAAATCCAAGCCTAAGAAATAAATCGAAATGGTAGCATCACAGTTGAAAAATGGATTAATACCTATTTTGTTTGTACCTCATTTCCCACTATTCTGATCTGTTGGAAATTGGCTATTGCCACTTGCTGTCATATCGTTTTAAATAAGGATCTTGGCTAAGGTATGTTTTAAAGACTACTGAGAGCTATCTTTATCCCTTAGATAAACTCTTATCTGCCTTACATATGAACTACAGGTAGTCCTTGACTTAAAACTTTTCATTTAGTGACTGTTGGACATTACAAAGCACTGAAAAAGTGACTTATGACCAGTCTTAGCACTTACAAGTATTGCAGCATTCCCAAAAACATGCGATTAAAATTCAGCCACTCGGCAATCAGCAAGTGTTTACAATGATTGTATTGTCCTGGGGAGACATGATCACTGTTGTCAACCTTCCTGGCTAGTGTCTGAGAAGCAAAGTCAATGGGGAAAGCTGTATTTGCTTAACAATCACATGACTTACATAATAACTATGGTGATTTGCTTAATCATCCCAAAAACAGTTGTAAAATTGGGCATAACTCACTTAACAACTTAGCAATGGAAATTCTGGTCCTAACTGTGGTCATATATAGAGGACTAGCTGTATTAGTAAATCGATTGGGCAGTCATTCAAAGCACAAGTGGTCTCATTTAACCGATGTTACCATGTATATAGTGACAACCTCAAATGAGAAGGAAAATGGCTCGTTTGTAAAGTTGGAATCATGACACATAGCCCTGTAGCAACATTTTTTCCAGTCTAATACCCTTCAAATGAGCTTGACTGCAATTCTCATAAACCCCAGATAGCAAGATCAATGAGATGAGGAGGTTGATAATCAAATGCATTTGAAAGGAACTAAATTAAGGCAGTTCCTGCCATATAATCCAGTTCTTGATTGATATGAGCCAATGCATATAGAACTAGAATTTGAGATAATAGAATGTATGTAGATTATTTGCATATGGTAAACCACTTTACCCAGAGTATCGCTTCCTGCAATATTTAATGCAAGAGACTGTAGAGGACTGGAATTGACAAATGGAAATATATCATGTCCTGTAATAAGGGGCTTCTATTACCGTACTGTAATAGAGGCCACTCCCAACAGCATGTGACAGAAACTAATGTAATAATACTTCCAAGAAAAGGGGAGAGGTTATATAATAGTCAAATAGGTCTATTCATTGGCTTTAACGATAACAAACCAAATGCAGCCTCCACATTAGAACTTTTGTACCTCCAACATCTGGAAGTAAACAACTATAATTTCATGAGTGTCTCTAAATTTTTTCATAAAATGTGGATGCTTGAACTCAGAATGCTGAACTATACTTCATGTTCAAAATCTTAGATAACTTACGCGTAAGTTTAATTGAAACCAGTTACAGTTACGTCTGGTAAATGTATGTACAATAAGATCAATTGCCAGGCCCCAAAACATTGATTATGAAACCCACTAATAAGTTCCAACCTCTCCACAAAGCCACCCCATGAGAATTCGTTACAAAAAAGAGGGGGGGGGGAGTGAAACCCGTGCCTTTTTCACAGGGAGCGCAGAATGTTCAGAAAAAGTGGATTGAGTTGAGGATATCACTCATAACAACTAATGCCACTAAATTCAAACACAAGAGAAGATTGGAGAAATTGTCAGTGCCATTTGAGGGAAGGCCCAGAACATACTGCTCTTGTTCAATTGCTGGCTTGCCAATTTCTCCCTCCCACCTTATCAAGACACTGTGCACTCTTCAACGTCTTAGATGGTTGCCATAGGGACCTCACTCACATGCTACCTTCTGAATGTCCACTTTAATGTATGGGTCTGGCATGTGCTCTGCAGGGTTGCTGCTGCTGGAGGAAATCCATTAGGTGCCATATTGGGGCTTCTCAGAGCAAGGAACCAAGGCAACAAACCACACCATGGGATTTCAGTCTCACCTTCATCTGAGGAGTCCTCAGAAGGAAACACTGAGATAGTGGATTTCTCCTAGATTGGCATCAGGAGGGCATTGGATGAAGTCCTGAGATCAATACATTAATGCCCTGATCTGCTGTTTGAAGCAGCCATTGAATCTTCCCTGGACATCCTGTTCTGTTTGCAGAATAATTGCTCTGTTGGGGGACTTGGAATTTGAGGACAAAGAACATAAAGGTTTCAAATCTCTTTCTGGGTGGGATATCTTTCATTACATATGTTTATACTGTCTGACATAATGTGATATATTTACCCAGCTTAATAAAAGCAACATTTACATAGCTGATTTCAAGTATTCAAAGCATTTCATGCACATTATTTTTACAACAACCCTGCAAGGTAAAAGAAAGAGAAAGATGAATGGAATATACTCTGGTTTAGAGCAAAGGTTTGGCTGGAAAGATTTTTTTTTTCCTGATAAACATAAATTCCTATAGAGAAATGCACTAGGATAATTTCTTCTCTTTCATTAAGAGTATTGGCTTTCTTCTTTGATTTTTAATTTTGCTCTGATTCATTATTGAGAAGTGGCATAAAATTTTGTTATGGAATAAATTACTAATTTGGATTAATTTCTTGGGCACTACTCATCAGTAAGAGTAGATCATTCCTGAGTGCCCATTGGGCTGCTAGACCAATAAAGAAAAACTAGACACAACTATCATTTTGTTCCAGGGAAGAACAAGAAAAAGAACTGGCAGCTTAAACATGAAGAATGATACAGCTATACTAGGAAAGCATCTCTTGATGCTCTTCATTAGCAGTTGACTAGGTTAAAGGTTGTGAATTAGCTAAGAAAAGGGTTAGGAGGTGAGCAGGAAATGAAACGTTTTGCCCTCCTGCAGTAACTATGTACATTCTTGTTTACATTTTCATTTCTTCATATAAACTTAAGCATAGTATTCCATCCAGAGTTCTCACCTGAGGCACAAATGACCAGGTTCAAATGATATTTTGTACACTTTATGCAAGGACCTAGCTCACTTCAGAGATCTCTAATGCTGGGAAAAGTGGAAGGAAAGAGAACAACTAGTGATAAAGTGGGTGGACTTGATTATAGGAGTGATGTGTGAAAATCTTGAAGGACCAGGTCAGTGACAGCTCATTCTAGAGAATGTTAATTTATGTGTCTACTAACAGTTGAGGCCAGATTGATTGCACTAAATCAACCCACCAGATAGTTGTATATTGTGTCAAGAAGGTACATCTAGTAATTAGCTCTTTAGGAGTTGCAAGTAGAAGGACAGCTTTTTGGATCCAAAGGAGGAAGGGCCCTTCAGATCTAGTGTGGGCTGTATGTGTGTCATGGATTCCTTAAAACTTAAACTCCTTTATAACTTAGAATATATTTGTGTGATAGTTTCACTAATGTATGCATTTTTATGCATGTTTCCCAAATACATATGTGTAGGTGATTACATACATACACACACACACACAAACACACAAACACATTCTGTATTGCTGAATGGGGAAATAATATGAATTTTGAAGAATATTTACTTCTACTCGTAGATTGACTTGAAATAAAGTAAATGTGAACTAAAATTGGATTATTACATGCCATTTCTGTTACACTACCTTAAGAGCAATTCCTTTGAAAAGAAGGCTATCATTCTCAAAAACAAATAAGTGAGAATAAATAGAAGAAGAATTGGTTGTTCAAGAGTGCCCAAGAAGAAATCAGATTAAAATATGTTGGATACAATAATAATTATCTTGTGCAACTGAACTTCTTCCATTTTTATACAAAAATAGGAAGAACAGTATAGCAATGCTACAACACTATATTATGCATGCTTTCTTTTCTTCTATTCCTAGAATTGCAATAAGCTATCTGTTGGATCTAACCTGGTGACCTGCTCCTTACCATCCTTCATGCAAAAGTCAGATTGCACAGTTTTTGAGAATATCAGCTTGAAAAATTCAGCTTGATCACTGTAGGACAATGCAATAGGGGAAATAACTATGTTTTGTACAAGGGCATTCTTTTATTCGGTTCAGCTCTTATCATGCCGCTGACCTACATGAATACCCCATAGGTTTGTATCAGTTGATGCTATCAGGTAGAATTCAAACTCGTATTTTGGAGATTTTTTTGACATTTATATAAAATGGGTGGAGGAAGTCTTCTTAAATCAGAGCTGTCACATGACTCTGAGTATTGTATTATGGCCTCTGAAAATAATTTCTCTTCTAGTAGATGAATAAATCTGGCAGATATTGGGTTTCTTTGTTTCAGTCCTTAAGTATTAGATTTTGATTTATTCCCAAAGCAAAGAACCATTTTAAAAAGATTGTCTCCAGTTTCCACTTGAACTGAACTATGTATTAGAAATGTAACCTAAATATGACCTGAAATATGGGAAGGCACTCTGCTATGTAAGTACAGTTGTTAAATATCTGTAGAAAGAACACTTAATGACAAACATACTTACATTGTAATTAAAAAATCATATCGAAGAAATCAGGGAAAGGACTATAGCAGCTTTTAAAGTTCAGTGACCTTCCCCCTCTCAAAACCAAAATAAAACCAAAATCCTGGTACCATCTCTTTGGAGTCTGTACGATATAAGTTAGGTATACTTTGGACTCAATATAACTAATGTTGGTTGTTTTTCAGCTTTCCTTCTAGGAGACCAACATCTTCGGCTAGTTCTGTAATTTTTGCTTGGCAATCCAACAAGTTATTCTTGAGCACAGTTATTTCCTCAGAGTGTGTAGTTAAAGTTTTGTTAATATGATTCATGTAACCCCACATACTTCCTGCATTGTTCTCCAATTCATTTCGGATGTGTTCTAGGCTTCCCGTTACTGTGCCCAGTCTGCCACACGTATCTTCTATTTGGGCCACACGGTCATCGAACTGGAGCACTTCTTTCTGCAGGCCGAGAGCCAGACTTTTGCAGTTGCTCAAGTCATTGATGATCCTGGATCTCAGCCTTTCAAGGTCTCCCTTTAGATTCAAGACACGCTTGTTACTGAAGAAAAGCTGGGAGTCTTGATTACTGATCTTTTCTTGAAGTGAATGGACTTCATCTTCTATCTTGCGCTCATGATCATCCAAGGATGAGTTAACATGCACTACTGAGTCAGAGTACTGGGAAACAGAATCCTTCAGCCCAGTTAGAGATTTAGTCATGGTGTTCAAATTGATTTTTAATAATGTGATCTCACCTTGCAAGGTTCCAGCTGTTTCCTCCTCAATCCGTCTCTGCATCTCCAAGATAGTAATATTGAGTTTTTGCAGCAGATCTGAGTTGCTGTCCATTCTTAGCAGTAAATCTTGGTTCTTGTTTTGGCAGTCTTCTATCTCTGTACGGAAAATTTCTACATCTTTGGATTTGGACGTGCAACCCAAGAAGCAAGTGCTCTCCAAGTTAGTCAGTTGGCTCTGTAGTACTTCCATCTTCTCATCTGTTTCCCTTGTTATGGTAGCAAGCTCTCCTTCCAAGAAGGGCATTACCGCTCCATCTAGCCCCACTGCAGAACTGACATTATTCACATCTCCTACAATAGTTATGAGTCTCTCCTCCAAGGTTCTCATTTTGTTTTCAAAAAGAGCTTTTGTGCCATCTAGCTCTGATCCCATCAAACCTCTCATGCTGTCCTCTACATTAGAACAACAACTTCCTATTTCCCTCTCTGTAAAATTCAGCCTAGCTTCAAGGTCCACAAAGTGTCCTTCAAAGAGACTCCCCAAAGTGTCAGGGGACAATTCAATATCTACCCTAGAGTTTAGATTTTTCTGAGACTCAGAAATACTATGTAGGCCTTTTTCCAAAATATCCATCCGTTCAGTGAGGTAGTTCAAGTTGCTACAGCAGTTTTCTACAACTGTCAGTCCTTGAATCTGTGTTTCCAGCTGAGAAATGTCTTTCTTGATTTCCAGTTCTTTGCCATCCAAGATCTGTTGAAGTCGGAGGTTGGCTGCTTTCTCTTCCTCACATTGCTGTTTTACTTCCTTGATCTGGTAATCACATGTTCCCTGAATATTTATCAGTTTTTTCTCAAAGCCATCCAATAGCTCCACCCTCAGGTTGCTAAGTCTGTTGTCTATATATTCTTCTAACATATCAATTGAGGTGAGTGGTGAAGGCCGAGCTGATTCCATTAAATGTTTGATCTGCCCGTCATGATCTAGGACCATGCCATGCACTTCTTCAAGTAGGTTAGTCTTGATTTTCAGTGAATCACTCATCTCAGTCACTTTGCTTAAGATCTCACCCACAGGTGGATAAGGGGAGAGCTCAGCTTTGTCTGCAGCATCCACAATTCCATCAGGAATGATTCCGAATCCCATGGCTGAATCAGGAACAGTTGGACTATTCATGAGGGATCCAATCATTTTACTAGTATCTTCCTGGATGGCAAGTCGCAAGTGATCCCCCAAGCCACTCACCATATTGTATAAGGTATCATAAGACTGTGAGAGACGTCTGACCTCCTCTTCTAGATGGTCCAGTCTGTCTCCAAACACATTAGGCATTTTTAGACCTAGGAGCAGGACATAAACAGAAATAATGTGACTATTACTCTTTTGTAGATACACTTAGATGATTATTGTCTGGATTCAGGCCATGCTATCCATCAGGGGACCAAAGCTATGTGTGTGTAATGGTATGTGGCAATGACCTTGGGAGACAGATAGAAGAACCATAGATTGGCAATTGTTAAATAAGTGGCAACTGAGTCTGCAGAAAAACTGGAGGTATGCTAAACAACTGAGAAGGGACCCTCTCTAGCTTTTAGGACTATAAAGATGGGAGGGGAGAGATGTACTTTCAGACTTGCAAGATTCTGTTAATGTAACCTTATCATAATTTTAGAGCTAGTATTTCTGAGTGTGCTTCTTGCCTGGACTATCTCACAAGGCTGAGAAGGACTTTGAGCAGCTTTTACAATGCATATCTAATCACTGCATAATCTCAAATAATAATCCAAAACAGGCTTCTGTGCATATGCCACATCCTTCTACCTTTCAATGGTACCAGAAGAGGTTGAAATGAATGAGTAATGCAACATGCCCATTTCACTTTTAGAAGTAAGAGGGCACGGCTGCTTTACCAGCAGCTTTGGGGCTTCCTTTGTTCAAGTCTTTGTCAAAATAACTCATCCATTTGCAGATCTGCACAGCATCCTGGGAAGGGACAGAGCAGCCAGCCCATTGTTATCAAGAGCAAAAGCAGCTAAAATGAGTCTTTCTGTTGCTCTACTAACGATGCTCTGCCTGACTCCCAGTATAAGCCTCTTAAATTTATTTAGAGGTGGGTGAATCTGGCACTTTCAATTTATTTTACTTTTCCATTTTAATTTTGGTTTACTCCATTTCTGCTTTTGTTAGTTTTGTAAAAACAAAAATCGTATCAACATTTGAACATATTTTCATTGACATTATTTCTAGTTAACACATTTTGTAGCCTCATATATGTATTCCCCCATTTCACCACATTCAGCATTCTTGCATATATTTCATTAATTCATCTACTGGAAAACCTTCCTGGAGTCAAATATTTGCATTGCTGAAGAGAGAGAAGTCTGCATTTTGAAGAAGAATTGCATTTCAGTTTGTATAGTGATCTGAATACGTACTGAACAAATTTCTCCTCTGTTTCTATGTATTGAATAGTCTGACTGGGTTCATACCACACAATAAGTTATAATATAGTTTGTTTGGGCTTTCAGGATGTGCAAAATATTTCATTTTGTTCTTTCTCCCAGCTGTGCTGTTCAGTTTTTTTCAGGGCTAGTATCTTTCCACAAGTAAATCTTTTATAAAAGAAAAAAAGTTGTGATGTCCTGGATGTTATATGACCACACAACGGATTTTGATTTAATATGATACATGAACCCAATTGTGGTTGATTCAATAAACCATAATTAAACCAAATCATAGCTTTGCACACTACATGACTTCATAAAGCTAATGGTCTTTTTCGGAGTTTGGAGAACAGCCATTACCTGGGTACTAAATGTTCAGCAAAACCTGTCATTAATTAACTGTATTTAGCACCTAGTCTCTATACTGAGATTAATTTTACATTATAGATATCCTGTAATTTTTTAGATGTAATGATTTGCTCCCCATTCTTGCTTTTTCCTTTGATCTTATCTGGTGACTTCTGCAAAAATCAAAAGTTCAGCATTATTTTGAGTCATATTAGTGGATGTTTTTAAAAAGACACAAATATCCAAATATGCTTTTTTTTAAGTTTTAACCACAACTATGATTACTTTTATAAAAATATAATATAATAGTGTATGGGCACTATTAGGGGCATGATGGCTCGGATGTTAAAATGCTGGGCTTGCTGGCTTTAAAGTCACCAGCCCAGGTTCAAGACCTGAGCACCGCCCAATGGGGTGAGCTCCTGGTACTTGCCCCAGCTCCTGCGCACCTACTAGTTTGAAAGCATGCAAATGTGGTAGTAAATAGGTACCACTTTCATGGAAAGGTGACAGCGTTCTGTGCGCCTCGGCATATAGTCATGCTGGCCACATGACCAGGGAAGTGTCTTCAGGCAATGCTGGCTCCCTCAGCTAAGAAATGGAGATGAGCACCGCCCCTCGAGTTGGACACAACTGGACAGGGAAACATTTACCCTTACATTTATGGGCACTATAGAGGCATCACATAGAATGAATTACTATGCATGGTAGATATCCTGTCTTAATTTTTCTGGTCAGCCAGACTTTGACTTATGTAGGCATGTATAAACATGTGAATGTGTGATGTGTTTCATTTAGAGGCTGAGCAATAAAAATTGTAAGCCTGTGCTTGTTTTTGCATGTCCAACAGATCTGGATAAAAAAGAACAAGGAGCCCTGGCAAGATCATAAAGACCGTCTTTATGATCCTCGGTGTGACAAAGTCAGATTTGGATCCTCACCATAATTATTCTTTTTTGGTATAGGAAATGAGTCCACAGGGATTTTGGGATGAGGCGGAGCTCTGGGACCTGGAAACATCTTCTGAGTTGGAGGCATCTTGGGGCTGGGATGCTGGGATGGAATTCCTGGTTGACTAGTGGGATTATCATGATGGCATCCTTCTCCCACAAGACCCGGGCAGCATTTCCATGCTATTTCAGTGATTGTCTTGTATCCAATCTTGTACCTGGGTCTGAAGAATGTGCGATACCTAATAGCCAGGAATAAAGAAAGGTAGAGAATTAAGAAATTAAGAATTAAAAATCTGGATACCAATGTCTGTAACACAAGGGTCATGGAAACCTAAAAGGAAAGAGTGATGGATTATGGAATCACATATAATTTTAGATTGAATTAAGATTATATGATGTGTTAAGACTTCCAAGGAGGATTGGCAATGAATTCACATACTGAACATTTGCACAGTGTTTAGAATAGTTTTAAAGTACATAGTTATGTCTTGGAACACTTGACAAACGTCTGACTGGAAAGAAGTGAAATGATGAGGCAAGAAGAATATCATGAAGGCGGGACACAAACAAACAAATCAATCAGTCCCAACTATAATTGTAAGAAGGTAGGAAAATCCCAAAGGTGCTTTTCCAAAAAGCACCTGGACTTTCTTTCTTTTTTTCCTTGAAAATGTTTCCCTTCTTCAGTTCTCTTGGATGTTTTCTTCTTGGATGAGAAGCAAAACGTTTCAAGGAAAAAAACCAAGAAAGTCCAGTTACCTTTTGGAAAAGCACCTTTGGCACAACCATGCTCTGGGTGATTAAGAATCTGCATACACTAGGTAAGAAAATCAATATGAATATTTTTTTTTACTATAACTTCAAAATGTATTTTAACACTAGAGGGCAGCAACTTCCATACATAGAGTGTGCGACCTTGGTTTGCTTGGGTTGGAATACAGGATCTCAAAGCCTCTCAGCTGGCCCCATTCTCACCCCAACTCCGCTACACCTGTATCAGGATAGTTAAACTACCTGTAGCCCATATTATACCAGAATTTGAAAAAAAAAGTATTTAAATGATCAGATGATCATTTAGTGGATAGGGGCTATTTATGTCTTTCTCCAGTGCAGAAATCCAAATTAAAGCACCCTAATTGATGGCTAGCCAACCTTTACTTGAACACAGCAAGTAAAGAAGAGCCCACCATCTTTCTGGATAATTGATTCAGTTTTTGAACTGCTTGTGCTTTTGGAGTTTTTCCTAAACTTCAAACAGAACAAATGAATTATGAAATGAACTTTATGCGGACGTTATCCATGTTCCATATTATCTAATGAGTGCAATGGTTAATCAGATTGCACAGTTAAACACTTCCAAATCACCTGACATGACTTCAGCCAACATCATATTTTCCTCTAGAGACAGCTCATGCATTCTGCTGCCAGCCATTGCGTGACAGATCACTGAGCACAATAATCCAGATATTTTGCTCAGAAATTCTGATGTAGCCAGGGAGACTTTGATAGAAACACTTAATATTGCTACATCCGTGAGTTATATGAATGTATAAACGGATCCTTGGAGATGCTCAAATCTTTACATGCATCCATTATCATCCATATAATGACATTGAGTCTTGAAATCCTTCACACTGGTTGTAATAATATGTACTGAGACCAATTATAGAAAGTTCTGGTGAGGTATAGACATGCTGGTTGAACACCACAGAGGAAGTCACAAGACTTTGGAATTAAGCGATTGTGTGAGCAGATGCCTGTAGCCATAATTCTCAATGCACAGCCTGATTATGCCATACTTTACTCCTTATTGTCACATATACGTACTTCATGCTATTAAGCTAATGTTCTACATATCTGCCAGACTAAAGATAATCCTCAAGCAAATGCTATGGATTAGTTTAGATGTAGCCCTGATCTGAGGCATAGCCTGTCATTCTGTTCTGTAACTGAAAGTCTCCTGTTGTTTTACGAAATAGCAAACAGTGTCATGGGTTGATTCCTGCTATTATATCTCATTGTCAGTTCTGTCATAAGACTCATCGGGCAGGCATCCTCTCTAATTGATGGGCTGTGTTACACTAAATATAATGAGGTTCCTGTACGCATGTACCTCTGATGAACAAATGTTTTTGGCAATTCCCCTGCTATTTTCTGGCATAGAGGATACTGGAAAAATCCTCAGCTTCTGGCAGCCTCCGTTTGGGATTCTGCCCTAAGTCTATGTGCTGTTGAACTTGCCATAAGCTTCTGTTTGCCTTTTATTTTGTTGAATGATATGTGGAAGATCTAAGAATGTAAGGCCTTGGGGAGATTTGCTCCCCAAAGGAATCTCTAGGTTGCTGTGATGAACAACTCTGGTGTGCGCGTGCACACATACACGCACACACACAGAGACGTGCGCATACACACACACACACACACACAAAATAGCCTGGATGGGTTGGAGAATGTAAAAAAAGCTGCTGTATTGAACCACTGCCAACTGCTTGCCTGGCACACAACCATAACTCTGGCTCCCCGCAGACATCTGGGCCACTGTCTGACTTTTTGTTTTGGCCAAAGGTCAGAGTTGTAAAAAGAGCAAATCATTTCACAGACCAAAGGAGGAAAACAGCTGGCATCAGATCTCTTCTAACAGGCTATGCTGCCCTTACTGCTGTTTCCAGTTAGAAATGAGACTCTCCTTTTCAGGAGAGAAAAAAAAACTTCTCAAAGTGCAAAACACCTCCACTTCACATATCAATAACAGGAAGGATTTATGGCAGCTGCACAAACAGTTATCAGTGGCCCCCATGTT
Organism: Azemiops feae; assembly: GCA_023970755.1. Classification (NCBI taxonomy): domain Eukaryota; kingdom Metazoa; phylum Chordata; class Lepidosauria; order Squamata; family Viperidae; genus Azemiops; species Azemiops feae. Next base: position 1,132,430 of record JALGBA010003986.1, on the reverse strand, counting down.
GAAAAAAAAGCTCCATCTATTTCTTCATTTCCCAAGCTATGTAGATATTGTGGTAGGGTTGCTTTGGCCCAGAAAACATTCCCTTTTTCTAGCTTTATTCTTAGTCTGAAAGACAGAAAAGGTAAGACTGCTACTTTCTCATTAAGCCTTAGATTATTAATTGAGAAGGTAACACTACTCAATCAAAAGTGTCAGCAGTAGCCAGCCAAAATGTCTGCATTTGACCAATGGCAGAATCAGGGGTGTCCTTGAAGGGGCTCAAAAAAGTCGAGAAGGCACCTGTGACCTCATGATTAAGGCTTGGGTTTTTGATCCCCTTTACCCTGAGAGACTGCCGAGCATAGCCTCATTTAGCCTAGCCTTCTACCCTACTCGGAAGAGAATAATCCTTGATTTGAAGGGATTTCCTGATGAAATTTAAGATTTATTTATTTATTTCAAGTTAAATTCCACCCAAGTACCAAATCCAAACTCATTTATTAGTTATTATGGTTGTTGTTGCTATTTTCTTAACAACTTTAACTAAAAGGAATGAAAAAGGCATGAGAAGCAGCTGGATAATGCTGGAGCAGTCACTGTCTCTCAGCCCAACCCACTTCAGAAGATTGTTGTTGTGGAGAAAATGGAAGGAGGAAAGGGGATTATGTGTATTATGTTTGTTGCCTTGAGTTATTTACAGAATAATAAAGGCAGAATGAAAATCTAATTATTAAAATCTATAATAAACAGCCAAATATTTAGACTGGATTTGACATCTTTGTCCACTTATTGAGTACTTCCCAAGGACTAGGGATAGGCAGGTGTTATTTAATGGCAGGATGTAAGCTATTCCAGGTAGTGCTGCCTTTTGCAATTGAGTGATAGTGATTTTGTCAAAGCTGATGGTGTTCGAATTGAGCTCCAGATGTTTTGGGATTGCATGCAAGGTGCCTATTATTATTGATATTGCCTTTGCTTTCTTTTGCCATAGACATTCTACTTCTATTTGAAGGTCTTTGTATTTCATGCTTTCCCAGTTCTTTCTCTTCTATTCTGCTGTCTCCAGATACTGCAACATCTATTATCCAGACTTCCTCCTCCTCCTCAAAACTCAAGGATGTCCTCCCAAAGAACACCCCTGTAAGGTGGATTGGGTTGAGAAAAAGACTAGCCAGCTTCCTAAGGGAGGTCTAGAACTCATTGTTTCCTGGTTTCTAGGCCATTACATTCACCACAATACAAAACTGATTTTCAGTAATAAACATGAGATGGAAATTGACTGCTCCAGTTAACAGCACTGTTGTTTATTATTATTCTAATTGAACACCACAGTGTAATCAGCTTGGTGCTGGCACCAATGATTCAGGCAAGGACTTAAGAATTATGGAGGTACTGCAATAGTACGTGTGGCTTTTCCAAATAGATTTTTACAAAATGAATGGTGTGACATCCAGTACTTATACTGTAATAATTTCTATTTGATGAACCAAAATATTCAATTATAATTGATATGGTGATCATAATCTTTCAACCCAAATTGCAAGTCACATTTTGTAATATTGCTGTTATTATTATTTATATACTGTATCTTTAACAAGGTGCAGAAACACAGAAAAACCACTATAGATACAAAATGTTGTCCAATAATATTAGCTGACAACTTGACAACCACCTAGTAATAATATTTAAAATACATCAAACACATATCTACCTAGAGGAATACCCTATGATAGTGTCCATACACCTATAATATACTTGCATATAATAGTTACTTTCTGTATACTAGGACAGACTCACCAGTTGGATTCAGTCATATTTAAAACTATGATTCACGGCCTATTCACTTTGAATAAATCTTTTATATCTTTCTTCCAAAGAACCTTTTCAAGAGCCAAGCAAACATACTGAGGAAGTCATTAGTGAGGCTGCTGACAATAGTAAAATAGTGCAAAGTTGGGTCAAATCTCATCAAGTGGTCACAAAATTCTGGTTGAAATTGGAATCTAGTTATTTTTCTAAGAACAGTGCCAGAAATAAATGCACTCATCATAATTTGGGACATGCTCTGCCTGAATATGTTAAAGGTAGAATGATTTATAACAGGGGTCCCCAACCTGTGGGCAGTGGTCCACTACCGGGCCGTGGCCTCCTGGCCATCAGGCCACAGGACAAGCTGGCCAATGCACGCACATGTGCGTGCACCCCCCCACTTGCGCTAGTGCCATGGCTGTGGGGCACAAAAACAGGACACTGCGCCACGGGGCACGAAAATGGGACGCTGTCGTGCCTCAGGGCGTGAAAATGGGATGATGCCGCACCTTGGGGTGCGAAAACGGGATGCCGTGGCAGAATGGGGCAGGGCTAGCAAGTATCATGTGGACACTAGTACCACCCCATTTGCATCACACGCATGCTTGCGGCCCCGTTCGCGTGCATGTCCATGTGCGCATGTAAAATGCTGCCCTCTCCCTTTCCCTCCAGTCTGCCAACTGAGAAAGGTTGGTAACCTCTGATTTATAAGAAAGGTGTGATCAAGCCAGAGGTTACCTGGATTATAAGATCCATTAACAGAGCTAGTAAATCACCTGCTTTAGCTCTCTCACTGAAATCTGTAAGATTTAGCAATAGCAATAGCACTTAGACTTATATACCGCTCCATTGTGTTTTACAGCACTCTATGAGCAGTTTACAAATGTCATCATACTGCCACCAACAATCTGGGTCCTCATTTTACCAACCTCGGAAGGATGGAAGGCTGAGTCAACCTTGAGCTGGTCAGGATCGAACTCCTGGCAGTGGGCAGAGTTAGTTTGCAATATTGCATTCTAACCCCAGGACCAGCACAGCTCCCAAGATTTAGAACTGATTTTTTTCCTATACTAAAGTAAGGAACAGTTTCATCTGAACTTTTATATCACCTTAAGAATTCAGTGGCTAGAGAAGCAATTTATAAAGATGTCAAATAAATTAATGAACAGCTTTTCACTATGGCAATAAAAATAATTAAAACTAGTCAATTTCCTAACTTTCCAAAGCTACATAAAAATTGCTTTATGGAAAATCCTCTTCCACATCAGGCTTTGTCATGGTTGATAACCACCCCAAACCAGTGTGGCTATTCACTGGGTATTCTTGAAAACATTTTTTCCTGGATCTGAAGTGGCTTATTTGAAACTAGAACAAAGCTACTGTTTTATGAAATGGCGCAGCAGTATAGAATTTGTAAGTAATCTGTTTTTCCCTTGGTCATAAACTCTTGGCTCTCCCCACTTTATGGCTCTTGAATTTAATCACTCTATTCTTACAACTCCTGACCCCCGAAATATACATCTCACCACAGAGCTTCAATTTATTTTTTCTTTTAAATGGTAAGACTTAGAGGTCAGGGTTTTGGCTCAATATACAGTATGTCTAGCATTTTTCTCTTCCTCAGCTAGAGCAAACACTCATGGTGTCTCATGGTGGTCACTACATATTCTAAACATTTTAAGGTTGGCTAAACTGATGACAATCACAAATTGTTTGCAAAGTACTTTCTATGGTAAAGACTGGGAAATATAAACAACAATATGGAAATAATTTTTAAACAGTACTTACAATTTTTTCAAGAAAGCTAGCAGAAGATCAAAATTGGGCTGATATCCATGGCCAGGAAACCAATATATCTTACAAGAGTGTATTGTCTGGCAATTTTCAAGTAAGCAAGCAGCAGTCCCATAAGTGAAAACTGATCATGGTTCATCATTGTGTGAATGATGAAGGTCAAACTAAAATACCCCATAAAAGTTGGTTTTCTAATTTTTCCAGCCTGTCAAATTCATACATAAGCCTAATTTTTAGCCCAGGTTTTGCACTTTGAACTTAGCAATACACTTTCAAAAGCCTCTCATTAACCCGCTCATCTTTATTTAGAAGAAAAAAGGAAAAAAAAATCACACCTCTGCAAATCAGCTATTCTGCTACCAGATTTCAGAAGCATACCCTCAAGATGCTGGGTGAGCCTGTGTGATCCAAACAGGCCTCGTATAGAATCCACACAGTGACTTTATAGACAAGACAGTTTTGATTGTAGGTAACAGAACTAGATTTGAAATTTAGGGAATCACCTTCTGTATACAAACTGGAAAAATGCAGAAATTCTACTGATTTTTTTTTAAAAAAATAAACACATATTTTCTCTGGCATAGATTGCCTGGATTATATCCAAATCTTGTTCATTCATTATTCCCAGTGCACTTTTCTGCATAATCTTGGCACAATCGTCACCTTTCCCATTATTATATTGCAGAATTCCTTGATACTTTCTAGTATGTTAACTACAGCTGCCATCAGCCCCGTGTAGTCTAATACAGGTAATCCCTGACTTACGACCCCAATTGAGCCCCAAATTTCTGTTGTTAAGTGAGACATTTGTTAAGTGAGTTTTGCCCCATTTTACAACATTTATTGCCACAGTTGTTAAGTGAATCACTGAAGTTGTTAAGTTAGTAACCCAATTGTTAAGTGAATCTGCCTTCTCCCATTGATTTTGCTTGTCAGAAGATCACAAAAGGTGATCACATGACCTTGGGACACAGCAACAGTCATAAATATGAACCAGTTGCCAAGCATCTGAGTTTTGATCATATGACCATGGGAATGCTGCAAAGCTTGTAACTGTAAGAAATGGTCATAAGTCACTTTATTCAGTGCTGTTGTAACCTTGAATGGTTACTAAATGAACTGTTGTAAGTCCCACATGTTTTTCCTGTTATCCCCTCTTTCTAAACTGTAAGCTCTTTCTGCCTACATTTTCTCTTTCTTTCTGAAAATTGCGTATATGGACAATATACAGTAAGCAAGATGATCATCGTGTATCTTTGTACCATTTCAGTGCCCAAATCACAGAGTAACATTGAAAAAATACAGAAAGTATCTAAAAACATTTGCTTTTCTGGCCCATAATGAAAGTAAAAGCTACCTCCCAAAATGTTAGCCTGGCTGCAGATCTTCTACTGATCAGCTGCTATTGAACCCACCTCCAATAGCATCATATAAAAGGTCCTGTGCAAGCATCTATGGAATGGGGCTATTTTCCTTTCACTCACAATTCTTTGGATCCAGTCCATAATACAAGAAAGATTTATGCTATATTTGGGTCAACTTCCAAGAAATACATGATCATGCTGAGCAGTTTTTGGACTCTTGGCTAGAGTGAGCCTTTGTTGGAAGCAAGCAGGCATTACATCCACTCAATTTTTAAATACAACAGCACTTCTGTCACTTAAAATATGATGTAGGAAAGCAAAGGAGGCATGGGAAACTGATGCCTAAATTGTCCTATAATAAGCATTACGTTTATATATGGAGAAAGTCTTATCTGTTTCTCTCTGCTGAGTGGTTTTCCATCAGAAAACTCCCATTATTCATAGAGACAATATCTGGTGAAGCGAGAAGAACCAATCCCTGCATTTTTTGCAGGGGCATTAAGGTCAAATTGGGCATCTGGATGTACCAAAATTCTCTCTGGGAGAAAGAGAGAACTGGAGGTTGCCCACATGTACTTTAGACAGCTGATCTTTGTGAGAAGACTACAGAAACGATTGTTTTTACAGCCACTCGGTTTGACCAAGCTTCATCTTTTTAATCGCTTTGGAGTTTTATTTTTCTTATTGTTTGTTTAAGACTGAAAAATTTTCAGAATCACAGGACTCCCAGTCACTGGGTGGGATTCTCTTCAATCCACTTAAAAAGAAAGAATATCACATCTTTCTAGGTTTATAAGATCTTTTTTTTTTTTTGGTGATTTCTGCAGCAAAGAGGTGATTTCAGAGTTGTTTCTGGAAAACTTTATAAATGGTAAAAGCTTTATGAAATTGATTTAAAGAAAGGCTTTGAAGTTAATTAGAAAGGGCTTCTTGTGTGGGAAAAACATACTGTATCTTGTTTACAAGCAAGACTTTAAAGATCGATTACTAGTGCACAAATTGGCTACTTTAAAGGAATTGTTTGATCTATGAACCTGTGAAGCACTTGAACTCTATTGGAACAAAAACCTCTACTGAACAAATCCTTCTGGAGATAACTGAGGTGAATTCTAAGTTGGATTTAAAAATTACAACTTATAAGAAACAGATGTAAATATTAGATTTACAAATGCAATTGGAATCATTTAAACATTGAAAAAGACATTATGGACTATCCATTTAAACTGAAATATAAGATATATACTGAAGTTACTTAATGAAAATTACAAGTAGACTTGAAAGATGATAAGTATTTTGAGATAGCAGGAAAAGATACTAGAAGAAAATAGGAGTTGGAATTATATTTATGAGATTTAGGATTGGCTAGGAGGAAGAAGGAAAAATCTAAAACTGGTTAATCTGACTATATTTAAAAGTGTTCTTATTTCTGGTCATGTTTATTGGTTATCTGGATTGGATAGTTTTTCTTTTGGAAATGTCTAATGGTGTAATTTTTAAACTTGGCAACTTTATAATATGTGGACTACAGTTCCCAGAACTTTCTAACCAGTCACCCACTGAGTGCCAAGCAGTTTAACAACTGAATATTGTTTAACATCTGACAAAACGTACCTGATAATGAACGATCCAACAAAAGGGACAGCATCAGGCAACTACAAGCTAATTACTTGCTTACCAACAATTTTCAAATTGCTAAGTGGTGTGATAGCTGATGCAGTCCAACAGCATCTAGTTAAAAACAAGCTCTTTCCACCTGAGGAAACTGCCCAAACAGAAGAGGAACAAAAGATCATTTCCTATAGGTAGTCATTGACTTATAATAGTTTAACAACAATTTGAAATTATAATGGCCTTGGAAAGAAGTGATTTATTACTTGTCCTCAAAGGTACAACCGTCATGCAAACCCCGTGATCATGTGATCACAATTCAATCATTTGGCAATCAGCTCGCATTTATGATGGTTGCACCATCTTGCAGTTACATAATCATGATTTGCAACCTTCCCAGTCAGCCTCTGACAAGCAAAGTCAATTGGGGAAGCTGGATTTGCTATGGTGATTCACTTAATGACCAGGGTAAATTGGTTGTAAAATCGGCTTTCATCACATCATTACTCGTTTTATGACCTCACCAACTTACAAAGGAATTTCCAGCCCCTATTGTGGTTGTAAGTTAAGGACTACCTACAACTGACAAGATGATTTTGGAAATCATCCTGCAAGACAAGGAAGATCAATTTGAGTGGAGTTTAGGTTGATTACAAGAAGACATTTGAATACCTGCCACAATAATCAAGAGCCTAGAAATAATAGAATTCAGTAGAAATCTCAGAAGCTTTGTGCACGATCAATGGCAGAAGGAAAGACACAGTTGTAGTCAATGGTGATAGATTGAGAGAGGTTAATATCAAGAGAGAAGAGTCTTTCTTACCTCTATTATTTTTCATTGCATTGATTCCTCTGTCAACGATACTGAACATTGGCATTAACAAAATCACTACCAGTCAATTACTGCCTGGCAGATTTATTTGGAACACCTTACATATGACAATATCTTTAACATCATCAAACAACAATATCTGCCTATCCCAGGTTCTTGGGAAGAACGCGATAGATAGATAAAAATGCCAAATCGAGTGTAAACATCTGGCTGACTTTGCATCAGCCATAGTAATAATAATATTCCACCTTTACTCTGTAAACTCAGAGCAGCTCTCAGGAATTGCAACTCCCTGTGGAATTGATTGGGCTGAGAGAAAGACAGATCTAGTCTTAAATCATCTAAGTTGCTCACTTGGTTAGGATGCTGAGTCAGAAGACCATTGAAAGGTTGACAGCTTGGCAGTTTGAAACCCAAGAGCGTGAGCCGCATAACAAAATGAGCTCCTGTTAATTTGTCCCAAAGCCTGCCAACCTAGCAGTTTGAAAGCATGCAAATGCAAGTAGATAAATAGGTACCAGTTTGGTGGGAAAATAACAGGAACATGAAAGGAGTCCCCTCAGGTGTCCCCTGGGCAATGGTGATGTCACCGGCTAATCCTTTCAACCCAGAAGTGCCTTGGAGTGTTGCTTCCAACATGAATGTAGTAGTAGTCATCCATGGACTAAGGGTGGATTTAAGACTCCCTGGTCCTCACTTTTCAACTTAGCCAGTTTAACCACACTGGGTCAGAAGACTAATAAGAAGATGAAAGAAGGGGAATCAGGACTTTTGGTACTATCTATGATAAAATCAATATTCAGGAGTGACTTTTCTCAGCTCAAAGGATGTTGAGGAATCTCTACACCTTTATCTCTGGCTTTACTTACATGACTTTTCCAGGACACTTGGGTCCCCAGCTGCACTTGTGATACTCAGCTTTCGCATAGTTCTCCACTCCATCCTGAAGAATGCACGTAACATTCCTCTGCACCACATATGCACAATAGATCCTGCATGAAAGCAAAGTCAGATTTGGTTAAACATCTGACAACCAGATTTATTTCCCAACCCCTCTCAAACCTCCAGGCCAGACTTTGCAGTTTTCCAGTTGGGCAAACAGCTAAAGGGTTCTCCTTTTGGTTTTTCATTAGCAGGGAATGATCAAATAGCTGAGACCATCAACCAGAAAGTTTCAGACAAAGACAAAATTATTTGGAAAGACTCAACTATGAAAGTACAAACTAGAAAGTCAAGTGCTGTCTGGGTGACCCAGTAAAAATTTAAAGTTCAAATTCTACATTCCTTAAGTACCAATATTTGCATACATTGAACGCTTCTTTAGATGAACACCATTTTTTTTCTAACAAAACCTATGTAGGAAAAAGTACTCAGAGTTATTCACAAGTTGAAACCAAATAAGTAGTTAACACTTTGAGGTATGGGATTCATACATAAAGCTGAATCAGTAACAAAACTATTATGAGAATAATTTCAGTTGGAGCTTTTTCAGCAATAACAGCCTAACAGATGTCAGTATGTAAAAGGCACTTCTCTTCTAAAGCTGCATCTTAGCAACTGCATCTCCACTCTGTAAGCCACTTGGTGTCCAAATTGTCTATCCCTCCCCCTTCCCAAACAGTGTTGCACCCATAACAGAAAAAGCACCTCGATACACCTTTTCTAGAAAGACATAAATTGATGGGTAATTTTTAAAATTAATTTATGTGCAGTTCTTCTAACATAAGACCTCTGGCACTTTGCAACATAAGATCAATAAAGGCAACAATAATAAATAATGAAAACAGATTAATACCTATACACATTCATTCCTAGGGGTAACAGTTACAGCTCAAAGACTCTTTGAACCAAGCCTGCTTTTACAATCTTTCTGATCGCCATCACACATGCACAAAAAGTAATTTATTATAGCCTTATTCAAATGTGTAATGTGAACAATGTGGGCAAGGAGTGAGGTAGGGTTTATTGGCAAGCACTGCCTCTTCTGTATACCTTAATGTCTAAGTTCAGAATAGTTACTCCACTGTGAATCAGAGGCTGATAGACCTTAGAACGTAGCTATTAACCTTAACATATCTTAGTAGATGGCAGTCTTTGTCTGACCTTGTCTGAGTTTAGAAGCTAGGCAAGATCTGGTCTGCTTAATACTTGGAGGGAAAACTCCAGGGAATACTGAAATTATAGAATGTGAAAAGTGGAATAACATTCCTGAAAAGGCAATGGCAAACCATTTCTATACTGTTACCAAGAAATGGCATGGATATATTTATGAAGTCTTGTGAACTCAAGAGTTGAGATTGGTGGAAAAAATCTGTAATGTACAAGGTTTTTAGAAGAGGTTTGCCATTATTTTTCCCCTAGGGCTGAGGGAGAGTGACTGGTCTAAGGTGAGCCACCTGGCTTCATGTCTACAGTGGGAAAAGAGCTCAGCTTCTGATCTGACCACTACACCAAACTGGCTCTCCCAAAGGAAGCAAATATATCCACGTTGTTATCGTTTTCCTCTGAATCTGCCCATTTTATCCACTGTCTGAAAATCAAAGGCTACTGAAACTTTGTTGTTGTTGTTCAGTTGCGAAGTCATATCCGACTCTTCACATCCCCATGGACCATAGCACGCCAGGCGCCCCCATCCTCCATTGTCTCCAGGAGTGTTCTCAAATTCTGAAATTTACACTGAAATTTACATTATCCCTATTGTGTATTAGCTCTGAAATACCATCCCCACTGTCCTCTTTACTGGTATACTAATTCTTTTCCTTTTTATAAATAAATACGAGTGTTCTTTAGAGTTAGACCTTCCATATATTCCTCAGTTCATATCTAGCATATGCCAGGATATCATCTGCTATGCATGCCCTTGTCTGAGCCAAGGTTGTGGTATTTTCCTGTCCATCAAGTGCAGAGACATAAACTAGGTTACTATATAATTTCCCTGAAATTTGAGTAAATGCTAGTTTTGGGTTTTGCCCATATCAGTTGTTTTTCTGGCATTAAAGTCTGCAAGACATATTTGGAGGTTGACGAGTAAGAAACTAAACCCTGATACTGTATCTGTCTCTATGAAAACTGACACTTTGAGATAATTTCAGTTTCAGAATTTTTGGTATAGTACCTGATTTTGTTTTCTTTCTGTGTTGAGCTCATGGAACAAAAATAGAATAAATAGTTTATATCAGCTTAATGGTTAATCAGCATTTTAAAACATTTCAGATTGTTGAAATCTGCTGAATAGTAATATATTCAGATAATATTGCATAATTTGGACCAGATACATAAAAAGCATATGAAACCTCTCAAATTTATTATCACTACTAAGAGCTTTTGGATGATTCCAAACCTACAATTTATTTTTACAGACAATTGAGGAGTTTTATAAGATAAATATTGGTAAGTTGTAAGAAATATAGAATAAAAAATTGGAAACTTCTGTTTTTTTAAAACAGCAATGGGTTAGGAGTTTAAAATTTTTATATGTTGTTATTAAGACACACTTCTGCAATTCAACAACAAATTCCATATTAACTGATTTGGATAATTCAGAGGATGTTTAGTAAGGGCTAGAAATAGTAAGGGCTTAGAATAATAGTGTAGATATTGACACATTTGTTCTGGAGCTATTCCAAGATTATTCCTTTCTGGTTTAATATTTATAAACCTATGGTATTGGCAAAAGAAATAAGATTTAAATATGTCAATATAATGTTGATCTATATTCAAAAGCCTATTATTGCATTGAGTGCTCTGGATTTATTGTGCATGGACTATCGCTAATTAGACTGCTTTACTATGATGAAAAGACCTTCCATACTTGACATAAAATCTTGGAATTTATAATACGTTTATACAGTACTTTGAAGTTATAAAGCTGTGTTCCTCAAGAACACTTTCTTTTTGGGGAAAAGGAAGACTAATTCTCCTCTGTATGATCTATGGTTGATCAGTTGTTTAAAATACTGAATTATTTTCATGGATATTATTTATTTACCTACCTTCTTCCTACCCACTGTATGTTTTAATATTATCATGCTGTTTATTTTGTTTCTGTTACCTTTGAGCTTTCCTTATTCTTCTTCTTTTGGCACTGAATGTTAAAAGCACTGTTTTTTTTTCTTTTTAACAAACTGCACGGATGAGTGGAATTGAGAAACTTACAATATTCCTACAGTTTTCCATCAGTTGCCATTTCAAATTATATTCCTCTGATCCTCTAAGTATCACAGCATGGAGAGTCTTAATATCTATGAATTTATTTAACTCCATTCTAAAGCTATTTACTTTGTTAGCTGATACAATTATTTTTGACATTCAGCTGGGCATCAAGTTCTTCCACTGTTTATTATGAATTTCTCATAGAGATGGGAAAAGATGAGAAGAAATAAAGCGGCAAACACTATAGGAGTTGCTCTGTTCCTCCTGGTTGTTTTAGATACTCCTTTCTTGCAACTGTTGTTATTCCAGATCTAGATTCATTATTGATTTGTATAAAGTATTTACAGTATTGACTTTCAGCCTAGTTCCTACTGAAAGCCAGCATGGCATTCACCTTTTCACAGTGGCCATACCCTCATGAAATTTTAACTGACTCTCTCCACCCCCGTCTGTGATATTTTTTATGATGTTTTTTTTTATTATTTTCTTTTTGCTCCCATTGGTTCACGTTTATACTGAACAGCACTTGCCTTTTCCCCTCATGCATCTCGTTTGCTTTTTCCCACCCTGAATGATTTATTCTATCTCAAAATTTGGATATCTCATTCCTCAACTATATCTTCTGATCATTTATAAATAAACTGAAAAGCAACTATCCCAGTTCCTTGGAGGACAGAGCAAAGGCCCACCCTACATCTGGAAGTATTTATAGCTGGAATTGTTCATGAGAAACCAATAGCAGCCTTGAGATGACTGCATACAAAGATAATACAGCCCTTTTCTCCTTTATTTGAAGGCTTCTGGTAATGGTCAAGAAGGGGCACCAAATCACAGAAGAAGAAATGCATTACTCTGCTTGCAATTGATTATGGTCAACTTGTTGTCTGGGTTTAGTGTGAATACTTGGTCTGTAATAGCCTCCTCAATTGCAGGAGAGTGAGATTAAGTTACCATTAAATCCTTGAACTGATTGCTTTAAAAATGCCTGTCTTTAAGGAAAACTGTAGGGATGCTTACAGCTGCATAGCACTAGAATCCAGGATCCAGATCCAGATCAGGAATCTTTGACTGAAGATATAAAATATACAGAATATGTGGTAGATAAGGGAAGGTAATTCAGCAAAAGCAGATTAAGGGTAATCGGGACCATATATGTCCACTACAAAGCCACAATGATGAAAAAGGATGAAATGTGCATTTGGAGGAGGAGGAGGAGGAAAGTTTCTCCATCAGACAACTCAGTGCTAAGGTCTGGCATCCCAGAACACCCCTCCCAAAGTCTGATTACAATAGCCAAGCCAGACCTAATACTGCCTTTCTAGACAAAGAACAAATGGCTAGGCCAGGGGTAGGCAACCTTGGCTCTTTTATGACTCGTGGACTTCAACTCCCAGAATTCCTGAGCCAGCATAGCTGGCTCAGGAGTTGAAGTCCACAAGTCATAAAAGAGCCAAGGTTGCCTACCCCTGGGCTAGGCATACAACACAATGAACAACATCTTGCTGGTAATCTGAAGCAAAGAATACCAGTCACTTCCTGGAGAAAGTGAATGAGGACTCGGCATTCCCAAAACAGTGACTTTTGGCCCAGTTAGTGTGATCACGTCTTGCCAGAATCACTGGTAAGGAGGTATGCCTGGATGACTGGGAGACTTTCTTAAGGGTGTTGTGAAAGGCTGATTTTGTTTCTTTTATGCAACAAGAAATAAAGGAAGACGCTACAGATGTCATGTTTGAGATCAATTAAATGGCAATGTTAGCATTATCTTTATCAAAGCTGCTACATATCACATCTGAAACTGAGGCTTTGAACTATGAACTTTGAGAGTTTGTCTCCTCCAAAATCCACTACAGCATAGTTGGAATTCTGAAATAATGGCTGCATTAATTTGCAAGTGGAATGCCATATGTTTGCAATTTGATAATAATGAAAATCACTTAGTCCAAAAAAATCAAAATGCACTTAAACACCCCAAACTTTTTGAACATCTCTCTGACATTACAAAGTGTTGAAAATATTAAACCTTATATTATCATCATCAAAAGCTGCCTCCCCTGAATGAAACACATCAGAATGAAAAATCAATTATGGGGTTTGAAGGCTACTTGTTAAGCTCTTTGGATCATAACAGGCTCAGATCTAACTTTAGCTAAAAAGTTGAAGACTTAAGAAGAATGGCTTGCCTCCAGCAATTGTGGGTGTTCCATCACTGGAGGTTTTTAAGAAGAGATTGGACAACCATTTGTCTGGAATGGTATAGGGTCTCCTGCTTGAGCCTGGGGGCTGTACTAAAAGACCTCCAAGATCCCTTCCAGCTCTGTTATTCTGTATACTGTAAAAATTAAATTTAGCTCCACTTCTGAAAGAAGTAATAATTTCCTTGAATTAGGCTTAACGCCTGGTGACTTATGGACACCTCCATGGGGTTTTCTTGGAAATCCTATAGAAATAGTACAATATATCCTTTCTGAGATGCTTTTCCAATTTTCTAATTGGAACCTACTGCCCGGAATGTCCTGATGATATCTCATCTAAGTACAACTGAGTTAGTAATTGTGAACGACAGTGACATAGAAAGATGTATACCATGTATGAAATAAAGGGAATAGGTACACTGGTGATGCCACTTAAAGACAGGAATGTAACAAGAGAGGGAGAGATGCAACAAAAGCTGCTATGTATCCTCATCTCCAATAGAAGAACTTCTGTTCATAGCTTCAGGGTTTTCTATGCACTTTTCCATGATACTCTGTTCTATTTCATCCTTCCATCCTGTTTTCTATCCCCCCCCTCCTTTTTTCTCCCAACAGAGACTCACTGGGGTTTTGGGCCATGATCTTATTCCCTCAGAATTTCTAAAACATTTTGTGTAGGTTGTTCTGGTTCTTCTGAGATTCTTCATATCTCCCTTCATTTCTCAGAGGTTCTTTTCAACTCAATCAGTCCTCACCACCTCAGTTTGCCATTAGAAAGAGAAAGAAACAGAATACTGGAGAAATAGTGCAGTGGGGGCATCTCTAGGCAGGTGATGAACCAGCAATGAGTCTCCTAGCCAGTCTCTCTGAGCATCCTGGCGAGTCCCCTCTCTTGGACAGCCCTGCAACTACTAGTTTTGTGGTCCAGTAAGATGGACACATCTGGGTCGGGTCTATTATACAGTGTCATCTCACAGGACCAGGAAGTGTATCCCTGCAGATCCTGCCCTCTGGAATGATTTCCCCCAGAGATTTGTATGAATCCCATCATGATGGCTTTTAGGAATTCATTAAGGACCTAGTTGTTCTTCTAGGATTTGGAGACTGGGTGATCATGGGAACCTATTTCATTTTGGTTCTGAGAGGTTTATGATTGATATTTTGTTCTTCTGGTCAGTGGTATACTTTAGCATATTGTAAACAAAAGGTTTTTTTCATTGTAAGCCACCCAGATTTGTATAGAAACTCTCAAATTTAACAACAAATAAATAAATGTGGTATAAGATTAATAATTGGCTATTTTTGTTTTAGTTTTTTTTATTCCTTATATTGTGTTTATATTGTTTTTATAATGTAGTTGTCCAGAGTTGGTCTGGAGTCAGACAGCACCCAAGTCAGTCAGTCAGTCAGACAGACAGACAGACAGGCAGGCAGGCAGGCAGGCAGACAGTCCTGCTGCCCTTGAACATGGCAAGGTGAAATTGCTAATCCAGATGGGTCTGGGGAAGAAGGATTGTTTTGTATTTTATTCAGGCAAAGAAATGTTTTCAGCTGGCTGATTTTGGCTTCCATGGAATGGCCTACTACACTATTCAGACAAGACAGAGGTTTTATTCTGAAGAGTTTCCTTTGCTGCATTAACTTTGAATGAATGGGAAACATTCCAAATTGTAAGATGAGTTCCCATCTGCAGTCAGAGATGTATAGTTGCCTACTTCAGTTTATCCATGAATAATACATATTGAATATTTCCCTGAATCAGCATGATGGATTGCCCATGTTAACACAACCCGCTTAATCGGGCTACTGAATTAATCAAATTTCTGGTTTTGCAGAATCCGTTGACCTATAAACAAACAAAACGGATTGAGTTTACACAGTGCGCTAAGCCACAAAACAACAGAGTAAACTTAAAACTAACCAAGCTTCACTCATTATGCAAATGGAGCCACTCAGCCTTTAAAAGACCCGGTGAAGCATGTTCTGCAAATGCAGCCAGCTTCCCTTTAGTTCTGCCATGCGGTAGGTCTCTGGGATGCTTAATTTCCACCCTCTGGATGTTGGGAGCCTAAAATTCCCTCCAGATTATCAGTCAGTTATTCTATTCATCCATCCAAACAATCAGCCCAAGCACTGAAATCTCTCTCTGTGTTTACACATTCTCCCAGGAGAAAGAATAGCAGATTCTCACACTGCAGACTTACTTTTCATGTCAATCCAAGCACTTTCAGCCGAAACAGCAGCTATGAGGACGAGAGGGAGGAGAAAGAGGAGAGAGAGAGCGAATGGACCTGTGTTTTACATGCCTGTACTTAAATAGATCCTTTCCCTTTTTGATGTGAGTTTCTTTCCAAATACTTAAGCAGCCACATTACTTTGAATGGATGTAGTAAAGCATGCTGCAGAACTCACCTTCTGCCTATTAAGAAGAAAGAAGATACATAGCAATGTTCAGTACAGGTAGTCCTCAACTTATGACCGGCTGCTCATCAATTCCTCAAAGTTACAACAGACCCCCAAAAGGTACTTATGATTCGGTTCTGAAGTTCTGACATCGGCCCTGCCCATGGTCATATGACCACATTTTGGGCACTCTACAACCAGCCTGCACTTATACCCATTTGCAATGTCCTGCAGTCACGTGATCATGATTTATGGTGTTTTTGCCAGAAACCGGCATTCATTTCTGCCTTATAGTAAACAAAGAGTTTGCTTAATGACTGCAGCATTCACTCTGTCACTGCGGTGTTCACTTTACGACTGCAGCCTTTGTGGGATTGCCACCGCAAAAAAAAAGTCATAAAATGGGGTCTGGTCATTTGATCATCTGCTTTACAACCATCACAACTTACGACTCTAATTGCCAGGCTTGATTATAATCATAAGTTGAGGACTACCTCTATGCAAGATTGATGACTGTGTCTCTGCTTACTTTCATGCATTTTGTGTGTTTATTATCCTCAAATTTTATATTTTTTTCCCAGTAACATGCCTATTTTAGTTAATATTAATTCTAAGGGCCAAATAATCTCATAAAAGATCAGTTTTAGTCATAGCAGATGAGTTAGAAAATTGCAAATGTTAATCTCAGTTGCATCTATAAAAAAACATATGTTTCTCATCCTATTTTTCATAGTAGCTAACCAGATGCCACCATAAAAGCTGTGTGGAATATGGAACAGTTATGGCCAGCCACTGCTGTTCTTTTCATTCATTGCCTTTAGGGACAAGAAACCCTCAAAACTAGTGTCTTCTACCTGTGATGGAATTCCCAAACATTGTTCTGGAAACTATCTGAAGGGTAAAGTTATACTAAACCTTTCTGAGTTTTTCTGACATGTTTCTAAGACCTTCTATGCCAAGGCCATAGATCGGACAGCCAAAGGATGACCTTCTTTAGATTGAACGAAGAGCTCTTTTAAAGAATGGCTTTTAAGAAATAATATTTTAAAACTCTCCTATAAGAAGAAACTTTTTCGCTACAAGAAGCACGTACAATGTCATTTTCAGGGACTGAAGAAATAGCCCCTGTATAACTCATCAACAGCATTTGGCATGCCCTAAAAAAGGAAACCTGATTTAGGCAAATGTTTAGGCAAATGTTTGCAAGGAGCTTGGTGGATTTCTTGTAGCTACAAACCAGGTTGGATTGAAATACATACACATGCATGACAGTACAGAGTTTCATGTAATGCACAATAATTATTGCTACTTCAGATCCTGAAGAAGAGGCCTGTGAGGAGGGTCCCTCTGCCTTTGATCCCTCCTTGAAAGCTTTCAAACTGTTTTATTAATTTACTTCAACCATCACTTCTCTCAGCCCAGGCCTGAGAATCTTTGGACGACAGCAAATGATTCTTGCTTAAAATATCAGAGGTTTTAACCTTACTTGTATCAGGAGCATAGCATGTTGCAACGTGCCTGCAGACCTCTCCCGTGGCACCAGCCAAGTTCCTTACCCCACCTGACTTCATCTGGCTTGATTTCATTCAATCTGTGTCACTCTTGCCCATGAAGAACCAGTTGTTCTCTCTCAGTCCAGCCTATCTCGAAGAACATAAAATGAATGGAGATTCCAAGGTAAAGTACTTCTAGCTCTTGGAGGGAAGATAGATTATAAATCTAATAAAAGGCAGTGTCAAAATCCCTGCAATATTCTTAAAATTCCAAATGAACCCACCAGTTCAAACATGTTGCCTGTCTTTCCTCTCTACTTTAGTCCATTTTTGGAAAGGCCCCATAACTCAGCAGGAGGACATAACCTTCAATTTTCATCCAGTGTATCTCTCAAGAGTATATGAAACACATATTCCAGATGCTCTTACCAGCATCTGCTTAGGATATGCTATTTTGTCTTTCATTAAGATTTTTGCTTTCCATTCAGCCTCATGCACTCTGAGCTGTGCTAAGAAACAGTTCCCTGCAACTTCTTCCTCCATAATGAAGTATAATATCCTACTGTCCTACTGGTAGCAAGAGTTATTATGCATTACATTCAGAAGACACTTGGCTTATGGCAGGGGTGCCAAAGGTTTGGCTCACATGTTCCAAGTTTCTCTAACATCCGTTTTATGGGCCATCCAACATGGATAGAGCTGGTAATACAGGTAGTCTTCAACTTACGACCACAATTGAGCCCAACACTTATGGTGTTAAGTGAGAAGTTTGTTAAGTGAGTTTTGCCCCATTTTATGATTTTTCTTGCCACACTTGTTAAGTGCATCACTGCACTTGTTAAATTAGTAATACGGTTGTTAAATGAATTTGGTTCTGACTTTGCTTGTCAGAAGGTCGCAAAAGGGGATCACATGACTCTGGGACACTGCAACCGTCACAAATGTGAGTCAGTTGTCATGCATCCAAATGTAAATCAAGTGACCATGGAGATGCAACAATGATCATAAGTGTGGAAAATGGTCATATGTCAGTGCCGTTGCAACCTTGAACAGCCACTAAACTACCTGTATTTTGTTTCTTTTGCATTTGGGGCTTTGTTTGACCCCTTAAATCTTCTAAAACCCTCTCCCAAAAATAGGCCTTGGTTGTGCCCACTTTTGATATATGACTCTTGGCATGTGATGTAAAACCTGGCCTTTGAACCAACAGAAGATGCCTTGTGGCTGGTTTATGGGGATGGAGGGGGATGGTTCACACAATTTAATGCATGGTGAAGCCTTTCTTCATTAAGAAAGCTCACATTTTGAAGCAAATCAACCTGATTTGAACTTTCTAGCCTAATAGACAGGTTGGAATACAGTCCAATAATGTTCCTTGGCAGTACATTCCATGAATTAATTATGGGTCGTGTGACACTGTTTCTTTTGTCCGTCCTGAATCTCCTGCCACTGGATGACCCCAAGTTCGTGGTATTATGGAAAGAGGGGAATCTGGTCTATCTACTTGCTCCACATCATTTTTTAATTTTCAGTTTTATTGTGTGGCCTCAGGAGAATCAAAATTTCTCAGCCTCTCTCTCAGGAGTGCCATTTCTGGATGAAATTGTTGACCCCAATTTCACTTCAGCCAATTTGTGATTATTCTGCAGGAGCACAAGAATATGTCCCACTTCATTTATTCTTCATACTAGTAGTAGATTGTTATTTAAACTTTACTGCCAAACAGATAAAGGGGGAGGAGAGGGAGGAGGAGGAGGAAGAGGAGGAGAAGGAGAAAGAAGGAGAAGGAGAAGGAAGAGCATGCTTAGGTTCTTGGAACACAAATCATTGGAAAAGATCAGTCTAAAAATTATGAAATTTGTTGAATGAATAGATCATAATAATAATGTAACTATAACAATGCAGAACAAATAATGCTGCTACATTAAAATTAAAAAAATAAAACCTGCTCACTCAAGATTTAGAGATGTTTGGAATCTTTCTTCTCGCTCTAATCCTACACAAGCAAAGGACTCTGCTGGAGTGCACTAACCAGAGAAATGGGATCACTGAAAAATAAGTTCATCAATGAAGATTCACACATAAAAGTTGTCTTCATCCAATTTTTGGACAATGTCCCCTTGTCTTTCGGCCTCCATGCACCCACACAACAGCCTGCCTCTTTCAAAGATCTCTATGTAGCCCTTCAGAGGGATAGAGGTGAGGCTGTAAAAAAAGTGGATCAATCTCATTCAGGGGTTGGTATAAAATGCAAAGGGAGTAAATGCACCTAAATAAACAACTATTTGCAATTCACACTTGAATGCATCTGTCAGCAGCCCTTCAAACTTTGCTAAAAAAAAAAAAAATCCCTCCTCTTCCATCTACCCCCTCCCCATTTTTCGGCTTTCATTGAAATCTGGGCAAGCCTTTTGCTTGCCTTTTTGAAAAAAAGAAGACTGCAAATAATGATATGCTTCACGTTTGAGAAAAAGAATAGATTTTTGGAACAAATGAAAAGTGCAAGCCTATGTAAAACTCTACCCTACATAGTAATAATGTCTCACTTGAATTCAAGGGATTGAAATGTAACCTAAGCTTGAAATAAATATCCAATAGTATCAACTGAACAGAAATAAGCATTTATTGAGCCAGTATGGTGCAGTGGTTAAGGTGTCAGGCTAGAAAGTGGGTGACCTTGGACCAGTAACTATATCTCAGCACTAGAAAGATGGCAAACTACATCTGAAATCTTGCCAAGAAAACTACAGGTCCAGGCAATGAGCAGTATTCAACAAAGAGTCAAAGGCACACAAACACACACACACAGAGACAAATCATTCATTAATATGTGCTATCTGTTAATGTTAGACTGTAATTCTGACCAGTGTTATTTTAAATGTATATGTTGCCCATCTCACTAGCCAAATCAACTCTGGACAGCATATAAATTAAATAAATAAACCTTCTCAGAATTACAATATAACAGCATTAATACTGTAGCAGGATCCTGAGTAGTTGCAGGAATGTGGCCTGTGCTTTTCACTCATGCCTCCAAACCTGGCTGAAATTTCCATGCAGCATCCTCAGAAATAGGGAAGGCAAGTTACACAGAGAAATGTGGGGGACACATGAACCGATTAGTCTGATCCCAAGAATCACTCAGCCAGTACCTGCCAAATGCTTAAAGCATGGGAGTGGAACCAGGGAGACTAGCTAACATAGGCCCAATTACTCTCTTTCATTCATCCTATCCTTAAGAGACGTGGTGTGCAGTGGTTAGAATGCAGTATTGCAGGCCAGCAGTTTGATTCTCAAGGGCTCAATGTTGACTCAGGCTTCCATCCTTCTGAGGTCGGTAAAATGAGGACCCAGATTGCTGGGGGCAATATGCTGACTTTGTAAACTGCTTAGAGAGGGCTGTAAAGCACTGTGAAGCGGTATATAAGTCTAAGCGCTATTGCTATTTTCAGAGGGTAATTTTGGTGCATAAGAATAGGAGGGGGAAGTGCTTCACACACTTTCTCTAGCTATTGCAAGAAAGAAGGGATCTAACAATGAAATATTCATGCGGGAGTCCACTGGTGCCTATGCTGCTTATCACAGTTTCTTTTTTTTTTACTTTGCAATTTCTACAAATTCTTTAACTTAGGAGGGCAGCCAGCTGCACCCTGTCCTGTTCTTCTAAATATAATATCAGGGGTGTCCAACTGCCGGCCCGCGGGCCGGTTGCATCATGTGGAGGCTGCGCCCACCCCAGCTCCGGCAATGCTCACGTGGCGAGTTTGACGCGGCGAGTTTGACACCCGTGTTCTAGATGCTTTATTTTGGGGATTTATTTCACTCTTTACAATGCATTGTTCCTTCTGTAGCCAGCCTTTTTTTACGATTCTCCCCAAGCAGTTTCTCCGCGTGGGCTCTCTGTGTGCCCATCCACCATCTACCTGCCTGGAAGCCCCATTCCCTCCCCCCTTGTCCGGGAGCCAAAGCAGGTGATGTCCGTCTCTAGCTGAAAGCGCCGCGGTTCCTCCCCCTTCGGGCACGCCCTCGCCTCTCCGCCCTTTCTCCAGCGAGCGAGCGAGCGAGCGAGGCGCGCTCAGCCCGAGGAATTCAGAGGGAAAATTCCTTGTCCCTGAACTGGAGAAAGGGTACCCGGGTGGGGGAGCGAGCTGGCCTGGGAACGAATAACCCGCACCCTCCCCCCTTCCTTCCCTCTATGGCGTGCTCATCATCCTGACCTGTTCCGAGTGTCTCGGAGGGGAAATAAATCCCTTTTTATGGATTGGATCTCTTGTATGCAAAGCCTAGAACTTTGCAGGGTAGGCGAGATTTTTTTTGTTTGTCTCTCGCAGTATTGCATCTTCTTGGTTTTCTTGCCTTAAATTCGTCCAGAAATAGCGGGCCCCGGTTTACTGAATACGCTTGGAGCAATAAAATGAAATGAAATGCAACCAAGCCGTTCTTCCCAGCCCTTTGGCGGAGCATTCCAGATTGCTAAAACCCCTATTGATTCTGCAGATCTGTGATCTTGGGGAAAAGGCAAGGAGGAGCAGTATGGGGGCGGGCAGTGGGATGGGGGAGAGAAATAAGTCCCAGAAGAAACCCACGTAAGGGAGTGGGAAACATCTACTTCTCTTTCTACCCGCCGTCCTTTTAATGTGGAACTCGCTCCCCAATCCATATACCTCAGTAGAAATACGGGGATCTGGGTAGGGGTGGGGAAATCCTCTGGCTCAAATGAAATTGACCCGCGAGTGGAAATTGACAAGCCACCAGAAGCAAACAAGGAGAAATGGATAAGAAACACCAAAGCTGCGAAAATTGGAAAATTGATGGGAAGGTAACATGATACCTGATTACCGAGTGAAGAACGCGCAAACAAATCAAGATGCCTTACTTATGTCTCGCCAGGGGCTTCTCTGGAGTGAGCTGAGGGCTAGATCCTGAGGTATAGAGGTTGTATCTGTTGCCATAAGAGACAGGCAGAGGATGGCGGTAATACGTCCCTTTCGCCTCGGTAAGACAAACCAGTGTCCCAGCGCAGAGCAAAGAAATCGACGTGCCAAAGAAAACTTCTCTGGAGAATCCCTTCGCCCGATTCATGATCCCCAACTTTCTCCCAAAGATCCGCTGAAGGAGTTCGGTCTGAGGCTAGTTCGCCCTCGGCTTTCCAGTCTGGAGGGGCGGAAAGTCTCTCCGGAGAGAAGGTGGGCTGCAATTGGCTCTTCTCAAAGCCCTTAACGAAATGAGGGGGGATTCTTCGCCGAAAGAGAGAGGGAGAGACCCAGGCGAGGAGAGCTCTGCCCGGGGCCGAGGGAAGCGCGCTCTCCGCCGGCGCTTGAGCTGCTCGTTCCAGTTCAACGCTCTTTTGTACCTTTCCTTGCCATTCACTTCTCTCCAGGCAGCTACGGTCCCTAGTACGGCAGGGAAGAGGGGCGGGACCCTCTCTGCATTAGCATAATACTCCTTCCATCTTTTCCTCCAGCCGATTGGCCTTTGAAATGCTGGCCCAGCCAATCCGGGTACAATCCCCCGCAGCGCTGCCTCAGACACTATCTTTAAAACCGGAGGAGAAGGAGAAAAGGGAAAGAGAGGAAGGAAAATGGGTTGGTGGGTGGGTGACCGGGAGGGAGGAGTAGAAGGAAGACAAAACCAGGGATGAGAGAACTAGACCGAGAAAAAAGGCCAAGGAAAAGGGGAGAGGGAGGAGGAGAGCCACAGTGTGCCAAAGTCAAGAATGCCATCTTCCAGGAATGTTGGTAGGAGGTGACCGTTCGTTTCTCAGACCTCTCCGCTGTCCTGATTCTTATGTTCATAAAGCTCTTGGTATCCATGTACCTCCAGCAGTTTACAGACCCGAGTTATGATAGCTGCCATCCATAAAAATGTACATAACTGCACATTTCACTTTTGGATACTCGCATTTTAGGGTTTTTGGTGAGAAAAGCAGCAGAGCTCCAAGGCAAGGTAACAGAATGAAGTTTGTCATCTGCTGCAGGCATGTATAGTATATAGCTTATCATATGATCTTGCAGGTTAGAAGATCTGGTTCGTTCAGATTGTTTTGTGGAACTTAAATAGTACTTTACCCAAGTTGAAAAGCTCTACTAAATGAGCATTCACTGCTTATAAAATGGCAGCTGAAGATTTAAGCTCTTATTTTCAGCCCCTCTTCCCATTTGTAAATCACTGTGATATTTAAGGAATGACAGTAATAATATATTTAGTATATCCAAAGGTGACTTACAGTGGGAACAAGTAAACTCAAACAACTCCTGTGTAATGCAGTAGAGCAGGTTTCCAAGTCAAAAAGTATCATTTTCAAGCAGGCAGGATCCTGAAAGCTTTTATTTTGAAACACACCTGCTTAGTCATTCTGACAGATGACAACTGTTGATTTAAAAACAGCAAGATTGTTTGCAAGGCGTACTGACCTGGTCTTCCATTCTTCTCCCCTTAATCCCTCAAAAACAATTTGGCCTTGCCTAAGGACCATTGGATATCCTTGATCCAAGAATGATCTACCGTATGTTCCAATAATGTGAATGCAGTTCATAGCCCCAGATAACACTTTTGATCTATCTAGCCAATGCTGGGAGAAGCTTTTCAGGATTTCAAAATAGTGCCTTATAACTGAAGCTGTTGCTGTTAGAATTTCCATGTGAAGCATGAACTCTGTTCTTGCCAGTAGTATGCCAAGTATAGATTAGGACAAGTCTCGGATCCATTTCTCTAACATAAACTGATTTTTTTCCTGTGTTAATAATGATCAAGGTCTTTTTTAGAAGTGCATTGGACCAGGTCTCTCCAGTGAAGATTGACTCTACACTTATATTTCTGGCATTTATAAAGGTTGTAGAATGGCACATCAATATTGACAACTGAAAATATATTCCATTAAATATGTACTGATTCTTATTTTTAATTGATGTATGTGGAAAGAATGCAATGACCAATACGCACTTGGTCTGAAAATGCCCATAATATATAACATCCATAAATTTCAGAAGCAAATGATAGAATACATATAGTACAGAAGATCTCACAATGCAAAAACCAACAAAATCACACAAACTGCTCTAAATATTCAATCCATTACCCAAAATGTGATCAAACCCACATGTGCTCAACATATATAGGAAGAATTATTTTTATCAGCTAGATGTATATAAGACTTTACATGCTCAGAATGTATAATCATGCAAAGCATGATATAGAAAGAAGTAGTTGTTTCATATCTTTACATGGGTTTATTGCCCATACTTTCTCTCATCCGTAATAAAATGAGCAAAATCTTAGAAGAATTTGTTGAGCTTTCTAGCATCCTTTTTTATAATATATAATTGGACATATATGGCAGTTCCTAAGCAGCTATGCTCTATCTCTGTTTTCCATACAATATAATCTGGTGCACTCCACAGATGTATTCCACTTGCAGGATAGTTTGGGAATTCTGCATGGGTATGGGAAGAACATTCCACTGAAGTTTAAGTCTTAATGCCCCAATACTTTGTGTAACTCTTTCATCATGACATTTAACACACACACACACACACACACACACGACTTGTGGTCAAATTCATTTACAAATTTCCTATCAATAGTGGTTTATCATGCGGGAAATGACATTTTACTGCACTAGAGGATGGGAAACAATACGCTTTTGCTTCAAACTTGTATTTTTGAACCTCATGTATTCACCCTTCTCCCCAAATGTCATGAAAAACAGAGTGGAAGACAATGGCTTATACAAACGTGGGCTACTTCTCCACCTGCCCCATTAAAGCAGCTCTTAGTGTCAGTAATGTCATGAGATACCAGGTGAGGTCTTGATCTTCTACATACCAAATCTGTATCCCATCACTGATGGCCTCTCCTGTAAGAAAGAGATTTATGGAACCCACATCCTTTTCCTTTTCCCCAGAACCATGTTTTCTTCAGCCACAAAGAATAATCTGCATTTGTCTCCCTAGCTTTTTAAAATTTCTGGACCAGGGACAAATAACTTGTAACTTTCCAGATGCTGACGGACAACAACTCTTAGCAACTCTAGCATTATGAATGCTGGAAGTTGTAGCTCAGCAGTATCTGGGAAACAGACACATGTTTCTGGTCCCTGCTCTAGATTCTAGGATCCTATATGCATTCCCACAGACTTCTGGGTGTCTTAAATCTTATGATGATTTAGAAGTGCAGATCCCTTCACTGTCATGGCCATCAAGCCATTGCTTCTATTCCTTTCTGCTTCATGATAGATATATGCAACAGGACAGCAGTCCGACTCTTTCTGCTTTATTATCTAATGATGGCTCCAGCAATTCATGCTCCCATGGGAAGCAGCAGCCATTCTCACAACCAGTTTTCTACCTGTTTAACTTTCATAGCATCCCTCAAAGAACTCCGGAAGCTCTGTTTGATAAGAATATAAAGAAATGTGCATTTGAGAACCCTAGGCCATTTCTCAGAAAAACTATTGAATATTTAAGAATAATATTTATTAGTTTATGTCTTTGCTGAAGATTTCCAACTATGGTACGTCTAATATTTCCTGAAAACAGCAGGTTGGAGAAGTCCACTTAGAGTTTCAGCACATGAAACTGAAACATTAAAATTATATTTCAGTTTCCTGCATTGAAAATGTTTCTCAGCCTTTTCCAACAGGGTGCCCTCTGAGTGTGTTAGGATTAGAATCCTAAAATTTCCCTTCACTTGGAGGACAGCAAACTGGTGAAGGCTGCTGTATTAAATGTTAAAAATCTAATTGTTTCAGCAGGTGGCAGCACCAGCCAACCTTGTCAAGACTCAGAAGCTAAGCTGGATCAGGTGTGCTTAGTACTTGGGTGGGCAAATGCCAGGGCATAAGAGGGCTGTAGGCTAGATTGAGAAGAAGGAAAAAAAACACCTCAGAAGACGGTAAGGGCAAACCACTTCTGTACAACTGCCAAGAAAATGACAAGAAAGCATCTATTTGCTTCCTTGCTGATTGGGTAATCCTAGGAATTGAAGTGCACACATCTTAATGTTCCTGAAATTGAGAAATACTATTGTATAAAGTCACAAGGAGATCAGCTCAACCGAAAGAGCTTTTTAATGGTGTTACTTTTATCTCATCCTTTCCTAAAATATGCACACATGTGCATGCTGCTCGTGGCTTCCATATCAAGTTGCATTAATGAATCTCATCTAATTTTGAGGCACAAAGTAAGTCCAAAGTATGTGATAAGGCACCATAGTTCTAAAGACATGAATCTGGATCTAAAATGTAATTAAGATTTCCCATGGATGTTGACAAATCCAAGATGATAACCAATCAAGATCAATGAACATAGTTAAAAGAAAATTAATTCAAGGTATTACAATAAATAAAAAATCATAGCACAAAACAGTTAGAAAACACTTGATGTTTCTGTTACTCTCTCCTTGCCATATTTGTTAAATATTCTGTGAATGGCTCTGTGAAATCAGTACAGGATGGGTTTTCGCTCTCTGTTGATTGACTGATTGATTGATTGACTGATTATGTGCCATTAAGTCATTTTTTGACTCCTGTAGGTGTGTGTGCCTTGAAGTCAATGTTAACTTTTGGAAACTTTCTGGACAAGTTCCTGCTGTTTTCTTGGCAAGGTTTTTCAAAAGTGCCATTGCCTCCTTCCTGGGCTGAAAGAGAGTCACTGGCTCAAGATCAGCCAGCTGTTTTGTGCCTAAAGCTGGTTTCTAGCCATAACCACTATAATCACAGTGGTTCTTATTTCGACTG
Organism: Azemiops feae; assembly: GCA_023970755.1. Taxonomy (NCBI): domain Eukaryota; kingdom Metazoa; phylum Chordata; class Lepidosauria; order Squamata; family Viperidae; genus Azemiops; species Azemiops feae. The sequence continues at coordinate 1,105,065 of JALGBA010003986.1, read as the reverse complement.
CTGGAGACCACAGAGATAGATCTTTTCCTAACAATCTTTCCCTAACTTATTCTTTCAAGTCTCCCAATAGTGTATTCATTGACACTGTAAGTGGGTACTCCTCCTTGCTACTGGTCAGCCTCCTCTTCTTCTTCCTTTCAACTTGCCCAGCATTTGGGAAGTTGCTAATATAGCCATTCAGTCATAGTTCATTAAAGAGATCCATTCTTCATTGTGGGACAAATTTTACTTTTGCAACTAAATAGCTGGAAAATATATGCAGCCAAAAATCTTTCTGTACCTGGATTTTCCTCCTGTACGTAGATTTTCCTAGTCAGCCATTTGCTGACTCCCTCCTTATTATGAATTTTTCAATCACAGCAATAACAAATATTCCACACAATATAGAAGTACACATAGGGAATTCAAACTGGAGATCATTGGAATCCCTTGATAAATCCCAGTCTAGAATAGTGATAAACAGAAGAGAGCAAATATAATTTGTAAAATGATCCAGAATATATTTACTTCATTTCTCTAGTTATAGGCTATAGAAGAGCCAATAGACTGATTGTGTCCTTTCATGATGACAGGTATGGAAGGCATGGAATCACACATTTTGCAATGGAATGCTTTAAAAAAAAGACAGTTGTGTCTTTTAAACTGCAACTGTGACTATATATCTATCTTGGTGGCGGTGCTATGGTTAGAATGCAGTACTGCAGGCTAACCCTGCCCACAGCCAGAAGGTTGATACTGACCAGCTCCAGGTTGGTTCAAACTTCCATACTTCTGATATCAGTAAAATGAGGACCCAGATTGTTGGGGGCAGTATGCAAATAATGCTGACATTGTAACTCTCCCAGAGAATGCTGTAAAGCACAATGGAGTGGTATATAAGTCTAAGTGTTAATGCTGTGGCTATAGTGCTATTACTACCACTCCATCCTTCTTAGTATGGGATACTCAGAAATTAATGGGGGCAGTCATCTGCTTATAGGTTTGCTTGTCTACTATCCAGAGACAAAATTTAAAAATGCTATCTTAATAATTTTATGTTTTTTAAATTGTATGATTAAGTAAACAATAAATTAAGATGACATATTCTTTGAAAAGTTGACCTTGTTCTAATCTAGTTGCTAAAAGCAGAAAAATATATAAAATGCTACAGTGAAATGTTGCATCACTCTTTGCTTAAGCAGTTATCTTATTATTCTTCATTTTAGTTAAAGTTGAATATTGATTATAGTTGTTTGGAAGACTGTCAGATTTATTCCAATGAATTACTTCTCTAAGAACGGATGACCATGCTCAGTAAATATTTAATAACTCTATGAATGTAGCTACTACATTACATGATGGTTTAAGGTTTATTATTTAATATTTTGCTCCCGGAAATACCACAGACAGATAACCATCACCACCTTTGTCCAGCAGAGGTCACTCCATATCTCCAGAAAGGTGAGCCCTTTTGTGAAAAGCAGGGTCAAAAATTCTCCTGTGCCAAGAAAGGGGAAATTTCTCAGCTTCCGCCAGGTACAACATGGAGCCTCAGCACTGCTCCTCAGAATGAACCATAGAAGACAATTATGAACACTTCTCATTTCAAAAAAAAATTATGGGAAAATCCCCAAATCACGTGAAAAGGCACATGTCACAACTTATTTACATTTCATGCAATGCTTTTTGTCATTAGACAGAAACTGCCATATAGCCAAGTCATTCTGCAAACCTGCAGAATGAGAGATCAGGCCTGAAAATTGTCTCCAGATTGTTTCCAGTAGAGTGAGGCTTGGTGGAATTACCTGTAACTGAGCCTAATAACAGCCCTCTGATTAAAAAAAAAGTTATTCTATTATGTTCCAAGATCTCTCTAGTCTATATTGTTTAGGTCAGTGTTTCTCAACCTTGACAACTTGAATAAGTGTGGACTTCAACTACCCAAGGCTGGCTGGGGAATTCAAGTTGCCAAGATTGGGAAATGCTGGTTTAGATACTAGGTAGTGTCTTTCTTTCTTTCTTTCTTTCTTTCTTTCTTTCTTTCTTTCTTTCTTTCTTTCTTTCTTTCTTTCTTTCTTTCTTTCTTTCTTTCTTTCTTTCTTTCTTTCTTTCTTTCCTTCCTTCCTTCCTTCCTTCCTTCCTTCCTTCCTTCCTTCCTTCCTTCCTTTTCTTATTTGCTGGAGGAGTGGGCCAGCCTTGTAGATCCTGTTTAATTCAACTTTACTATGGTTTTGTTTCCTAATTCTTATTTAGCCAGTTTTGATTTATAGATAGTTTCCTGGGTATTGAATTAATGTTTATTTTCTTTTCTTTCCAGCTCCTGATTGTTGGTTATTAAAAAAAAAAAATCTTGAACCTTTTCTGTGCTATTCAGAGTCCTCTTGAGCCATTTTTGAACTGTAAAGCAATGTATATGTTCACATTTTAAACAACTAGTCCTTTAACTAACCAACTGAATATAAACTTTCAGTGGAAACATATGTGCGGAACACTATAAAATGTGATTATTTGAATTTCAAGCTAATTCCTACTGCAGGGAAGCTTTTGATGTATGAATTCTGTATTATATGAAGAAGACAGATGTGGCAAGCAGACAAGATGAAGGCCATGGGGAGGAAAAGTTATATTTTTCTTGCCTAGCTCTCTACAAGCAGGTCTGTCATGGTCAGAAGTATTGAGAGAAGAAAAGAAAAGGGGGAAAAACACTTCTTTGAGCAGCACAGAAAAACATCACCATTTAAGAATATAAATCATGCACATTGTTGAGGCTTTGCTTTGGATTAAAGCACACATTGAAAGTAAGCTGAAACAGATCAAGGGATTGGCTGTCTATCAAGCAGGGCTGCAGAATTTTACCAGACTAATGAATTGAAGGGCTGCGGTATTTTATTCAAAGCAGTAGTTTAGTCCTTGTGTTCACCAATCTTTATCCTTGGCATACTGTACAGTAACTGCAGAATGGCTCCTTAGGTTTATTGAAATGTCATAAGGGGATAGTTGCATTTTAATCTTATAATCATTTCCCACTTATAATAATCATTTCCCTTTTTTGTATTTTGTATTTGTTGTTTTAGGGGAGACCATCCCCATTTGCTTTATTGCAATCTTAGTGTTTCTTCTAGATTCAGGCTTTGGAAAGAGATTGCTCGTGGTTCACATTGGTGCAACAAGACATCCAAATTTAATACAGTCTCTGAATTTACACTTACAAAAAACAAGTGTTGGACACCTTCATCTACCCATCATTTCTGCTTCATTTGAGACTATCAGCAGAGCCTCCAGCTTAGAACCTCCCTGCTTGATAATATTTCCTGATCTTAAAAAAGTTGGATGGGAGATGTTATCTCATAGGGGAAGAATTCTTTCCCATTTTTGGTGAGATGCACCCCCATTGACAACATCTTATTTGAAGGATGGTTGCCTTGTGATATATGTGGCTCAATTCTGATCTTTTTTAGTCCAAGTAAATAATTGGAAGGGGGATGGACAAGGGAAGTCACCTATATTGGAGGGGTGACATTCTGTGTTTGCAGGGAGATGGGCTGATAAAAGAGGCAAAAAGGACTAGATTAGCACTTCTAATTATCTTTTGTTTAGGACCCACTCACTTTCTGTTTGGAAATATGAAATCCTTGGTGCTCTCTGAACTTAGTTGTTTGCTTGCTTAATTAAACAAACCACAATGATAATTCACTATCACATTCTTCTCCTTTAAAAGAAATGATCAAAGTATTTTTCTATTATACTATGTTGAGACTAGTTGAAAATGCAAAAATAGCACAGATGTACTTGCACAATGCAGATTGGGATTCCTTCTATTTCATAGATTTGGAATTAGAATGCAAAAATTGCATTGACTAGAGGTAACATAGAGTCAGTTTAAGCCAGGATCCCCTCCTTCTGACCATTCAGTAACATTTCAGATTAAATGGCATACTTTTAGAGTTGTTTATAGAGAATCTCTTTAAAGAGAAAGATGTAACTCTACGAGGGCAATTCGGAAATAAATCTCCATTTGGTTATCAATGACAGACACTCGCAGATACAGAACTTTTATTATACACATTAGAAAACTACAACATTACCACACCGAAGTGGTGCCATAGAAAATCCTGCCAAATGTGAAGATGCCAAAGGAGTACTACTAGCGAAGTTCATGGAGCGTGGTTCAACCATCAATTCTGAAGTCTACTGTGAAACATTAAGAAAACTCAGATGAGCCATCCATAACAAGCGTCGGGGCATGCTGACTTCCAGTGTGATGTTGGTTCATGATAATGCTCGCCCGCACACCGCTAGATGCACCCAAGAACTTTTGAAGCAGTTCCATTGGGATGTTTTTGATCACCCCCCCCCATAGCCCAGATTTGATGCCGAGCGACTACTACTAAGGAATTTCAAACTTTGTAAGACATTATGACAAGTGCCTCAATTTGAATGGCAATTATGTCAAAAAGTAATGTAATGTTGTAGTTTTCTAATAATAATAAAAGTTCTGTATCTGTGAGGGTTTGTCATTGATAACCAAACGGAGGTTTATTTCCGAATTGCCCTCATATATGGCTCAAAAATCTTTCTTGATTTTCCAAAAGGGAAAATCATAGAAAACCTACTGCTTACCTTGTTGGAATATAAGTGAAACAACAGCCAGAAATGATATTACTGTACACACTTGTTCATTTATATGTCAGTGCCTTTTATTCTATGATAAATGATGTGACCTCAAGTTTGTGTCAATTTTTAGCAGGCACATAGATAGACCTTCGCGGGTACAAATAAAAAGAGGATTGCTTCAATATTGATGCAACCCATGGAACATAGTTAACATGGGCTAAGAATATATGTGATAAAATGCACTCCTAGATTAGAGGCTGTAAAGTTGCCTGGATTAGGAAGTTTCACTTCAGAAATATGCAACGGGGAGAAAAAAGTAGACAAATGAATTTAGAATTTTAGTTTAGGTATCCAATGATGGTATTGTGATCCATTTATGTACACATGCACACGCACACACTCACACCTAAGCCATACAAACCATTAAATATCAGTTCTCAAGCTTTATTAATAAATCAGTGTAAAATTTTCACTAAGTAAAACCTACCAAGAGCCAGTTTGGTGTAGTGGTTAGAGCATCAGGCTAGGAACTGGGAGACTGTAAATTCTAGTCCTGCCTTAGGCACAAAACCAACTGGGTGATCTTGGGCCAGTCACTTTCTCTCAGCTCTTGGAAGGAGGCAATGGCAAGCCATTTCTGAAAAAACTTGCCAACCCCCCCCCCTTTGCAGGGACTTGTCTAGGCAGTCTCTGAGAATTGGACTCAAATGGAAGGGTGGGGGAAAAGTAGAACATGATAGAAACCATAGTAAAGTAGCACAATATGTGGATTTTATGGGAAAAAAATCAATTTCTACATCTTGATCAAATAACAAATGAACTGGAGTCAGGATCAGCCCTACAGGTGTGAAAAATGAGGCAATTGCAAGAAGAGCCAAGGTGGTAGACCCTACCTATTCTCCTGAGGCCTTGCTCCCATGATTTAATTGTTTATTCAAGTTATTGAAATAACTCAGTAAATCAACTTTAAGTGCTTAATCATTATCCATTTTCATATGTTTTCTGATATTATGCATTTTAGGCAGTTTTCAACAACTGATATTCTTCTGACAATGATGTGGAGACTAAGCTTTTAAAATCTCCTTGACTTAGTTAGTTATCGCTTAGTTAGAGGGATAATTATGAGCGCTAGTAAAAGCTTTCAATATGCCCCCCCACCCCCACCCCCAGGTTCTTGGGATGTGGTAGAATATCAGCCTGATCCTAAAGACACTTGGCCATTAAAACCCCTGAGTTCTATGTAACTTCATATAATTGTGATCTGGTCTATAGTTAGTGATGGTTAACCAAGTGCAAGGATTTGACAGGGAGTTTTTACTTTCTCTGAAATAAGACCCACCCACTTAGAGATTAAAATTAAACACATGATTGACACCAAACAGTGACCTCTTCTCTTTTGCCTTCTTAATTTGCACTTGTGTAGAGTAATTGGCAGAATAAACACCTTTTTTCAAGAGTCAACAAATCAGCAAATTCTGACCTGGATTCCCATCTGGGTAAGAGATTTACTTGCATGTCTATGCTGAAGGTGAAGAGTTGTTTGTCTTACACCAGGTGTAGAACAAGAAAAAAGATACTGTTCTGGTTCCTAAATCCTCCTCCTCCTTCAGTCCCTCAACAGGGTTTCTTATTTGTCACTGAAGGAACATTATGTTTCATGTTTTCATCCGAAGCCAAAGCTGAAGCATGCCCAGTAGTTCCAACTTCCCACAGGATCAAAATCTGGATTTCATTGAACAATTATAAAAATAATGAATTAGGTTGACAGATGTAATAGCAAGCAAAGTTTAATTCAATTAAATGATATTTTGTTGCCCATTTCTTATAAGTAGGGAAAATTATTTGTAGAGATTTTTTGTAAGTTTTGTATATAATCAATCATAAGAGAATATTATGTACAAAAATCCTCTCCTTTTAAAATGCTGCTCATTCCATGGGGAAATTTCCATTATTACTTTGTTGTAAGTGCAACAAAGAATGATCTCAATGTGTTGTATTTATGGTCAAGCGTTAAATTTTGCATTTAAGCTCTGGATACCTACTTCTTAATTAGGTCTCATTAATTTTGATAGAAAGATGACTACATTTAAATTGAAATTAATATTATTATGTAAATTTCATTAATGAGATTTGTTTTCTCCAGAATTGCAACAGCTAAAATTTCAAGACAGATATTAGTTTTACATCCTTGGAAAAACCTTTAGGAACTATATTGTATCCTCCTCCTTCAAGGGTCATATTTTCATGAACAGTGACATTTGGTAAATAAAAACAATAATTAATTCTTATGAGATACTCTTTGGACAGAAAACTTAATATACTCATGGAAAGTAGATGTATATATTTAAAAAAAGGATTGCATGTGAATAAATCTGATACTGATGCCCAGTTTTGGGTGACATGCAGAGATGCTTATTCTCCTTAGAACTTCTATGGATGCAAGTAAAGTTATAGGTAGTGGGAAAGAAAAATTTCTTCCAAGCCATCTGCACCTCTGGTTTGAAAACATGGAAGACACATTCTCAAGTTCTAGACGAAAGAAGGATTAAAACAGAAGCTGAAAGAAGAATTTGTGGCCAATTTCTGAATGTCTTGTTTTGTTTCTCAAGAATGTACACAGTCACAGTCATCCACAAAGCGTTCCTGAGCAGCTGAGGGCAGAATGTCTGCCTCTCCCAAGAGGAACATTCATCTTGTGTCATTTGCAATGGCATGTAAGTTGGTCCAAGAATTATCACAGTAGTAACTCATCAGAGAAGTGAAGTCACTTGTCCCTCAAGTCACTTGTTCGTGGGAAAACTATGCCTGCTTAAAGTGGTCCCATATTCTTATCTCTGGCTTGTCAAACTCTCACTCTGTTCTTTTGTCAAGATTAATTGTGTGTCCTAATAGGGACTGAGCTTTTCCAAAGTAATATTAAAATTCACTTGCAGTTCATCTGGTATTTAAAAAAAAACCCTGGGGTAACAGCAGGCAGCAATTGAATTGATGAAGTGGATGCAAAAGATCACACCAAATGCTGATTTGGAAGACTTCCCCTCTTATCTCATATCTATTTTGGTTCCTTGGGAATGTCTTATAATTGTGTGGGTATGTGTAATTTGTTAGCTTTGCTATTTATCCTTTCCAAAGTCTTAGGAAGCTGCTGAGATGTGTGTCTTGTCTCTTAAGTACATCCAGGAAAATACATTTTGGCTGCAACTGTGGCCACCAAAGTCTCAGCATAGACCATCCTGGAGGCAACTCTTTATGGAGATTTACCTGTGAAAGTATTAAGACATCACAAGGTATGTAGATATTGGGATATACCCAACCAGGCAGGGAGGAGGAATCAAGCAAGGAGTTAGCCTTGAATCATTGTGCAACAGCAAGAGATTCAGGACTGATCTCCCCCACAAGCTCCATGGAACCTAATCTATCTGTTCCCAAGCGAAGGCAGGCACTCTGGGGAGATCCCTGCATTATAGGTAGAATTGCAATAAATCAGTCAACTTGAACTCTTCACATGTTGATATATTGCTTGGATCTGACAACAGATTACCATTTCATAATTGGAAACTTCTGATATTCAGTTTGAATTATTGATAATACATCCAATGCAGTGGTGGGATTCAGCCAGTTCGCACCACTTCGGCAGAACCGGTAGCTAATTTTTTGTTGCGCAGGCCCAGAATGGACTTCCGGAAGCAGTATCCACACAGAGAACCGGTTGTTCACATATTTGAATCCCACCACTGATCCAATGTCAATTGTGTATTCTCCCTAACTATATCTTTAACAGAAGGACTTCTTCTAATGAATAACATAACAAAGAAAAAAAAGGAGAAAGAACTAATCTTTACACAATGATGTGAATGCTAATAAAAACATAGCATCAGAAAAAATAAAATTGTTTTTTTTTTAATTACAGGAATTGTTAACAAGAAAAAAAACAGGAGTATTTCATTTTCAGTAGAAATATGGATAGCATGAAGTATATTGGAATGCTTCTGACTGAAGTCTCAAATTTTGTCCCCAAAGCTAGGTTATTACCCTTGCTGAGGGGAGTTGGCATGTTAGTGTCAGAGAAGTATTGTAGCACCAGCATGAAGAAAATACATATACTGTTGTTCAGGTGCAGTGAAGAAATGATCATATACTGATTGTACCCTTGCACAGTTTAAAAGATTGTCAAAGAAGGCAAGGCAGAGTGGGATTAGCAGTGTTTATGAAACTTCCATGAAGCAGTTTTGAAGAGGACAAACAGCAAAATATACAGCTCTTGGATGTCATGGAAACATCTGTACCTGCACAACTTCTACAGCCAGCAAACTTCTTTTTATTTGAATAGTGCCAGAAATTCTGCATTACCTTCAAGCAAATTACCTGAGTGCCAACTCTCTGTGCCAAAAGCAAGACCAACTGCCAAGAAACATCCTTATTTGTGTCTTGTTTAAGATTTTGCTTGGAACAAGTTCTGGTTTCGTTGCACGTCTTATTTCTGTTTCTTGGATTAACAATTAGAGGATGAGCTATTGCTCAGAGGCAGAGAGCATATGTCAGTTGCAAGAGGTTCAAAGTTAAATCCCCGGCATCTCCAGCTATGGCTGGGAAAGGCTGTCGGAAATCTTGCAGCTGATGGCAGCCAATGTGAACAAAACCAATGGCAGCATAAGGCTGATCCTTCACTAAGGTACATGTGAATTGATTCAATTTTGATTTTAAGGTGTACACATTATGCACAGTCCCCATTTTTGCTTTCCTCTATCATTTTTGAAGCAGCTCCTCCCAGGCTACAGGGTGAGACCACTTGGTAGAGGAACCTTGGTTTCTTTCTCACCCTTTCCCTTGGGAAATGAGGAAAGGGTTTTGATATTTCCCTCATGGTGTTGGCCTATTTTTCCTTTCTTTAACTCCTGTCCCCTTTCTCTGAAATGCTAATGTCGCGAAGAGAACAGTAAAAAAAAAATCAATGCCCCCAATGGTTAGCTGTAGGAAGTTCTGGACGGCAACAATGAGAAGGTGGGACAACTGTTGGGTTCCTTGCAGTAGCATGAAAATGATTATTAGCCTAACGAGGGAAAAGCTGAGTGAAATAACATGGAAATAATGCATGAGTTTCTCTTTTAATGCAGAAATGTGAATTTAGGAATGAGATTGGGACTAGTGATGACTTGTCAACCATGACCCCTTTTCATAGCATGCAGACAGTAAAAGAGACATTTCACACCACCCCTCAATAGTCAAGTACAGCTACGTGAGGTAATTTCTGAAATGACAAAACCCATGCTTTAACATATATGGAGAACATTTGAATAATTCTTTGTAATATTATGGCTGTCCAAATTTGTTAACAGTTGAGGATTTATCTGTCAAATTGCCAGAATTACAAGCCTAGGAAGGTCATTGCACCATTTCAGGAATGCACATAAGATACCATTTTCCACTGCTTTACATTTTATTAAGATTTGTAATGAAGATATATTGCAATAGGCCAAATGTCCAGCTACCCATTGAAATGAGTTTTTCCAGAGCTACAAAGTAATCTGTGTTTCTTCCGGGCACTTTTACAAGTTTGATATTAAATGAACTTTATCTTTTGTAGAGTAATATGTTCTCTTCAAACACTTTATTTTGGTTTATTGGACGCCGTGTCATGTTCTTATGCTATGAACTTTGACTTTATGATCTTGATTATTTACTAGAATCTAAATACATTATTTTCCATATTTCAATGCTGGAAATGAAACTTTGTTTTCAATTGTATTATTTTCTCTAATTGAGTTCATCTATTAGATACTTTAAAACACACTTCTATAGTACAAAAATATGTGTGGAGAATAGGGATTTAACATCTGTGCTGCAGAAATTAGAACACCACTAAGTGATAACAAAGAGATGTAACTAAATCTCACTTTTTGCTGCCTTTTAGTGGTTGTCTGATGGCCATAGGTGACAATAGTTTTTCAACTGGGACATCATTGACTCTGCAAAGTACATCTATAATATAGGAATGATCTGGAAAGGCTGAATGCGTCAAACAGGTCAACTCCTTATTCACTATGTATTGACCCACTTTCTAAACTTGCCAATTGAATGGGAAATATAAAAAGAGGGCAAACCCCACTCCCTTCTAGTACTGATAAAGTTACCTAGTTAGTTAATGAAACATCTGCAAGAAAACAACCAAGCTGCCAATTTGTGGGCTATCCCGAAATTATATGGGTCAGTTGGCTACGTAAATCAGCTGGTCTCTTTGAGACCAGCCAGAGAGAAGGACAATCAGCAGCAAGGTTACAGTTACCGTGGTAATTGGAAGACCTGAAACATTACTTTAGAGATAAATCATCATGGAGAAAATCTATCTTTGTGGTCGCTAAGAATGAATAGTGACTTGATGGCACGTAATCATGGTCATCATGTCAAGATGTGAATGGTATTCAAGTTGGTAGTGACAGGTGTATGTGTGTGAGCACATCTGCATGACTTTTTGATACCTCTTCTTCCTATTCTTATAAAACAGAGCTCCAGATCTCCCATAAAACTGAACTGACATTTATGGATATGAGTTGTAAAAAAGCTATTCCAAATGTCTGCAATTACCTGGTTAAAGCAAATAGCAGCTGCACACAAGCCAGATGCAATGTAGGACACTGTTGCTTTTTTGTTAGCTTTTATATACAAAGCCATTTTCTGGTCTTTGCCTTCAGCCAATTTTTTTCCTGTAAGATATTAGAACCAAGAAGTGGCTGTCTTCCAGCAGGAAAATATGATGTCATATGTTACAGGAATAATTCACTTCTTTCCATACCACTTAAATAGATGAACCTCCTCTCAGCACCTTGCTGTTCAAATATACCTCTCCATTCTTCTTATGTCAGAGTCTCTTATTTACAGATTGTGTCAATATAGCAAGACATAAAAATTCAATTGTGCAACCAAAATAAACATCTTTGAAGGGGGGAAGAAATTCTGGATGGGGAAAATCCTACTGTCTGCTTTTTCCTCCTATACCCAACTGCCTCAAAAATCTAAGTAATTTTGGTGTGGCAATGATGAGCATGGTTTGTGAGTTGTGCTGCTTACTAATTTGCTTCTTGGTGCAATTCAAGGTGCTGGTTGTTATTTATAAAGCCCTTTATGGCTATTTGAAGGACTGCCCATCTTCCATAGTTTCTATCTAGTCAATTTATCTAGTGCTTCACCAGGCAGGGTTGACACATTCGGGATTCCTTTGCTTAAACAATGTCCTATATAGGGACTCCAAAAGTCCACCAGAAGTGGGCTTCTGGAGTGTTTTGAATGGGCTTGAAGACCTGACAATCGTAAATTGTATTTCCTTCCTTCCTTCCTTCCTTCCTTCCTTCCTTCCTTCCTTCCTTCCTTCCTTCCTCCCTCCCTCCCTCCCTCCCTCCCTCCCTCCCTCCCTTCCTTTCCTCTCTGAACTTCTTTCAGAGTTGTTGGGATTTGAGCTGCATGCAAAGTTAAATAATTAACTAAATACATTTTCTTGGAATATGGGGAATTATATAAAGTTGCAGCAATATCCTATGCCCCGCGTTTTCCACAATGAATTTGCCAGGCAGATAGAAAACATAAAGCACCCATTGTATAAATTATCCCATCTGAAAGCAAGTTTCATATTGCTTGTATCTGGAATTAAAGACAAAGTTTACAGTTAAACACATCCTGGTTACAACCAGTCATCCATGTTAAATTGCTGTTATCTAGTCTATAAATTGGCACAAATGTATGTCCTCATTATTCATCCCTCTCTTGTTTCACTAACAAGGCTTGCAAATTATGCTATTCTTAGTGCTTTAATGTGAGACAAGTTAGAGAATGAAATTGGGGAATTCCTCTGGCATCCTGCTCTCTGTCCTAGCATCATCTGCCAGCAGAAAAAACAACTACAAATTGCTCTTCTTTACATATGTGGGATGTGGATGAGCAAATTTAGATGGGATTAAGAATGGCTGGTTCATTTACTTCTCATGCCTAAAAGGCCAGCAGTGGGGAAACACCCCCACCCATGCCTGTTAATTGGCCTGTTTTTGTACATGGGTTCAGCGCTCTTCTGAAAGAGTGCTTAAGCCATATCCAGAACTAGCCTGACAAAGCAAATCATAGGCTTGCAGAATGGTATGGATAAAGCATGGAGTGCTTAATGTGGAAGCTCTGTCTTCCAGGGACAAAGAAGCATTGATGAAGTATTGTAAAGGAATAATAAGTGGCCATAGTTGGCAAGATCAGAAGTAGCCAATAGGTTAAGTACGGCCCTATGAAACTGTGTATCAACAGAAGTAGTGGAAAATGTATAAAGTACATACTACCGTAGTGACAGAAACAGCAATATCAAAAGCTTGATATCTTTCCTGATTTAAAAAAATGGTAGTTCTGTTTTTAAATACTAATCTAGTGCTCTGTATAAGAATGGCTAAACTCTTGGTGTTTTTTGTTTGTTGCTTTTAAAAACGGGTCTAGTGCTCTTTCACAAAAGCATCAAACCTTCATAAACATAGCTCACCCTAGCACGCTTCAGCCAGGCATTATACAGAGGGTCTGGTTTCTCTTGCAGACTAAGCCAAACGGTCATGAAGGACAGTTGCCCACCACATGAGAGGAAGGAAGTGTCTGCAGCAGCCTACAGTGGCCCATAAGTGCTGAATGTATTTCATCACTGACACACTTTCAAGGAAGCAACCTAGAATATGTGCTATATGGGTGAAGAGAAGAAATGCTACTCTAAAACTGAAATTATTAAAGGCAACTTTAAGTCACTTCGTCTACAAGTTGGAGATGAGACAAAGACAATGTCATGAGGATACAGCATAAACAAACAATTACATGAGAATATTTGTGCCATGATTAGGAGGAAGTGAAGATGAGCCCATTGTATTTGAATAAGAATGGGTGATTTGAATGCAATAAATTGTTGAGAGCAAATATATCTGCTATAAATCTTTAGTATTATGGACATAAATATTGATAAAGAGAGGAGTACTGCCTTACATACAGAAAAGGAATATTTTTAGCAGGGAGGATTAATTAGAAACAGCCCAAGCTGAATAGGTGAACAGTGGTTTTAGAAAGCTTTTGTGGAAGAAAAACATTTGGTAACAGTAATGAAGGAAAACAACTAAAATTAAAATTTAACTTTCAGGTCCTTCCAAATATTCTCCATACAATCCAGCCCTGTCCTTTGTGACTGTGGATTTAATTTCTTTCCCAATATGTCCCCAAGAGATAACTGATAAATGAACTGATTCTCCTGTGAAAGCAGCTTTTTCCATAGGTAGCACATCTGTTCTTGGCTGTTTTCTCTGTGTTTTTTGTTTTTTAAAAAATCCATTTTGTTTCTGTCAAGAAATAGATCATCTCTATAGTGAAACATACACACCACTGGGTAAAAAATAACTTTGGTTGAGCTTTGGAGAAGCTCCCAATTCTCAAGGAATTTCCTGATCTAAGGAATATGCCAAATATAGAGTTTGCTTCACATTGGCCATAAATATCACTGCAATAGCATAAATGATGGTAACAGAGGAAACAGTTTGGACAGGAAAGAGCTCTGTTCTCAATGGTATCGACATTCTTAGCTTGTTTTAGAGCAAACATTAGTTTCAGCTGCATATTTAACATGCACTATATCTACAAAATTTATAGGGCTATTGGTTGATTGCATATTCATGGTTCAAGAAACTTCATCCAAGTATAGCTGCAGAGAATCAAAGACTGAAATGAAAATGATAAACATTTTATTTCAAAGGATGACCAATTAGAACTTAATCTAATGGTTAGACAATTGTCTATCTCTGAATACCAGGACTAAAATCTCACCTTAGGCATCCACATTTACATTCATTAAAATGAGAACATTTGTGTTCTGTATGAAAGATTATATCAGTCAGAGCACCTGCACATTGGGAGCTGAAACTGCTAAAAAAGGGGAATGTAGCTTCATCTGAAGAATGCAATCAGAAGGAAATACTCATAAAACAATAGACTAGATGGGCTTTCATCCTATTCCCCAGCTTACATAAAACTTTCCTCAGTCCAGTTGTGCTTAATGACAATGTTAACGGTTCTGCTCACTTTTCTTATAGTTAAACCCAGTGCTTTTTTTGTAAAAAAAAAAAAAAAAAAGGTGCTGGAACTCACACACGTCATACAACCCGCCTTGCCTATCCTACAAGGTTCCATCCAAAAAAGGTGCCGGAACTCCGTTCTGGGTGTTCTATGAGAAAAAAAGCCCTGGTTAAACCAAACATGCAGATGGTCCCTGAGAGCCATAGCTGACTATCAGCTGACTGTCAGTGATATGTAAGGCTGGATTCATTGCAGATACCCATGTCAATGACTCCAGATTTGGACAAATCACTGCTAGCACTTATCAAGGCACCATCTCAGCAAAGAAACAGACCAAGCAGTTGCCTGCTCCTCCCATCACCACAGTAGTTCCTCCTTACTATTAATAAGGCAGAGGGGAGGTCTTAATTGAGGGGGGCAATGGTAGGATCTGCAAGCCCACTTCAGAGTAATAGCTCAGGCCCAACTCTGCACTACAAGGACTTCCACATCACAGGAAAGGTCTCAGGGTCTCTTTTGCAGAGGCAATGGACTCACCACCGCTAGTCCATGCAACAGTCATCCACCATACCTACAGCAGCTACTGTATGTCACTGCATAGCCATCAGCATAACCTGACCAAAGTAATATGATGAAAAACAAATCTGTTTTATAGTAGTCAATGGCATACCAGGATACTCTGCTTTTTTCACTTCTGACATACTAGATGCCTCTAGAGCTATGTATGAAAAGCCTTAATGTTGCCACCCTTGGACTACCGAACTAGCTGTTGTGCAGTACTTGTGATATTTTGGGTGTAAGACTCCTATGCCAGATTGACAGATGAGTAGAAATTTGTAATTACTTGATTGTTTGCAAATCTCTTTAACAAAAAGCAGGTGGCTAGGGAAAAAATTTTTTTTTGTTCTGCCACGAATTTTTGTATCTTGCGAAGAATTTGTAAGCCTTCACTCTATGTATCAAAATTCTACCTTGGCCTATTGGAAGGCTCATTATTGTGGTCTTCATCTTAAAAAAGTGACTCTTAACTAGACATGGAAGGCATCTCTCTCCTATCCTAGGGGAAAATTCCCGTCAATCCAGTCAGCAAAGGTATCTAGGTATCTCTTAATTTCTTTATGCACACAGTTACACAGACAAAAGCAATCAACATCTTTGCTTCAGGCAGTTTCTTCACTTTCTCTCAGCTGGGCCACATTTATCCATAAAAAACAATGCAAACAAAATTGAATTTTGAGCCAAGATTTCTGGATAATGTTAAGCAAAATGCAAAGGACTAAAATGCACATAAATACATCTGAACATCCTTGCAATGCAATCATTTAGCTTACAGCAAGATCTATATAATTCAAAATGTTTATAGTATACTATTTCTTTGAGTTCTGTAAATATTAGCTGAGGACCATGCCTTTTACGTGATTTGCAGCTATAGAGATTGCTTAGGCATGTGCTATTTATAAGCTGGCTGGAGTCAAACCTGCAAGTTATTTCACTGAGATTAGGAGCAAGAATCCCTATCATCTTTCATGCATTCGCTGCAGTTAGGGAAAATATTTACTAATTTCAAAATACTATGAGAAATTCTGGACGGTGGAAAAGGTATCATTGGCAAGCACTGCTTTGCATTTCTGGCAAATTCATATAATTTTGTCTTTTTCAGGGACATCACAAATGATTTTAAGGCTTTGAAAACTAAACAGGGGCAGAATGAGAAAGGACAAGGGCTGTTTAGAAGAAAGAAAAACAGTATGAACATGTGTGGCAGGCAGAGAAATTGCTGCTTTAAAGACGTGTTTGTTTAGTTATCCTCTAGGTAATTTTGCAGCTGATGAGCCAAGGGTGCACAATATTTTCCTGTTTCAGCAGCTCTTTGCTCCATTGCTAGTTGCTAATCTGGACAGACAGTTGAGAAAAGTCATTTATAGTAAGTTGAGAATGTCTCCAGTAAATGTGACAGAAGAGAGACATCTGCATTAAAACACTGCTTTGAAATATCAGATCAGACTATCACTTAAAGTAACTTTTGGACTTTTGCCTTCAAGAAAAAAAACTAGATGTTAGTCTCTGAACTGAAGGGGTGGTATGTCTTTTCCCTTTTTTTGGAGGTGAGTGTTTGCTTTTATAGGTTTTCCAGTTCTGAACTATTTAGTACCAATAAAGGAGAATATTTGTAGCTCAGGGTTGAAATAAGGGGTTGCAAGAAAACAACCAAGCTCAGATACACCAAGGGCTATTTAGTCTTTTACCTAATGAAATACAACATGTGCTTTACGCAAGGAGGGCACGGTACCAAATGATGAGTTGGTATGATTGTGTCACCCAGTATCTGATCTTGATAGCTTGTGCCACCTCAACTGGGTTACCTTGGGCCAGTCCCTCTGTCCCTAGGAAGAAGAAGTCAAGGGCAAACCAACTTTGCAATAGTTAAGTCAACTGCAATCAATAGGATTCCTCATTTTATTTCTATGCTGGATTGCACTAATCAAATTAGTTCAAAGAAGTGAGTCCAGTCTCACTAGGAATACTGAGATGAATAATGGCACTACCATTAAGAAGGGCAAACTGGAATGCATCTGGATAAGATGTTTGGAGACTTATTCTTATGAAGAAAAAGTGAACATATTTGCTGTGTTTAAGTTGGAGAAATGATAATGAAGAGGATAGCTGTTTATAAGGTGGTCATATATATGATAAAACAAGTGGATTCCTCCAAAAGCTAAACTAGGCTAGCAAAAAAGGGGGGAATGAGTGACTAAAACATTATGAAGAATATTGTAACAACATGGATTATTTAGTAGTGAAACAACTCATTTGAAACTAGAACACTCATTATGAGGAACAGCATCACTGGAGATTTCCTGCATGCGGAGACTGGATCATTAAGATCACCTCTCAGTTGAATAGTGAAATCTCTTTAAGCAAACAGAATGATAGCATAGAATTAATGAGCAGAAGGTGATGACTTATTCCAAAATTAAGTATGGGAATAGATTGTATTTTTCTTTTTTTAAGAGACATCTACTAGGATCTTTTCAGTATAAAGGTAACAAAATATTTCACTGCCAAATTCATATTCATTGCTCATCCAATGTTACTAATCAAGATACAGATAAGGATACTTTACACTTTGGAAATGGTTTGGGGAAAAATATTTTGGACCTAATAGGAATGTGAGCACAACACCTCCCTGCAATTTATTAGAGCAGCCCAGTATTTTTCAGCTTCCTCACAAGTCTCTTGTGACCGATTTAAAAAATCCCCTCATTACATTTAACAGGACACTTAATGGAGCTTAATCTTTTTTGCGGGGGTGCAGAAGCTTGAAAATAGTTATTCTCAGACTTACACAAAGCCAAAGCACTTCTGAATCACTTTTGAACAATACACAGCCTTACAGAGTAGACCGTGCAGTGTAAACAGATTTTATTGAACTATACAGTAAATAGTGTTCACATCATGGTTTACATTGTGTTTTGTGTAGCATTCCTAGCACTGGAGAATGCAGTGTAATATACAGCATGTAATATCTATATAGGTAATAATGAAATAATTTGTTTTTCCTGTTGAAAACTAGTTAAGGGCTAGACACAATTACTGTATTATATGAGGAAAAGGTGCTATAAAAAGCAGTCTCAAAAATTTGCTACTGTTCTGTGTTTGCCAAAGTTCATTGGTTCTTTGGCTTCACCGGAAATTTTAGCTGCATCCCTAGGAAATTCTGTTTCTAAAATATGCCCCAAAATTAGAAGGAAAGCCCACCATGGCTGTATGCCAGGAAGAAAAAAACATGCTGGAAAGTTCTATGTTCAATTATTTTTCTGAGCCTTTCTGAGACACTTAAGCCCTAATTTCTGTTTTTGCATGAATTCTTATATTTGAATTTGAAGTGAAAGATAGATATCCTATTGCTATCTTGCCCTGATTCTAAATTGTCTTCAAGGATTACCACCTCTCTTTGGGAGTTACTTTTGTGTGCTCAAGTCAAATATGTGGAATCTTTCCCCTTCCCCTTTTGTGATATAAATGGAGAAATAAGTCAATGAGATTGTCTGAATGAGAGAGCCTAGTTCTATATGCAATCACCTCTGTGTACACCTTAATTGTGAAGGATTCCCACTCATGTGGAAGAGTTCACATGTACAAGAAGGCTCACCACAGCAGACAAATGACAACTTCCAATAAATTACAACAGAGCCAGAAATCCTGAAACTCAGCTCCCAAAACAGTCTGATCATACCGGTGTGGAGTGGAGTAGAGCTGATTCCCAACTGTATAGAGGCATTATTTAAAAGCCTCTTTATTGTGTAAAAGGTATAAAAATGCTCTGCTCTGACTATAAAGTAAAATCTGTTGGGGATATGCACATACTTGCTTCTTGCTGAATAACTAAGATCACTAGGGATGAAATAGAGCTTCTGCCTCAAATGTGTTCTTTCCAAGAATTATGAAAGATGGAACATTTAAGACTGAGGAGCTGTTTTGGAAGCAGCTTTGCTGCATTTAGTCCTACCATACCTTGCTTCTCCAGGGTAAAATCCAGAAATAAAGGATTGTGCCTGCTTGACATTAGCTTTTGTGCGCAGTGTTGAATTCTTTCCTTTGACATCATAAAAAAGAAGCTCCACCCTCAATCTTCACAGCTGGTTTGCATTAACAATAAAACCCAGAGTTCTTTAATAATATGGCAATACAGGTAAATAAACTAAGGCACTTGGCTGTAAACTGGAAGACTGTGAGTTCTAGGTCCTGCCTAGGCATGAAGTCAGCTGGGTGACCTTTGGCCAGTCACTTTATCTAAGAAGAAGACAATGGCAAAATACTTCTGAATTTTTGCCAAGAAAACTGCAAGGACTTGTTAATAAAGATTTAACACTGATTTGAACACACACACACACATCAGTGTATAGGAGAAAGATAATATTGTCAATGGAGTAGTTTATTGAAATATGTCCTTTGAGTTCTTCATTACATAATATCTGTCTTAATTGTTAAAATTGACTGCCATTCATTTCCACTGAGGAAAATTAAATGAGTCTTCACTCATAGTAAAATTTTGGCATCATTCCCACAAAGAAAATATATTTGCATTCACACTTAGTGAATATTTGGCATTACTTTATATGGAGAAAAATAACTCAATCCCCACTTGCCATTTACTCCTATAGGAAAAATAGTTCTGTCTTCACCTTTCATGACTGTTTTATCATCATTCTTAGGAAATCAAGGTATCTCACCTGTTTTCATCAGTCCTGTGAGACAAAGCAAATGTTTTCAAGTTAGTGCGTCATGGTTTAAATTCTTGGCCCTCTTTGATCAGGTTATCTCACTGCATCTTTCAAAATTCCTTAATATTTACAATTCTTTTGTTGACACATTACCTGGATATTTTGAAAGCAATATATAAAGATGAATGACATTTCTTTTAAAAATATATACAACAAGACAATCATATCTGTTCTGGAATGCATGTTAATGCCAGAGCAAAATTGCACACACATTCCATCACAGGCATTGTCATGTTAAGACAAATAAACAATGCAGGAAAAGATGCTTAAAAGGGATTCATGTACAATTAAAGGCATATAATCCCAAATCTGTAGAGAGGTTATCAGTCAAAACAACTTTTCACTGTCAAGTAATAAACAAGAAAAGAAAAACATTCCCTTCACTCTTGGCCATGGGAATATTGCATTTAAATTCTATAATACCTTTGGAACAGATAAGTATACATTACTCATGGGGAATATGTGGTCTCTTATTGATTGGATTATTGAAGAAGCTCAGAGTATGACCAGATGTCTAAATCCATAGGTTAATTAAACACATACACAGTATATGGGAGTCTTCAACAACTGATGTCCCACAAGCTCAATCTGTCCACCTTCCCCTTAAGGATTCTTCTAAAGTTTTCTCCCCCAAGTACAGTAAAATATTTGTTCATCATTTTGCTCATCTGGAAAAGAAAAGGTCATTCAAAATTTAAAGTATATTAATATTTAATTGTTAAATAATTCCTGTGCATTTTGTACACTGTATGCAGTGAATTAAGCTGGACCTTAGAAAACAGGGAGGCATTATGAAAATACAGAAGTTAGCCAATCTGGTTTGGGTTGAGCTCTTTTCTCTTATTTGTTGATTCCCCCCCCCACACACACACACACCTCTTATATCAGCTGCACAACAGGCAGACTTTCAAGAAACAAATTCTTTTTCATTTTCCATCCCCATGACAAGTTATGCATCGTGTATTGGACTTCTGCCTGTCACACAGATTTGAACTGTTTAAGGGATGTTAATTTCCTGCTCAACCCAGAATACTGGCCAGACTCCAAGCTGAGACACAGCCTAATAGCCCAAAGGATCTGAACTGAAATAAAAGAAAGATCAGGCAAGTTAACTAGTTATCTTCACCTCCTCCTTTTATCAGTTCTCAGATCAGGAAGTTGTCTTTCTTCTCCATCGCCTCTTTTCCAGATCTGGTTCAAAACACAGCCTTAGCAAAGAGGATCTCCACATTCAAGATGCTTTCAATAGAAATGAAATAAAATAAAGACACTGATACATTTCTGGCAAACTTGGTTCTCATCTGCTACAGCTTCTGGGACAAATGCTTTTTATATTACTGTTCTGGCTCTGTATTGTTTCAGTTATTATCCCAGCTCTCTGTCTTATATGAGATTCTCAGCCACAAGAGCCTCTGCCAATAAAAACATAAGAACTCAAGAAGCATTTTGATAAAAACCCACAAGATGGCAGCTATTCACAGTCGTATGTTCCAGGCAATGATTCCTATTGTTGTTGTTACCATCAAGACTACTATTGCTGTATTTGTTACTAGTGTATTTGTACACCTTCTAACTATCCCAAATGTTTACAAAAGTAGGATGAACAACATAAAATCTTTCAGACAATTCACCCTTCTTCAGTAAGGGAACAAACAGATGAACAAAAGGGTTGAACAACAAGTTACATCTTAAAGTTTTCCTCTCTTCACAGAGATTCCATTTTGCTAATGTAGTCTGCAGGCACTAATATTCTTAAGTTCTTGTATTTTTTAAAAGAAAGCCATATAAGAGAATGACTACCATTATCTTGGACCAAAGTGCAACTTCAATATTAATGTATTCAAAATAAATTCCTTTGCATGTCCTGAATCTACTATCAGTCAATTTTACCCAAGCTCTTGGTTGTCTATGAATGTGACATGTGCAATTTATTTGCTCTTTTTCACTTGTTCTTCTCATTAGGACAGGCATTTTGTTCATGGTAACACCACCCAGAGGAGAACCTTGAACTGTTGCTCCCAAACACACCACATTTTAAAATTGCTCCCAAACACATCACATTTTAAAATGTTAGGTGGCAATAATTAACAGAGATATATACCATCTGTAGAATATTTTGTATCAATTTTCCCTCTGACTCTAGCTTTGTGTAATCAATAAGGAGTTATATCTAGCAAATAACTAATATCAGCAGAAGGAAAATCAGGAATGCTATAATGCAGGAGATTTTAGACTTGGAAAAGAAGCTAAAAACAACCAAAAGGCATAATTTTGGGTTATCAGTGATAAGAGGAAGAAAAAAAGGAGCAGGCCCTTGCTTAGAAAAGATGGTGAGAAAACTGGTGATGTGGAGAGAGTAGAGCTCCTCAATTTTTTTTACTCTGTTTTGGTCTTAACCCAAAGGAAAAGTGTGTTCAAGCAGAACAATTGACAGAAGACAGCACCTACTTGCCATGAACAAATTTAAGCCACCAGGACCAGATTAATTACATCTGATAGTCTTGAAGAAGCTTGTAGATGTCATTTTGGAACTTCTTTTTGTGACCTTCAAGTAGTTCTGGATGATAGGTACAGTGTCAGAGTCTGGAAAAGGAGAAATGTTATACCTGCCTTCAAAAGGAAAACTAAGAGAAGCAAGATAATCACAGCCTGATCAGCTTGACGCTGATACTAGCTGAAATTCTAAAACAGGTTAAATATTTAGTTTAGACAATGTAAGTTTATCAAGAACATTTCATACTAAATCAATCTGATATCTTTTCTGATAGAGAGAAAATTTGTTGAACATGAACATTTAATAGAAAAGTTGTACTCTGACTTCAGCGAAGCATTTAACATGGTCTCCCATGAAATCCTAATACAGAAGATGGCAAAACATGGGATGGATTATATTAACTTTGGATGAATACAGAGTTAGCTGAACAAATGCATAAGTGCACATCATTGGCTCTGCATCATGCTAGAAGAAGGAGTTTGGTGACATAGGGCTTGGACTTCCTCCATTCTATACCCTGTACTGCCTAATGAAAGGATGGAAAATATGATTATTTTGCAGACAGTCCAAAGCTAGGCTAAACAGCAAACACAATAGAGGACAGTGTCAAATTCAGGAGGATTTTGACAAGCTAGAAGAGACGTGGTGGCGCAGTGGTTAGAATGCAGTATTGCAGGCTAATTCTGCTGACTGCTGACTGCCAGAAGTTCAGCAGTTTGAGTCTCACCAGCTCAAGGTTGACTCAGCCTTCCATCCTTCTGAGGTCAGTAAAATGAGGACCCAGATTGTTGGGAGCAGAAGGATCTTGACAGACTTGAGCATTGGGCCGTATCCAACAAGATGCAGTTCAGCGGTTAGAAAAGTAAGGTCCTGCACTTAGGCAGGGGAAAACAAATGCATAGGTACAGGATAGGCAGTACCTGACTTAACAGTAGTGCCTGTAAGTGAGATCTACTGTAGGTGTCCCAGTGTGCCACCATTTAAATATGAGTGAGCAGTGTGCTGCCAGAAAGCCGATGCAGTCCTAGCCTGCATCAACAGAGGGATAGCATCAAAATCACAGGAAGTGATAGTACCCATCTATATTGCCCTAGTGAGGCCACACTTGGAAATTCTGTGTCCAGATTTGGTCACCATGATACAAAAGAAGATGCTGAAGCCCTCAGAAAAGTGCAGAGAAGAACAGAGATGGCAAAGGGTCTGGATTTTTAGATTTTTAGATTTTCTCGGTCAATTAAAATAGTTTACCCCAGAGATTGATGAATCTGAATGGTTTCCTTTAAGTCTTGTGGGTGTTCATGATAGATGATTGTGTTGAAATTACAGTTTACCGCTGAATGGGAAAATGGCCTGGGCAATGACTTCTGAGCAGTCTCTCCCACAGAGTAAAGCCAAACAAACTTTATTGCTGGTAGCTGTGATGCAAAGAGAATGACAGGGCACTTTGGTAGAAAACTCCGAGAAAACCTCACAGAATATAAGCAAAAATTCAATGGAGGGCTAACACATAAATACTTCTTCACCACATTCGTAGTTGTACAGAATTATCAAAGAGCTTTTTTAGATGAACAAAAGTCTATTATATTGAGAAAGGTCAGTGAAAGGAAAGTAAAAACCACTGAGATTGTATAATATTTTTGAAATAAAAGTGGTCATGTATATGCTGAAGTGAATGTTATGGTTTATTGAAGCCCAGTGAATATAATACGTGGCCCATTTTAACTCATATGGCTCTAAGATATGAACTAGCTAAAGGGATGCAAATAGTCACAAACACCATTTTGAAACCATTCTTTCACACCACAAAATGCAATGGTTAGACTCTGCTTTTGAAAATATTTTCCTGAAATCTACCATATTACAGAATTTATGACCAGTTACAGTACTGAAACTTATGGTTGTGATCACTTTGGTACTAGAGAAGGGTTTAATGCTTCTACTGGATCTACTGGATTTCCAAGCAGCTTTTGGCTTCATAAATATATTTCTGAGTTGCTTCTCTGGAATAAGACTTTGTAGTTATTACTTCACGGTGCGATTGTTTTTTGTCCTGAATATCTTGTGTACTAGTTATGTCATTTTTATTGATCAGAAAGCCCTGCTTCACAGTCTTTAATCACTTAGTCAGCTCTTGTTTGGACTATTGCAGTTCACTCTATATAGGACTGCCTTTGAAGGCCTTACAGAAGCTAAAGTTTTTGTTCCAGAATACAGTAGCTCAAGTAGTTATGGCTATTACTCAGTTTGCCTACATAACGGGCCTACTCTAAGAATTGCTCAAGTTACTGCCAGGTTTCCAATGTAACTCAAAGTGTTGGTTGTTACCTTTAAAGCCATATGTGGCACAGCACCTGCAGTTTCTTCAGGATTGCATCATCTCATTAGTTTCTGCCTATCTGATAAAATCTGAAAGGGAAGGTTCCCTCTAGATTTCTATCTCAGAGAATTCCACCATCAGAGTGATAGTGGAGGTCTTCTCAGTCACCATCCCCTTTTCTCTCCCCTCTGAGGTCAGATTAGTTCGAATTCTGCTGAGATTTCAGAAAGCCATCAAAACTTTTGGAAGCTAACATATTTGGAGTTGTGATTCTTTCTGCAGGGAAAGTGCTTGTTAATTGGTTACTTGACTGAGCCTTGGTGCCTTGTACAATTAGTTATTTTGAATATTGTATATTACTTATATTGTGTTTAGTCACATTTCTGAAATCAGAAATATCAGCCATTCAAAGCCAGATACGATTGGAGAAACATCAGTGGATTCAAATATGTGAACAACCAGTTCTCTGTGTGGATGCCGCTTCCAGAAGTCCATTCTGGGCCTGGGCAACAAAAAATTAGCTACCGGTTCTGTCGAACTGGTGCGAACTGGCTGAATCCCACCACTGAGTAGCATATAAGTCAATAGCTAAATGGAGTCATAGATTTAGGTTGGGTTTTAGAGTTTGTAATCAGGGATTGAATGTAGGATCTTCTAGATGTAAACTAAGTGCTCTGCTACTGATCTACAGTAATTGATTCCACAGGGTTTTTTTTGCAAGCAAACACCTCCTTCTGCTGAAAACTCTACGTTATCCTTAAAATGAAAAAGCCCTAAAAAGAAATACTGTTAAAGTTTGACATGCTAAATTCTGTCATACTTTCTCCATATTGAGTTGCTCTCACCTAAACAACTTCAAAGTCCATTTATACACATATGCAGCACAAGAACAATAGGCAGCCATAACCAATGTCAACAGTACTATTACTGTTAGAACAGTGCTATTAATTTCCATGTCTTGCATGAGATGCTTTTGTTTTTACAACTCAAACAGACTTTGGGATGGCTCATATTCCTTTTCTCATTTACTGATATTAAACAGATACCATCAATGTCAGTACTGAATATTTAATCATTTTTGACTTCATCTATTATTTCTCAACTATTAAAAGTGAATGACTTCAATTAAAGTAAAACAGGCATCCATCCCACTGCCAGGGCATATGGACCACATATTTAAACAAACACAGCTTACATAAAATGTGATATAAACCCTCTTAGGAATTAAGGAAAGCATTGTAAAGCATTACTTAATAATCGATGAAAGTGCAGGTGCCAAGTATTTTAACTAAATATATATTAGAAATCCTGTAGAATTCACATTACATTTTTTTATTGAAAACTTTGTGCAATTTCTTATGCATTTGATTATACCAGTTTAAAGAATTTTACAAAGGAAAAACCATGGTGAATTAGGTTTCAGTTAAATAAGATTTTATGTGGCATAAATTAACACATAAGGAGCAAGATAATGAAATATATGTGCTAATAGTTTTCAAAATAAGTAAACAATTCGAACATATGTATTTATATTCATTTGTCATCTATTAAAAAGCTCTAGATGGATGCTCTTCTAAATAATCTGAAAAATGAATCAATTTAGCACACATCTGTTATACATTAATCCAATTCGGTCTATAGTTTCCAAGATGCTAAATGTATCTATAAACATGTGAGTGGATCTCTTCCAATCTGAATTGGACTCTGACCATTTTCTCTGGTTCAGGAAGTAATGCAAGTAATGCGAGATTTTGAAAAAGTGCTCTCAACAGATGACACAAGCTAATACAAAGCTGATTGTAAGATGGGCAGCTTTATAAATGTTATAAACAAATAAATAAATGTGCGATGCTTATTTTTAAACAGCAAAGGTTTTGACTGATTTCTCTCCAGAAGGTGAGGGAATTTCTAGAAAAAGAGGAATTGGAGGGGATTCAAATGGAGGTGTCAGAAACTCCAATAGGTGCAACAGGAAACTGAAAGGGATAATACCGAATTAGGTGCTACAAGTATCATTTTTAAAAAAAAAATTGGGTTTGCAAATGCTTAACATGGAATATACATGGAGCAAATAAAGATGGGAAAGTCATTATTTGATAAAAATAAAACAAGATGGAATTTGAGACCCATATTAGAGAGAAGGATATAAAATATTTAATTTATAAAAATCTGGATGAAGAATTTATTTCAAAAACGAATTGTTTCATAAATAATTACCCAACTAAAAAGTGAACTTATTATACTGACTGATGAACATGGTAGATTTGGTGGAAGTTAATTTGCATGTAATTAAGACTTTCATATCGGAAATTTATGTCTCAAATGAAGACAATGGGTTGTTTTATAAAAATCTTATGGAAAAAATGAATAGGTTTCTTTTCTGAAACTTGGCATTCCATGGGGATTGGAATGCAGTGATCTCTCTATAACTGGACAGAACTTCTGAGAAAAATATTAAAATCACTCAAGGCAAATTAGCAAAAGTTGTCTTTGATTTGATGGACAATTTGTAATTGGTTAATATAAAACAGAAAAATGGAAATTTAAGAAAGTGTACTTAGTTTTTTGAAAGACATAGTTCCTTTTCAAGAACAAACATGATTTGGAGTTAAAAGAACTTAGCTACTAAGGTTTCTAACATAGAGATAGTACCAAAGACTTTTCAGATCATAATTCTATGACTTTGGTTTATAAAAGAAAATCTAATTCTTTTGATGGAGATTTTAAAAAATGTTGCCACAGAAAGAAAAAAATAGTGGGAGATTGTAAAAAGCATTTTCTAAAAAAAAAATTATATTAAAATTATTTCTCTGAAAAACAGATGGTGAATAATAGGCAAATCTGCGAACAAGCTTAATTTAGATAATTAAAAACAAAGAGATTTTTCTACAGGGAGAAAATATCTCAAGTACCACTTTGAAAGATAAATTTATCCTTCATTTCTTAGCAGATAAGTATTATAGTATCAGATATTCTTTCTTAAACATTTAATTGAAATGGAAGACACACTAGTGCAAAAAAGCAGAAGAATATTTCATGGGTTATCTGTGTAGAGGGAGGGAAATGCCAATGGGACTTGGCAAACATGATGTCATTGTAGCTTGCACCAGATACCTATCATATGATTATTGATGGATATTTTGTGATTTTGAGAATAACAAGCTGCAATTTATTGTGACAAGCTTATTTAGTATGAAAAAGGAGGAAAAAGGAGAATCCATGTATTAAACAGCCCAATTTAACCATGCTATGAAACCTTAGCACTACCAATTTTTAGTTCCATATGTTTCTACAAAAGAATATTTCAGATTTCTCAAAAGGGTGGACAATATAGGTGACTGAAATACATATTGCACCAACAAATTAAATGCTGATTCAATTTTACTGCTGGCTAGTCTTGTTTCAGGTGTGTTGTCTTTTTTAAAAAATAAAAATGTAATTATCATTAATTCATAATCTTTTTATTCCATCCAGCTGGAGGGAACAAAGTGGGTTAATTCCAGATCAATCATGCTTGGTCATAGTTCTTCAATAAATTTTCAGAAATACAATGTATCTGTTCGTGTCTTTGGAGAGCCAAAATGGATTTAAGATTATAACAGTGGGCTTTTCCACTCCAGTAAAAGTTCTGCTTCTCAATCCCTTCAAAGCACCTTGAACGCAAACTGAGATCATCTTCACTTTTGTAAGTCTTGAACACAGAGAACACCATGAGCTAATTAGTGCACCGTCCAGATGATAAATAGGGGAATGTATATTTCAGTCAGTGTCCAGGACAAACACCTGGTGACTTGGAGTAACAAAAGCCTGTTCATTCTCATTCACACAAATATAATCCCCTCTATTTATTTAGCTCATATTTTAAACATGTGTTTGATCATTCAAGCAGGGGAAATCTGAGTGGCTGATAAGAGAAGAAGCTTTCTAGCTGTTGGGACAGTTGACCTGTATAAAAGGCTTTTGCAAGCTCTGATTGTGAAATGATAGTACTGTATGCCAAGAATTCTGCAATAAGATGCTTTCCCCAATAGTTGCAAGTATGGTTGCATGATTTTGCAGTAGCTGGAGTGGGGGGATTAGGTATACTATATTATAAATAATGCTTAGAGGAAGGCTATAAGAGCTGAAGTTCTATGAGTAATCATAGAATCACAGGGCTGGAAGGGATTTTGGAGGTCCTCTTGTCCAATTACCCTGCCCAAGGCAGCAGTCCTTAAGGAGCCCTGGTGGCGTAGTGGTTAGAATGCCCAGAGCTTGGAGTTCGATCCTGATAGGCTCAAGGTTGACTCAGTCTTCAATCCTTCCAAGGTTGGTAAAATGAAGAAACAGCCAGATTGTTAGGAGCAATATGTTGACTTGTAAACTGCCCAGAGAGTGCTTAAAACACTATGGAGTAGTACATAACGCTAAGCGCTAATGCTATTGCTTTTACCATCCTAGACAAATGTATGTCTTCTTGAAAACCTTGATGGAGCACTCCAGGAGGCAAGCTCTGTGAGGCAATCTGTTCCTTTGTTTCCAGGAATAGTCAGGAATCAGAATAGAATAATAGATTTATAGAGTTGGAGATCTCTGTTTGATGATCCAAATTAAAGTAAGAGTTCCTACACATGAAAAACAGACTACAACAAACTTTTCACAGGTGCAGCACTGGGGAAAAACAAAAAAAAAAGCTCTTAAAACCAATAATCATGAAGCTCTGGAACAAGGGTCCAAAGTGATAAAAACCTCTTGTTTGGGGGTCCCCTATAAACAATCTAAGAGCTATCCTTCAGTGTTTGCCATGATGGAAAAGTGCACTATTATAAATTGCCCAGCCCTCATTGCTGATATTTCTGCTTCAGTAACAAGGCCAGTAAATTTTAATGGAGGAGAAATTAAGGAAAGAGACTAGGAGATTTCCCTGGATCCACTTTCTCCACCTTCCACAAATGAGTAATACATAAGTGCTCCAAAATGATCTTATACAAGAGGTCATTTTCAGTAAGTCTTTATTCCATTTTGATGAGCAAACTTATTGTGGCATTTGATAAAAAAGAAAATAATGTCCTCAAGTCTATCACCTCATATGTCTCCTTAAATTCTTGACTTGGGAATTATGCTGGATTATAATAAAGGAATCCTTCAAAATTAATTGTCATCTTTTGGCTTTATCATTTAGCCAGCTTAGTTTTACATACAACTAAGTATCCTTAGTGGAGAATACAGCTGCAATGCAGTTAAGACATTTGGAAAACTTTTTGATACATTTTATTTAATATTAAAATAATATATTCAAATATATTAGGTGGCCTCTCTCACTGAGAATGAAATGAACCCAAAAAATAGCTAAAATGCTTTTGCACAATCTCCTGAGAGAACACCTGGGTGTGTATGATACAAGGCACATATGGTTCCACACTACTACCACCTCCTTAATACCTCCTTAACTCAAAATACATATTTTCTTGGCACTGAAAGCTACTGTGCAGGAATCTAGATTCAGGAAACCTGGTAAGCTCTAAGAAATCTAATTGCAGTTTCCTAACTTGTTCCTATCTGTCCCATCTTCCTACAACAGGCAGGAAAATGTGGTCAGTAAGTTGCCAGCTTGGTTCCTGAGAGAGTACAGAGTGCTGACAAGTTGCAGTACAAAATAAACCACATTTTGAAGAGCACCTCCATACTTGGTGGATGCCAGATCTGTAACTTGAAGTTTATGATTAAAACCTTTTTCTTTTTATCAGTTCTAGCAAGAATAGGCTGATCATAATGATATGGTGCACTGCATACAACTCCAGTTTGGCTTCATGTTTTTAAGGAACATTGTGGTCTAATGCAACTAAACCCAACCTAGGCATGAAAGATGAGGTGATCATGATCCTTTCAATGCTGTGTTGAAACAAGCAATTCAAGGGCCTTTTCAGACTATAGCAACATCTGGTTGGTAATAGTAAAACATGTACTCTTTAGGTTCAGGTTTAGATTCAATTTTTATTAGCAACATTTATGGAATGGTGCTAAGACTCAAAGGAGATAGAACAGATTGGTCTCCCCTCCTTTCTCTCCCCCTTCAGTCACTGTCAGTAAAATTTGAAAGATCTTATCATTTTGTTTTATTGAGTTTCCATATATCTCATATATATGACATATTCCATATATCTTTATTGAGTTTCCGCATGTCCCATGGCAGAGCATCTATTCTCTTTAATGCACTGTATACAGCTAACTTATTCATCTATTTTCATTAATATTTAGAGATTGGCAGTGGAGGTATCCCTTCCCCTCTGCCCAACATCCTTTTACTTATATGCAAGAGAAAAGAATTTAAATAAATGGGATGGGGAAAGTTGTCTTTTTGATAATCTCCTTTAGGTTGAACAGAACAAGTCTTGGGAATACAGACAGCAATGCATGACTAACATATACAAATATTTAACCACATACAAATAGACATGCAATCTTCCTGAAACTAATAATTGAAGAAAATCAAAGAGATCATAAAGCTCTTTCATACTACATTCATAAGCTTTCACTACTCTAATTGAACATCTATCCCAAGGCAATATTTATGTAACAGATACATTCTTTCATTTACTTAGCCTTTATTACAATTACTACCTTCATGTGTTCCTGCTCTATGATTCAAGAAATATTAGTTCTGAAAAATGACAGATACATCTATCTTAAACATGTTGCCTTCTTTCAAAACAATTCCTATCACACTCTATAGATCGGTGTTTTTCAACCTTGGCAATTTTAAAATGCATGGATTTCAATTCCCAGAATTCCCTAGCCAGCATAGCATAATGCCGGGCTTCTTGAGCTTGGTGTTGGCTAAATGTGGCTTCTACAAAACCTATATTGCAAGTATTACAAAGTCCATCCTACATGGCCCTCATTATTGTACCTATATATAAATAGTCCTTGAATTATGACCACAGTTAGGACTGAAATTTTGATTGCTAAACAATGTGATTGTTAAGCAAGCCATCACATGACCAGATCCAATTTTACAATCATTTTAACTGTGGTCATTTAGCAAAATACATGATTGCTAAATAAATCACATAGTTGTTAAGCAAATCCTGTTTCCCCAATTGACTTTGCTTATTGGAAGCTGGCTGGGAAGTTTGCAAGTCATGGTCATGTGTTTGCAAAATGCTGCAAACATCATAAATGGGAACCCATTGTGAAGCGCCTGAATTATGATCACGTGACTTTAGGGGTGTACTCAGTTTTTCTGAGGCTGTTGTAACTTCAAGCTATTATTAAACAAACAATTGTAAGTCAAGGACTACTTGTATGAACATAAACACAACAAAATTAGGAGTGAATAAAAGTCAAGAAATGTTCTGACTTTGGAATGGGTTGTTCCAAGGATATCCAGAATGATCTGATCCTGATACATTCTGAAGTAGGAATGGCTTATTCCAAGGATGGGTGATTCCTGGAACCAATTAAAGGCTAACAGCCCATTTGGGGGCCAGAATATTCCATAATTAAACTTTTGTATACCTTTAATAAAATACTCCTGTGTGGCTTCATTATATTTCTAAATGTATTACAACTGCATCACTTTTATGAACCTGAATAAGAGTACATATCCAATGAAACATTTGTGAGCCTTCTCTTTAATTTGATAAAAGCACTAATTATAGACAATTTAATGTACAACAGGTGGAGAACACACTCGCATAAATGGAGCTGGAGCACTAAAAGCAAGCCAGGCAATTACTGTAATTGTATAATGCTACATATCAGATTGTTTCTTCAAACGTTTTTTCTATTTATTATAGAAGTTCATTGGGAAACTCAGAGTAGAGAAATTTGAACTGGATAAACAGACCTTAACTAAAAATTGTTTGTTTATAGTTACAAACTCAGGTGGGTTGGGACTATGATAAGCATGTTCAGGACTACTGGCCTTGCTGCTATTTTTTCCCATCCATTCCCTAGTGTGCTTCCACTGAAGAATTCTGTTAACGCAGCCTAGGATTGCATTTGCTTTTTTTTGGCTGCTGCAGCACATTGTTGGCTCATATTCAAGTGATTGTCCACTAGGACTCCAAGATCCCTCTCACAGTTACTAATATTGAGCCAAGTTTCACCTAGTCTGAATCAGAATCAGAATAACAGAGTTGGAAGGGATCTTGTAGGTCATCTAGTCCAAGCCCCTGCCCAAGCAAGAGACCCTAACCATTTCTGACAGATGGCAGTCCAGTCTCTTCTTGAAAGCCTCCAGTGATGAAGCACCAACAACATCTGAAGGCATTCTGTCCCATTGGTTGATTGTTCTCACTGTCAGAAAATTTCTCTTTATTTCCAGGTTGAATCTCTTCTTGATCAGTTTCCATCTGTTATTCCTTGTCTGGCCTTCAGGTGCTTTGGAAAACAGTCTGATCCCCTCCTCTCTGTGATAGCCCCTCAAATATTGGAACACTGCTGGTCTCCCCTGGTCCTTCTCTTCACTAGACTAGCCATGTCCAGTTCTTCATATGTTTTAGCCTCCAGTCCCCTAATCATCTTTATTGCTCTTCTCTGCACTTTTTCTAGAGTCTCAACATCTTTTTTATAGTGTGGAGACCAAAACTGATTGCAGTATTCTAGGTGTGGTCTTAATAAGGCTTTATAGAGTGGTATTAGTATCTCACGTGATCTTGATTGAATCTCTCTGTTAATGCAATTTAGGATTGCATTGGCTTTTTTGGCTGCTGCCACACACTGTTGGCTCATATTTAATTGATTGTCCACTAAGACTCCAAGATCCCTCTCACAGTTACTGCTATTAAGCTTGGTTTCACTCAATCTATAATGTGTACTTTTGGTTTTTGTACAAATGGCAGTACATCCGAATGAGTTTCCTGTCACAGAGTCAGACAGTATAAACAGACCTTTTTAATATACATTGCCTTGTCCTACTACCAACAGGCCTCAAATTACATTCACAACTGGAACCAGAATTGCTAAGCAAGGCAGTTGTTAAATGAGTTGTGCCCAATTTTATAACCTTTTTTGCCAGTTGCTAAGCAAATCATTGCAGTTGTTAAATATATCACAATTTTCTCTCTGAGTCGTTGACTGGGTTCATAAAACTTGCTAAACCATCATATAGAAAGTTTCATTTTGCTCTAACATGGTTGTTTAGTGAATCTGGCTTCTCCCATTGTCTGCTTGTCAGAAGCTGGCTGGGAAGGTTGAAAATGGTGATAACATTAAACTGGAATGCTGCAACCATCATAAATATTTGTTGCCAAGTGTCCAAATTTTGATCATGTGGCTGAGGGGATGCTGACAAGGTGTGAGGACCAGCTGTAAGTCATTTTTAGTGCCATTGTGACTTTGAATGGTCACTAAATGAATGACTATAAGTTGAGGATTACCTATGTACAGTATATATCAGAGCCAATAGCTGCATGTGCATTGCTTTCAACTGAATTTGCCCTGTGGGAGAGATGCAGGGATCAGTCATCCAAGGCCTTTTCCCATATGGTATCTCACAATAGAAGGAATAGCTGAAGAATGTCTCTCTTTCCCCTCACTTCTTTAGAGAAAGTATATCAAAATGACAGGAGGATTTCCTTGGACCATTTCATATATTTTAAGCATACTTGCATATACAAGAAACTTGCTTTTTGTCTACTGTATTATTTTTAAGCATTGACTTTGTAAAACAGTAGGAGAGGGTTATAAAATGTTTGTCTCAAATATAAGGATGCCACAGTTGGTTCATTACAAATTCACCCAAATTCTCTTCTCTTCTGAAAATATTTTGGAAACAAATTCTCATTTATCAGTTGAATGAAAACTGGTGGAAAATAAAAGTAGGACATATTTTCTGAACGGCACTATTTTCAACCTTTCTCACTTTATAGAGCATGGTTTATACAATACATTAATTCAACACATTAGAGCAAAATGAAACTTTCTATATGATGGTTTAGCAAGTTTTATGAACCCAGTCAACGACTCAGAGAGAAAATTCCTGGGTTGACCATTTATCAATCAACTTACACACTATAAGGACTTCTTCACAAGAGTCAGGGCATGATGTATTTCCAAGGGTATGCATGATTTGGATCTCCATGGAGAATTACTGTGAGGCCAATCTGGAAAGAAAAATGTTAAGCAATGTTGGATATGCTGTTCTGCTGAAATACAGCTCCATACTGGTAGCTTTTTCATTAAAACGTAACACTTCTTGGCTCATGCAATATATGAAATGTATAGGGTAAAATGAATTCTTAAGTATATATATTATTGTTGTTGTTGTTGTTGTTGTTGTTGTTATTTTGTTGTTGTTGTTGTTGTTGTTATTGTTGTTGTTGTTGTTGTTGTTGTTATTATTATTGTTGTTATTATTGTTGTTGTTGTTGTTATTATTATTATTATTATTATTATTATTATTATTATTATTATTATTATTATTATTATTATTATTATTATTATTATTATTATTATTATTATTATTATTATTATTATTATTATTATTATTTATTGCCATTACCTTTTGTCACTTTTATTTTCCTCTGCTACTTTCCCACTGGAAGAAAAGGGTAAAAACGTATTTGATACTTACCACTGTCTGTATTTAAAAATCATGTATATCAGTGGTGCTAAATGCTTTGGGTTCTATGTTATAGTATTATTACAGAACAAAGGTGTAGAAACAAGCAATATAAATTGCTGTTATATTTGCTTATCCTTCCAAATGGACCTGGTGCTATCCTCTCCAAATGGAATGCCACATTGGTATTCTGTTCGAGGGAAAGTTTTCCCAGAACAGGATAGGTATACTATTTTTGTCCCTAATTTAATTTCCTAGATTACCTTCCTCTGACCCTTGGAACAACACTTTGGAAAGCCAGCATTTTTATTCAAAGATGGAACAGGATCATCTGAATTCTGCCAGATCTCAATGGGAACTGAGAGGAGTTCAAATCTTGTTGAGGAAACTCAACAGCTGCAATATGACCCCCATGAATTAAAACGAATGATCGAGACAAAATAAGCAATCTCACATGATGATCACTCTTCTGAAATCAACAGACAGCAGCCAATATGTTTCCACTGTTAGTGAAAGCATATGTTGCAGAAATCCGTTTAAAAAGGATTAGAAAGATGCTTTGGAGGACAATGTTTATAATCCCTGATCATTAGCAACTTTAGTTGGAGTGATGGGATTTTTGGTCCAAAATCGATCAGATAAACCATTTTGTTGCTCCATGTAATAAATATTATGTTAGACTAGCCCAGGGGTAGGCAACCTTGGCTCTTTTATGACCGGTGGACTTCAACTCCCAGAATTCCTGAGCCAGCATGGCTCAGCTTGGAAACCTCTCCCTTTCCCCTCAGCATGGCTGGCTCAGGAATTCTGGGAGTTGAAGTCCACCAGTCATAAAAGAGCCAAGGTTGCCTACCCCTGGACTAGCCATATCTAAAAGAAGAGAAAGCTTCTGTATTAATAGTTGCTATAATTTTAGTTGCCTATTAAAAATAAAGAAACCCCATTGACTGTCATATATAACACTTTCTAAATGACAGAGAACCAGGGCTAATCTTATATAACATTTATTAAACATGAATTTTTTCTCATTTAGTCACACTTTAATCACTGCTAAAAGAGTGTCTAGCATCAGAGTAAGAAGCAACTTCTATTAAGTTCAATAGATACTTCAACTCTATTGTTGCACCTATGAGCTAACTTGTGAAAGTATTGAGAGAATCACACTGATTTCAGTTTGATTTACTTCTAAGTAAACGAAGATATGATTGTTTTTTCAGGGGACATATCTATTTTAAAAATTAATTAAATATATTTCATACTTGCGTAAGTAAATAAATAAAATTTAAAGTGATGAAGTTCATTACATAAAATGAAAACAACTGCAACTATAATAAGTTGAAGTAAGCATATAGGAAGGAGAGAAAGAAGGAACATAGGGAGAGGCAGGAAAAGGATTAAGCAGCATGCCAGCCAAGGATTCAATCTGATTTGAAATTGGTTTCAAGATAAATTTACTTTTTTTGTAATTGTGGGAGATTGTTAGTAGGAAGTAAAGAGATGCTCAGCCTCTGTGATGAACACACAGTAGCTAGGCTTTAACCAGTTGTTGCTTAGCCAAAGAAAGGTCTGCATTTAGCTTCTACTTTTGGGTAGATAGCTCCTTGTTCTCATTAACGGCTTATTACTTATAAAGAACCAGGACACATATATTGCAACCATGTTTTAGGTAAGCAAAATATGAAATTGAACATAATTCATTTGAAGGCCTTATAAAATTTGAAAATCCTAATATTTTATTTTGGAAGAGATCCCTTTGTTTGAATGGAACATAGCAGATCCACAATAACAGGGTATTTTAATTTCAGCAGAGCTATTGTGTATTTGGCAAGTCTCACTAAAATCAGTTGATTCATTGTCTGACTAAATGTGGCTAAAACAAACAAGATGCATAGACTTCCCAAATTTAGAGACACATTAGTAAGTTTTTCATAAGTGTTCTGCCTGAGCAATTTCACGAAACAAATTCGGCAATAATACCTCTGTCTCTGTCACTATCCCCACTCTAAAGGAGTGCTCTTCTTCTTAACTACCCCAAATAAACCTCTATAAAAAGTTGTTGCAAGATTACTAGCATATATCTGAAGTTTTTAAATCAAAATTTCTGTTGTTGAAATTGCAAACATTGAAGCTTAATAATAGTAAAATTGGAGACTGTAGTTCTTACAAAAACCTGAAACAATAAGGCTAGTAGGGACGTTAAGCTTTTAGTGAATATATAAGTAAACTTTAGTCACTCTGTGATATTATAAACATCTGTAAATACTGGTAGAAGAACTGGGGGTCATTCAAAGGACACCCCATTTATCTATAAAGTAATTGTGGAGAAGATCAGGAAGGAAGGGATCTGCACTAAAAGTATTTCTGGATGCAAATTTAATCTGTTATTCTAAATACCCAACTGTGCTGAGCTTAACCTTTTAGACCTGCACAATCCAAATTTGCTTTAAAAAGGCTGTGTGCATTCCACAGAAATGTCTAGGAGAAAGATAGGTTTATATCATTTTAGGCTTCTTTTGGGTTCTCTATATTGGCCCTCTAAATTCCAATGAAGACTTCTTTGGTAGTATTCTTCTTTTCTCTGCTAAACTAATTATCCAGTTGTTAAGCAAAGTTATGGTCTGCTTGAATTTGTCACTGATTGACTTATGGTCCCTCATCTATCAAAACTTTTTCTCATCACAAGAAACAAGAATAACATCAAAGCAAGGCAGCATCCTATTCAGCTTTTTTTTTTTTTTAAAAAAAAGGAAGGTTATGCTCAGGATGGAAAAATCGAGCAAAAAAAAAAATTAAAGTGAAGATAAAATGGTGATCAGGGCTCATCTTTTTTTTTCAGCACTGAATTCATCTGCTAATATGTACCATAGGATATGTGCCAGTGTGCTAAAAACAATTAGCAATTGAATGACATTAAGCTGTGAAGTTGAAATGGAAAGAGTGTAGAGAGAAGCAGCCCTAGTATAAATTAATGGTAACTTTTTTTTCATAAACAGCTTTGAGATGTTTTAAAATGGCCAGTATTGTTCTATTTTGAAAGCTTTCAAAAGACAGAAAAGATAAAAAAATAGAACTAGGATTGAGATGTAGCATGTCTTATTTAAAGAGCTATCTATCTGAAGTCAACTTTTGTTCAAAAGGTGAGTAAAGGCTAAAGATAAATAACTATGAAAAATAGATCATGATTACAACAAACAAACAAAAATATATAACATTTTCTCAAAAAAAAAATCTCAAAAACTCTCAAAAGACTGTCTGGAATTGCTCAGTTTTCCATGTCTTCCAAAAGACCATCATGAAGGGAGCTAATGGGGATGGCTGTTCCTTTCATGAAAATGGGTTGCCACTAGCAATTTCCTTTGGGAGGCTCATCTTGGATAGACAGACCCTGGTTTTTACAGGTGATCCTAAAGGTACTTTGGTACCAAGTCACATAGGGCTCTCTGAATTTTACCTGGAAACTTATAGTTAGTCAAAGCTGCACTCACAAATCAGCTGTAATATTATCATGGCAGCAAGCCCCAGTCATGAAGTTGATTACTGCATTTTTAAGAATCAGCAGCTTCCAGGTGGCTTTCAAAGGTAGCACCATATATTTCAAAAGTCCAGCCAAGAAGTAATAAGAACATGACTCAATGTAGCCAGGTTCTCCTATTCCAGGAAGGACAGCTACCAGTGCCATAGCTGGTTCACATCCAGCAGTAATAATGAGCCCAGAAAGACCTCAAAGTCCTGGATCTGTTCCCTTGGGGACAGGGGCACCTTTTCAAGGGACAACACTGGAATTAGTAGAGGACCACAATGAACAAACAGCAACACTATCTGGCTTGAGTTCAGCTTCAGCATGTTTTGTCCCACACATCAAGTGCAAGAGATTTCAAAAGCACCTTCAGTTGTGCCTGTTGTTGAAAACTGGATATACTGAAAGTTTGCATTGTAAACTATTAGATGACCATTTCCACTAGTTCAGGAAAGGATGCAATTGGTACCCTAGACATAACTGTGCAAGAGTGTCCTTGCTATTGCTGTTTCCTGCTAATCCAGTGACAGCTAAGCATCAAGAACCAGTCAGACTGCAAGTCTGCTCTTTCATGTAGATTGCAGCTCTATCAAAACTACATTGAACCTCTGTCCTTAAGTCCAGTTTTCTATTTTCCAGCAACTCTCCATCATATATTAATTTAATTTCAGCTTATTCTCCCTCATCCAGCCCATCACCCAAAGTAGACAATGTGTAATGATACTGGTTGTTTTGTTAGAACTAGATGGTAAAGAACAATAGAGCTGGGTTTCACTGATTTATTGATAGTACCCAATCCAAGACTTTTCACATGTCATTGATTTCCAAACTTAATAACTGACACTGGCTTTCACCCTAATTTATTTGATGCACTACCCCACCTCAATATTTTCCACACAATCCCTTTGTTTTGGGAGAATTCTGGGAGGTTAGCTTATTTGGCATGTATTTTGTAAACCGGTATGGGATCATAGATTGCATGCAGCTGTCTCTTCTGGCCATATACTGCGGTAGACAATAGACAAACTGTTAATTTAAGGAGGCATGCCCACTATGACTGAGCTCTGGGAGGAAGTGCTGATAACTTTCCATAAAGTCCCAGCATTTTTTTAAAAAATTCCTGTTGTGAATGAACATACCTTTATAGTTAAAGCTCCCGCTCCCACAAGAGCAAACAGAAATAGGGAATCTGGAACTGTTTAGAGGGGATACACAACAAAATACCTGCCCCCTCTAATGACCCAAATATTTGGCCAATGATCAATAAATGTTCTAATTTTGCCTCACTTGGCTACAGCTTTATGGAGAATTCTCATACTGTTATTACTCATAAAATGTCCTTCTGTTACTTAAGAGCCTCCCTGAAGATTTGTCTTTTGGAACTTTATCTCCCATCTCTCTCACACACACATGCATATATACACATACATAGACAAACACCTCCTTTCACATTAACTGTTTCTAAGCATGTAAACTATTTTGGAGTTGAATAAATAAACAGTTGGGCCTCCTTCAGAGTACCCTTGTGACTGCTGTAGGCTTTTTCTAGACTGAAATATTTTGAGTAAGCAGTTACTTTAAAATGTTAGTCCTCCCATTAGTTAAATGGGATTTAATCAAAGGTCTGCAATCTAAGCATATGAAATATATTCTCCAGCTATACATATATTCTTGTATTGCTTCTATTATTTATGTTTCTCATAGCTCCAATCTCTCTCTCTCTCTCTCTCTCTCTCTCTCTCTCTCTCTCTCTCTCTCTCTCTCTCTCTCTCTCTCTCCCTCCCTCCCTCCCTCCCTCCTTCTTTGGTATTTTTTTTTTCCAGATGCAGAAAAAGAGCCAGAATAAACCATTAACTCCATTTCTGCCATATAAAGGGTGACCGGTGAAAAGGAGGCAATTATAGTCTTAGCTGTGTCATTGAACATTTTGAACCAACTGTTAGATGGGGGAAATATCCCATAAATGTGCTTATATCTGAGTGTAAATAACTTTGTAAAAAAAATCAATTTAATCTTGAAGCTTAGAAACGAGCATGCAGTTAAATCAGTTAGCATTTGCAAATAAACAATACCAGCTACCGTATTTTTCCATCTATAAGATGCACCCTTGTATAAGACGCTCTGGCATGCAAAATTTCTCCACGCTGATCAGCTGTTCAGCAGAGCGCCGAACAGCTGAGCCGGCAAATCCAGAAGTTCAGCCGGCCAACAATTTTGCCCCCTCTCCCCTCCCGTTAGTGGCAAGCCCACAGGGACTTGATACCTGCAGCAGGCTGCATGGCAACCCACAGAGGCATGCCCTGGGCTATGGAGGTTACCATTATTTTTCCGTGTATAAGACGCTGCACTTGTATAAGACGCACCTGATTTTTGAACAGGGTGTTTGCAGGAAAAAATAGCGTCTTATACACGGAAAAATACGGTCACTCTTGGCTATGAGGAAAACCTGCAACTTTAACTATTGGCAAACCATACAGAGACTTTATAAAATCTACAACATGTAGCCATTTTGCACACGATCAGATAATTAGATATTTTGAGTTGAATTTGACTATTGGTGAATGTATAGACAAATGCTCACCATCTTGACTTATCCTTAGTAATAACATAAAACAAAAGGATATTTCAATGATCATCTTAATGCAATCTAATTTATCTGACCGCTTGTCATCCCCTTCTTATAATTCCCTAAATCTCAACAGGCACAATTGTTTTTAATAGTACAACATTCATTCACATCACTGTTATTGGTTCAAAAAACACTTTTGTTAAGTTGATCTGTAGTACTTAAAGAATTCATTTTTTCTTAAATATTGTCATTTTATTCCCATTCTTAACTATATGTTCTTCTTGCTTTTATTTTTCAATCCCTATTAATCTTTTTCTTGCTTCCAGTTCCTCCTCACCACTTTGGAAAGTTCTTTTAACTCCCAGTAAGTTCAACATGCTTTGGTTTCCTCCCTGCAGTTCTCTCTATCAGTTTGTCAACTTAGGAACTTTATAAAAACATAGACTTGCCAATTAATCTCCCTTCTTTTCTCTTTTCACTTCTGGATATTTAATCACCAGATATCTGAACAGCTGCAGACCTCTTTCTGGAAGGCCTCCTTTCATGCCATGAACCTTTCTATCTTTTCACACAGACGTACCATTGTGCTTTTCTCCTCCGATGAACAGCATTTTCAT
The DNA here is from genome assembly GCA_023970755.1 of Azemiops feae. Lineage (NCBI taxonomy): Eukaryota > Metazoa > Chordata > Lepidosauria > Squamata > Viperidae > Azemiops > Azemiops feae. The sequence goes on along the minus strand of JALGBA010003986.1, from coordinate 1,063,059 downwards.
TCTCTCCAACAAATCTCAGTTTTTCCTTCTCCAAAATGCAACTAAAAAAACCTGCTAACGGCACCATGTCGGTAAGCCGCCTCAGCTCCAGCTCTCCCAAAACGTTTCAATGCAGTTTAGGGCCTATGTGAAAAACTTGAGCTCCCACAACTGATGACCTTGACGTATCTTGTCACAGTTGCATTCACCAAATATATGAGTTTTTAACTTCAAAACAATAAATTAGTCATTATTTAGCCCTGGAACTAACTGGTGGTTTTCCTGCAGTGTTCACAGTAACCATCTCATAATTCATAATTTTCCATTTTCTCATATTTTTTCTTGTGAAATAATTACTCTTAATGTTTAATCTGTTTATGCCCTGTGTTTGTGCCAGCTTGACTCTATACTTGTTTTAAAATATCCTATTTGGACTGACATATTTTTGGCAATAGCTTGCAAGGTATTCAGTCTGGCAGGCACCACATCATTCCATTCTCTTCCATGAAAGAAATGTTGAAACTTTTTATTTTATAGATTTTACAATATTCTACACTGATATGTGAGATGCAGGTGCATTAGAATCAACTTTGGAACTATTCAATATCAGATTAATATTTTGATGTGTTATTTCCCCTAGAAGCCAAAGACTATTCATGGGTATTCTCAATTATTTCATCTAAAACACTGTAACATGTTTTTCTCTTCCCTTTCTGACTTGCTGAACTTGATCCATAGTTTTGTAGTGGTAGGAACTTTTTTTTTAATTGTGACATAATAAAAGTTCTCGACTGACTTTCTGCTCCACTAAATATGGCCGCTTTACAATCACTAAGATGGAGGCATTTTGATTGCTTCCAGAAATACTGCCCACCATCTTATTCCTTAAGCAAGGAAGACTTCATAACTCATTGCAGTTCCTGGCAATGTGTATATGTATTACATACATACTATATAAGACTGATGCCTGTATCCAATAATGCTTTATATTCATCCAGCCAATATAAACAAGTGACCAACTTAGCTAAAGTGCACTGCATAAGCCTGGATAACTGGACTTGCATGGTCCACTTATTAGTTTTTTTAAAAAATTCATCCCTGTTATTATTGTTCCATTTTTCTTTTCAAAAGAACTTTGCAATATGTTTAAATGAAAACCAGATACACTCAGGAAGAATTTGAAATATGAGGCTGAGTATAAGCAGCAGCAAAGAGATTCCAGATTAATAGGAAAGAGTGGAGTGACTGCAGGGCTATGTAATAAATGAAGGACAGAAATGAGTTATGCTATGGAATATCATTTGGATTGAACAATCTGAGGATAGCCTTGCATTTAAGGGAAAAGGTCAAGTAATGAGAGAGAGAGAGAGAGAGAGAGAGAGAGAGAGAGAGAGAGAGAGAGAGAGAGAGAGAGAGAGAGAAGAAAATAGTTCATCATAACAATGTTCCCCAAAAGCATCTAAGAAAAGAATTGTCTTGTGAATGGCTGTTTGGTTAACAGTTTCTCAGAAGAGAAACAGGCATAAAACAATAATATTATAAGATACGGTACATTCCAGACTAAGTTAATTTAACTTATTTCCCAGTGATACCAATGAAACAAACCATTTCTAATCTGGCACAATGATTTAAATGAGAATTAAGTACTGTAAAAAATTTTTTACAGTACTAAAATTATTTGAGATTTAGTTTTGACCGGGTTCACGTAACACTCTAAGGTATGGGTTCTATAAAAATGGTTTGATTGTAATAATAATTTATTAAATTTATTTGTCATCTGACTCCCAGTGACTTGTACAGTGATGACTGAGCCACAATTTACTAGGTTTTCATATTGCATTAAACTATAAATCATGATAGAAAAACAATAGTTGAGTTTATAAACAAGCCATGGCAACATCAGACAATTACTTTATAGCATAATATAATGTGTAAATCCAGTTACTAATTTTACCTACATTGATTTTATAAGGAAGGGCTGACAGGAATTTCACATTACTTATACCTTCTAGTTAAAGTGCTTATTCAAACTTATAGTTTGAATTGAAGTTCTATGCACCTCTGTTTGCTTCTAGAGAAATTTTGCTATCTTCTGATATAAATCTTATAGCCAGCTATAAATATTAAGAAATTCATTGAGTATCAGGATGTATTGAACAGAATAGAATATGTCTGAATAAAAACAAATAGGATTGGTCTAAATCTGTTTCTGGTCCACTTTAAATATGTAGTATCCAGTAGGATCAATCCCATGATATCAAAAAGGCTTATAATCCATTTTTCTCAGTGGCAACAGAATAACAGAATTGGAAGGGACCTTGGAGGTCTTCTAGTCAGCCCCCTGCTTAAGCAGGAAACCATATACCATTTCAGATAAATGGTTGTTCAACAGATAATTGTGCAGTGTATTTGCTTCATGCCCAAAGGACTATACATCGTATGTATCTATCTGTTGGCTTCATCATGACCACTGAGGGATTCAGAGGTGAAATAATTGTTCAGAGATAGACCCTTTATTCAGCAGCCAAGAAATTAAATGGCAAGGTAGAAATCAAAATTGCGGGTACAGACTTGTGAGAAGTTGTTCTTTTTCCTAGAATCACAGAGTTTCACAGTTATGGCATCTTTCATTTCAGAACATCACAGGTATAATGTGTAGTCTGAAATTTCAATCTGGAAAGTCCTTATGAGAAATCCCAGAAATCTTTTACTTCATAGGATAAACAAATGACTTCAACCAATGTTGTTGACTTTTAAGTCCTTACCAGTTCTTCCAAGGTTCTTAATATGATTTTTACATATTTATTAGCTCAAGTGTTCTATTTATTTTATTTTTACATTCTTCATTTCCCCACTTAACATGTATTTTATTTATGCATTTGTATCCCACCTTTATTATTTTTATAAATAACTCAAGGCAGCAAACACATCCCTCCTTCTATTTTCCCCACAACAACAACCCTGTGAGCTGGGTTGGCCTGAGAGTGAATGACTGGCCCAAAGTCACCCAGCTGGCTTTCATGGCTAAGGTGGACTTGAACTCATAGCCTCCTGCTTTCTACCTGATATTTTAATCACTAGACCAAACTAACTCTCTTGTATTCCCTTGAGCTGTCCCATGATTTATAATAGGAAATTTTTGTAAGGGGCCTCTTGTTATATGGACAAACAGGAGTTGAGTTAAATGAACATGTCAAAAGATATGTCATCTAGGATGTAGGAATTCTAATCACCCTACATCTTCCCATTCTAGTACACCCATTGCAGTGAGTACCAAATGCATTCAATTTAAATGTTTATCACCACAGTACAATCTTCTTGAAACACTGTACCACATGTATATACAAAGACATACATGCCTTCACATGAAAACCTCACAGTGGATCCAAATTTAGCAGTTGAAAGAGAAGATCATCTTTAAAGCACTTCTCTGAGGTGCTGGTTTTCGATGTGGGTTGCAATTTTCACATAAGGATGTTTTCAAACAATCTCTTGACAATGTGAATATGGAGTTAGTACAGTCCTATGAGATGACTACGCTCCTTGAGAAGGTGCATACTTAAATCAGCAAAACATGCTTAGAATAACTATTTTTAATCAATAATAAAACTCTGTTGTCCAATTGTATCCAAAATTTAGATCTTAAAAATGATTAAGGAACATTTCTTATTTCGTATAAAGCATTATCAAAAAACTTCAAGTTGTCTTTTCATTTATTCAATCTTGAATTTAACTAAACAGATAATACAATCATTTTCTAATATGCTTTTTCAGGATAGTAACCCTGTTAGAGAAACTAATTTAAAGTTAGTAAGAGAAGATCAGAGACAATTCACACACAACAAAATATTGGTATTGATTCATAGGAATGCTGGATCAACCTTTTTCTCCTTCCCTTAAAATGGGATTGAATATAATTTAAATAAATGGGTACAATGACAGGAAATATACCTGTCAGTTATAATGCCTGCATAAATGTACACCAATAAATCCATGAATGCAGGTAGTTTTTGGAAGTGGTCCCCCCAAAAATCAGGTAAAGAGCTTGCTTTCCTGCACAAGGTTATGGTTTGGCAGAGCAGTTTAACCAACCAATGGCACAGAGACAATCATAACGCACTCTATGATTAGAATATGTTGATTCTGGGCTTGAGGTATTAAAGTAGATTGCAAGAACAAAGATTGAAGGATGCTCTGGAATATTATATAGTATTGGATCCAAATCAACATTGATCAGAAAGACTAAACACTATTAATCAATAGGCATGTAAAAGGAAAAACATATTATACAATAAATCCTATGAGCTGATATTTTGGCTTCCTTTATTATTCCCCCATATTATTTTCTTAGTCCTATGATAAATCTTCAAATAACATCACAAGAGAATATATAAATTTATCTGAAGATGTAAGTACATTTCTGAAAATCAAAAGATGTTTAGGGCCTCGTGACAAAATCTATACACTTTTCAAACTTCATCCACTTTCGCTTTATGTTCATTCATCTACTCTTGAACTAACCTAATCACTAAGTATTGCCTAGCTGGAAATTGATCTTAATAAGTTTAATTTTGGTTATCTGAACCTTGTCCAAACTGTTGCTTCAACTAGTTTGTAAGTGATATATTCTGAATAAGCATTTTCACGAGTCCATTGAGGTTTGCTTTTCTGCCTTTCTTTTTTTTAAAAAAAGCTTTTATTTCTTTTATTAAAAAAATACCCAGGGGTCTTCTCTTTCTTTCAACTATAGTTCCAGTTTGTAGACTGATTAGATATCACAACATCTTAGAACACATGTTGCCTTTTAAAAACATAGAATTATGAGACTTAAATTCTTGAATTAGATTCCTCCATCATTGATATTTGTGCATGCCCTGGAAAAAGATGAGATAAGGCATTCAGATATTAATGTATTTGTTAGTCCTGTTGCATGGTCAACTGTCAAAATCTCCCATGAAAGCTAAAATCACATGTCTGTGGTGCTTCTTGGAGAAGCAATTGCCTCAGTATGATTCCATAAAGACAACAAGGATCAATGTTTGGAGGTGAGCAGCAAGATGTTCATACATACATTTACAAAAAATGTATAGTATTAATTCCAGAAAATAGCACTTCTAGATGTCGGGATGGCATTTTTAAAACAAGCATATTCCCAGCATTCACAGTTTAAAAAACATGTGTTTGACAGCATCTAATGATAATCTGTCCAGAGAACTTTGATTGCTAACTGGATTCTAAAATTAATAAAGAGTTAGTTAGAACTATTATTCATAATTTAATAATGAGTAATATTTAATGGCTAATAGTTCATTGTTAAATAAATAATACTGATAATTCATAAGTACTAGTGGGATGGCCAAAGAAGAAACTAACTAAGCAAAACTTGTATAATTACTGCAAGGGCCAGAAAAAAAAACCTTTGGGAATCCTATAGAATAAACCCACCTCAAAAAGTTTGGGAGTTCCTGACCTTTGCTCAATTTTTATTATTCTGGACCAATAAAATCAGAAGACCAAAAATTCTCCTAGTCCAGAAGATGTTCCTATCCACAGGAAAATATCCCAGGTCAAGTCAGATCACATGAAGTGTTAATAACACTTTATAACGGCTTGGTAAGGCCACACTTGGAATACTGCATTCAGTTTTGGTCACCACAATGTAAAAAAGATGTTGAGACTCTAGAAAGAGTGCAGAGAAAAGCATCAAAGATGATCAGGGGACTGGAGGCTAAAACATATAAGGAACGGTTGCTGGAATTGGGTATGCTTAGTTTAATGAAGAGAAGGACAAGGGGTGACAGGACAGCAGTGTTCCAATATCTCAGAGGTTGCCACAAAGAAGAAGGAGTCAAGCTATTCTCCAAAGCACCTGAAGGCAGGACAAGAAGCAACGGATGGAAACTAATCAAAGAGAGAAGCAACCTAGAACCAAAGAGAAATTTCTTGACAGTCAGAACAATTAATCAGTGGAACAACCTGCTTCCAAAATTGTGAATGCTTCAACACTGGAAATTTTTAAGAAGAGACTGGACAACCATTTGTCTGAAATGGTATAGGGTTTCCTGCCTGAGCAGAGGGTTGGACTAGAAAACTTCCAAGGTTCCTTCCAACTCTATTATTATTGTCAACGCTGCTAATATTGGATGTTCTTGCTTTGACAACAGATGGAAATGCAGCCATTTTTCTGTATTGCTTTTAGAGTTATTTGATGCTGGGAGGGGGAATGTGGATGAGAGTCCAGCTAGTCATAACAATAATAACTCAGCCGTGGAAACCCAAGGTCATTGGGCCCAGAGTTGATAGAGTTTTGGCGGGCTGGAGAGCTGGGGAGAAAGCCCGTGCTTCAAGCTAATTGGGGAATGTGATTTATGACTGTTTATTGGAGGAGGGAATTGTGCTTTGTTACTTTGAATCCAGGGGAGGGGAATTTAGTTTTTGGTTTCAACTATGTAGTGCTGATACTTTGTTTCTCGAATAAAAAATTATTTAAGGTAAACAATGCCTCGAAGTCCTTTTGAAGAGTTTCATCTGTTGGAACCATGACAATTATTGTTGTTGTTGTTGTTGTTATCATTAAGTCTGAGGTATCTCTGAGATTTCCTATGACATTTTGCCTGCTTGCACCACGCTCCTAGCAACTCAATCAGTCCTTGCTTGCATGACCGCAAAATGACATTCATTAGATGTTAGAGGGAGGGCTCTGGCACTTAATCCCTCTGGAATGAGGCAGCCATAATAAGTTATTATTGTTGTCTATGTCAGCCTTTACCAATGATTAATTATGTTCAAGAAGGATCATGCACCAATAGATGTTTTTGGACTGGTTGTGTGAAAGTCCCTGATATCAATAGAATTTATCTTCTGCAAATATGGAATAAAAATTGGGGACTTGGGAGACATTAAAATGAGTACAAACTAAACTATGAAAATAATAAAATGAATTATGTCAATATAGATAACTTAAATCTGATGATGGGACAAGAGTGAACCTAGGTATAGAAATAATATTAACATCTCTACATTTTGGAAACTAAATAATAAGGTCTTATTTTGTAAAAGAAACAAAAATAATCTCTCTCTCTCTGTCTCTGTCTCTGTCTCTGTCTCTCTCTGTCTCTGTCTCTCTCTGTCTCTGTCTCTCTGTCTCTCTCTCTCTCTCTCTCTCTCTCTCTCTCTCTCTCTCTCTCTCTCTCTCTCTGTGTCCATGATATATAACAGAAATTGAAATTAGAAAGCAAATATACAAGCATGATTTCCTGAAAGAACTCTGATAATCTGAATTTGATTGGGAAACTAATAACTCCTTGTAAGCAATTTTGATCCATACATGTGGCTGTGTTTCTCAAAGTCACCCAGAAATAAGGAATTGTTGTTACAAGTAGAATCCTAATTCCATTCATTAGGCTGTAAGCTTCAATCCATATAGCAGGAGTTATTTGTGAAGAAATGTTACTGCAGGTTTTTTGTCTTGTGCCTATTAAGTCCAGCTAACTGGGATTCTCAAAACACTGTTTGCTCTACAGATGTATTCTAGGGCTCTAAGACCTTCCCTAGAAGCCTTCTATGGCTTCTACAACATGGAAAGTCCTTGCTTAGTGATGCTGTAATGCCATTTTGGAACCAGCAAATATATTCTTTCCTTTCCCAAATCTGTTAAATTTTCAGATCTGCCTTAATATTGTCAGAAATATATTTTAATTTAGCTGAATGCAATCATACTGTCCCTTGATCCTGCAATTGCTTGTTTGCTTGATTTTGTTTTTTCTTTGTGTGCATATTCTTTCTTCACTCAAATTCATTTTCAGTGTTGACATTTCGTATGCTATATTGGGATCCTGTAAAAGAGTAACATATGACTTGCGTAATTATAAGTAGAGGGGCTAAATCTTCAACATTTTTCTTATTGTGACTTGCAGCCCTCAAGAGGCACAAAGTAAAAAAGGAAGGCAAGAATTATATCACTGCCTTATAGTTGCTGAGTAGGGACTACATAAAACTGAACAGCTCTGACAGATATTTAGTGTTCAAGAATGTTCTATATTTATGGCCAGTAGGACTGAATGAAAAGGGGGAATGAGGAGATGAAATATTTAGTATCATTTTATTGAGGCCTTCTTCAGCATTTGATCAAGATGCTTCCAGATGCTGGAACTACTGGATGAGGCCTTAGAGTGAAGTAGAATGTAGAGAATCATGGAAATGAATTTAAGGAATATAGGCAAGAATAATTATATAAGCAAAGAAGGATGCAACATTCCTTAAGTCCTGGGAAACAAAATAATAATTGGAAGAAGCTCAGAAAGGCAAGCTCCTATCTGATTCACTGGGATATAAGAAGGAGAGGAGGTAAGACACAATCAGGCTTGCGCCTTTTGAGGTAGACGAGATCAGGAAACAGTCTTCAAAGGAAGATTAGAACTATACTTTATTGAGAATCTCACAGCTGCTACTAGATGCCAATCTGTTGTTTAATAAGGCCTCTCTCATCCAAGACCAAATATGGAAGAGAAAGTTGGTCTGGCAAGCATTACTGAGATATGGATGGACACAAAGGGGGATCTCCTCTCAGAATATGCCATCTGGTGTCAAGGTTCCGACTAATAAACCCAACCAAGTAAGCACCAACCAGACGATCCAATTTCTTTATGCAAAACTTTATTGAGTACACAAATGTCAAAAGTTTGTTATGAGAAAGTGTCTCTGTGACTTGGTAAACACCTGCTGAAAGTCCTTGGTTCACACAGTCGGACTTCTTCTTGTCTGGAATCTGCATTCCATTTCCTCCCTCCCCCCAGTGCGTGGGCAAGCTAAGAAGCAGTAAGGATGGCAACATTGTGTGCGCACTTCAAGATTGACATCTGGATTTTGAGCATAGCACCAGATAAAATCCCAAATGTTTTATGGATGGTATCTGATGAGATCAGGATGGTGATAGTGCACCATGCTAATCCTTCTTGATTTCTAGCATATTTCTGGACCAGCTAAAGGGGTTGGGTATGAGGGGATACAGGATTCTTCTTTCTCGGGGGTCAGTTCCAATAAGTATTGATGGGCAAGAGAGGTCTAACCTCTGTGGGGTTCTGTAGGGGTCAACTTTCTCCTCGCTACCTTTGTTCAACAACTACATATACCTGCTTGGTAGGATCATCCATTGGCATGGTGTTAAGTTTCTAATCCAAATTTCTAAGCTTCTTTTAAATGCTGAAATGTTTACTTTCAAACTGACAGGATTACATAGATATACGTTTCATATTGTATAGTGGATTTGCCCATTAAGTACACTCTTGGGATTATAAAAATAGGTACAAAATTCATTTAGTTTTCCTTTTCCCCCACACATTTGAGGAAATTGATGGCTCACTAGTTAAAGACGTTGAGCTTGTCAGCTGGAAAACTGACAGCCTGGGTATTGCATGATGGGGTGAGCTCCCATTACTCGTCCCAGCTTCTACCAACCTAGCAGTTCAAAAACATGCAGATGCAAGTAGATAAATAGGTACCACTTTGATGGGAAGGTAACAGTGTTCCATGTGCCTCGGCGTATAGTCATGCTGGCCATATGACCAGAGAAAGTGTCTTCAGACAATGCTGGCTCCCTGGCTTCACTCTTTTGCACCAGGTTGGCATTGTCCATTGACAAAATCATTTTTAAATATTGAGCAGCAACTCTTTAAAATAATTATGTATTTATATTTTAAATTTCTAGGTTGCCCAGTTCCAATGCCTCTGGGTGGTTTAACCTTTAAAACAGTGAAAAATCAAAATAAGGTGGTATCATCTGAAGAGGAAGAACAGCCAACTTTATGCTTCATCTCCTTCAGTAAAATATTAAATCTTTTTTGCTTCCTCCTTCAAAATCATCAGCATTTTTTGAGGTTGTTGATATTTCTCCCCACAATTCTAATTCCAATTTCTACATCTTCAAATCCAACATTTCTCATGGTATATTTTATAGTTAAGTTCAATAAAAAGGCAAAAGTGTAAAATCCTGGAACACTCACTATCTTCCCACTGTTGAAATATTTGATTGTTGTATATTTTGGTTTAACTGTTCTTTCTAGTTATTGTGCAAGTCTGTGGATAATTATCTATATTTGTTTAAAAGAGGAGCTAATTTTTTAACCTGCAGCTATGGTAACTGTATCTTTAACAGCATTTGATTTGCAGATAATGGCATGTGAATCTCAGTGCAATGTAAACTTCATCCACTGATCAAAAACACAAAAACAGCTTAGTTTATTTTATCCAACTGCCAACCCAGAGCATGGCCAAGCTCCATTTACTTAGGCAAAACAATTAACTTTACATTTATATATTCATTATTGATTGCAACTAAGGCATGTTAATTAAAGCAACAATACTGTCAATGGATTGGCATGGAAAGTAAAAGATATCCCATGTCTGCCCATGTGGATCCATTTGTAAAGTGAGAGAGCAGTCTAGTATATACTAAATGTATTTGTTATATAAGGAAAAGATGGCTTATTGAAAATGTGTTTGATTTGGAGCCAATGGATAGCATCCAGTGAATTTCAGGATAGATGCTGCCAATAGTTTCCATGTAGCCATTGTATATGTGTATATATATTGTCAGACAGGAAAACATAGAATTGAATGAAACTTTCAGATATCTCTCTACAGACAGAAGGGGGAAAGAAGGGGAAAACATTAAGGAAGTGAGTATGAAAAACATACTACATACATACACCCATAATCACCCATCGGGGTAAGCAACATTATGCAAAGCATAGAGGAGTAAGAAATAATAAGATAGAGAAATAAAGGAGAAAAATAGGAAATTTAACTATATCATTCCTTTTTCTGCTTGCAACCAATCTTTGGTCCTACCACGTATATAATATATATGTGTGTGTGTATGAATATATCATTATCATAATCATCATCATTTTAGCCATTGTCTATCCACTGCAGGATAAAGGCCTCTTCCGCATGTTTCCAACCAATACGGTCCTGAGCTTTCTTTTGCCAATTGGGCCCGCAATACTTGCTGATGTCATTGATCCATCTTGTTTTAGGTTACTTTTGTGGATGCTTTTTATCAAGGGTAATCCATTCTGTGACTACCTTGGCCATCAGTTCTTCTTGCTATGTGACCAGCCCATTTCCATTTCAATTCCTTTACTCTCTTGATGATATTGTATACTTTCATTTGTTCTCTAATCCATGTGCAGGTCTTTCTATCTTGTCTTGTAATGCTGAGCATGTATCCTTCCATGGCTCTTTGCTCTTGTACCGATAGCTTTTGTATTGATTGTGAGGTTAGTGTCCATGCTTCACTGGCATATGTTAAAGCAGGTAGTACACACTGATTGAAAACTTTTCTCTTCAGGCATAGGGGGAGGTTGTTCTTGAAAATTATGCTTAACTTACTGCATGCCTGCCAACCACATTTAACATGCTGTTCAATTTCCTTTATTGTATCACCTTCCATTGAGATCTGTTGGCCAATGTATATGTAGTGGTCTACTACATCTAGTTCTTCTCCAGATATATTTTTTTCTTTTTTTAGTGCATTTATTAAGCATAACCTGGCTCTTTTCCAGGTTTATTTGTAAACCAAATGGTTCTCCTGCTTTGTGCAGCTCTTTATGTGTCTTGTAGCTCTTCTGGGGCTTCTGAGAAGAGAACAACATCATCTGCAAATTTTAAGTGATTTAAATAGGCACCATTGATTTTTATTCCATCTTTTGCCCAGTCTAGTTTGGAAATACCTCTTCAAGGCAGGCTGAGAAAAGGATAGGTGATATTGTATTGCCTTGTTGTACACCTCATTCTATGTTGATTTCCAGTTTAGTATGTATATATATATGTCTGTGTGTGTGTGTGTGTTTATGTGGGCATATATACATATACATATGTATATACGCACACACAAACACAAATATTATTTCATACATTGTCTTTATCTTTATTAATTTCTCAACTCTCTCTTTCTGAGAATCTCATCAAGTCCACCTAACCATAACTTTCTCAGTTTTCCCCTTCTTCTCAACCTGTTCATTCTTCCTATACAAGTTTGATCCACATTCATTCTTTTTAATACAACCAAATCATCTCAGCATATTGCTTTTGTATTTTTGTATTCTATCCACATTCCTCCAGTACATATTGACTAGGAGAAATATGATGTTAGCATTGTGTCATGTTGGTTGCTAAGTGTGCTTAGATTGAAAAGCCAGGCTGAATCATTTATGAATTAGACTTATGGAACTGCAGTTAAAAGACAGCTGGTTACCAGCTGTTGTTCCACACTCTGGGCAGAAAACCAGTGGATACCCAGGAGTGAGAACTCTTTTGTCCATTTCCAAAGCCAACACTGAAATATAGAAAAAGATTCTAAGACTAGATTCCCAGAAACTACAGGAAACAAAAGAAAATTAGGACAATAACACGTTCTCTTGTGCTGTTCACCTGCATCATCCCACTGTGACAAATCTCCTTCATCTAGATACACATGCACACATCTCCAAACCAATTAAATTTAGCCAATATTTGAACATGCTCAGAGTCACATTTATAACATGGGTGGCCAAATCAATCAACTTAAAGAAATATAAAATAAATTAATATAATCAGAAAAATGGTAAGGAACTAGTAATTAATGATGCAGGCCAAATGCTGATGATCAACATTTATATTTATTATATCCCAATGATGATTTCAAGGGGATTTTATTGGAGGGGAGAGGAACATTGAGTCGGTATTGACTCCTGGCAACTGCCTGGACAAGTTCTTTCTGCTTTCTTGTCAAAATTTTCAGAATGGTTTTCCCTTGCCTCCTCCCTAAGGCTGGACCAAGGTGACCCAGATGACTTTGGCAGGACTGGAATTCCTAGTCTCCCAGTTTCTAGACTGGTGCCTTAATCTCTATACCAAACTGGCTCTTGATGATTTAAAATTAGTACCAGAGATGAATTATGTCTGTCCATATATTTAGATAGAGAAACAGAGATATACACAATAGACAGACTTTATTGATGAGACAGAAGAGATAGATGACAGATAGATAGATGATAGAGACAGGCAGACAGACAGACTTATCATTTGATTATTTTTTCATTCAAAAACTCTGTTCCTCAGGGACCAGAGTGCTATCAATTGGTTATTTAATACTTGACTTATAAACTGTCACTTAGCAACTGCTTGAAGATGCAACAGATATCCCCAGGCTACTTACAACCTAATTTCACCCACCCACCCATTCACATGATTGCATTTTGGGTGCTCAGCAACCGGTCCACATTTATGGCCATTTGCAGTGTCCAGTGGTCACATGATCACAACTTATGATTTTTTCCCCCCAGAAAGTGATGTTTACTTCTGATTTGCAGCAAAAAAAGTGCCCATTGTGGACAATGAATTTGCTTAACAACCCATAGTGTTTACTTTACAATGAGGGATTTGCTTTACAACAGCCACATTTGTTTAACAACTGCTGTGTTCACTTACTGACTGCTACAAAAAGTTTGTAAAATTGGGCCTGGTCAAATGGTGACCTGGTTAATGACTGGTATGACTTAACAACCATAATTCTGGGTTCAATTACCATTGTAATTGTAATTGTCTTACCATTGTAAGTCAAAGACTTAGCATTAGTATTAGCATTATAAATGTATTTCTAAATATCTCTCTCAATAGATACTATTTTCTGTTGTATATTTCACACTGCTTAAAGGGTTTAATCATTTGCATTTTCAAACTTAGGAGTTCAGAATATCTAGATTTATTGAAAATATAGTTTTTAGTGCCAGTTTTTCATGGAGCCTAGAAAATGCAATACATCATGGAAGATGGCCATGACATAAGTAAGGATTATCCTGATCAGGTTCCTTCATCATGTTCACTTCTAGAATTTTTATAGTTGCCATTCAGATTCAAACAATCCTTTTTTAAAAAAATTAATCATAGGTAGGTTTTTGCTCTTCACTGATTGTTAATGTCATGTCTATAGGGAATGTATTCTTACAAATCATCTTTAACAGCATAGTTTGAGACAGCTGTTAATACATCCAGACAGAAAAAGGCATTCATTTGCCCTTCAAAGAGCATTAAGAGGAACCAACCAGGCTCTTTCCTGATATGAAATCCAGCTGCAGCCACAAATTGGTTGGCTTGGCTTTCAGAAAAGTTGCTTCCATCCCACTGAATATATATTGCTCTTTGGTATGGATGCCAAACAAACCAATGTTTTGAGATGGGGAGAGGGCACTCCAGATAGTTTTCTCAAAGAGATTTAAACAAGAATGTTCCTAGTTCTTCATCTACCTTTATGCTGCCATTGAGTACATATAATTTTGGAATACTGGGAAGTGAGACTCATTGAAACAGCCAATAAAGCCATTGCTTATTATTGCTGGGTATTTCATCATGCATTAAATTTAAAATGCCAGAGAGGGTGGAAGATTTCTCCTAATGGAAGAACTGCTTAGCATTTGTCAAATCTAATTTGCCTGGGTAAGCACTTAGCTCCTTCCTTGCTGTATCTCTGCCTATTATGTCACAAATTTCCTATAGCTCTCAGTAAGTAGGCATGTCAATTGGCCACCCTGAACGAAAGGACCCCAGTGACTTCCGGGTGTTGTCTCCACCAGGCACTGACCCTTAATGTGAGTTTTTTGGACAGAGCCAGCAGGAGGAATATGAAAATAAAAATAATTATGTTTGGGATTATTTTTTTTACAACTCTTCCCCTACCTGCTTTTCTGTCTTTGAAAGAGGGGGCTCATTAACATTCCTGCTCAATAGATGATCAAGTCAAATAGAATTAGAGCATGAATACAGTGTGATTGCTTTTGGACTGGTTGGCCTGTCAGTAGGAGACATGGGAAATTCTTGGAACTATGAGCTGGAAAAGAAGAATATATCACATATCCACTAATGTTCCAGAGAAGTGAAAGCAATGGAAAGGAAACTTCTAAGAGGCTTCCTACATTTTGGACTTTTGAATTACTTGCCAGAGTCTCCAAACTGGAATAAATAAATATTCTCAATTATTCTATGTATGTCTGAATTTTGCAGAATGACATCGAGGAACAGATTTGAATTCTTTACATTTCATTTTAGACTACTACTGTATACATGACAGGAAATCATGAATTGTATATAGGGGTGTATTGAAATCCTTTCCACATGTCTCTCTTAAAGCAACAGTCATCTTTATTGGATTATACCTACAGTCTTAGTAGTAAAATAATCTATTGATGTTATAAATAAAGCAAAAGATTCTTAGAAACCTGCTTAAAGGTTTCAAAGCATAAATCCTGACTGTGTTGCTAATAAAATAATTGCTTTCCTATGCCATCAAACCAGGCCAGCTCTTAGCAACCAAGTAGATAGATTTTCTTGAGAACAATCAGTTCCCAATCTGGTCTTTCAAATCTTCTGATGTTGTACCCATTGTCCCTGTCATTGACTCCATTCACTTTGTTGCATGTCATCCTTCTCTTCCTTTCCACTTTTCTCAGCATTAAAGCCTTCTTTACACAGCTCGGTTTTCATATAATCTGCTCAAGTAGGATCATTTGAGTTAGTCATTTGTGCCTAAAGTGAAAACTCCAGGCTGATTTGTTCTTTGCTCCATGTGTTGGTTTTCTTGAATGTCTATGGTATTCTTAGGAGTTTTCTCCCACCCAAAATTCTAAAGCTCCAATACTCATTGCTAATTAATTAATTACAATTAATTATTTCCAAGAGTCACAAGCATGTTCGCTTTCCACTTGAGTTCATTGCCAGGGTTTTTAGTTAATCTGTTGTATTTTGTGGTGCTTTTTAATCTTCAGGCCTATCTGATGTTGTTGCATGGTCTGGTGATCCATGTTAGTATCATTGATTATTGTTGCTTGTGAGAATCCTCTGGACTTGGGATTCCTGCAAGAATAGCAGGTGGAAATTGTGACTCAAGGAGCTTATGCCCAGATTCAGCTGGGCATCAGTTGCAACCCTACCCAGGTGGGAGGAGCACCCAGCTCATGCCTCTTATGACTATTTGGCATAACACACAACTTGAGGGCTGTCCTTAAGAATTACTTGGAAATTATAATTGGTCCAAAATATAGCACCCTGCATACTTTCTGGCTTCTATTAATGGAAGCATACAATATTGATTTTGCATACCTGCATTGGTTGCCATTTGATTTCAGGGTACAATTTAAAATGCTGGTTTTAACCTATAAAGCCTTTTATGGCTTGCCAACTGAAGAGCAGTTCTGGACTGACCAATCAGATCAAATAGAGATAAGACATTACTGATTCCAAATTTCAGGAGGTCCAGGAAGCTGAAGTGAGAAATTATTACTTTTCCATGGCAATATAAACATTGTGGCACAGCCTCACTGGTTGAGATTAAGCTACCCTTCTCATTGTTGATGTTTCAGAAGCCTTTCAAGATGGAGTTATTTCAGAGAGTCTTCTCTTGATTTTATCATGCCATTTTTCTTTTCTATTTTTGTTGTTTGTAGTTTGATGTTGTTTTCTGTTTTTATAGATGTTGTAGCTGTTATTTATAATTCACATAAGCCACAGAGAGTCTCTGGGTTGCAGCTGGGTAGAAAATATTAGATTGGGTGGATGTCAATATGTTAATATGTACCTGCCACCCAGTTCGTGAGAAAGTGCAGCATCAATGTGTAATATAGACAGTAACTTATTAATAATGCATTTGAGTAATTTGAGTATTGAGCAGCAGGTAATAACCAGTGATGTTCTGTTGTTCTGATTTTGTAGTCTGTCTTTTAATAGATTCTCCCTGGAAATCACTCTGACTCTAATGATTTGTCTGTAGATCTTGTTGAATGGATAGTTCAGCCTCCTGAATGTCTGGTTTAATTCCATCGGCCAAGCAAATGAATTAGAATAAATGTGTTTGTGGCATAAAGCCTAGTAGTAAATGATTGATTTATTAATGTATTCTGGGTAGAAGCTGTTATAGTCATGATGGAATTTGATAAAAGATTTATTTCCATGGGCCCAGATGGTGAAAATGTCATCAATGAATGTCTTGTAAATAAAGAGCTTCAGGGAGCAAGAGAAAGAAAACTGGATCAACCATGAAGATGTTGGACTATTGAGAGGATATGTACGTGTCCATGGCTGTACCACTGATTTTTCAGGTACATGCTGTTATCAAAGGTGAAGAAATTATGTCTGAATACAAAGTCACACAGTCTGGTAGGCAGACATGCTGTTTTGACCACAGTGGTGATGTGTCCAGCAGGAGTTTTTTTCCTGTGGTTGTCCCTTAGGATTTAATTGAAGCATGGGAAGTTAGGGAGAATACAGACCATGGGACAGATTATTTACAGTAAAAGACAAGATATTTACAAACCATCTTTGGCCACCTCATGATTAAACAAGTTCAAAAACACTCAGCTCATACCATATGAATTTTTAAAAATTAACTTCTTTTTCAAAATATATGCAAACATATTCATAGAGCTATAATAGGCTTCCTTTCAAGGAAAGTAAAGTTATGCAAAATGCAAACAAACAGCAAGACGTAGAAATGAATGACAAATCGTTATACCATTCTATTTATTTCTAACCAGGGAAACTATCTTTGCTTTCATTGTGCCTATACACTGGTTCATATATTCTGAATGCAAATTCTATTTCATTAAATTGAATGAGTAGGGAAAAAATGTAGGTTTTTGCTTCCTTGTACTAATTGTAGCCACTGAATACTGAAAAATAAGTTCTGAATTCATTGTATTTTGTACCTTCTCTACCTAACCACAGCATCGTTGTTTTTTAACCATGATATTATGGGAAGGAGGATCATGGATCAATGACAGAGCTGTAATTTGCAGGCCTTCAGTTTCTGCTACTTTGGTTATTTACAATAATCAAGTAGTAATTAGAATCTTAATTGCTGGTAGTCAGAATAGGCATTAGGTAGGTGATAAATTGAATTATATTTGGTCTGCAGACATCCAAATGATTGCTGATGACAGCAAAAAAGACAGAATGTAGAGTAGCATCTAGCAATCATTCAGATTTAGCTCTCACATACATATGAATGTGTCACTCTTATTGAGTTAAACCAAAAATCTGAAACTTCCCAGCATAATAACTTAACTTCCTTTTTAAACTGGGAGTGGTTAACTTTTTGCGGATTGAAAGCCCCATTCAGTCCTGGATTAATTGCCAAATGCTGCATTCAAATTGTCCTTGTGGTCAGGAAAAGTAGGTGGGGCCAAAAAGGAAAAAAAGGGGATAGTTAAATAAATAGATAAAATAAAATAAATATTATTCCTTTGGTATGGAAGGAACCAGATGCTTTTCAGAGGTCCAAAAAAGGGTACGGAAGTTTTGGCTGTTCAGATACCACACACTCAAATAGACTTTTTGCAACTTTCTTCCTTCAAATGGAAGAAACAGCAAAAGTAGCTTGAGAGAGGGCTATTCTGCCTGCTAACATTTTCCTGCTTTTCTTCTGGAACTTATGAAAGTATTGGCAGAATATTTGAAAAGCAGAATATTTATTTAATGCATATGCACATATACACATTGTCCATTTTATCAACATCTCATAACATACAGAAAGTACAATTCCAAAATATTATTGATATTTAACTCAATTTCCTCCATCAATCTGGCATTCCTACCATCCTGGATATTTTTAAATTTGTAATCTTCTTTTTCCTTCTAAGTCGATAACTAACTTTAAGCAGTATATTGTTTAGCTCAGCTCTAAACTGCTGCTTTTATGTGATTGTCAAGTTTTGCAGCCCAGGTGTGATAGAAGTAATTTATCATTGTCTTGTTCCAAGATGCTTATTCTGTTCTCCAATCTAGTCTACAGCACTAAGATTTCAAAATAGTCTCCCATCCAAATATTTAACTTTTTCCAAGATCGTCCTAAACCGGCTTCATCCTTCCTCCAGAACTGAGCCTTCCATGAGAATTAGCACCAATTAATATACAATTAGCAGTTATGAATCACATAAATTGATATAGCCACTACATATGAACAATTTCTAACTCATTACTGCTGGTCATCTTGATATTTACCTAAGCTCTGGAAATCTTAAAATAATTCCTACAGCATTTTGACTTTACTTTAAAAACTATTATTGACTGATGCTGTGATTTGGAGGTGAGAACTCAATCTTTACTGGATGTTTTTAAAAAAATAATAGGCACTGACTTGGCAGCTTCTCATGCCAGGAAGAAAACAGAATGTCTCTTTTAGACATAGTGACAAATATATTCTGGAAATTATGGAAAAGAAATCTGCAGTTGACTTCTGCATCTTCCACATTATTTTAACACTCTTGACTGCAGCTAAGATCCAGATGGGTCTTGTTAACTTTGCAGAAACCATCATTTTAATTGGCTGACAAAGAAATGCTTCTAGGAATCAATGCATTCCACCACCCCCCAAATTCCAAAATATAAATTTAAGCCCCTCTAATGAGATTTACAATGGAATCCTTGTTATTTCAACTCTGAATTGAGTTTTCTCCCCTCTTCCTTCTCAAACTAAATTTCACTTCCCATCCTTTTAGATTATTCAACTCAATGGATTATTTAGTAAATGCCACACAGTAGCTTTCCTTCTCCTCTGAGGTTCTTTAATACATATTTTTGTTAATTCCCTCTTTTTACAGCACCCATTAAGGCTTTTTCTCCTTTTTGTTTCATTCTATTTTATGTCATGACTTCTCTCTTTTCCATCTTTTCATTTGTTCCTTCTCTGCTTAGAAGAACACATTACAAAACCTGTCACAGAACATAAGGCTAAGGCAAGACAATAAAATGTTTATAAGTTGGTTAGCTTCCATCAGTTTAGCTGAATATTACATACACCCACACATTCATACACGCTATACACACACATATGCATTTGGGGGAGGGGGGAGGAGAGAGACAGAGAGAGAGTGTTGCTGACATTTTGTAATATAAATTCAGCCAAGAGAACCCAGCCAAATCTGAAGCATTTGGGTTCTTCTGCAATGCAGAGAGAGAGAGAGAATCCAAATGAAATGGGTTTGGGATTTGGAAACTACCAATGAGTTTAACTAGAGCCTGTGGAGTGTGCAGTGAACTTTAATTTGCTTGGCAGACAATTTTCATTCCCATACTGGTGTAATCCAGTGTTTTTGCAGGCTTAGAGCTTAGTTGCATAGCAGACTGCTAAAAGAGATGAAGGAAAAGATACTCAAGGGAAGTTTCTTGTCTGGTCTTGGGAACTTTGCTTATTGTTCCAACCCCTGCTTTAGCCAGGAAATGTAGAATAAGTGCATGCTACTTCTCTTTCCTGGCCTGTAGGTAAGATTTACAAAAGAGGGTTGTTAAAGCCTTGAAGAACTTTGTGCAATAGAATAAAAAAGAAGTGAAATGAAAAAACAATCAAATCTTATAACAATATTTGAATGAACCAAAGATTAAGCTGTTAGAATTAAAAGAAAAGAATATAAAGTTGGTTTATTTGATCAAGCTTAATACATGCTTTTACTACTCTTTATGGACCTTCTGCTGACAGGACTGAAAAGATAATGTTTTATGCATATGTTTATAGATAAGAGATGGGGTATAGGATGAAGAGATACAGATTTAAAACTTTAGAGAGGGTGATGTTAATACAGTTGTTTATATTTGTGATGAAAGTTAGAAGTCACTTCTTTATATATTCCTAATGTCTTTCTTTTTTCTTATTTTTACTTGTAGTTTTTACTCTTTCTATTCTCTTTTCTTTCTTTAATTTATGTTAGATTTTATTATAATTCTGAATAATTATATATATATCCTGGCCCATAAGTGGAAGGCAGAGTAACATCCTTTAATAAGTAAAATTGTCTTGCCTTTTCTGATCTTTGAGAAATAAAAGAATTTCTTAAATACATACAACTGATGACATCCAATAAATATGTAAATATTTGCAGTTTTTGCTTTTTTTCATAAAGCTCAAGAAGTTTTATCATGTTAAGGGCCATCTTCTCCTCATAATCTTGGGGAATGATTCTTTTTATTTCTGTAAGGAATATTTCTCATAAGAAAATATGAGTAAAAATTAAATTTAAATGTACTTGTTTGTTGTTAAGAGAATATAAGTATAACATTATGATATGTTTGATATATTTATTACTCAATATGGATCTACAGAGAGGTCTTGTTTCTGGTTCTTCTACCCAAAGGTTAACAATAAGACAGAAATTTCTCAGGAAAAAAAACCACATGCATATTCTTTCTCTTCCCCCTCCAGGTTCCTCCTGAATTATTAGAGAAATCTATTTTTCTCCTGGAAAAGCATTCAGCAAAGGGACGGCTTGAATTTCACCATTTGTGTATAGGGTCAGAAATTTTAGTGAAGTCCAGGATGTTTAATGTACTTATTTTACCACTATTTTGGATTACTACCCAGCTCCGATCCCAAAAATCTGCAGAAAAATAGCCTGCAGTAAAGTCGGCCAAAATGTTCATCCCACTCCCATGATGTCACTGTGTCATTGGCCATGTTCCTTGCAGCTCTGTGAAAAAGTAAGGAGAGAATGTAAAAGTGCAATTATTTGCCACATACAGCATGCCCTCCCATTATCTAGACCAGTGTTCTTCAACTTTGGCAACTTTAAGATTTGTGGACTTCATCTCCCAGAATTCTGGAAGATAAAGTCCACACATCAGGTTGCCAAAGCTGAGAACACTGATTTAGATCAACCCTTGCCAAACCAGCAAATGGCTGCTGCAATATCCAATATAGATGATAATCCAGCCCCGGTGTGCATATTGCTAACGATTAGTCAAGATTTTTTCCATGGTTGTCTGTTCTACTGCCAACGAGTTCAAAATATCAAAACGTTTTGCTTAATATTAGAATGCCCTTTTTATTTGATCTATTTTTGGAGTTTTCTGAAGCTGCTGATCTCCATGTATAATATTTAATGGAAGTATTAAGAAATAAATCAGCAACAGTCCTGCAATTCTCATAAACTAGGGCTGCACAAATTTTCTGGGCTAGGTGCCATACTTGGCCTGAGAATGACATATGGGGGCTGTACTCTAAAAAAGTAATGGGAGGCAGCATATGACTGAGCAAATGAAATTGGATTTGATTCCATTTACTGGCAATTACAATTAAATAACATTTGTATTTATTTTACACCATTTTTACGCTACCACAATCGTGACTTTGGGTGATTCCCAAGACAGAAAAAGGAAAATCGTAAAAACTAGCCATAAGAATAGAGTAAGTACACCCAATTGTTTTTTTGTTTTTTTTAAATTAGACCAGTAGCCTCTACATGTGCACTATGAGTCAAAAGAAGGGGAACATACCTTACTTGGGGACACAAGCTTTTCCATAAGCCCAAGGCAGCCCTGGGAAAGGACTGCACTCTGTTCCACATCCCATTACTTTCATATGGGAAGGGGAAATCTGCAGCCCACCTTTCCAACTCAAATATGTGGGATAGGCGGATTCAACTTGGAGAAAACAGCCCCAAACATAACAGAAGCAAAAAAGACCTTATGGGTAATAACCAGTACTAACTGCATCCAAAAACCTATACTGTAGATAACCAGTGCAGTGACCTAAGAAGAGGGTCTACTCTGGCAAACCGAAGATCAGTGCGATATCAGTTTTGCTCCAGCTTTTTCTGGGTATATCAAGTTCTTGCTATGAAGCTTCACTTGGAAGATGAATATAAACACTGTCTTGCTCTGTGAAGCCTGTGAATATTATTAGGAACTCTACTTCTTTTAAATTTGGACTCTATTTATGATTCTGCCTTTGCTTGCTGGATTTATGACCTTGTAATTGCTAATTAACTAACCCCAATCAGAGGATGGAAGGACAAAGTCTCTGGAATCACTCCTAAGGCTTTTGGTTGCTGCCTATTTGTTATAAATCTTCAGAAGACAGATTTGCTATCATGAACCATCTCTAGAGCAGGGGTCCCCAACCCCCAGTCTATGGACCAGTACCGGGCTGCGGCATGCCAGCAACTGGTCCGCACAAACAAGCAAAGCCCCATCCGCGAGATGCAGGCAACACACAAAACCATGCACCCTCCAGTCCATGGAAAAACCTCTCTTCATGGAACCAGTCCCTGGTGCCCAAAAGGTTGGGGACCTCTGCTCTAGAGAACTCAGTAAAAATCACCCCCTTTCCCTTTGTTCTTTATTCACAGTTGGAGTAAGACTGGGGTCTGGACATGTGAAGTGAGTTTGGCCAAAAAGGGGGAAATACAGCAGTCAGATTCTCTTTGAATGAGATAGACTCCATATGTATAGTGAAAGAAGCAATCTTCACCTTTCTGTTAAGATCCATTTGCCAATGAACTCCTTCTCTTAGAAAGATGGAAAGGATGGGGTGGGGAGGACAGAAATATTTGGTTTGTTACTTTGAGGGAGATAATGTCCCATTGAGAGCTCATATTAATAGTACTGTAATTATGAATAGAACCAATTCAACAAGATGGAAACAGAGTGTTTTATTTTTGTGATTGTAAATAGTGTTATCAGAGAGCTTTAATGCATCCAATAACTCTCTAGTCACTATCAAGGAAACATTAAGAAACTTAAATTTCAAGAAACTTAAAAAAGAATCTTATTATATTTTGTTGCCCTTTTAACATATGTGTGTTAATACACACATATATACATACATATACAGGTATTCCTTCCTTAGTGACCTCAATTGGTCTCAGCAACTCTGTTGGTCAGTAAGTATGACCATGATGAGCTTACAATTTCCCATTCAATTGTTAAGCAAATCACTAAGGTCATTAAATGAGACAACATGTGATCAAGACTTGTGACTTTACTTCAGCATTCTTTACTAACTTATTTACACCATCATAACTTTGAACGGTCACTAAACAAAGCTGTTGGTAAGCAAGGACTACCTACCTGATTTTTAAATAATGTAAATAGCATATGAATGTTTTCATGTAGACACACTTTCAATCTTTAACATTAATTTTTCCCCCAAGCTGGGCTATGAAATTTTAAGATGCAACAGTGTTTCTTGCATGCATTTATCAGTCCTCTACCTTTCTTTTTAGATACAGGTATTCAAAATCAGAATCAGAATCAGAATAGAGCTGGAAGGGACCTTTGAGGTCTTCTAGTCCAACCTCCTGCTCAAGCAGGAGACCCTATACCATTCCAAACAAGTGACTGTCCAGTCTCTTCTTAAAAATCTCCAGTGATGAAGCACCCACAACTTCTGATGGCAAGCTATTCCAGTGGCTAATTGTTCTCACTGTTAGGAAGTTTCTCCTTAGTTTGAGATTGCTTCTCTCCTTGATTAGTTTCCATCCATCGTTTCTTGTCCTTCCTACAGGTGCATTGGAAAATAAGTTGACCCCCTCCTCTTTGTGGCAACCTCTCAAATACTGGAATACTGCTATCATGTCCTCCTATCCTTCTTTTCTCTAGAGCAGGGGTCTTCAAACTCGGCCCTTTTATGACTCATGGACTTCAACTCCCAGAATTCCTCAGCCAGTTGAAGTCCATGAGTCATAAAAGGGCCGAGTTTGAAGACCCCTGCTCTAGGCTATCCAAACCCAAATCCTGCAACCGTTCTTTGTATGTTTGTCTCCAAGCCTTTAATCATCTTAGTTGCTCTTCTTTGCACTTTTTCCAAAGTCTCAAATCTTTTTTGTAATCCGGTGACCAAAACTGGATGCAGTATTCTAGGTGTGTCCTTACTAAGGCTTTATAAATTGGTACTAATACTTCATGTGATTTTGATTCTATGCCTCTATGCTTAGCCCAGAATTTCTGTTGCTAAACAAGACAGTAGTTAAGTGAATTTTGCCCCATTTTATGACCTTTCTTGCCATAGTTGTTAAGTGAATCACTGCAGTTGTTATATTAATAAAACAGTTGTTAAGTAAATCTGGCTTTCCCATTAACTTTGCTTGCAGAAGATGAGAAAAGTTGATTATATGACCCTAGGACAGTTCAAAACCAGTCAGTCCTAGAGGAGATCAACCCTGGCTGCTCTTTAGAAGGCCAGATCCTGAAGTTGAAACTCAAATACTTTGGCCACCTAATGAGAAGGAAGGACTCACTGGAGAAGAGCCTAATGCTGAGAAAGATTGAGGGCAATAGAAGAAGGGGACGACAGAGAATGAGGTGGCTGGATGGAGTCACTGAAGCAGTAGGTATGAGCTTAAATGGACTCCAGAAGATGGTAGAGGACAGGAAGGCCTGGAGGAACGTTGTCCATGGGGTCGCGATGGGTCGGACATGACTTCGCAACTAACAACAACAAAAGGACAGTTCAAATGTTATGAGTTAGTTGTCAAGTGTTGGAATTTTGATCATGTGACCATGGGGATGCTGCAATGGTTGTAAGTGTGAAAAACAGTCATAACTCACTTTTTTCAGTGTAACTTTGAATGGTCACTAAATGAACTGTTGTAAGTCAAGGACTACCTGTACACTTTTTGGCTGATTTGATTGAACAAAGGTGGTTTCTAGCAAATGTCATCTTGGTGCTATATTGTCTGGTGAGACTAGAATATTCCTCCCTGTGAATGGTACCTACAGTATATTTTGGAATCATGATTTGTGTCATACTTGATCTTACCCCTTCAACTCTCAAACAATTTTATAAAGCCTAGACTCATAATAGTTTAGCCTGAGAATTATAGCAAGTTGTTCTTCATGATTTTTAAGAAAACAGCCTTGATTAAAAATCAGTTTGGTTTGCTCTTATGAGACATTTATCTATGCTAACCTATCTGTGGTTTATTTAACCCCAACTTCTGGATGTATGGAACACACTGCAGCATAAACAGTGTCCTTCAAACACAACCCTTAAGTTGATTCCCCCATTTCTGAATTATATCTATGAGAAACTTGGTAACATCCTCTTTTTATTTATTTATATTTCTAAAATCCCTGTTAGTTATAACCTATGAAAATCTGGGGAAGAATTCCAGATCAGGTTTTACTGAAGTTCCAAACTTTCTCTCTGTCTCTATTTGAAAGTTTCTGGTAAGCCTCCATCTCTGTACTTGTTTGTGCTATCAAGTAGGGCTTGATCCTTTCCAGTTTCTTTTGTTGCCACTTTAAACTCTGTTCGTATGGTCATTTCAGCTATGGAACTCTAATGAAAAATGAAGCTGTGATGAGGGATTTGACCTTGGACGCCACACATCCATGTACACACTGTAATCCCTACAACAGTAATCATTAACTTAGGGAAGACCAGGGTGTGGAGGAATTTTTCTAGATAGCTTACAACAAGAAGATGGTCCACACAGTATAAGAAAAAGGCAAATAAATAAATGGACCAGTTTAAAATTGAATAGCTGATGCAATACAATACCAAACACTTGGATGGGCCAACTGTGCTACGTGGTGACACAAATGACTTTGGTTACATTAAGTGACTTTCAGAAGTATGCCATTTGACTCTTATTATTTCTAATTGCTTCATTACATTCGGCTGCGTACTAGAAGAATCAATCCACAGGAAATCCCTCAAAAAATGCCTCTTGAAGACCATTTGTAAATTTAAGGACTTGAATGGAATTGTATTTTCTTGCCTAGCCCCAGATGATGTACTGTTCTCTTCTATTTCCAACTACATATTAAATTTTCAAAACCTATTAGGAAATCATTGTGTAATTAGTTGGACTAATTTACTACCTAGTACTCTGGAGTTTACGCACTATCCTACTATATGATTTCCAATAGCTGCAGTAATTGCTGGATTTATGTTGATGTGTTTTCACTGTAGATATTCACAGAAGGGTGTCACAAAACATGGACAGTCATTGGATAAAAGGGTAACTGCCACATAGATCTTTCCATCACATCATGAGGAATACAGAAGCTTCTTGGCCAAAAAAAAAAAAAAGTCTTTGGAAATTGGAAACTTCCAGTGAATATGGAACAGCCAAGAAAACAAAATCAAATCAAATGAGCTGAGCAGCCAGAAAAAGAATGTTCTTCTAGAGACATTTTTTTTTAGGATTTCCTGTGGACTAACTGCTCTAATATGCAGCAGAATGTAATGAAAGCAGAATAAATACTGCCCATAATTGGGCCAGTTCTCTTACTTAATCATTTGTTAATTATTCCTTGTCACTGTGTGATTTGTATTTCACTTCTGTGTCCTATTAATTATGAGCCACATATCCTTTGTTCTAATAGAAATAGATAGTCATAATCCAAGCTCTGCATATATTAAGACATGGTTAAATTGGAGAGGCCATGGAAACCTTTGAAAAGGGGGCATAAAAACAGAAACTCAGAACATCTAAGGACAACTTTGCTTTGAGTATGGGTTGGGGATAAGAGGAAGGAAGCATCATGAGGACAAGGTAGGTAAAAGTGGTTGCCAGGACATGTACATACCACAGTTAGGTGCCAAGTGGGAAAGGCCCTAAGAATCAAATGCAGCTCTTGCCCAAATTTATTCAGCCCTCGGTCTAATTGCAAAAGACATCTATAAACAACAAGGCCATTCCTTTGGCATGAGTTGTCTGTTCTGACTTGTTACAGGGGGAGATGATAAAAAGAGGTAGAGACCCAAAAGGATATAAAAAAAAGAAAAATAGAAATGGGATATCAAAAAGACAAGTGGCCTCACCCAATACTGACATATAACTGCTAAATATTTCCTAGAGGAATTCAACCTTCAACAGAAAAAAATAGTTGCCCACCCCTACAGTAAATGAATATTGCATAATTAGAAAAAACTATGTATCTAAATCTAAGGTCTAGCCAGGTATTTATACCAGCACTATTTCAGAGTGTTTCTAAAAAATACAGAGCCTTGAATGCTTTTTTGTGTAATAAAGATTTTATTTAATTTATAAAGAGGGAATGGATAGAGTTGAAGACAGAAGGTGTTGTCCTATGAGTAAGTGTTGCATTTCTTTCAGTCTTTAATTTTATTTTTTTCTGAGAGCTAAAACTATACTTAATCCTTTTGGCTTATCAAATGACTATGTCTTTTATTTTGCTTGTAAATTACTCTGAATGGACCTGAATAACTGCCCAAGTGGGCAGAACAATACTATCTGTGTTTAATGGAAATTACTGTCAAGAACTATAAGTATGTAAGGATTGGAGCAGCCATACTGATATGACAAAGAATACTTATTGATACTTCCTTCCCTTTATCTCCAATAATTAAATATTATAATCTTAGAGTAAATATTGCTAATGTTTTGTTAATAATAGCATACAGCAATTGCCCATACAATTTTCATATTTGAATTTGTTTTCAAGCGTGTTTAACTACATGTAAAAAATCCACCTATTATTTACTATTGAGAAAAGTGTAAGGGATTGTACAATATGCAGGTTTGTATTCATAGCACCTTTTGGTCCAACTTCTTAACAACTCACTAAATATGAAGAAACGTCCCATGTGGGGGGAAAAGAGGAATGAGGATCATACTGAATAGATTGCAACAGCTATGTCATGAACATAATAGTTTAATAACTGGAAAGCTGGCTTGTACCCAAGCACTATAATTGCATTCCTTGGCAATTCCCCAACCCTAAATTTAGAACATTTCAAACATGAACAAAGTTTCAATAGCAGCAAAGGTACTGCCATCTTTCAATGAACAAAGAAAATGGTTCAAAATGTGCTGCCTTAGGTGGATTTGCTGGTGTGTTTCAGGATAATACTGAGCAACCCCCCACCCCACCCCCAAAATCTGTTTATCTGTTCGGCTCTTTACAAGTATGGGATTTTCTAAATAATCTTTCCTTCTTCAAAGATTTTGTTACAGATATGATGTATCCTTAATTAATATGAGTTGTATAGAAAAGATTTCAGAGATTTAGACATCTTCATATCCCTTGCATCTCTGTGTGTGTGGTCTAGTTGCTCCACATTGTTGCTGTGATGTTATTTCTTACTCTGTGACACAGGGAGGGGTCTTTGAACCTGAAACTGTGTGGATAACGCTCTAGAAAACATGTCAAGCCATGTATTGTCCAGCCAAGTAATGCCTGTAATGGTGGCACAAACAGTCCAGAGGATGATGATGAACACTGATAAATTTAGGGGTAAATTGTTGGACTTGGATCAGAGAGAACTATTCTTTCAAATCCACATTTCCCAGAACCAGTGGATCAACTGTCTGACATACATCAGGAGTAATGAATAAGGTGGGAGAGTTCCACTGTGCCAGTAGACTGGGCTTTTGATTGGACTTAGTGTACTTTCAAAGCTCTAGATCTATGCAAACTCAATGATCAGTGTGCTTGTAGAGATGGCCAGTTTTGACAAGTGCCCGGGTGCATAGGCCTTTCAACCATTTATCAAAATCATCCGCCAATCAATGATGGTGCTGTGATTTGCAGATGATTTCTTTCTGGCTGGTGATGTTTAAAGTTTGACCAATGGCCTTACTTAATATAAGTAGAACCAATGTGGCATAGTGGTGAAGGTGCTGCACTAGAGGGAGGAGACCTAGATTATAGTTCACCCTTAGCCATGGAAGCAGTTTTTCTCACAGCCCAACCTACCTCATGGGGTTGTTATGGCAAAAAAAAAAAAAATAGGAAGGGGTATTACGTTAACCACCCTATCCTGTTATTTATTTTATTTTTATTTATTTATCAAATTTAGGTACCAACCATATCATTCTCAGATAGTATATATAAGTGTGGAATAAAAATCATACAAATAAGTCAATAAAATGCCCTGAATGCTTGAAATCAGGTTACCACCAACCAGAGGCAATCCAGAACATAGCTGATTAAGGTGAGATAGGAATCAGCAATTGGGTCAGTAAAATTTGTATTGGCATAGTTTTGTTTTTTTTACTGGTACAAGTACAAGTAAGTAGCATTTTAATTAAATCACGGGGAAAAACCCATAGATACAAACCCGTATTTCATCTGTCTTTCACTCTTTGTGCTATAGATTCCATTGTCAATTCAAAAATTCTGTCAGAATACTGCTATGTTATTATAATAGCAGAAGGCATAATGTGCTAATTTGTCTTTTGATTCCTGATTTCACTGCAGAAGCAGATAAAGCAAACAAGCATTCATTCACTCACTTCTTGCTTGCCATTGCTATTTGCTGTCTTCTTTAAACATTTATAACTCTGATCCCAATTTGAAATGTCTGCCCTACTTGTGCTTTTCTTTCAAAGAAACATTTTTGGCAGAACCATCCATTCCTGTCAAATTAAATCAATACAGATTATACCACACTATGCTGTAATACATTCAAATATTCACATATGTTTGTTGGGATACAACAAATTAAAAGAAGGACAAAGGATTGGTTAGGAGTGATCTTGAGTGAGCAGTAAGTTCAATTTATAAAATTGCAATGTGTTATAGGATCATGAAAGCCCATGTTTCTCAACCATAGCAATTTAAGATGTTTAGAATAAAATAGAGCTGGAAGGGACCTTGGAGGTCTTCTAGTCCATCCCCCTGCTCAAGCAGGAGAACCTATACCATTTCAGATAAGTGACTGTCTAGTCTCTTCTTAAAAACCTCCAGTGATGGAGCACCCACGATTTCTGAAGGCAACCTGTTCCACTGGTTAATTGTCCTCACTGTTAGGAAGTTTCTCCTTAATTCCAGGTTGCTTCTCTCTTTGATTAGTTTCCAACCATTGTTTCTTGTCCTGCCCTCTGGTGCTTTGGTGAATAACATGACCCCCTCTTCTTTGTGGCAGCCCCTCAAATACTGGAATACTGCTATCATGTCATCCCTATTTCTTCTTTTCTTTAGACTAGCCAAACCCAAGTCCTGCAGTTCTCTCTGCTGTCCATCACTTCCTTGCCATCTTTTCCCATTAGTGGATGGATTGTATCCTTGACTTTTTTCTTGTTTCTTATATGTTAAAAGAAACTTTTTTTTATTGACATTTGTTGCAAGTCTTAGGTCATCCTGAGGATTGTCACATTTTCCCAATTAAAACTATGGTTAAATCTGTCTATATGTTGTGAAATTAAATAATTTTCATCATGTCTTCTGACTGCTAGTTGATGTTCATGGATGCATTCTGCCAGTCCTCTGCCTGTTTGTCCTACTTTATAAATCATCAAATTCTCAATACCCTTGGCTAGAGTCTACGTTCTTCCAACTTGAATGAATGATAAAGCATACCTGTATTTTTCTGAGAACTTGTCATCCACTGAAAATGTAGAAAAGATTCTCCAAGAGTTCAGCTTGATCAGGCAACTTTCTCCAAAACTCACTGTGAATTGATTCAGAATTACCTTGATTTTTTTTTTTTAAAAAAAAAGAACAATAGCGTTCCCATACCATACCCAAAGATAGATCTCACCAACCTGCCAAAGATGTGGTTTTTTTTATTTACTTCTAAGCCACAGAAACAGCAATGGAGGTTGTGAAAAAGTTGTGAACTCTCTCGCAGTAGGTGAAAGCTTTGGGGGAGAAGAAGAGCATGAGTCCCTGGTGTTCGTTTCAGTGCTTGGATCAGGAAAACTTCAACAATGTCAGTTAAATTTTGCTTCTAAGTACCCTACAGAAAGAAAAGCACAATATACATCAATACTAGGCCTAAATTGATTCAATTGAGGGGAATTTGCATGCTACATTCTTAGAATCATCACTTTTTTATTAATAAAAGTCAAAACACCCATTATTCATACATAAAACACATTTACGCAGTCCTTGTACAATTGCTTTTGTGTTTTGCAAAGTAAACAGGGACAGTGTTCTCAGAACTGTCAATATCAAGCATATATTTTGCTATCTCAATGATTTTAGAAATCATGAGAAAATGTATTGTACTCTGTATTCTGTTTGGGTAGAATTTCAACTATATTTCTCTTTTCCTTAGTATACCTGTGTACTAATAGGACTACAACTGAGGGGTGAGTGAATATGTGCATGACTAGGTTACTGCTTGACTTTTTAAGCATCCTGTGGAAAATTTACTAAGCCACGATATGGTTTATTTGAAGTTCTGCATCATGTACAGACATTGTTAGTATAAATCCATAGTTCTTTATTTAGCATTTTATATAAAGCAGGCTACCATGGCTTGTTCCACAAAACACTTAAAACATGGCTGAAAACACACTATATGAACCTAGCATATTTGTTTACGAGTTTCAGACAATCATGTTTTACCACTAGTTTGCAGGTTTGCATGTAACAACAATCTGGTTTTGCTGAAAACCACAACAAAATAATTAAACAAGCAAACAGTAGCAGGAACACAAGAGATTGTAGTGTATGAGCTTAAATTAGTGTATTGAGCTTGACTAGATACTGCATTTATACTAAGCTGTTGTATTAAAAAGGGAGGGAAGAAATGAATTTAGTTTCATAAAAAGCATGATGTAAACTAATAATAAAATATTTAATAGAATTAAGAAACTATGTAGACAAGTTCATAGAACATATGTCATTTAGGTATAATGAATTTTCTAAAGCTTAGTTTACTGCAACTTTGGAATATAAATGGGAAGATCTGTTGAAGAAGAAATTGGGGCAATCTTAGCTTATTTCTCATTTCACTTTTTATTCATAGAGGCATTTTTGGTTTGTGTTTGTTGTTAATTTAGGAATCATGTGAACTATTATAGTTCTGCTGTTTTCATTCAATTCTTGGTCATACAGTTCTCCAATCAAACTGCTTATATTAATGAAATTCATAGTGAAAGGTATTTATAAACTGCACTATATTAGTGGAAATTGTTTGCAAGAAGTGTACTTTAGGCAAAATTATGCATCAATTGTATATATTTGAAAAAATGTGCACAAAATGCATATGGATTTGAACACTGGCTGCTTTTAAAAAATAAACTGATGCAGAAATCAAATAAAGATTAGGATAGAAAAATAAGAAACTAGTTATCATCAAAACTGACAGATGTGCCGATCCTTAAAAATAGACTGATGGAGAGGATTGATTAAACTGGATGGGAAGAGATTGATGTTGCAAAAACAGTACCTTTCAAATAAATAATGTAACCAAGTCTCTTGAATTATTCTTCATTTTGACACATTGAAAATTTAACTTCAGATCTGTGGTTTCAGTGGGCCCATGCATATCTCTGGTGGAAGTTGATACCATCTCAGAGAAGCCAAATGTAAATTTGTAGAAGCTACTCCCTAAGGGTGGATTTATGTCAGATGCTTATGAGCGACCAAGGTGCTAAAAAAATGTTTCCTGTAACACTCAAAAGTTTCCCACGCCCAAACCTTTTCCATTGCATTGAGTACAAAAATGCCTCACAATGGAAGGTTTCTGCTTCTGAGATTCCTAATTGGTCACTGTGGAGGGAAAGAAAGCTAGACTAGATGAACCTTTCTTATGAGCTAGCAAAATCTATCTTACATTATTTTAATCTCCAGTCATTATTTTAATCTCCAGTCATTATTTTAATCTCCAGTCAGGTCAAGATTATCCTGTTTTCCTCTAGTTTCCAAGATTTGATTTATTAAAAAGGAAGAGAAGCATGGGTTTGTGACTTCAACAACTTTGAACAACAGACTTATTCAAACAAACACAGCTATTTTCAACAAAGAAACAACTTTGTCTCCAACTCATACTATACAACTATGGAAGAATGCCACTGTAGTCATTTCAGTGCTTGGGCTGAGAGCTAATATCAGCAAAAGGAACATCTTATTACTATTGGGATGTGGGGGGGGGGGGAAACCTGCAATGTAATGCCTCACAGGATGCATATTTCTATGTACTAAGTTGAAATGGTCAAAAAATAAGTGTAAAGCAAATGTGGGCAGTCTTCCCCAATCTAGAGCTCTCCTAGCATGTAAGATGTCCTTCCTCATTATTCTCAACCAGCTTGGTTGTTGGGGAAAACTGGTCTAGGATAATGCAATCTTGTCTGGTTCGGGTTGCTTTTCAACTGGAGAAGATATTTTAGAGGTTTGTCCTTAACAATTCTTCTGTCCAGCACAAAGGTTTCTGCTTTTGCTTTTAATTACTGAAGCTTCTCTGAGAATATGTGGGAGGGATAGTTATTCATAGCTTTTGCAATATTTCGCTGCACACATCGCACCTCTCTTTGAAAGAGACGCCGGGATCTGTCTGTACTAAAAGAAAAATACTTTCACAGTATATTATTCCCTCTCCCTTGAACTTCTTTTGAGATTCCTGTGTTGTCCACTTATTCATGTCGTAAATATACTGTTTATACATTGCCATAAATAAGAAACAAGACTTCTGTGTGCCAAAAATTAGATTCAAACTAATTAACTGGCTCTTTAGAATGTGCTCTGTTAAATCCATATATTTCCACTCAGTCTTTAGTTTTCCACCCATTTACGTGCTTAGAAGGATTTTAGAAATAGAAGCCACACTGTGCACAACGTTCTCTTGCATTTTCCATTTCTCGCAACTGTGGCTTTGTAATTAAAATCCTGTCCATGAGTAACAGCCATTTTACACTAATATTAATGCAGACATTCAATTTTTCATCTGCCCTTGGACTGCTGTGGATTTTCATAATATGTATAAACTGATGCTTAGGGAATCATTTTAGGCATCTATATAAAGAGTTATTCTTAACAGACATATCCAGTAATAAACTTCCTTCCTTCCTTCCTTCCTTCCTTCCTTCCTTCCTTCCTTCCTTCCTTCCTTCCTTCCTTCCTTCCTTCCTTCCTTCAAGTTCTCTAATTCTTTACTCCCAAAGACTTCTATGGGGATGGATGTTCTGAAGTAGAGTCTTTTAAGACTTGAGCAGATTAGCATCTGCTAATTAGTACAATGGGAACTAGCTGATGATGAAGATTACTCTTTCTACTATTCATGAATGTGGAACATGACATTTCTTTATATGAACAAGTTAGTTTATTGATTTGGATATGAAAAGAAGGCAAAGAGGTGATTTTTCTCCCTGCAAGAAATGTTTTGGTTGGATGGACCCCAAGAAATCCAATGTAGAATAAGAATTTGGGGGGGGGAGGTGTCATAACACTGAGAACCCCTAATCCTATCCTTAGCTTTTATATATTTTATTTAACAATTTCCTGCCTATTGTTTTTATAAATAGGTCAAGGGAGCAAACAAACCTTCTTCCTCCTGTTTTCCTGATAATAACAACCCTGCAAGCTGGATTGAGCTGAGAGACACAGTGACTAAATAAATAAATAAATAAATAAATAACCTTTATTGTCATTTTTTATATTGTGGGCACAATGGCACACATAAAATAATGAAATTTAGTTGCCCGCTCTCAAAGTGAAACATATACATGACACACACCTAAACATAGCTCCAAGTCTCATATCTATATGGACAGGCCTTCTACCATATAAATGCTATACTGCACATACTATATCTAATGATTTCTATTTAAGAATACTGAATTTAGAATAAACACTTGCAGTTCAGAGTGAAATCCTCTGATGTATAATGTGTAGGAAATGCAACACATTTATTAAACTAATGGTTTTGTCTTTTTTGGTTTCTTTCTAGCCCTTTCACAGCATACCATTCCCATGGATAGAAATATCAAAGGTGAGGTGAAGTTACAGATCTCTGTGAGACCATAAAAAAATCTCTGACCTCTAAACATCATAACATTTATATCTCAACTTCTCTCAGAGGAGTTCAAGTCATCTCGAATCCCATTTTACATTCCCAACAATTCTATAAAATTGGCTACCCTAAGAAAGAGTGATTGAACCAAGATTGCCTGGTAAACCTCATGGCTGAATGAGAATTTGAAACAAAGTCTGTTATTTTTAACCATTTTACTGTCCTGGCCTTCACTGCTGGGATAGAAATGTTAGAATCTTATTGGAGACTGCCAATATCTCCACTATTTTTCTTGTTTGCTTTAATTTTCCCCATGCTCTATGATAATCATGCTGTACTTTTAAAGTAAAGGAACTTCTATATGCCAAGTTGCGTATTACTGGCCAACACTGTCTCCAGCTGTTTCCTGTGAGGAGGTACAGCTCATTTGCCTTTGCAGGAAGCAACTGGTGAAGTGTGCATTTCACTGAGAAAAGCAATCCTTTGGGCAATGCTTGTCATCTTCTCCTCCCAACATCTTACAGCTGCATGAACCATGAGATTGAGTCTTGAGGAAATAGTCATGTCCCTCACCTTAAGTCCCAGTCATGATAATCTGAACTCTATTCTCTTTCCTGTTCTCCTGACCTCTCCATATGTTCCTGTAAACCCGTGCTAACATTTGTAATCATTTGTGGCACAGAACAGTATTTGCTTCAAGTGACAGGGCTTTTAAATGTAAAAACTAGAATGTTCAACCCCACACCATAATTATATGAAAATTCAGATTGGGGTTTGCGTTAAGCTCTTCTTGTTGTTTAAATTCTTATGTGTAAATGTATATATAATACAATGTTCTTTTGTATCATCTATGATTTGCTCTGTGGCTGCCTTCCCCAACTTGGTGTCTGCCAGATATTGAAGCTACAGGCAGCTACTTCCCAGGCAGCATAGTAGACTAGAAATTATGGGAGTTCTAGTCACAATAAACCATGGTTCTCTGTGCATGTAACATGAGCCAGGACAATATTATATTATGCATTTGTGTCTTTTACCCTCCCGCAACTACCTCATGTGTCCTCATCCATTCATTTCGCATACATTTGGGTTTTGTCCATTTTCAGCTTGTTGTTCAGTTAGAACATAGAACATAGAATAATGGACCTTGGAGGTTTTCTAGTCCAACCCCCTGTTCAAGTAGGAGACCGTATAGTATTCTGGACAAATGACAAAACCCTCCAGTGATGGAGCACCCACCACAACCTCTGGAGGCAAGCTATTCCATGATTGTTCTCACAGTCAGGAAAGTTCTCCTTAGTTCTAGTTTGGATCACTCTTTAATGATTTTCCACCCAATACTTCTTGTCCTTCCCTCAGGAGTTTTTAGAATAGGTCGACCCCTTCTTCTCTGTGACAGCCGCTCAAGTACTGGAAAATTGCTATCATATCTTTCCTAGGCCTTTTCTTTGTTAGATTAGACACACCTAGTTCCCTCATTCCCTATTTAGCCTCCAGAACCCCTTATCATTTTGGTTGCTCTTCTCTGATCTTTGAATTAACCCGTTAAGAAAACTCTTTTACCTAATGATAAATGGTACCAAACTTTCTTTTAAAAAAAATTGACATTATTATTTATTTCTTCATCCCAGCAATTTACGGGAAACAGGAGTGTCATAGAGAATGGTAAAAAAAGGTCAAGAATGACGGCTACTCTTGACTCTTGCAACTGAAATTAAGCTTGTTTATTTTTTAATGTTCAATGTACATAAAAAAACAAGCAGAGCTTTGATCGCACCATTGTGGTTGCCATCTTGACTTTTTTTAACCATATTCTGCAGACATCCTGAGGTGAAATCAGAGGCTGTCAAAACATCTTAATCTAAATGTCATTGCCTGAAATGTGTCCTCACATCCCATCTTACTTAGACTTTCAGCTATCTCTGTTAGAAGTGCCCCTGACCCTTTAATGGAGTAGTTAGAAATCTGAGAGTTTATTTTGTGTTCCCTCTTTGTTTCGTACTGCCTGCTCTTCATCTATGAGATTGCTATGCTCAGGGTTTTTCTTTTACCCTTGTTCCCAGGCACACATGCATAAAATCCCTTGCTCTCTGAGTCTCCTGTTTGTAGGATTTAATTAGTTAGGTATTAGGCTTTGTCTATTCCTATCATGTATTTCCTAAATAAATCTTTCTGATACACCAAAGGTGCTTTTTCAAAAGGCAACTGGGGTTTCTTTGTTTTTCCTTGATGATGTTTCACTTCTCAACCCAGAAGCTTCTTCAGTTCTGACTGAATGGTGGAGTAGTGAAATGTCTTCAAGAACTGAAGAAGCTTCTTGGATGAGAAGCAAAACATCTTTAAGGAAAGACAAAGTTCAGTTGCCTTTTGAAAAAGCACATTTGAGACCAACCATGACCTGGATGACTGAGAATCTCCATAGACATCTTTCTGCTACAGTTTATAAAATTTCTCTCTCTTAGGAACACTCATCTAAACACTCAATTACTTCCTTTCCAACAATCACTAATCAAATAGGGGGGGAAAATCAGGAGTTTGGTAGCACCTTTTCTAACTAATACATTTTATTAAAAGGTATACTGTATGTTTTCATGAGCTGCAGCTCACTTCCTTTTAATAAGATTTGTTAGTTAAGAAAGACATTGCAGAGCTCTTTTTTTTTTGGTAATGTCTACAAGATAGGAATATTAAATCAGTTTAAACCCCAGTTTCAAACTCTGCTTTGTTTAAAGGAATGGCAAATTAAGAGCTCACATTTAATCATAACAGGAAATGTTTGTTTCCACATTTTGTCTCTCCTGTTGGTGAGAAGAACCAAACAGTTTCAAACCTAGTTTTCAAAGAGGCTTGAAAAAATGGTTTACATATAGTAAGTCAGAATTCTCAGCCCTTCCAACTTACCATTATATATGAACACCACCAATGTCTGAAGATAATCATGCCTGCCCCATCACTGGAATGGAATATTGTAGACAGTCTAAAAAGTTAAAATAAATTAACAAGTTAAAATAATTTTCCATAATCTAGTTCTATTTCCATTTCCCTAAATTAAACTCTGCAGTGGATTCTATTTGCCTTTTAGGCTGTATTATAAAGAGATGCCTTTTCTGAACGTTATATTGGTAACCTTATTTAATTCAGTGCACTGATACTCCTTCATTCTCTCACATTACCATGCAGACTCATAACATAACATTACTTCCACTGTGATAAACCCTTCTAAAATTAAATAGAAATTGCTGCCTATTCCGAGTAATGTTTTATGACACAGAAAAAGATGACCAGTCAAAAATAATCTTGCTCTTTGTAATATTGGTTACTCCATTTTCTCTTAAGTGCAGGCAATTGCTTTAGGCTGGCTATTCTCTACTGGGCTCTGGAGAAAAATTTTGAATTCTTTTTTCCAAACTTTGCATCTGGAAGTTGAATGCATGAAGACAAACTCTATTACATAACACTGGACATCTGGAATCTGTTAGCACTACAGTTTTAATTTTTAAAAAAGAGGAGAATCATTAATATGCTCTCTCCAAAGAATGTGACAATAGATTCTTGTTAGCCAAAGTTGCGAAGAATTTTTGCAACCATTTATTTTGTTAATTCAACAATCACCCTTTCCTTTCATCTACTATCTGCTCTTTGTATCTAAACACTCACATTCCTCTGCAGCTGCTTTCACAGGGAAGAATTCTAAAGTGATGGACAATGGACAAATGGAGAGAAGAACTGTGATGGAGATGGATTTTCTACAATCTCCCCAAGGAAGCTTTCAAAATGAAAGCAAGTGTAGCAAAAGAAGCCAGAGTAGAGAATTCCAAGTTTTTCTTGTTAAGGCTCAAGGAGCCAATGAATAAAACTTATATTCTCAATATTTCAGAATAGCACACTCGTCTATTCAAGTGTGCCATCACTGCAAAGAAATATAGTGATGCAATTTGTTTTGATGGATTAGAAAGTAGAAAAAAATCTGTCTGGAAAAATCTGTTTGCAGTGATGTGTCAACTGGGCATTTTGAAAATTCTATTGAAAAATAGAATGGAAATGCAGTTTAAAAAGACAAAACATACTTTCAAAATGTATTCTCTTTGCATATTATGCCCTCTGTCCTGAAAATTGGGTAAACTTCCAAGAAGGTTCCAATCATGGGATTTATCCAAATGTTGAATATTTACACGTGTTATGATATATGTTATGAAGACTATACCACAACAAAAATAAGGAAGATGGAGAGACGGGCTTATAACATATACTCAATAGGTAACAGAAGCATATTGATTGTACTGATGGAGTCCAGAGACAATCATTTTGTGACTGAGAACACCCACTTATTTTATTATTTCAATAATAGTTTGGAAATTTGAGACTTAAACCAATACTGTGTAATTTAAAAAGATAACAGGGTTCTAATATAGTTTTTCTGGGCTTCAAATCTGGTTATTAGCACATTTTTTAATTATAGAGGTAATTGTTAATGTTTTTCTGTTGCTTTTTAAAAAAAAACTGGAAGAAATGAAGGCTAATTTGCCAAATTACTTCACTAATCTTACTGTTTATTATCTACACATCAGCTAACATGCACATAGTTAAACATTTGCACATAAAATACATCATAAAGAGGGAACTATATCCATATTATTTGCTGTTTAATTCAGACTTTATTCGACAGTCATGCTTATTATTTAGAGAGAATATTTACTTTTTAAAATTAATTAAATCTATATAATATTATAACATTTACCATCTAAAATAGTAAAACTTTGAGTAATTCTGCCACTAAAATTCTTTGAAAGGTGATTTGGGTTTGGGAAACCCCAAAAAGGGCTGCCCAGTGGTTGGAGGTTGTCATTTCCAAGCTAGTAAATGGGAAATGTTTGAACCATTTAGTATGCAGTTATTTTGACCAATTAATTGTCTTGCTGTAAGCCCTTTGGGGTAGAGCAGATAACAATAGCACTTAGACATATATACTGCCCCATAGTGCTTTACACAGTGGTGGGATTCAGCCGGTTCGCATCACTTCGGCAGAACCGGTAGCTAATTTTTTGTTGCCCAAGCCCAGAACGGACTTCCAGAAGCGGCATCCACATAGAGAGCCGGTTGTTTACATATTTGAATCCCATCTCTGGCTTTACAGCATTCTCTGGGCAATTTACGGTGTCATCATATTACTCCCAACAATCTGAGTCCTCATTTTATTCACTTTGGAAAAATGGAAAGCTGAGTCAACCTTGAGCCAGTCAGGATCAAACTCTAAACTGTGGGCAGAGTTAGCTTGCAGTACTATATTCTAATCACCCAGCCATCACAGGAAGAGTAGAACACTCCTTTTTTTGGCTATAATCACAGAATCTTGCAAGCCTGATTGTGCCTTATTTCCCTTCCCTCTTATAACCCTGTGAATCAGGGAGGAGCCTGCCTCAGTTTCTTCAGAATACAGTCCGCAACTTATGACTATAATGTAGCTGATCCATTATGGTTGTAAATTGTCATGGTTGTAAAGCAATCCATCATGATTGTAAGTGCCCAGTTTTATGACCTTTTTTGTTGGGAGGGTATTAAGTGAACACTGTGGTTGTTAAGCAAATCTATTGCTTGCTATGGGGCATTTTTGCCAAAAATCAGAAGTAAATGGCAGCTTTTGGCAATAACGTTGTAAATTGTGCTGACATAACTATGGGATGCTGCAAATGGGGCATAAATGCAGGCTGGTGGCCGAGCACCCAAAATGCAGTCACATGACCGAGAGGTGTCAAAACTTCATGACTGAATCCTAAGTACCTTTTGGGGACCAATCATAACTTCACAAGGAATTGTGCTGCTTTGTTATTCACAAGGAATTATCCTGCTTGTGCTGAACTTGAATTTTGTCACGTTGCTCATTGCTCATTGACACTGGAAAACTGCCCAAGCAATCTCAGCAGCGTGTCTAAATGAAGAAGTCTCCAACACATAGCCCATGCAAACATGAATCCTGGCTAGGTTTATGGCTTGCAAATTGTGCCTTTGAACTGGAGAGATCAATTTTCAAATTGTCTTCCAAATTGTCTTCAGCATGTGTATATTACATATCTCAATAATCCAATGTTTCCCAACCACCTGCTGCCTTGTCTGGAAATGATCAGAACTATAGTCTAATGCATCTGGAGGGACCAGGCTGGGAAAGTTTAAAAAGGCACTGCTTCTCTATAATGGAGTTGGTCTCTTAGCATCATAGTTTATAGTCTATCTGATTTCAGATTCTTTGTTAAAAATATAACTTCCCTCTTCTTCTTCCCCTTCCTCATTAGATTCAACTTGGAACACCTAGTGTGAAATAAACAAATATACACATTTAGGTTATGAAATAAAATAGTTTGTGGCCATGAAAACCTCTTTCTGATATTACCTAAGAAAGAAATAGCATTATTTGGACAAACCCAACCTTAATATTGCTGCCTTGTTTTTTTCAATATCAGCAATTTATGGTTAAGGTGACCTTCCATCACTACACACTGGTCTATTCCCTGCCTCTCTGTTTAAAAGACTAGACATCAAGCTTACATTTGAATAGCATTTCCCCACTTACTTTTTCTATTTTCTTTGCAAGAAAGCCTTCTCTTCACTCTTGCAACATCCAAATATCTGTTCTTCAACTAGTCCTACTAAGGGACAGTGAGCACTTGAGAGACAGAAGAAGAAACAAAGGATGAAAAGTTCTGAACTATATAATTTGGAAGTGGGGAGGGTCCAGTTTTGTTTCTGATCTATTTTTCCCAGATTCCTCCTCCTCCTTTTAAACAAAGGGGGGGGGCGCGTTTGTGTTTGTCTGTGTTTCAAAGGGTAATTAAGAAAATAAAACCAGCCAGTCAATGAATATGTTCCAGGCCAGTTATTTTAAAGATAAAAACCTTAGGACATCATTTCTCATGGAGCAGTCTTTTAAATGTTTAATCTTTTAAGTAAATTCACAAAAGGTTTTTCTCCCCTCTGCGTTATGTTTCCTTTGCACAACTTTGTTTCATTAACACAATGAAATTGCTGTTATGTCACCACCAATTTTCTACTGTTTATATCCAGAAAGGCTAGGAATAAATGGAATAAATAAAAGAAAACAATGGCTTTAACCAGATTATTTTTTCATTCACTTTCCTTTACCCTCTGACCCATCCCTCACTCCCTCTAGAGACAATCACTTCAGTGCCTACTGAATTTTTGAATGACTTAAATTAATTCTACCTGAGATATCCATGGAGATATTGCTTATGTGATTAATACAACAATGGGAATCCCAAAGGTGCTTTTTCGAAAGGCAACTTGAAAACGTTTTGCTTCTCATCGAAGAAGCTTCTTCAGAACTGAGTTAACAGCAGGGAAGCATTATTCCATAAAGTCTTAAATATGAATCCTTTCATTCTCACCTGCAGCTTCCAAACAATCCCAACAATATATACTTCATCAAGAATAAGTAATAAACTAATAACTCAATCCTATGCAATC
The DNA here is from genome assembly GCA_023970755.1 of Azemiops feae. Classification (NCBI taxonomy): domain Eukaryota; kingdom Metazoa; phylum Chordata; class Lepidosauria; order Squamata; family Viperidae; genus Azemiops; species Azemiops feae. The sequence continues at coordinate 1,020,155 of JALGBA010003986.1, read as the reverse complement.
CTGTTGAAAATTAAATCCCACTTAAATAGAAGCACTAAGATTAGATTCAAAGGGTTACCAAACTTTGGAATTCAGTATGGCTATTAAATAGCCATACTGTTTAACATTGTGCCAAACGTATTAATATATTTATGGCACTCTTTCTTCCTTAGGCTAGTATTTCTCAATCTTAGCAATTTTGAGATGTGTGGACTTAATTCCCCAGAAGTCCTCAGTCATAAAAATATTAATCTCTCAGCTCCATGAGAGGTCGTTGGTCCTCTCTGAGCTTGGTTGTTTTCTTGCAAATGTTCTATTATCAAACTAGGTAACATCATCAGTGCTAGTAAGGAGTGGGATTTGCTTTCAGTTTACATTCTATGGCTTGCCCTGTCAGTTTTGGTGGGAGTGGTCTTAGGGGTTCTTTGGTTAGGTTGTTTTGGCAATTGACTTGCTTGGCAGTTCCTTGATTGGGGTATTGTTTATTTCTTGATTGTTGGTCAGATGTTAATCTTGGAATTAATTTATGCTCATCTGATGCTGATGACTGGGGAGGTGTTTTGGTCTTTTTGTTCTCTTTTTTGGCTTGTCAATTGTCTCTTTTGCATAGTATGTAAATAATGTTTCTATATTTTAATATTAATATTTTAATATTTTTTTAAAAAAAATATTGAATACAAAAGATTAAAAAACCATTGAACATAGTGTATCATCATTGACATACATCTTTGTCTAGTCATTCCACATTATACATATGTTTTATACATTTCAAGTATTCTTCCTCTATTTACATCCCTTCTAATGACCTTCCTTCTTTTTTTCCTTCCATTTGTAAAATTTATTCCAACTTAAATAGTATTCTGTTTCCTCCTGGTTTTTTAATTCTTTAGTCATCTTATCCAATTCTGCGCAATACAAAATTTTCCTTATTAACGCATCTCCGCTAGGCACTTTCCAATTTTGAGCAAACAAAATTCTTGCCGCCGTTATCACATGTATAATTAGATATATATCATCTTTGTTTATATTTTTTTCTAATATTCCAAGTAATAGCATCTCTGGTTTATATTGAATTTTTTGACCCGTCATTTCTGTTATCCAATTCCAAACCCTCTGCCAATAAACCTGTGCCTCTTTGCAAACCCACCAAACATGAAAAAAGTACCCTTTTCCCTTTTACACTTCCAACAGTGTGGTGAGTAGCCACTATACATTTTTGCAAGCCTAGCCGGTGGTAGGTGCATCTTATAGAGATTTTCCTTATAAGTTGTAGCCAATGTAATTTTGCAATTGCATTCTCAAATTTGCTGCCATTGGTCCAGGTTTATAGCGTGCCCCAAATCTATTGCCCAGGTAACCATCGTTTCTTTAACTTGTTCCTCATATATTAACTTGTTCTAACATATACTGTATTTATATATTTTTTGGATTTGTTTTTTCTCTGAGCCTAATAATATTTTATCAAGCCTCGTATCTTGTCTGTTAATTCCCCATTCTTTCTTGTCTTTCGTGTATCTTGCTTGTATCTGAAGATAGGACCACCATTCCAAAGCAATCCCCTGTTGTCTCAACTCTTGCCTCTGCTTTAGATATCCTTCCTCTGAGAGGATATCTTTGTATATGATAACCCTATCTGGCCTATAGAGGTTAGGGTATGTAACTGCTTCTAATGGTGAAAGCCAGCCTGGAAGTTTTGTGTAGTGTTGGCATTTAACTATATTCCAACTTTTTATGAGTTCTTGCCAGACTTTATGCCTCAGAAGGTATTGATGGTTCCTGCTTTTATCTGTCCATAGGTGGGCATGCCAGCCCTGCTGGAGATCATGCCCCTCTAAAAGTAAGCATCTTTTAATTTCCAATATAATCCAATCCCTAATCCACGTCAGGGCCGCAGCTTGATAATACAACTCCCAATCTGGGAAACCTAATCCCCCTCTCTCTTTAGCATCCTGTAGGGACTTTTGTTTTATCCTCACCTTCCTTCCTTGCCACACAAAATCTAAGGTTAACTTATTCAACTCTTTAAAAAATTTCTTATCTAATTGGATTGAAATATTTTGGAACAAAAAGATCATTTTGGGTAAAATATTCATTTTCACAGCTGAGATTCTTCCTAGAAACGAAAGATGTAAGTTTCTCCAGCGGTCCAGGTCAACTTTTATACATTTAATTAATTTTCCATAATTGTCCTCTCTAATTGATGAACAATGTGCTGACATAACAATTCCCAAATATTTTATTTTAGTAACTACTTGTATTCCTAGTTTTTCCCCAAGATTTTCTTTTTGCGTATTAGTCATGTTTTTTGCTATGATCTTTGTTTTGTTTCTATTTATTTTCAAGCCTGCCACCTCTCCATATTCCTCCAGTATTTCAAAAAGCTTCTGACCTGATTGCACAGGATCTTCCAGTATAAATACTAAATCATCGGCATATGCTTGAAGTTTATATTTTTCCTTCTTAATCTCAAGTTCTTTAATTTGCTCTTCTTGCCTTACAGTCCTAGCTAAAATCTCCAATGTATATATAAACAATAACGGTGAGAGAGGGCATCCTTATCTTGTACCTTTCGGAATATTGAATTTTTTGGTGACCTCACCATTTATTATAATCTGGGCATTCTGTTTGGAATATATTGCAGCTATTACATTTAGGAAGTTTTCTCCAACATCCATAAATTTCAATTGTTGGATCAAAAATAGCCAATTAACATTATCAAATGCCTTCTGTGCATCCAAAAATAAGAGTGCCAGTTGGCAATCGCTATGTAATTCGTAGTATTGTCCTTATATTCCGCTTAGTCTGCCTATCTGGGGGGAAGCCATTTTGATCACAATGTATAAAGTCAATTAAATAATTTTTAAATCTCTCTGCCATTATTGACGCAAAGATCTTATAATCGATGTTTAATAGGGAGATAGGCCTATAGTTTTGCATCTGTGTTCTTTCCGCCTCTTCTTTTGGTATTAATACTATATTTGCCTCTAACCAGGATTTAGGTATTTTCGCTTCAGTTAAAACGTCGTTGAAAACTTCTAATAGATGTTGGTTAAGTGCGTTTTGATGCTCTTTATACAGTTCCGCTGGTATTCCATCTGGGCTGGCCGCTTTATTATTTTTTTGTTTACTTATAGCCGTAGTTATTTCAATCATACTTATTTCCTCATTTAACATGATTTTTATTTCCTCTGGTATCTTCGGTGTATCTGTCTTTTCCAGATATTCTATTATCTTTTCTGTACTTTGTCCCTCACTCCTCTTATATAAGTTTTCATAATATCTTTGAGCAATTCCCCTTTTAATGATCTCATCATGTTGAATCTCTCCTTCCTCATCTTGCAAATTAACAATCTGTTGCTTCTCTTTCTGCCTTCTCAGTTTATACGCCAACCATCTTCCAGGTTTATTCGCGTATTCAAAATTATTTTGCTTGGCAGCCTTAAGTTGTGCTAACTTTTCCGAGTCTTCTATACAAAGTTTATGTTTAATTAATTCCATTTTACTTTTCAAACTTTTATTATTTAGGTCACCCTGATATTGTGTTTCAGCCTGTTTATATTCTTCTTCCAGTCTTATCCTATGTTGTTTTTTTTCCTTATTTCTCTTGGCCATATATGGGATTGCAACTCCCCTCATATATGCTTTAGCTGTATCCCAGGTATTCTGCAGGGATGTATCCCCATTTTTATTCGTTTGAAAGAAAAAGTGCATTTCTTTCTCCATCTTTTCCTTAAACTCTTTTTCTCTAAGGATCACTCTTTGCAGAGTCCATCTAGGCTGGCTCCTTTGCCCTTTCCAGCAAAAGCTTATAGGGTTATGGTCCGCCCAAAGACTAGGTTCTACATTAATTCCTTGAATTTCCGAATCTAATTTTTTTGAAAGCCATAACGTATCAATCCTGGTCCACGAGCTATGTCTATTAGAGTAATATGTATATTCCCTTTTATCTATATTTCTTTCCCTCCAGACATCTTGCAAATTAAGGTCTGTGCACATCTCAAAAAAAGTTCTGGGAAGTATTTTTTTGTTTCCTTTCCTTGCCTCGTTACTTTTATGGTCTTTTGTTCTATCTACTATCACATTGAAATCTCCAATCATACAAAACCCATCACCCTCTATGTCGCTAAGCTTACTATGTAAATTCTTAAAAAAAGATACTTGGGCTCCGTTTGGTGCGTAAACTACGACAATTATTATATATTTTTTGTTGAGTTTAGCCTCCACTATCAAGATCCTTCCCTCTTTGTCCTTATAAATTTGTTTGGAAGCTATCTCCTGTTTAATATACAATGCAATTCCTCTTTTTTTTCCTCATCTAATGAGGTATATAGTCTTCCTAATTTAGGTTGCTCTAATAGATACTTTTGATCGTTTTTTATATGAACCTCTTGTAATGTAATAACATCCACATTTAATTTAATAAGTTTACTGAAAACTTTCCGCCGTTTTACTGGTGAATTCAAACCCCTAATATTCATTGACCATATCCTATATTCCTCTCCCATTATCTTGTTTCTGTCGTGCCTTAGTGCTTCGAGTAATTCTTATTTCCTTCAACTCCTCAAGCTTCTCCCCTGTTGTCCTAATCCATCTTGTCCTCCTCCCCGTTTTACTTCCTCTATAACCTGCTCTGTCCCTCTTTTATCCATCATTCGTTCACCTTCTCCTCTTTCAACCATCGCATTTCCTTCTCCATGATCTCCCAGCTCTTCCCCTGAGATACAGTATTGTCTATAAGAGTCTTCAGCTTTCTCCAAAGTATCCAACCTAAATCTCTTCTCCTGCCAAGTCACGATAATCCCCTCTGGTGTTAGCCATCTGAAATTCACATTACTTTGGTGCAACCTAGACGTCAAAAATTGATAGTTCTTCCGTAGGTCTCTCATTCTTTTAGGTATTTGTTTGGCACTGTAATTTGCTTCCCTCTGTACTCCAGCTGATTGTCACGTGTCTTATATAATATTTCATCTCTAATTGTCTTTTTTATAAATTTCACGTGAACTTCTCTAGGTAGGTTATGTCTTCTCCCATAATTTGTCTGCACCCTATATGTCTCATCCATTGCCACAATCATCTTCTCTTTGTCTATCCCAAGAGCTCCAGTTAGTAGATCTGCCATCTTATCTTGAAGGTCTTCCCCTCTCTCCTCTATGACATTTTGAAATCTAAGATATTGAGCTGCCTTTTCCGCTTCCAGTAATGTCACCGCTGTCACTAATTCTTTGTTAGCCAAGGTTAAATTTTTATTCATCTCTTCAATCTTCTTTTCCTCATTATCCATTCTTCGTTCTACCTCCAGTAGCTTCTGTTCATTTTTTACAATTTGCTGTTGAAAGGCCTCAAATCTTCCATCCATTGCTTGAATCTTCTCTTTCATTTCTCCTGTATCACTCCTTACCCCTTCTAACTCCTTCTTAATTTCCTCGTGATTCTTCAACATAGCTTCCTGCATTGCCTGCATCATTACCTGAAGGTCTTTAAATGAGTTAGAGCGCTCCCTTTGAAGCATATCATCTAACGATTTCTGACTAATGGGGCTAGAACTTTGTATTGTATTTTTCTTCCCCCCGCCAATCTTAGTCAGATTTGGATTACTTGCCATTTTTTGTAAACTTTCCCACAACTTACTGTTCCTCCAAAATATCCACTTTTCACTTCCCTCTTTTTTTCCTTCCACTTTTTATCACTATCGTGGTCTATAGATATAGCTCTGTCAGTATATTTCAAATTCTAATACCACAGTACCAAATGTTAGTTTTAAGCTTCCCCCATTTTGTTCTAACTTGTAAGGTTATAATTTAATAGTCCAATATTCCCTTCAGTCTCTCTTGAAATTCCCTTCTCTTGGCAATCTCCTTTCAAAAACTGCAAGTCATTGTCCCAATCCAGTTCCTCCTGTCCATCAATCACTGTTCCTTCCCAGAGAAGCCACCTTTCATCAGCCGATCCGCTCCAAGGTCAAAATCAAAGCCAAAAAGTCAGAAATCTCAAACTGATCTTCGGCAACACTTAAGATTAAAAAAAAAAGTTATTGTCCTTTAAGAAAAAACTCTGAATCTCAAATCCTTGCTTCCTGGCGTCCTCCTAATCGGGCCTTTTCCGGCCTCTCTTCTTATCACTTTCACTCGCCGCCACCTCACCACTACTCCAACATTCTTTTTGCCAGGCTTTCATTTTTTAGCAACCCCTTTAATTGCGCCTTCCAAGTCTACTCACAAAGGTTTCAGGAAAAACAATCAAGTCAAATCCAATACACCGTTGTCCCGCTATTTCTTCGCTAGCTCCGTCCAGCTGTCGTGTTATTCAGCGACCATTACTGGTCACCTTCTTCCCGGTCTGCTCGGTTCTGGGTTTCACCCACTTCCCGACGTCAGTCGCCACCAACGACAGACCTGCAGGTCACCCATACCTTCCGCCGCCCCTACGAGGCTTCTCTCGGCTCAAAAAGAGCCCCACAAACCTGGGGTAGGCGATTGGCGATGCTGGAGAGATCGTTCGCACCACCGCTCGTTCTGACAGCTGGCTCCGCCCCCCCCCAAAAAAGAGACTGAGGTCTTCAGGGTGCTGTACAACTGAAAAATAAGTGACCTTCCACTTGGTGGTATCTTGTTCATGTGAAATATCTATTTTCATTGCCTTCCTGTTAGTCTCCAAATGATTATGATGGAGTTAAACAAGGACAACAACAAAACAAACAGTTTAGAATAGATAATAGGTTAAAGAATTTTAAAAGAAAATCAGATCTGTTGATAGATGATGATAGGTAAATGAAATGATGTTAGGGTTATCTAGCCCAGTAGAATTGTTAAAGACATCAAATGCTGGGCAGACTTTGCAAGGAGTCAGCAAAAAAACAGCCCAAAAATTTCAAAAAAAGTACTGCTTTTTAAAGAACAGAAGACATTTTTAACTTTTTATACAAAATTTAAAAGGTAGAATTAAGCACCTCTTCCTGGCCAACAGATAAGCTTTGACTCACTAAGCCACCAATGAATTTATCCTTTGGCAAGGAGATACAATTAAGATTAGTTGTTTGTTCTCTGGGCATACTGTAAATATTAGAAATATAATGACCTGCCAATTGTGAGATCAGAAGACTTGGGTGATGGGAAAGCTTCTCATTTTTGTGCCTTAAAGCAACTCCCACTCTTGATTGGAAGATGGAATTGATGTAAGCAAATTAGTCAGTTGTTTGGTAACATCCTGTGTGGCTGAGGTGCTGGCTGTGTGCCCATTGTTCTTTTGTACCTGGGTAATGGGCTGTGTGGTAACATTCTGAGCTCTATTGTAGTGATATCTATTGTAGTGATATCTATATCTACTACTCTATTGTAGTGATATATATATATGCAGGTCTTGGCGTATTCGGGTCTTTTCCCGTGTAAGATTGAGAGTATCTTGGCGATGTTTCGGCGAGGTCCCACTCGCCATCTTCAGGCTGGTGTCTTCGGCTTCGTGCTTGTGCGAGCAAAGCGTGATCGGAGCTGCCATCCTTCTATAAATATTGGAGGGGGTGTGGCTTGTTGGCTTTGTTGCTGTAAGCGGGTTGGTTGGCTGTGTTGTTACATCTTGATTGGAAGATGGAATTGATGTAAGCAAATTAGTCAGTTGTTTGGTAACATCCTGTGTGGCTGAGGTGCTGGCTGTGTGCCCATTGTTCTTAAGTACCTGGGTAATGGGCTGTGTGGTAACATTCTGAGCTCTATTGTAGTGATATCCTGAGTCCTGTGCTGCCACATCATGGGAGGTAGGCTGCGTTGTAACATACTGAGCCTTTGCGATGTAACCTTCTGAGTTCTGTGATGTAATGTCCTGAGTAGATGGCTGTGATGTAACATCACGGGCTTTGGTTTGGCTCTGACTTTGCGGTCTGGCCATGTGTTCATTGCGTGTGTCAGTTTGCTTTGTGTGGGGGTCGGCGGGGGGTGCAGCAGTTGTGGATTCTGGATGATGGTTGCATTTCGTCTACGTGATGGGTTTGGGTTTGAGTCTGGTGAGGGTGATTGGTGGTGGTGTCCTGTGTTGTTCTGCGTCCAGGGAATGTGTAATGACTTTCTCAAAGGAATAAAGAAGAAGAGACTCAGTTCCATGAAGATGCTGTTGATGGTGCTGGTAAAGAGACAAAGCTAGATTCCTCAACTAGAATTCTAGAATTTGTTTAGCAAGGTATCATTTAAATACAAGAAAGAAATATGTCATATAGTTTTAGCAATCTAGAACTAAGGAGAAACTTCCTAACAGTGAGAACAATTAACCAGTGGAATGGCTTGGCTTCAGAGGTTGTGGGTGCTCCAACAGTGGAGGCTTTTAAGAAGAGACTGGACAGCCACTTGTCTGAAATGGTATAGGGTCTCCTGCTTGAACAGGGTTGGACCAAAAGACCTCCAAGGTCCCTTCCAACTCTATTATTCTATATTCTGCATGTCTGTAGGTTGAAGAATATCTTGTAGTATATTATTATAACGTACTCTTTATGTTAATATGTGTAGGCATGTGTATTATAGTGTATTAGAATCCTACCATGTATTCCTTATTTTTGGACTAGTCTGCCCCCACTCTTCTGTAAAATATACTTCAGCAGGCTTTCCTTCTTTCATGACAATCAAGACTTTAGAAGCATGAAGAACACAGGAGCCATTCTGCAGAAAGCCAGGCTAAATCAATCAATATTTGACTGTCTATCTCAAATAATTTATAACTGTATCTTAAAACAGAGGAATTACTACTAGGAATTAGCAGGGGAGGGGGGTAGATGAAAAAACATCCCTCCAGCTTCTCTTTCTCCTTCTTTCTCCCCTCCACTTTTCTTTTTCCTACCTACTCCTATCCTAATGGATCTTCAAGTGCTTGTCTGGACATTTGACAATGGGAAACCTGATTTCTTTGCAGTGATATAGTTCTCTATAACAAGCAAACTAGAAATAAATCATAGCACTCAGTTTAGAAATAAGTATATCGGCTTCCAAATTACAGAACTGCCTCTGAGACAGTGGTTTCATGGGAACATATTGCATCATTGGGGTATTCCAACCAGATCTGCATCACAGATTTAAAATGGTTTTAATTAGCCAGACTGCCAAAACTTGTAATTAATTAGTCCATAGATGAAATTTATCATGGTCATAACTCCCAAATCCTAACTTCAGTACAATGTACTTTTTAACATTTCCAGGCAAGATTTATTAGGTGTTTAGTTCTCTTTTCTGTGGCAACAGTTTTTATGACCATTTAGTATGATTATGCAGGCAAAATTCACTATCTTCTCAGCTATTGCCCCTTAGCAATTGCTTGCAGTAATCCATTGGTGCTTCATCTGCTTGTTATAGAACTTTCTCAGCCATTAAGTCCAGATGATGTTCCACACAGATATATTCTTATGAGCAAGTGTGATGTCTTTATCATAGCCAATAGAAGCTTGGTGCTTCATTACGATATATGATCCCATCAAGGACTGAATGGAAAAGAAAAATCATTCTAGGCATGCTATTTCCTCAAGATACGTTTTGCTAAAACTCTTGGGCATACTTCAAAAGATCATAAAATCAGAGGTTTTGCTGTAAGCTAAGTGAATACCACTTCTTTGTAGAACAGGCTCAATAGAAGAGTAAAATTGGACAGAATCAGGTTCATAACCTCGTCAGTTATTTTGGTCAGTTGCCATCTGTCAGGATGGCTGTAGATATGTATGCTGAATTTCTGAAGGAAAGATAAAAAAGTGTAAGACAGCCAATATAACATCATGTTTAGTTCCCATTTGATCTCAAATTCCACAGGATGATTTGCCGTAGTCATTCACTTTATCTGCTCAACTTACCTCACAAATTTGGTATTGTGGGCCAAAACTAGGATAGCCACCTTAAGCTCTTATAAAAGTAAAGATTCTCAAGTTTAAATTTGGATTTCTCTGTGGACTTGATCGTTTAGTTCTCTTGAGAAAACATGATATTAATTTGCTTTTTTGTGGATACCATGTTCAAATTCAAACTACACCTCCTAGGATACTTTGGGGAAAGCCATAATAAATTGGCATCAAATCAAGATGTAGATTTACTGATAGTCTGTCTATCAATGTAATTATGTGAATGATGGCCACCTGATAATTCTAAATAGTTTCTATAGTGGGGCTCATCCAGACAGCTGCTTTAATGTCCTCCCATTCTTAAGTCACCAGAAAAGTATGTTGATATAAAAGCATGTTTATATCAACATATGTTCTATTGCAGTTCAGCCGTGATTCTGGGGAGTGTTACTACCCATACCATTTTTCTTACAAGACAATTTCAGGACAGTGATTGGTAGATTCCCTGCTGTCTTTTTTCTTCCCACCTAGCATCTTCTCCTGTGAGGAAAAGCATCACCTATTGACTTCAGCATGCAGCAAGATGGGAGGAAGGACTCCAGATATTCCTTCCTACTTCATCCCATAGTCTCTACCTGCCACTCAGCCAGACTAGTTTTCAGGTATTTATTTATTTGTTTGTTTGTTTGTTTGTTTATTGTCTGTCCTGGAAAACAGAGTTGACACAATGAATAAGAATATGTGTAGCTAAGGCTTGAAATGAGGGGTTTAGGATGGTCAGTTTCTCAGTTGAAACTATGGTTCAGTCAGTGGTTTGAACCATGGTTCAAGACATTCTAAGTAAACTAAAAAACCCAGAAATCCCAGGAGAACAACAGAAGTCATCTACAACATACAGTATAATGAGTGCAACAACTACTATGAAGGATTAACAGGCAGAAGAATGACAGAACATCTCCATGAACATCAACTAGCAGTCAGAAGACATGATGAAAACTCCTTAATTTCACAATGTATGGACAGACTTAACCCTAGTTTCAACCGGGAAACTGTGACCATCCTAGACCAAGCCATGTCTAAAAATGCTAGGGAATTTCTAGAAGCCTGGCACTGACCAATTAGCCATCAATAGATACATAGACAAAAATATTATTTACATACTATGCAAAAGAGACAATTGACAAGCCAAAAAGAGAACAAAAAGACCAAAACACCTCCCCAGTCATCAGCATCAGATGAGCATAAATTAATTCCAAGATTAACATCTGACCAACAATCAAGAAATAAACAATACCCCAATCAAGGAACTGCCAAGCAAGTCAATTGCCAAAACAACCTAATCAAAGAACCCCTAAGACCACTCCCACCAAAACTGACAGGGCAAGCCATAGAATGTAAACTGAAAGCAAATCCCACTCCTTACTAGCACTGATGATGTTACCTAGTTTGATAATAGAACATTTGCAAGAAAACAACCAAGCTCAGAGAGGACAAACGACCTCTCATGGAGCTGAGAGATTAATATTTTGTACCAAAAAAACAAAAGGCAGGTCAGTGGCATCAGAAATTGGGAAAGCATAGGAAAAGATTTCTCATGTTTGGAAGTGTTGCCCGGGAGCAGTCTGGATGGACAGAAACCCTAATGCCATCTAAAGGGGAGGGAGAAAAAAATCCAAATGAAATCCAACCCAAAAAATAACCTTGTGATTTCAAATCATGAAAATGAAAAAATGCTTATTGAAAAAAATGGATTCAGCACCACAGTTGAATCTTATCACCAAGCCTGTTCATAAACTGGTTTATATTCCAGCTCAGAGGTGTTTGAGCTAATAATTGCCTTCATTCCCTTTAGAATCCAATTGGTCTGCCTCTCAGAGCCATCTGCTGCAGTACCCCATATGTTTCTTTTGACTGCATGGCATACAATGTCAGGGAAATCTACAATGCAGTCCTAACAGCCTAAACTGCTAGTTCATTCCATTCAGCACTTGCGTGTCTATCCTTGGTGCACCGCGGGGGGGGGGGGCTAGCTTGTATCAGTTGACTAGCAGCACTCAGGGTTTTGGCTGTTTAAACGATGCTTTCTAATGAAAAGCTTTCTCACAGCACCTATCCTAGAGGGCTTCCATGCTCCTCAAGGTTCAAATGGACTTAACTCTGATGGCCTTCCATAAAGCATTTAAGACCTGGCTCTTTCTCAAGCGTTGAATCTGGGGTCGGGTGGGTCTATTTTGTTGTGGCAATTGTTGCCTCTTGGGTTTTGCTCCATGTGTATTTGTTTTAATCATTGCTATGTTGATTGTATTGATTGTTAGACATCCAAGTGATACAACTCTATCTGATAAATTCTAAACAAATACTCATTTAATTCTGTCTTGTTAAAACTTACAGATTTCTGGCTTTTTACAGAAAGAGACTGATTATACATTTGTTGTCTAGAAATTTAGCCCTTGCAAAAAGTTATTCTAGGAAAAGGCTGTGGGATCAACACTGGAGAACATTTCTCCAGATTTTCATGGTTGCTCATTGGAAATATTTCTCCCAATCTGCCCTTTTCTGACACACACTCTGTTTATAATGCAACCTTGGTTTTACATTCTACTTTGACCAAAGTTCTTGCTTACTTGGTTCTGGAATCATGATGTGAAAAGTGAGCCAATAAATTTTGATAAAAGCATAAACCCCTTTCAGGGGTAACAATAAGAGTGAGAATGTTTATGTGACCTTGCAAGGACATCCTTTGACATGTACAGAATTTGTCCTCATATTAGGAACCTGTATCCCATTGGCAACCCAAAGACAACTCTAGATGTCCTCTTCTTAAAGTCCTGTTTTCTCTTTTTTACTAACTAAAAGACCTTCCATCTAGATAATCCGTGGCACATGGAGAAAGAACAGGTTTGAAGTAATGTGATTCAGATGCTGATTTCAAGTTGGTCTGACAGGTCTGCTGTGGGACTGCTTATTTCCACATGGGGGTCATGCGAACTTCCCACCTCTCTTTTGACAAAAAGTCAATGGGAGAAGCTGGATTTTGTTAACAACTGCATGATTGACTTTACTATAGTGACTCACTTAACAACTGCCTTGCTTAGCCATGGAAATTCTAGTCCCAACTCTGGTCATAAATTGAGGACTACGTTTACTTTACTATATATGACCTCATGAAAATATGCAAGCACTGTCGCCTAAGCAAAAAAGGTTGAAACATTAAGTTAAGAACAGAGATAATATTTGGAAGCAGCTCAGGAGGTGCGTCTCTAAGTATTGGATTATAAGAAGAAGCCAAGAGATACACAATAATCACAGGTACAGGATTCTGTTGGTTATAATAAATAACCAATAAAAGTACTGCAGCAAACTGCCTTATCTACCTCTTCTCCCTTCTGCAGGTGTCTTTAATATTCTCATCAATAGGTTGGTGGCTTCCAGAGAAGCTGTTATGACATCATCTTCAAGTATCTGGTATCTTGAGAGCTTCTTATTTCTTTCTTCCCAATTCTACCTTTCTTTTCAATTGTTTCTCTTTTTCCTTTTCTTTCTTGTTCTGTGCCACAAAACCAAAGTTCTTCGTCCTGATGCTAATGACAGAAAATAAATCTTTTCTGAGGCAGTTGAGTCCTTTTTAAAGAACCATCTCTCCATTTCCCCAGGACAGGATCCAAAAAAGGGTCCCAATGAGAGGAATGACTCAGACATTTCATTGTCTCTCACAGAACCTGTGGGTGTTCTCTGCCCCACTTCATTTTTTAAAATGATGGGAAACTAGCAGGCAATGAAACAAAATCCCAACCTCAGGCTATTTATAACGGTGCTTCTGGATACCACATAATTAGCAAATAAAAAATAAAGAGTTCTTCCCAATATTTTGTTATGAATCTAACAATGGCCCAGATAAAAGAGTCGGTAAGGAACAACTTGAGAGTCTGCTGGGAGACTGCAATCTCAAGAATTTCTCTTATGTTTAATCAACTAGTGTTTACTGACTTTTGTGTAAGCGTGTCCATAGTTGATATTCAATATTTCAGCTCCACACTGCAAAAGTTTGGGACTGCCTGTTAAAACAACATCATTGAGATCTTATCTAGGAAACTCAATGTAGGAATTAGTAATATAATGATGTTCACCTTGAATTTAAGATAGTTTCCAAAGACAGATAATTTAATTTGTGACTTACAACGGAATTAAATCTAAGCAACTGAAAGGTGCTTCCCTCAGTATTAACTTGCCCTACTTGCATGTAGGTTCTTTATCCTCTTGGCAACTGCACTCCATCACTGACACTGCCATAACTGCTATGTTGATTCATGGCAGGCTAGAACTACATGGCAGATATAAATAAATGACTCAAATTGAAGGGGAAACATGTCGAGCCCTTCCCACACATAGATGGATGCAGCTGAGGAAACCCACTCTGTAGATCCATCTTTCCCTTCTGAAATACAGATGGGAGACCATCTGCTGCTTTCCAGCCAAACCCTCAAATTTTAAATAAATATTTAAAATGAAAATATAAATACAAGGTCTTATGGAACAAGAAAGAGAATGAAAAGTACTTTTACTGTTTTCTTCTCTCGGATGCTTTTAAGACTCTACTAACCAACTCAGCCAAAACATATTCCTTTTGTCAGGGAGTTCCTTGAGAAGCCAATGGGGAAAAGAACTAATATTTAAGCAATTGTTGACATTAAATAACTGCCAAATGTGCTTTTTACTGTAACTACCACACACATGCAAAGTAGAATAAATTCTCATCATTAATGCCTTACTGTATAATACTAATCTTTCATTGTGAATACCATTGTCAAAACACAAAGTGCCATGCCATCTTGTATACTGTCTCACATACTCAAATACATTGCCCCCAGTTCTCTGCATTTAGTTTGTTTGCACACGTCTGCCCAATCATCTGCATCAAGGTAGGCTATCTAGCAGATGTTTCAAACTAAAACTCTCCCAGTCCAACACCACTGATCAAGCTAAGTTGATTAAAGTTAAAATGTAGAACACGTGGAAGGCATAAGTTTGTATACCCTTAGTTATTATACATCCTGCAGGCAGCTAGAGGTGCACATGCCTTCCATTGTTATCTTCATAACAATTCCATCAAGTAGATTAGGCTAAAGTATGCATTCAAGTTCATTCTTAAATAAAAAATTGAACCTGGATCTCTGCAACTTAGTCTGAGCACTACAATGAATTGGTTTCATTATATTACTCAACCAGTAAGAATGTCCACACACTTCTGAGCATGCTCAACATAATTCAGCATAGGCTTCCTTTAGCCAGAAACTTAGGGGGGCAACATTAATCCAGTGTGTACAAATGGACTGTGATTTTGTCCAAATAAACAGTTGTTTGTTTTTTAAATCAGAAAAAAGTTGAAATGGAAAAAGCAGGCATTGCTGGGCCAGAGGAGCTCAACTCCTGCTACCCCAAATTTCTGAGAATCTCAGAATAGAAAGGGAGGATAGAATTGTTATAAAAAATATAATATGTTAATATTAATAAACTAGATCAGGAACCAAATGGCTGAAAATAGTTCCTTAGAATGCATCAGCACTAAAGCTTACTTACAGTGGACATCATATTCTTTCTTTCTTTTTCTTTTTCTTTCTTTCTTTCTTTCTTTCTTTCTTTCTTTCTTTCTTTCTTTCTTTCTCTTTCTTTCTTTCTTTCTTTCTTCCTTTCTTTCTTTCTTTCTTATCTATCATCTCGATCAATGACTCTGGGCTGCTTAAAATTCAAAAAAATATATTACAATCTAAATAATAAAAACATTTTAAAACAATAAAACAATAAAAGTGTTTAATTATCTGTCTAATTTATAGGCCTCCCCAGTTTGTCATGACTCTGTGCTGGAATCAGATTGATTTCAGAAAAAATAAATCAAGTTCAGGAACCATATCGACAGAGGTTACAGAATCACGCATGATCCATTTTGAGAATCCTTATTCTAAGGCATTGGCACAGTAGTCAAATCCTAAAGCTTTCCATAGATGCTAAGCAAATGTTTCCAGCCTTTTTGTGTTGATGGGTATTTAGAATTTTGAGAACGTGCTTGCTGGTAGTCTCACAAACTGACTTCTGTGCCAGCCGCTTAAGGCAACCCAGGTCAAGAAATGGACACTATTCTATTCTAGGGATTCTAGGAATACTGCTTTGTTGTTGTTGATATATTAAAAGAATCTTGAAAACTTCTTTAAAATCTTCATTGTCCCTTTTTAAGGGCAGGAAGATCAAAATGGGGCTATTCTGAGATTTTCTTATGCTTTCTACTTTCCAAGGGCTGATTTACCTCTCCCACCTCTTTCTCAAGGCCACAGCTAAATTCTTCTCCATCTGGGAGAGGACTTGCCCAGCAACAAAACTAGGAAGGATAAACTAATTATACAGTGCCCATTTACTGGAATGATCCTTTCCTCCCTTCTAGTTCCCTCTCTTGCATACCTCTATCTCTATTTATTCTTCTTTTTTTCAGGCAAGCTAGACACATTTCCAAATAAATCACTGGGCTACATAGTTTTTATTTCCTAAGAAAGCTTCTGGGAAGGCCTACTCTAGAACAGTGTTTCTCACCCTTAGCAATTTTAAGGTATTTGGACTTCAGCTCTCAGAATTCCCCAGCCAGCATGCTTGGCTTCTTTTAAGGAAAATAATTCAGCAGCACTTCTTTTAATTAAAATGATATTTTAAAAATATGAAAAGGTATAGATGGAAAAACCAGAGACGTATCTGTGGGCAAATCAATGGCTCCTGAGAGCAAAACTGGATACCCCATATATAGCACTTTTAAGTCAGTGAGCTTGTCTCCGTAATTGTCCATTCACACATAAATTGCACTTTGTCCATCAGACTTTATTCAGTCATTTTCTTCTATGATGCGCTTCTCAAATGTTCATATTTTTTTAAAAGTTCCCTGCTTTTTATAATTTCAAATCAATAGCACTTATCTCCAAAAATAAAATATCTATCAGCTAGCTTATTTTACCTCATCTGTGTGTTTGGGAATTTTTAAACCCAATTATCATTAAACCCAATTAATGAAAGAAAGGTGGAGCTAAGCGAAGATTAAAAAGGAAAGAGAAAGAGGAAGGGGGGGGGAAATCCAGCAGTTTCTGCGTACCCTTTCTATGTGTAGAAAACATTTGTTTTTAAAAATGATGGAATAATTAAGAAATCTCTCATTCTGAATGAGTCCCAAAAGAATGATTTTTCCTTCATTTCTGACTGTGCCATTTATGTATTTATTTTATAGGAAATGATTATCATTCCAATTTCCATATTAAACACAATTCCAGTTGCACATCCAAAAACAAGGTGGAAAATCAATTTGATTTTTTCCTGGCAAGGTTTGTATTTGAAGTCCCTTTACATGTTGCACTTTTTTGGATTTTTCTTTGAATTTTCCATCATGGTGTAACCTATATATACTTGTTTTCATTTAACTCAACTGTGAGCTTTTTCCTCTTAGCTATTACTGCCTGCTAATTGCTAAGATTCATCCAAAGAATCTTAGACTTGTGGGCTCTTGGTTTGATTGAGCAATGCAGGTCTTTATGAAGAATGGGAGACAGTCAAGATTACATATAACAGTTACTGATACATTGACAAAGGATATGACTAGTATCATTCACATGAAGTGAAATCAGTGAATTATAAGGTTCTTTCAAAAGAAAAAAAAGGAATTTGATTTTCTTTTCTCTTACTGGACATGACTAAACAAAATAAGTTGGTAATAGTGAAAATATAAAGGAGATTGAGAATTTTCAAAACTTCATTTCTTGCTCTTGTTCCTCTGATGATCCATTGTTCAATTTTTTTCTTTATCTCAGATAACTTCTCTTGAGTATTTTTTTTTTTAAAAAACTCAAGTTTTCAATCTGAAATGCCAGTTAAATAAATAGATAATGTTATAATATCTCCAAAACTTCAGAAGTCTTAAAGATCCCTACAAATCTTCAATTCTGACTAGATAAGATATGGATCTGAAACCTAGAACCTCACTTTCAAACTTCCATCAGCTAGCGTCATTCCATTTTCTTATAGTTAAAAAAAGGATCATTTTATAGCATGTACAAGCTAAATAAATTAATTTATAGTATTTTAAAAATGCAAATTAAGGGTGCTAGTTGCTGAGAGAGAGGGTGGGGGGATAAGTATGTGTCTTTAAGCCTGGACTAGTTCCTGCAGTTTTCTTGACAAGATTTGTGAAAGTGGTTTGCTATTACCTTCCTGTTTCAATTGAGAGAGAATGACTGGTACAAAATCACTCAGACATTAAGTACTACACCAAACTGGCCTGAAATGAAAGATAAATCATGAGAAATGTAAAGAATGGCATGGTAAAAAGAGATTATGGCTTAGGTGAAATAAATATTTTTTGATCTCTGATGATAAGTTCTCCTTTTGCAGACATCACAAGACAACTGTTATAGGCAAAGCATTCTAGGATCTCCTGTCACCAAGATTTGGCTGATCATAATAGGATTTAAAAGTGTATGTGATGTCAATTGCTAACAGTTATTACTATGAATGGGAACCACTTTTGTGAATGGTTAAACATCAGACTAGAAACCTGGTCAGAGATGGGAACTCCCTAGCACCTGTTACCTATTTTAGTTTGCTCTGAGGATACATCTCTCCCTCCCTCTCTTAGGTAAATGTCCTCCATGGCCATATTAGTTTGAGCTGCAGGAGAGAACAGACACCTGGCTTCTGCCAAAGGATCTACCCACATAATACCTGAATAGCACGTCAGTTCATACACAACCCTTACAAAACTTTAAAATATGGATTTACCAGACACCAAACCTATACTTTAAATATGGATTTGATGTTCTTTTTACAGAGTAGTGGTCTTGAGCTATACAGAGTTTATTTAAATTGAGAAAGAGAACCAGGTTCCCCAAGCGGTTCTATCTGTGAAGTCCTTCCTTCCTTCCTTCCTTCCTTCCTTCCTTCCTTCCTTACTTACTTACTTACTTACTTACTTACTTACTTACTTACTTACTTACTTACTTACTTACTTATTTTTACAAATAACTCAAAAGGATAAACATATTCAACACATCTTCCTTCTCCTATTTTCTCAACAACAACCCTGTGAGATGAGCTCGGTTGAGAGAGAGTGACTGGCCCAAGGTCATCCAGTTGGCTTTCTTGGCCAAGGCAGGATTGTAAGATTTCTGCTGGTTCTGCCAACAGAAGCAGCAGAACAAATGTTGTCAGCAGGATTGTGTGGTTGTACTGTTTTTACTGTTTTTGCTATTTGGAAGGTGGATGGGTAAATTCTGGGAATTAGAGTCCACATGCTTAAAGTTGCCAAGGTTGAGAAACACTGCATTAGACCCACTTTTAAAAATAGTGAGACTAACAGGTAACAGGTATGAACAGTGGTGGGATTCAGCTGGTTTGCACGGGTTCGGCAGAACTGGTAGCTAAATTTTGCTGAGTTTGGAGAACCGGCTGAATGCACACTGCTTCTGGAAGTCCAGTCTAAGCCTTGGAGGCCTGGAGGAGGCCTCCCAGGCCTAGAACAGCCCGCCGGAAGTGCATGGATGCTACTTCTGGAAATCCGTTCTAGGCCTCGGAGGCCTGGAGCATCCAATAAGACAGGGGTGTCAAACTCGCAACGTCATGTGACATGCCGCAACATATCACAACTTTTTTGCCATTGCCGGCAATGGGGTGGGTGCAGTTTTGCTATGATGCATCCGGCCCACTGGCCAGCAGTTTGATATCCCTGCAATAAGAGAACCGGTTGTTCAGGTATTTGAATCCCACCACTGGGTCTGAAATACCCCTATGTATCTGGCCATTAGTTAGGCAACAGGACACCTGGCTACACAATATTCCAAGCCCCTGAATTTACCCAGCCACACATTAGAATGATTGTTGATCATTTTCCCATCAGTAAGTGGCCCCTGGTGGTAAAGGAAACAAAGCCAAAAGAATCCACCTTTCCTTAACTTGCCAGCATTTAAGCAATAAGGACAGCCCAATTAGTAGTCTTGTTACTATGTCAGAATAGGGTTTGGCAACCAGGGCAGCAAAGTTTATGCTAGAACAGTTTCTATTGGCTCGGGGACTGGTGGATATCACTTTAATGCAACTGTCTGGCTTTGCTAGATGCGTTGCTCTCAAGTCTTTCCTGTTTTGCTCTGCACAGGAATCAGTCTAAAATTCCACTTTTTACTCGTTTAGTTCTTCTGAAGCTTTTATTTTTTTTAAAAAAAAATTCTAAATCAGAGAAAGGTTGCCAAGTCCTTAACTTACTGGATTTAGTATGATTATTCAGAAACAGAGTGAACCGTTTTAAATTTGGAGCATCAACATGATGTGTACTGTGGTTCTTTAGTGAATTAAACAAAAACAGAGTTCCAAACAGTCAACTTTCCTTTTCTATGTTACTCCTCCTACATATTCTTTCTACTGCTGGCATTATTTCAGACCAAGGATTTTTATGCATGATCCACTAACAGTGGGCAGACAATGCTTCATCAATTTCATTGGGCAAGCTTGAACAAATAATGTTCCTTCCCTGGTCTTTTTCAGGTTCCTCTAAAGAGGAACACATAATCCATGTGGAGCCACTGTGCTTCGAACCGCTGCCCACAGGCATTATGTGGGTTTCTCCAATAAGTGATGCTCTTCTCCACATGTAGAACTGACAGGAGAGGTGACAGTGATGGGGACTTAGTGACAATATTTCTCAATTACAGGCTCTATTTTGTAGAACAGCTGCCTCCCCTGAGGCCTTTCGCCCACCTTGGCCTCATTCCAGAAGACTGTCCAAAAGAAACTTTTCCATAGACTTTTGAGATACAATTATATATCTTTTGTACATTGAGGCTGACACCTATAATTATCAGGATATTATTGTTTTATAGGATACTGCTTTATTTGACTGTTTTATCTTCATAATTTCGTTTAATCTTCTTTTGCTTGTAATTTGGAATGAATAAGCAGTTTATAGCTATAATAATAGCAACTATAATATCTATACTAATTATAATAACTAAAACAAATAATTGATTGGGTTTATAAAGCTTGTTAAGCCAAATCCAAGCAAAACTGCTTTATAGCTTCATGTTCTATCTCAGTGGTTCCCAACCTTTTCTATACCCCGCACCCCTAGAACACTTCTAATATATTCTCGCACCCCTTACAAAAGTTTGAAATAACGGCAACAAATTATGCTTATACACTATAATTTTGAAAACCAAGTTTTTGTTCCCCCTGGAATATCGTCTTGTACCCCCGGGGGGATGCGAGCACCCCTGGTTAGGAACCCCTGTCCTATCTGAACCCAGCCTTGGTCGTTCAAAAGAGTTGCTATCAAGCAAGGGGGGGAAAAATTTGGAAGATTATAGATTATGTCTAACTCTCAAAGAGCTTTTCCAAACTCATCTGATCCCATGGATTAAGTTCTAAAGTGAAACTCATAAATTACTTGAAAAATATTTGATCTTAAAACTAGATAATCTATATAAAATTAGCCCAAAGCAGTTTTAAAGTTTAGTATTAGATGTTAGGGATTTTAGTAGTCTATAAGAATCCTTTAATACCCTTTCCTTTTTCTTTTGAGTAAAGTATAACATAAGCTTATCTTTAAATAGGCCTCAAGAGCTTTTCCAGTATTTTCTTTCCAATGCCTGTAGATTGCATAAATAAAAAGTGTGCCAACACAACCCAGGGTTGTATTGGCCCAATTTTATTCAGATGTAAATAGTGATGGACTTTTATTATAAATAATGATCATGCTGCATATTCTATGAAAATGTTCTGTACTGAAAATAACCATATTTTATATTTTCCCCATTAGCAACATCTCTGGGTTCTTAGGGCCAAGCTGGAGGCTGACATTAATTAGTTCTGGCATGCTGCTTTTAAAAAAGAAGTAAAATAAGCTGTCTGCCTGTTTTAGAATGAGAACAAGAGGGGCTTTTAAACCTTTGCCCCAACATAATCCTAGTGGAATTACTGCTTGAGGGGGCACAGCATATATTCTATTCATGATGGAAAGAAAGCCTATGAGTAAAAATTACTCTGGTTACCCAGTTCATTCTCTGCCATTTTTTCTTCCTGAGCAATGGATTTTGCAGTGTCAGATTGTCCAAGGAGGGATTTTTCACTAGGAAATGCAGAAAATTGAATGAATTACCCCAGTGGGTAATCCTCTAATCATCTTTTTTTCGCTCTTCTCCACACTCTTTCTAGAGTCTCAACATCTTTTTTGTATCGTGGTGACCAAAACTGGATAGAGCATTCCACATGTGATCTTACACAGTGCAGTGTAAAGCAGTAGTATCACTTCATGTGGTCTTGATACTATCTCTCTGTCGATACAGCCTAGGACTGCATTGATTTTTTGGCAGTTGCAACACAGTGCTGGCTCATACTTAAGTGGCTGTCCACTAGGACAATGGAGAATGGAGGAATGGAGGAGGAAGCAGAGTGAAGGGGAAGCCAGGAAATTTCATGTATGCTGGAAAGGGTATCCAAAGAGAAATAATTCAAGGAGAAATAATAATTAGAAATAATTCAAGGAGCAGTCAAGGAGAGAAACAGGTATTTTTGGAAAGACAGCGATGATATTTTCCTAATTTCCAAATAAAGGTTTTCATTTTTTTTCTTCACTTCTAAAGCTGGTTGAGTTGGTTTTGTCCTTAATACTGGAATATAAATATCAGTGAAGAAGGCATTCCTGAAACTGTTAATAGATATGTTTAGATGACATGCTCCCCTGGGTTACTTTAGCCATGGTTTATTGCATTAACCAAATAAGCTAAATTTGCTCAACACATTGAAACATAAATAAACAATGTTAGCTGAATTGACAAAACATGGGAGGTTAAAATTGTCTTGGCTAGTTTGTAATCCAGCATGTCCTATGAACATAGCCACTGAAATGCTAGGGAAATTTTTCCCAACTCTCCAAATAAAAGTGAAGATGGAATTGGTTTCTATTGTAAAAAAGTAAATAACAAGATGAAATAGAAGATATTACCATGCTCATATAGCGAAGCTAAAAATTATTGGTGTAGGACACATATTGTAATTATTGAAATTGTGATTTGTTTCTTTGTGGGTGTATTTCCAAAGATATGCATGGAAAGTGCAGTTTAGGTTTGTCTGTAGATGCAAAATTGTGAGAATCCAACATTATTATTTTTGAGTCAAAACAAGGAATTTAGAAGAAAAATGCAGCTATAAAGTCATTTTAGGTTATTTTATTTAAAACATTTCCATAACTTTCTCATTAGAAAATCCTGAAATAGATTATAAAATGTAACATGATTTGCTTATAAAAATGGGATTGCTTTATGAAACTGAAGTACCTCATTCACTCAATGAATATTCACTGTATGGTTTAATTTTTTGTTACAAATTGGACCACAAGATACTAAGCTCTAAACATCTTTTCATTTTAGTTTCTTTAGGAGAAATAGAGAAACTAAAAGTTAATGTTGAAACAATAGGAAAGGATCAACATTATAGCAAAAACATCTATTCTAGATGTTATCCTTTGCTATATCAAAGAAATGAAAGAAGTGTTCATTTTCAGGTAAAAAACCTGAGGAAAGGAGTTGGAGAGAAGAAAACTTACAATTTACTGTACATGTTGCCACATGAAATGTTTTCTCCTCAATCTTTTCTCTGAATTAGTGATATTATCAGCCTATTTTTTTCTTGTTCTTTTGATGTTTCATTGTCACTATTTTCTCATTTTCAAAAACTAGAAGAAAACAGAAAAGACTTAGGGAAATGTATTTCCTTTTCTAATTTTTCCATTTTTTTTCTCCCAGGTCTTTGGATCCCTTGGCTGTCCAAGTTTTCTTTCATGTGGTACAGAAACTAAGACTGAGATATGCTTAGGGATAGCTTCTGAAGAACATATTCCTGTTCATAGATTCTGCTCAAGCTGTAGTTCCAGGTGCAGATTCATGAAATGTATATTATCAAGGTTTGAAATGTTCAGCCATTGAATGTGTCACGGTATATCACTCAGTATATCTTTTTAATGAGCTACATTCGTCTACTTGAATCATTTGTTGTTGTGTTGGTGAACCACATTTTAAGAACACATTTATTTATGGAGTTCTTGGTGCTCCTTAAATGTGATTGTTTGCAAACATTTCGTTATCCACCTAGGTAACATCATCAGTGTGAGGGAACATCATCTGATGATGTTATCTAGATGGGTAATGAAATGTCTACTAGCAACCTCAGAGAGCATTGCAGACTCCACAGTTCAACCTTGAGCTACAGATATTGTTTTTTTTTAATGTTTTAAATTTAAATTTTTAAGTGTTTTGCAAAACACATCTGTTTTGCAAAACACCAAAGTGGAAAGGCCTACTATCAAATAATGTTCCCATATATATTCAAAAAAAGGAATATTGGATTCTGATCCTTACTTCATTTCTATGCACATTTACATTAAGATGATTTTTTAAAATAAGATGGTGTGCAACATGGAAGTCACCATGAGCTCTTAGAGAAAAGGCAAGATATAAGTAAAATAAATTGATTAAAGTGTTTTTTTTGAAAATGTAATGAACTGTAAACATTATAAATACATGGATAACTTTATTTATTAGCCTATAGTTAGGCAGATCTCAGGGCTGAATTCTAAAACACCAAATAGTAGAGATCTGCAAACTACAGCCTAGGTTGAACAATATGTGCATGTGTTTCTAGACATTATAAACTTTATTTATATCCTGGTTGGAGGTACTGAAGCATGTGGCACAAATTGTCCTTTGGCAATTGCTACTGCCAATGGACATGCTGTGTTTCAGCAGCAGGTTTGATGCGGGCCAGGAATTCTCCTTCAACCAGCAATAGCTAGTGGAATTATGGAATGAACTTTCTAATATAAACTAGGACTTTCAGTCTGCCCACCCAGATGGTCAGTCTAATCTCCCCAAAAAGGGAGTTTCAGAGCTATTCAAGGCTGCTTTCACGGGTCCCACTGCTGTGCTGGAAGAGACACAGAAACTAAGCATCTGCTGTTTTTTCCATCACTGTTTTTCATGAGTTGAGGAATACAAAAGCATCACTGCTCAGATTCAGGAACATCAGTATATATCTAAGCTCTCAACCAAAACCAAGGGCAAAGGAAGAAATTTCTGGATTGTTCCAAATGAAAATAGTTCTTTTTTTTTTTAATTTAATAGCAGCTGGCAGACATCTTTGAGCTTCTTCTCCAACTTCTAGAGTACTTTGGATGCATTTTGGAAATCCAGACTTGAATGCTATCCACAATCTGGAATACGTTGCTACAAACCAAGTATAATACAAGATTTAAACTGTTCATATAGGAAGAAAAGACAAGAACATTTTTTAGATTCATATATACCAAAGATCTTCCATTTCATCTCTTGCTTGCCTTGTAGGAGTCTAATGTATTTACACATAGTAAAAATCTCAAAGAAGAGCACCATCTTGATGAAAGATAATGAAAAATGCTCTTTGAAAAGTTGGGGCAGAAATAATGTGCTACATTCCTAGGGACTGGTTTTTTTTTTCATTGGCAAGAGGAAAAATAAATGTATGCCAGGTTTCTGCCCAGGGAAAGAGGTATTAAGAAAGAATTTAAAGAACCAAGAAACCACAATTTGCCATATGTATACATTTCAAGTGCAAGCTTAAAACTAGAGAGAGAAACTGACTTCACAAGCTGTCTCTATTCCTTGCTCTCCCTGATCATGTGATGTTTCCTGGGAAGTCTTAAATTGAATCTATGTTGGCTCAAGTGCAAGTATAGATCAGGGGTGTCAAACTACCGGCCTGTGGGCCGGATGCATCACACCAAAACCACCCTATTGCCAGCAATGGGAAAAAAGTCATGATACGTCGTGACATGTCATGTGACATCACGGGTTTGACACCCGTGCACTAGATGATTTAGTATATTGTCAGAAAGACTATG
Organism: Azemiops feae; assembly: GCA_023970755.1. Lineage (NCBI taxonomy): Eukaryota > Metazoa > Chordata > Lepidosauria > Squamata > Viperidae > Azemiops > Azemiops feae. The sequence continues at coordinate 994,437 of JALGBA010003986.1, read as the reverse complement.
ATCACAATGTGTGTGCCTGCTCACTTCACCTGCTTTCTGTTCTTAACTGATCTGGATAAGCTTGTTGTGTGAACTCAGCCATTGAATCCAAAATACAGTACATGAGTATCTATTCCCTTATGTATCACTTTAAAAAAAAAAGTGGGGGGAAATATACAGCTTCATAGACAAAACTGCATTGAGTTGATGACTATGAGTAAATGCACATATAGAAATAATCTCAACAATTTAAAAAGAAACACAACATCTGTCATCATACTGGGGAAGGCTGGTCATTTGCTTGTTCAGTTTGCTTTCTGTTGGGCAACTTCAAGCCCTCTTCCTGCCCTCCTGTCAAAAATAAGACTACCTTCCGAGAAGAAATAAATAAAAGAATGTCTTTTGTAAATAGGTCATGCTAGTGGGGTGGATATGAAGCCCTTTTTTATCAATGACCCCCATGCACTGAAACAAGTTCCTCCAGAAATCTTTTTCTTTTTTCTCATCAATTGTTTTTAAATACCAAATTGATATACTATAGCTGGGTTCACACATAGCAATAAACCACAATCTTGTTTGCTTGATTTTGCCGTAATGTGCAAGTCCTGCCATTATGGTTTGTAAACCATGGTATATAGCTTAGCGTGTTCTAGAAGCCAAGTCACTGTAGTTTTTTCTAATAAAATATAAGTAAAGAAACTCTCGTTAGTCTATTATTACCCAAACATAACCATCCACATAAGATTTTGATATGAGTAGCACTTACCATGATTTGTTGGTTCAGTGCTACTGCAGCTATAGAAGTTGGCTTCTTTCCTGTGTTTTTCTTTTGCATTGTTTTTGCTGCAGGCATCTCTTACATATTTCTGCATAAGCCTCTCAAATCAGTGAAATGTTATTGGAGATGATATGAAGCCTTCAGACATAGGAAACAAGGCTACTCCGGCTTAGAGTCATCTCTAAACTGGCCTGAAGGCTGTGCATAACTACTTGAAGATCCATAATGTGTATGTGGGGGGGGGGAGGACTGATTAGATTTGTGTAAGATATAGATATCAGCATTCAACTAGGGTGAAAGGCTATTCATTTCTATGGCTTTTAACAATAAAAAGATTTCTGATATGCTTCAGGCAGGAGGTAAATGTTCTCAAATTGAATTATTCTTGGAAATGTAAAGTAAAAAAAATCTAGCTCATATTATTTATAATGCCTGCTTAATTTTTCAGAGAACTATCAATTTGATTTCTCTCAGTCCTCTTCACATTGCTAATACCATTTCTCTCTACTTTTTCTACACCCGACCACCAGGCATCACTGTGTTTCAGCTATGGGCTACATACCTTACACCAGAAAAGAATTGAGGGCCTCATGGGGCTCAAAAATAGCACTGTCTAAGCGTAGCTTCTGACCTCCTCTGGTTGAAAAATAAGGCTGCGATGTGCCTTGAGTCGGATGGCTTTGAAGTCTGGTATTTGCTCAGCTCAGAGCTGCCTGTGTGCAGAAGCAGGAAATACAACACCAGGCCAAGCTACATTTGCCGGGGCTGAGGTTGATTATAAAGTGGCTGCCACGTTTACAAGGAGAAACAAATGGGCTTGATCCCAGTTGCCAATCATTTACAATTTCCCTGGAATATCTAGGAATTTGCATACATCTTTGAACAAGCAAAGGAGAAGAATGACAAGAAAGTTCTTGGAACAGGGAACCAGACTGATTCTGTTATCACTTTCTGAATTATTCTACATTCCTAGGAAGGTTCATCAACCCTTTACTTACAAACTGCAGTTATTCTATTTGACATTTGTGACCACGTAGCAGCTCATTTAATGTTTAAAACTATTGCTCCATGAAATAAGGTTTTTAGTAATATCTCTAATGAGAAATAGGCAAACCTACATTTTACAGAATTTAAGATGGCATGGCCAATCCATAGTTGGCTGTTAAAGTGTTTTAATTCCATTGCTGGCTAGAAATTGTATTCAAATCAATTGTCTTATACAGGCTGGGAAGCTACAGATAACAGCTCTTTAACATTCATACATCAGAATACATGGACAATACATAATTATTTGTCACTGTCAGGAACCAGAGTTAATACAAATTACCTGTACTTTGAAACACATACACTTACGAAAGGGCACATTATATTCATTTAAGAGAAAGAACATGGGACAATTTCCATGGTCCCATCAAACCAATACTCATAAAATTAAACAAAAAACAGTAACAAATAATGTGCAGCATCTCATAAGACTTGATAAGAAAGCCCCTCCAAATTGTCTCAGGACACCAACTTATAAAACACTGCAAGAGAATATAAGTCTCTTAGGGCACAACTATAAATTATACTCATAGTGACAACCCAATTTCTTTTGCAAGGAAAAGCTCCCTTATTCCTGTGTATTGTGTAAAAGGCCGAGATTCAATGTTGTCTTTATCATAACACCCTTGGTAAGAACATACATTATAAACATGCTTCGAGTCTGAATAGAATTCAAAACTGAGCTATAAACACATACGTGGAACCCTGATTGGATTCCCTACTAGGAGCTATTGAAATATGTAGTGTTACTGAACTGTAGTTGGCAGATTTTCACTGAAGTATTTCCAACTTTCTCACTGGTATCTCCTTAACTGTCCACAGCCTAGTGTTTTCTACATGTGTTCAACTAATAAATTTCATTATCAGCAAGCTTAAAGGCACTGGAGTTACAGTCCAACATGTCTGGAAGAAGCCATGTTGAAAATATCTCCCCTAGGCAGCCCATGTTGACTGTTGTATCTTTCTGATAGATGCAGTGTTTATTCTTCCTACTGAGCTTTATTTGAGTAATAATATCTTTGGGAGCTCTGATGTGTTTCTGAATTTTTGGCCCTAGCTTCTGGCGAGTTCCTTAACCAATAGAGGGACCATAACTCACTGTGGAGACATGATATGCCAAGAATCCTTTTTGTTGATTTGAAAGTATACAAATATAATAAGGAAGCCAACCCAGGGACAATCCAGGGCATATTCAATAAATTTGAGAGTTGGAAAACTCCTATTAGAATTTTTGGGAAACCACAAAAAATAGGGTGTTGGTGGTTTTTTTTTGGCAAAAAAACATCCAGTATAAATCTTCACATCTGACTACTGGTTTGTTCTAGTACTTTTGAATTTGTTGGCTCACATCAGGCCGAACTGTAGCTCTTGTATGCCAGTTATTAATAGCATGATGTTACTTGCCACTGTACTTTGATATATATGTATGTAAATCAAGATGTGTTTGTTTCATTCAGTTACAGGCTTTTTAGTAGTAAAATGCTTAACACATAGTGAAATCATTTGTGATAACAGATATTAAATGTAGAAATGTGTTAAGAATTAAGCAGATCCAAAGTTTGGAACTTCTCATTTGGCTACCTACGAATTCATAAATATGAGACCTGGTATTTTGGCATAATTTGTTGCTTTAATTGTATAGTTGGTTTTCTTTTCAGTGTCATACCAGAGCAAATATACTTCCTGAATCCATTTCAGTTCACAATGTCAAAAGAGATTTTAAATATCACCCCAAATTTTTCAAATGGGTTCAACTGCATGAAAGTTGTTTATCTGGAAATAAATTGAGTTCCACAACTCAAAATCAGAGTTGTGGAAAGTAATTGTAGCATAACCTCACCACTCCTAGTGACCCAGGAGCAATCCCTAACATTAGGATCAGTAAAAATGAATCATCATTTTATAATATTAGTGAACTGGAGAACTAGATGCTTGTACAGTAAGTGATCTCTGCCATGCACAGAAACACGATGCTAATTTTATTCAAAGGAATGAATTTCTCAATTCAAAAGATACTGTCCCCTCCTGCCTGCGATTGCAAATCATGATATGAGAAAATGGATTGATTAAACATTTTAATGCAAATTTATGTTTGCATCATTGTGTTTCTGGTGTTTAACTGCTCCTTCTTCTGTTTTCTGGGATTAAAGACAAACTGTAGTCCAATGTTGAAATACCCAGTATTCCATGGAGTAAGAAGTTTACGTAGGAATATATTTACCTTTAAACAAAATTGGTAAGGTTTCACTTTCTTCAAAAACCATAAGATTAAAAATCGATTAAACTTAATTTATAGTTTGTATTGCAGTGCTGAAAGAATCATTACCAGATTTCTTTTGAAAAAGCAAAGGGTAATCATCTGTTTCTGTAAGGAAAAAACCTCCATCAAAATAGCATATAGTTCTTTTATTATTACCACCCAAAATATCACAAAATGGTGAACAGTTGTTGGTCCCTCCATTATTCTTCATTAAACTGGATGGTACATAAAACAAACATGGGATAAGCGGAAAACCGAAGAATACAAGGCTATATATTACAACCATAAGGCCTCCATTAAGTCAGAATCCCAAGATAGAAATTGCACAATTATAGAATTAGACATTGCTAGGCATGTGGAAGAAATTAGATTCCACGTTCACACTTCTCCAAATTTTGCAATGCAGTTTTCTAAAAAAGCCAACAACACAGCTTTAAAATTGTGAATGTTATGGAAAACTTACAAATTTATATTATCGAAAATATACAAAAATGGTTCGTCCTATAGAACATTGTTTAATAAATCTATAAGACAAAGGATCATACAAAACTGCATGTCAGGGGAAATGTCACAAAATGCATAATAATTTCCATGTATTCATAAAAACAATTTCTGGAAGTGGAAATGGAATAAATTCAATTTAAAGCTGGAAAATATATAAGTAGAGAGTAAATGAACCATTCCTATTATTATTGGGCATAGTTATTAAATTACACCTAGGATAAAGAAGTATTAACTGATCCCCTTACTAAAAACAGAGACCATTTCTTATTCAGATCCATATCGAGTTTTAAGCAAAGGATGTGGAGTGCTTGTGTAATAGGGATAATCCATATATTTCTCCCCACACATACCATCTTTAGTTTGAAGATTCATCAATGGAAGAGATTGCATGAGGTTCAGAAAGGAATGGAAGAAGTGTACCACTCAGTTGATAGCTATTTCATAAGTAGCAATTCAGCCCAGATGAGGAGAAATCTGGGGGAAGTATCTCAAAGAATTCAAAGAGATTCCCCCTTAATTAGCACAGCATAGGTGAGGCTGGATTTCTTCATTAACCTTCTTTAAAAACCTAGTGTACTGTAGCTTCATGACACAATCTTTCTGTTATTCCCGCCTCAGATTAAAGGCCAGCTAAGCTTGTTTCATTCTGGTCAGACACAGAAATAGTGTCTTCCCTCTTTTTTAGATAAAGCTTGCTATTTACATTTGATATTTTGAAAATGACCATGATAATGAAGCAGCACAGATTGGGATCTGCCCAGATCCAGTGGCTGTTTTCAACTACTGGAAGCATGTCTCTCCCATCACCACCAATTTCTCTGAGTGGCTATTTTTGTTTCTGATGCTGAAGTGGTAAGCATCAGCACCATCAACATTGCTAGAGAAAACCTATAAGCTAGTAGCCTGACAGACCCACACAGAAAGACAAGTCCCAACTGGCAAATGAATTTGTTGGGTCTACATGGCATTGACAGATTGCTCACTTTAGATAGGTCCTGGTCCATGGCTTTCTCTAGTGATTTTAGGGCTGCTGGCCCTCTGTTGGTGCTGCTCCAGACACAGGTGGTAGACCAGGACCTTTGTAACCTGCCTGCCAATCTATGCAGAAACAAAATATGCCCTCCAGGGCAATCTGCCTGTTGTGGCATTTGTTTATACATGCATCTGACAGGCAGATCTCACCCAGATTGCTACAGCACTTCTTATATTCTTACAGTTAAAGGTTATGACACATGGTTAAACCTGCTGCTCTATCCATCTGTCAAAACTCACCTCCTCCTAGGTCACAGCAGGGAAAGAGATTGGTGGATATTTTTCTTGCTGACAGAGAAATCTGCCAATCTGACCACCTTAACTTGCCCTGTAGTAAACTAGCTTGCTTCAGCAATTAATTAATTAATGCAGCAGAGTAGAGATTGGTTATGGGAATGAAATAATTTTATGTTGATGTATTCTGTGCCATCTCACAAACTGAAGAAAAGCACATTAAATCTGTGCCCAGATAGTGGACATAAAATAAGGTCTTAAGTCTTTTGCAAAACCAACAATTTAATGTTGAATGAGGAACTAGATAAAATAGTCAGCTGGAGCCAAATGGCATAATATCTGATGATTAATTGATTAGCATTATGTGGTGTCAAGTCTGTATTAACATTTAGAGGACATATCAATAGATTTTCTCCATGACAATCTGTCCCTAATCTGGCCCATCAAATCATCCAATGACGTTTCCTGTAATGGATCCCATCCAACCCTAAGTTAATACAAAACATGGGGGCCCATATACTTGTTGGGCAGTCTCATTACTAATTTCAGATGCAACTTCGGATTCTGCAGGAGCTGTACTGGCTACTGTTGTATTTCTGAGGGTGGTGCAAGGCACTGGTTCTTACCAATTGTCAGCCCTCCAAGGTAGATTAAATTTGGAAACCAAAGATATGGAAGCTAGTAGTACTTTTATTCTTTGTAAAGTTATAGTAACAGACTTTTGCAAATATGAATGCCCTTCCTCCCCTCCCCCCGCACTTTATTTTTATAAGTACTGGAGAGGATCATGTCTGAGATGCTTTTTCAAATTTCATTTCTGCCCTGGACTCAGATTTCTTTTATCTAACCACTCTCTTGGCTGTGGCTCTTCCTCCTATTCCTCAAGTCCATTACTCAGATAAAACTCTATATGATATAATGCATAAGCATCTACTAGACGTCCAATCCTAGGCAGATTCTGCCTTCCAAGTCAAAAAAAGAATGAATGAATGAAAACTATTGAAGTTCCCTGTTTACCAAATGAAAGATGGGAGAAGCACCAAAATGACACACAATGCCCCTGCTCTCATGGCTTTGCTGTTTTTGAAAAGCCTTTAAAATTTTATTGCTATATAATTGTTGGCTCCAGATGTGATTGTTACCATTATAATTACATTAGGCTATATTTTATGCCTTACTGTTTCATTTTTTATTACACTGGCTCTGTTGCCATTGCTCTTGTACATTGTGTAATGTCCCCAATATTGATTCAGTTTATAGATTTCATAAGTAAATAAAGCAGATATGTTTCCAAACACAAGTAGAATATTTACAAAGTCCTACCTGATGACTCAGAGGTATCTGCAAAATATGGTTTAAAAAAAAGTCAAGAAGGTGGGCAGCCCATTTTTGTGTGACCCACATAACAGAACAGCTGGATCATTGATCACACCATTATAACCACTTCCTTGAATTTTTTTTTTTACAATATCTTGCAGATCATCTTGCCTTCTACATGGTTTGGAAGGGCCTTTGAGATTTTACTTTCAAAAGTCTTCTGTTTTGTGCAAGTGGAATAAAATTGATTTAACAATTATGTATTTGTTGGCCCTCTGTTCTTAACTTATTTGTTCTTTATTGAACTGTTTTATTTTTGTTAACCAACTTCAATGTAATTGGGACAAAAAGAAGGATTATGATATTTATCTTTAATACACTCCTTTTAGGGAAGCTATCAATGTGATTCCTTAAGGCTTGAGAAAGAGGAAATACCTTCATTCTATTTTCTTTGAAATCATTAGTCTTTCACTAATATCCTTATAATAATTAATTAGGCTCACCATGCTAGACACTATTTTAAATCTTTGCCAATACTACCATTAAGAAATATTAAAGACTTCATTTTAATAGACTAATTCTGGAATGCATTAGCATTATTTAATTTACTCTGGGGTTTTTTCTTACAACAATACAGGTTTGAGCTATAAGTACCATCACAAATGAAAAGTGGCATTTATCTGCTTTTTTAATTAATAAAAATGAGTGAAAGGCACCATCTAAAACCTGCCACTATGTAGAACAAATTTTGGCAGTTTTAATTAAATTGTCCATCCCTTGTTGTTGGAAAAGAAGGATGAAAATTTTTTCTGGTCTATTAACTTTGAAATGTACCTCCTCCTCCCACTTAGTCCACCTCAACACCCTCAAGTGATACATACCCCCACTTTTTGCCAACACATTTGTTCTAAAACCTGTTAGTGAAATAGAAAAGTCTCTCAAAGTAGCAGGTGTCCTTAAGACCTGTCAAAACATATCAAGGGAGCATCTGCAGTTCTGCAACCCCTCAGCACTCTGAGTGACCTCTACTTCCGGTGCCCCAAGATTCTTAAGACTTGTAGATGAAGTGGAAAAGAGGTAGGAATTTTTGATGCCTAAACTAGGTTAAACCATTGTATTCCTCTTCCAGTAACCAGCTATACGAAATCCAAGCTTCACATTCTCTCATGTGTATGCCAAGCAGGCCCACAAGTATAAAAAGTGGAAAGAGGGGCACATAACTAAAGCAGAATATCAGCAAATAGCCCGAGCCTGCAACGATGAAGTGAGGGAAGCTAAGGCTCAAAATGAACTAAGGCTTGCGACCAAAGTTAAAAATAACAAAAAAGCTTCTTTCAACATGTAAAAAACAAGAAAAAAGTGAAGGAAATGATTGGTCCATTAGTGGGGGGAAATGGCAAGAAGGTGACAAGCAACAGAGAGAAAGCAGAACTATTTAACTCCTTTTTTGCATCTGTCTTTACAAAAAAGGAATAAACAGTCCAACCTATCAAAAACAGTACCATAAAAAATAGATTAGAAACACGTTAAGATAGGCAAGAAAATGGTAAGTGAGCACCTATCCAGCCTAGATGAGTTCAAATCACCAGGACCAGATGGATTATACCCCAAGGTTCTCAAGGAACTGGCAGATGTGATCTCAGAACCACTGAACTATATTTTTCAAACATCCTGGAGCACTGGGGAACTACCAGAGGACTGGAAAAGATGTAGTTCCCATCTTCAAAAAAGGGAAAAAAATAGATCCAGGAAACTACAGACCTATCAGCCTGACCTCAATACCTGGGAAGATTCTGGAAAAGATAATCAAACAGCAAATCAGTGAACACATAGAGACAAAGTCATTACTAAAAGCCAACATGGGTTTGTCAAAAACAGATCATGCCAGACAAATCTTATTGCATTCTTTGACCAAGTGACAAAATTAGTGGACCAGAGGAATGCTGTGGATATAATTTACTTGGACTTCAGTAAGGCATTTGATAAAGTAGATCACAACCTACTACTTGACAAGATAGAAAAATGTGGGTTAGACAGCATCACCACCAGATGGATTCGTAGCTGACTGACCGGCCGTACTCAGTGTGTGGTCCTCAATGGAACCGCATCTACATGGAGGGAAGTATGTAGTGGGGTGCCCCAGGGCTCTGTTCTAGGCCCAGTGCTCTTCAACATCTTCATCAATGATTTGGACGAGGGGATAGATAGGGAACTCATCAAATTTGCAGACGACACCAAGCTGGCAGGAATAGCCAACACTCCAGAAGATAAGCTTAAGATACAGGAGGATCTGAACAAACTTGAACACTGGGCGCTATCTAACAAAACGAAATTCAACGGTGAAAAAAGTAAAGTTCTACATTTAGGCAAGAAAAACCAAATGTACAGGTATAGTATAGGTGGTACCTTGCTCAATAGTAGCAACTGTGAGAGGGATCTCGGAGTCCTGGTGGACAATCACTTAAATATGAGCCAGCAGTGTGCTGCAGCTGCCAAAAAAGCCAACCCAGTGTTAGGCTGCATTAACAGAGGGATAGAATTACTACGTGAAGTAGTAATACCACTTTACAATGCCTTGGTAAGGCCACACTTGGAATACTGCATCCAGTTTTGGTCACCACGATGTAAAAAAGATGTTGAGACTCTAGAAAGAGTACAGAGAAGAGCAACAAAGATGATTAGAGGTCTGGAGGCTAAAACATATAAGGAACGGTTGCTGGAATTGGGTGTGTCTAGTTTAATGAAGAGAAGGACGAGGGGGGATATGGTAGCAGTGTTCCAATATCTCAGGGGCTGCCACAAAGAAGAGGGAGTCAAGCTATTCTCCAAAGCGCCGGAAGGCAGGACAAGAAGCAATGGATGGAAACTAATCAAGGAGAGAAGCAACCTAGAACTAAGGAGAAACTTCCTGACAGTTAGAACAATTAACCAGTGGAACAACCTGCCTCCAGAAGTGGTGAATGCTCCAACACTGGAAGTTTTTAAGAAGAGACTGGACAGCCATTTGTCCGAAATGGTATAGGGTTTCCTGCCTGAGCAGGGGGTTGGGCTAGATGACCTCCAAGGTCCCTTCCAACTTTATTATTATTATTATTACTAGCCAATTTTAATGCATATTGTGCTGCTAGAGGGGACAATCCAGAAATATTTGCTGTCAACCTGAATAGCTATCACTAATGCTATGCAATACTGATAATTTGACTATTTCAAGATTTTTCAGACCAAAAGTATCAATCAGGAAGAACAAAGTTATATTTCATCATCAATTCTTTATATTGGTTGCCTGTTTACTGCCAAGCTTAGTGAAGATGCTGGTGCTCAGGTTTTCATAAAAACCCTAAAGGACCAGGATTCAAATCCATGAAAGAAAGGAGCATATTTGGGAAGGTGGGTCAAAGAAATCAAAATGTTGTTAAATTGTTTTAATAATTACATTTCAAGAAATATTCACTGAAATATAATATGGATGTGGAACAAACAAAAAATAATATGATAACGTGGATGCAAAATTTCAAAAAAATAGTTACAGTACAACAATGGGAATAATTATGGGGGGGATCAATAAATCCACAATATAATTTAAGAGAAAATTAGTTCAAAATGTTTTACAAAATAACTCTAGTAAGCTAGAACCAGAAGAGCTGGTTCTAAAATAATTACCAGACTATCACTGTATATAAATCCCTCAATAATTGCCAAGATATACAAATCATATAACAAGAAGTGTTGGAAATTTTATAACAAGGAAGGAACATTTCTTTCATATGTGTTGCCTAGGTTTAAAAAATACCTCAAAATATTCAAAAAATTTTAAAAAAAATACATTTGAACTGAAAGGACAAACATTTTTGTTAACAGTTTACTAAGATATATGCTCACAACTTCAAGGACAAATTAGGCACAATGTTGGAAAACAAGAACCTTATTGCCAATATTAGATCAAGAGACCAAAATTGGAGAATATGCAGCAACGGCAAAATTGACAACATTTATCCATACTAGAAGCCTAACCAAATTTAAGAAAGAATGTCTCATGGCAATGTGGAACTACCAGCAGATATGGCAAAATCATGAGTATTAATGGGTTTTCAAAACTATTGCATCTGCAGCACAGAAATGTAGCAAGTTGTCCTCTTGACTAGGTGGCTGCAATATGGTGTTTCGAGGAAAACAACAACATTTACCCGTGTATTATCTAAGGTCTGATATTTTTTTCTACATGAGATGATATAAGGCCAAAGACCATATTTTGGGAAAAGTACACTGGAAGTAAGCCCTATTTGCCATAGATGGTACTGTGTTTGCACCAGCCAAAACATGAAATATTTTGACTATGTTTTCTTTAACAAGCAATAGTGATCATCAGTTCATACAAAACTAAGCCATATAGTATGTAACCAAAATGGTTGTTTTACATAAACTTACCTAACAATTTTAGCTTAAATTTAATAAATCATATTATGACTTAGCAAGAAACAATAATGCAATCATATGATATCCTTATCAGCTGGGTTGATAAAGTTTATTCCATTGTAAGGGTTGGACACAAAACTCAACAAAAATTGTTTTCACCTGTGGTGGTGGAGTTACAATCCGAAGCATTGTGTGAGTGTTTTTGATCAATCTCTTTAAATAAAGAAGTCCTTAGGAAATCCCCACATGCTTCAAATAATGTGTGAATGGCTCAACATAATGTGTTTGCTTTACATGTATATGTCATGTAAAACTAGATTGCATTCTGAAAATGGGAATAATATAATGAGTTTTTTAGGATCTAAGCATATGTAGATAAGAACAAAAATTAAGTTTTTGCAATTCTAATAAAGATCCTCTATATATAATTGTAAATCCAGAATAGTTTCACTGACATCAAGAAGTCATACTGGGAGTTTGCTGGACAGCCAAGTCCCTCCAGTCACATAAAATATTTACAACCAAATCTAAACTGACATAAAGCCCATAAAACTCCATTTGTTTTGGGTTTCACTTCAACTCAGACTTTCAGATCAAACTCATCAAAAGATTCTTTAAGGTTCATGAACCTTTCAGTCAAATTTTGGCCCAGTTTCAAGAGACTTCTGCTCTGATTTAGAGTTTTGTGTTGGAATAATGTGCCGTCCCTGGCTTTGGCTCTTTGCAATGTGAAACTTGTCAGTTTCAGCTGTGTTTAACTTTGAGACTGAGTGGTCCCAGAAGGCTAACTTGATACTCAAACCAAATTCCTAGATAGGGTGGCATGGGAAACTGCACCAATTAAAATCTAAATAAAATAGATGCATGAAGGTTGAATGTTGAGAAGATTGATTGCTGAGCTCAGCACAGCAACCCACCAATAACTAACTTCAAATAAACCCAAACCACGCTTTTATTCAGTATTGGCCTAAGGTTTCTATCTAACCAACATCTGCAGGCTAGAAATCAACTACATCTTACTTGGCCAAAGAAGCAGTTAGGATCAGTTGCATCTGCTAGCTGTTGAAATGTATGAAGACACATTAGTATAAAATCCTTTGAAAAATAGAAGGCATATGCTCCTGGGAAATTATGGAGAGGAAATTTTTCCCACAAGTCCATTTAAAAATAAATAAGTTTTCAGCAAGTCAAGTATTTTTTAAACATTTAAAATGATTATTTTTAACGTATCTTTTTTTCAAAATGTGATTTTTTAAAAAATCAGATGTCAATATGATATTGTCTAGTAAAACAGTTCTAGAATGCACAGAAATCTCAATCTAAAATTTGTTAAGGTTTAGGAACTTCAACCAAATATATATCTTGGATTTTTGCTTTCTTATCTGACTATCAGTGAAGACAATTAACCAGAGGAACAGCTTGCCTCCAGAAATCATGGGCAATCCATCTTTGGAGGTTTTTAAGAAGAGACTAGACAGTCACTTGTCTGAAATGCTATAGGTTCTCCTGCTTGAGTAAGGGGCTGGACTAGAAGACCTCCAAGGTCCCTTCCAGCTCTATTCTATTCTATTCTATTCTATTCTATTCTATTCTATTCCAATTTATGCTTTGATAACTACTCAAACCAATGCCCTTTCTATAATCATATTCTATGAAACAAAAGGAAGTTATTGCTTTGCATTTTTGATCCTGTCATTTTTTTTCTTTTTTAGATAAGATAAGATAACCTTTATTGTCATTTTTTTACTGTGGGCACAACGGCACACATCAAAAATGAAATTTAGTTGCCCGCTCTCAAAGTGAAACACATACATGACACACACCTAAACATACTATGAACAACATATGTATAGACCCACATCCCTACATATACGTAGCAAATAAATATTAAATACTGTCCATCTTGAATATATAACAGAAGGAGGAAGCTTTGAGAGTTTGCAAGGTTAATGCTGTATGGAATGAAACTATGGCTGAATCTGGATGTTCTGCTACGGATACCATGAAGCCTCCTCCCAGAAGGTAACAAGGAAAACAGGTCTTGAAGAGGAGGTGTAGTGTCCCAGATAATCTTACGGACCCTGCTCAAGCAACGCTTCTGTGCTATGTCCTGGATGGGAGGGAGGGAACTGCCAATGATCTTTTCGGCCATTCTCACCACTCTCTGCACCACCTTCCTGTCTGAAGCAATGATGCTTCCAAACCAGACTGTGATGCTGTATGACAGGATGCTCTCGATCGTCCCCCTGTAGAAAGTGGTCAGGACAGGGGAAGGCAGATGTGCTTTTCTCGTGCGACGCAGAAAATGCAGGTGCTGCTGTGCCCGCTTCACCAGTTTCTCACTGTTGAGCGACCAAGTCAGCCTACTCGTTAGCTGCACACCCAGGAATTTGATGCTGGTAACCATCTCCACAGGTGAATCATTTATGCACAGAGAAGTGTGGTTGTGCCTGCCTTTTCTGAAATCAACAATGATCTCTTTGGTTTTTCCGGTATTTAAAACTAGGCTGTTTTCCTTACACCAGTTCACCAACCCCTCAACCTCCTTGCAGTAAGCTTCCACCTTGTCATCCTGAATAAGGCCCACTACTGTTGTATCATCTGCGAACTTCACAATATGGTTGGTGGCAAACCTAGCACAACAGTCATGGGTCAACAGCAGCGGACTTAAGATGCAGCCCTGAGGAGAACCTGTGCTCAAGAAAATGGTATTAGAAGTATTTGTTCCAACTCGCACATATTGGGGCCTGTTGGTAAGAGAACCAAGAATCCAGTTGCACAAAGGAGTGTTTAAGCCTAAAAGGCCCAGTTTGTCTACTAGATGCTGGGGAATGATTGTGTTAAACGCCGAACTGAAGTCGACAAACAGCAAACGCACATGAGTATTTCTTTCCTCTAAGTGCTTCAGGCTCAGATGGAGAACGGAAGAAATAGCATCCTCCGTAGAGTGATTTGGTCGGTAGGCAAACTGAAGCGGGTCAAATGCTGGCGGGAGGCTAGATACAATAGTGTCCTTTATCAGCTTCTCAAAGCATTTCATGATGGTGGATGTCAGTGCAACTGGACAGTAATCATTGAGGCCTGTAATTGTGGACTTTTTTGGCTAAAGCAAATCTTTTGAAAAAGACATTCAATTCCACTTTTATTCCTCTAATACCAACTGAGTTACAGTGGTCAAACAACTCTTTAAAATGCCATTTTTTTCATGTAATCATCAAACCTTTTCACAGATTACTATTTAATACTGTGCCTGGCACTGAGATGCTTGCAGGGGTCTTAATAAGCTCATTGAATGCCTCCTATATTAAATAAAAATTAAACTCAAAAATAAAATTTGAAAAATAGCTAAAGATCGCCATTTCTCCTGAAATTTCACTGCTCGTACCTAAAGCTCAATTAGAAAATTACCTAGAATCTTGGGAGCTGCATAGTGTTAGAAATTCTTGTAGATAAATAAATACCTTTCTGATGCAGGCATAGATGATATACAGAAAACAGGGATAAAGGTATTAAGTTTGATGCTTGCACCCCAGGCCATCTGCAGAACCCTCCCAGACCAGCAATGGTCCATGAACCACATGTTCAGATCTATTACTTTAATAATGGCCTGTTTGACCTCCAGATAGGAGTGTAAACAATTGAAGATGAATTCAGGTATGGCCACAACTGACCCCAGAATTCTTGTCATAAATAGTTGTAGTCATTAAGTAAACCCATGTGTTTCCTTTGTTCAATGACTGCAATCCCAACACTCTCAGTTGCAGGTGTTAAGTGACATTGTGAGTCACTAAGTGGAGTGCAAGATGCCTCAGCAGGAGGGGATCAGCCTGGGCGGCCCTGTCTGGCTACAGAACCCACCGGCACAAGCAAAATGGTTGCAAGCCAGAAAGCACTGGGCCTTTTCTACACTCTGCAAGGCCCTGGAGGCCTTGGGCTTCCTTCCTGCCAGGCCCCAGAGGTCTTGGATCTGCCCCTATCCTACTAAGTCCTGGAGGTCTCTCTTATAGGGATGCATGGGGTATTTTTCTGGATTTTTTTTTTAATCACCAAGCCTATTTTCAAAATAGATCTTTCCCACAATTTCTATCCTTCACTCACAAATCTGGAACTTTTCTGTTCCAATTGTCTTTACATAATTTATTTCCCCCCCACATTCTGTTGGGTTGAAAAGAATAAAAAGGGAAAGGTTATTTCCATCACCATGCCATTTTCTAGCCTAATCCAGTCATAGACCTACAGATCCTTATTTGTTTATTCAGCTGTTACTGGTTATGGACAAGTGAAGTCCATGGATTCCAGTAAGTCGTTGATGGCAGACATCATTTTTTATATAGTTCAGCTTCCAGATAACACCTGTGTTAAGTTAATAGTCAGAGTGTTTGGGTTTCTAAAAATGTTTAATTCTGTGCCTATCAATTTTGATCCTTTTTCTAAACCAAGGTACTGCATTTTTTTTTTCATCAAAGCTTATACATTAATTTTTCTGAATTTTCTAATGTACTCCATATTTCCTAACTCTTTACAGATTGCTAGTCATACTACTAAGCTTTTCTATGGTATTAAATTGTGAGCTTGTAAATATTTTTTGAAGCTTTCTGTGCCAAAATACTGAAGTTAAAGCGTCTATGAGTAATTGCCTCAGCCTCTCCCAAATTCAACTTGGTGCCATCCAGATGTGTTAAACTACAACTTCCATGATTGCCAATATCCTATTAGAAGTCACCAAAGTTGAAGATGGCTGAGATGTCTTATTTTGATTCTTAATGGTGGTACCTATGGTCTCATGTTAACTAATATATATACATTTAATAAAATAAAGAAGGATTGTTTCTCAATAACCAGACTTAGAATTGACAATTATATTTAAATGGTAGATAGTTTCTGCCTTTTAAGATCAACCAACAGTAAAGAAACCAGCAATCAAGAAAAACACCACAGACTAGTACTTAGTAGAGCAGCCATCAAGGTCTTAGAATTTTTTTTTCAAATATTGCAGTGTGTCTATACCTACAAAGATCAGAATCAGACAAGGCATGATATTCCCTGTGACGCTTTTGAACTTTGGGGTGGAGAAGACTCCTGAAAATTCTTTGGTCAGCAAAGAAAATAAACCATGGATAGCCATCAAAATTAAATGGACCATCAAGCAAATCAACCCAAATTATCACTTGAGGCACAAATGAATACCGTGCTTAAATTATCCTACTTTGGACAAATTATTGTGAATATGTAGCTCTCTAGAAAATGCACTAATGCTGGGAAAGGTAGAAGGAAAGAGAAGAAGAGGATGCCCAGCAGCAAGGTAGATAAATTGCTTTGACAATGAGTACATCATTGGAAGACCTGAAATATCAGATAAAGGAGACATTATCATGGAGAAAATCCAACTATGTGGTCATTAAGAATCAACAATGACTTGATGGCACATAATCCAAAATCAATCAAAGTCGGGGGGGGAGGGGGAGGGAGGGGAAACTTCCATTTTTTCACATTGTATTTAGAGCACATAAGCAGGATTAATATTATCACTGTTTTATAGGTGCAGCCAAACAAAGATCAATGTTATTTCCTACAATGGCTCAAGCAACTCTCTTGAAGGTATTATGGGGAATGTAAATACATAGGTAATCATTGATTTATAACCACAGTTGGACCAGAATTCCACTGCCAAACAAGGCAGTTGTTAAGTGATTTGAACCCAATTTTACAACTTTTTTTGCATAGTTGTAAGCAAATCACCACAATGGTTTAAATTGTTAAATTCCCCCAGATTCACTTTAGTTGCTTGTTGGAACTTGGCTGGGAAGGTCACAAATGGCAATCACATGATCCTGGGACACTGCAACCATTGTAAAGACATGCCAGTTGCCAAGTGCCTGAATTTTGATCATGAGACCATGGGGATGCTGCAAGGGTTGTAAGTGGAAGTATTGGTTGTAAGTCACTTTTATCAGTGCTGTTGTAATTGAACAGTTGCTAAACAAATGGTTGTAAGTCAAGGACTACCTGTAGTGAATCGATCTAGCTGCCTGACTTGTTATTGTTACCATCACCAAATACTTTTTCCAGTTTCCATGAATGGAAGACAGAGTTTACCAGAGAGCAGTCTGCTCAGGGACTTCCTTACATCTGGACTGTGCCCCAAGTAAGTTATAGGCCACATGTTTCCATGGAATCTAAATATTTAGCCCATTGCTTCTTGACACAGAAATCAATTTCTTGATATAAATTTGGACAAAAGGAGGGAACAAAACTTCTCACCATAACACAGCAGGACAATTGGCTGCACTTTGTTCTGCTGTTGTACAAGTTCTCACACTGGAGTTTAGTAGAATGCAAGTCAAAGAGCTATGACATTCTAATACAGGGGTCTTCAAACTTGGCCCTTTTATGACTTGTGGACTTCAACTCCCAGAATTCCTCAGCCAGGCATGCTGGCTGAGGAATTCTGGGAGTTGAAGTCCACAAGTCATAAAAGGGCCAAGTTTGAAGACCCCTGTTCTAATAGGACCTCTCTTCCAACCTCCTTAAACAATTTAGGGTGTTTGCCATATTTATGAAGAATTTGGGTTGCAGTTTTCCCTAATAGGGCATATTTTGGTGGCAATACATGCATACAGGTAATCCTTGATTTATGACCACAATTGAGCCTGTTATTTTGGTTGTAAGTTATTATGGTTGTTAAGCAGGTCACCATGGGACCATATACAATTTCATAAATATATTTAATAAATATATTTTATATATTAAAAATATGGTCTTAATCTGAAAACTGACTGGTTTCAAATTATCCAAGGTAAATTTACACACTAAGACCAAGATTATATAAAAGTCAAGACCAGAATGCAGGAAGAACTAAGGGTAAATTAGCCTGGGGATGGGAGGGAGGAATAAAACCAAAGAAGAATGCAAATTTCTCCAACCTGGTGCCTTCCATATGTATTGGCATTTAAATTCCTGACTTCCCAGCCAGCAAGACACATACGTTGGAGGTGATCAGAATTGTAATCCAATACATCTGCAGGGTGCTTGGTTGGGAAGGCTGGCTTAAAGCTTTTGGGCCTGAATCCACTTAAAACAATGTTCCCCAATAAAATTCTAATCAGAATAAGCTGTTTTAAAGGAGATATAAACAAGCGAAGAGTTAGTTTCAGGCCCTCTTTAAATGTGATGCTAGGCATATAAAAAAAATGAAAGGAATTCCTCATGTGTAATTTCATGGATCTAATATTATATTTAAATAGGATTATCTCATTTATCCTTGTTTTGTTTTTTTAATAAAAATAAGGCTTATGTTATAAAACTCCATTTCACAAATTACTTATGAAGGTTTGACTTCAAGTTTTACTTGTCCTTGGACTTGTCACTGCTAATTTACCCCTTTCAATGCTGTTTCTTGTGAGCTTGGTGTTTAATCTTTAGCTGAGCTTGGTGAACTTGATGTTTAATCTTGGACTGAGTTTACAACTACTAATGTTAATTAAAAATGCAATAATGGCTCAGATAATGAGTTGTCACTCATGAGACTAGGACATCTGGCCTGAAATGGTGATATTACAATTATGTAAGATTAGATGAGTTATTATTTTTATGTCTTTGAGATCACAAATATATGAAATGTAGGAGTTGGGACTATCATAAAAATATGAAAGTTATTTATATAATTTATAAGCTTCCATCACAACAGTGGATGTTATTCCAAATTATGAGCACTGGTCTCCATTTTTGCCAATGGCACTATGCAGGTATTAGCCAACTTTGACAGAGATCATTCACACAACAGAATTTACCCGGTCTTATCACTCACCATGTATAGCAGGTTCTCCCTTTCTTTGTTTTCCTATGTCAAACTATTTTATTCTGATTATGAATTCACTTCTTGCTTTATTCCCAAGTTTCATATTCTGTGCTTCTCCATTTTTTTATCATTTTTATTATTCCTTTAAATTGTTGGCATGCTTTCTGCAGAATATCAGATGTAAAGTAGGTATGTTTTCTAGCTGGTAATGATGAACCTATTTCTAGAAATCTTGTTTTTCAAAAGTAGCTCAATTGTTATAAGCACTGACATAGAATTTCCTAAGTTCAGATTTTTTTTTCTTTCTCAAAATTCTTCCATTGGGATTAAAGTAGTTTGATTAGAAACAGTGTTCAAGAAAGTTTATAGTTAGCTTCAAAGCAAGCACTGGCAATTCTGGCAGAAAAATGCTACTGTAAAATATAATAATAATCCCAAATTATATTTTCCCCATTGGATTCTTTTATATTAATAGAGCCAGGGCTTAGATTTTCTCCAAGTGCCTTTCCCTTAAATGCAAGATTACATAATCTATAGAGCAGCCCAAAACTATATTTCAGTAGAGCCAAATTGCTCATGATTTTATTATGAGATGAATCTATGCAATTTTTCCTGTCTTTGTTTGAGATTTATTTCCTAACCTCTTCCTTTTGATCCCCAACCCTATTAAGAGAGTCGTGTTGCAAAAGTTTTCACACTGTTATTATTACATAGGGCAAATCGCTGAGTAAGAATAGCTCCAGGATACAAGCAATGTTCAGAGGCTTCATTTCATTTCTGTAAAGTAACTGGAGATTAACACATCTTAATGTTGCCGAGGTTGAAAAACACTAACATAATGCACAATCTCCAATCCATAGAACTCATCTGGCTCCTTAACCACTGAAGTATGAATTCCAGTAGTGTGTTAATGTGCCACCAAATGGTAGCATCCAGAAACCTCCCAAATATTACAACAAATAATATAGTAAATCATCTCCTCCCCATTTTGAAATGTAGGATAAAAGAATGCCCTTTCTTTTCATTTTGTCTTTCTCTTCACAGCTATGCTGAGCAGTAATATTAGTAACTCTACTAAAAAGCAGCTTCTAGACTCTTCTCAGATTGTTGAGAAAAAGTACGTCTGAATGTCTGTCTGAATTACTAGATTTATTTATTTTAAATGTGGGAAAGATTGGAATAGACAGAACAGAACAGAATAACAGAGTTGGAAGGGACCTTGGAGGTCTTCTACTCTGACCCCCTGCTCAGGCAGGAAACCCTGTGCATTTCAGACAAATGGTTGTCCAATCTCTTCTTAAAAGCTTTCAGTGTTGGAGCATTAACAACTTCTGGAGGCAAGTTGTTCAAATGATTAATTATTCTAACTGTCAGGAAATTTCTTAATTCTAGGTTGCTTCTTTCCTTGATTAGTTTCCATCCATTGCTTCTTGTCCTGCCTTCAGCAGTGGTGGGATTTAAATATGTGAACAACCAGTTCTCTGTGTGGATGCTGCTTCCGGAAGTCCATTCTGGCCCTGGGAAACAAAAAATTAGCTACTGGTTCCACCGAAGTGGTGCGAACTGGCTGAATCCCACCACTGGCCTTCAGGTGCTTTGGAGAAGAGCTGACTCCCTCTTCTTTGTGGCAACCCAGTTCCTGCGACTGTTCTTTGTATGTTTTAGCCTCTAGTCCCCTAATTGTCTTTGTTTCTCTTCTCTGCACTCTTTCTAGAGTCTCAACATCTTTTACATCAAGGCAACCAAATAATACCTTCGTAAGTGTGTATTGCCAAGGCATTATAAAGTGGTATTAACATTTCACGTGATCTTGATTCTATCCCTCTGTTAATGCAGCTTAGAACTGTGTTGGCTTTTTTCACAGCTGCAGCTGAGAAATTGGTAAAAGTACAAAAAGTACCAAAAGATGGATTAAATATATGGAAAGCAATAATTTACAAGAGTTTTAAATTCATTTTATTTTAGCACATAAGACTTAAATGAAATAGATTTATTTATTTTTACTGATCCTATCTACTTTTGAAATTACAGGTTATCTTTCCTCTGAGGCAAGCAGCTATGCAGATTTGCTGCTTAGGCTGAATTAAGTTTTATCTCATTTTAGGCTCTTTTAAAATGCACAAGGAATATATTGGCTACAGTTTGATCCAAATCAATGAAAAAAGCACTAGACAGAGACTGAGCTTCTCAACCTCATCATCATCCTATAAAGGTAGGGTATAGGACAGCAGGCAGTAAGTCGAAAGAGAAGCAATGTTGACAGGACAGAGAATGGACTTTAAAATTGTTCTCTTCTGACCATGGATGGACTGGTGTAGCACTTTAACTCAGTAGTGGAGAAACACCCAGAATTAATATATTTAATATATTTAATTTCCTCCTCTCACATTAAATTTTTTTTGGGGAAAGGTTGTAGTGGGTCACACCCCAAGTTTATCGTGCATTTCTACTATCTTCTGGGAGAGCAGTTGCTACAAGAACAAATCTGCTGTCCAAAACCATCATGCCACTGTAATTCTGTGGAAGGATTCAACAAGGGTACAATCTTTTTTAAAGAACCAGACTGCTACAAGTTCTTTTCCTTGAAATCATGACAAGGGAAAATTATCTGGCAGCAATCTGAAGTGTTGTCTGCAGCTAGTGTTGTCTGACAAACTCCCAGAGAGACATGCTGAATAAAGCTTGTTTATGGCTCACAGTCACTTTTATTTTATCTGGCACTAGTTGCAAAAAAAACATTCTCAAAAATCGGTGCATCCTGATCTGTTTCTTGTTTATCTAATAGTAGTTGGAATGGCCCAGTTGGGTGGTTTAAGAAATCAGCCTTGCTTGTTGCGTGTTTACCCTTATAGTTGTTTGATTCTTACAAAGCTCAGTGCTCCTTGACAGCCCCACTAGAGTCTTTCCAACAGCCATAGTCACTGGTTATTTATTAATTCATCCATTTACAAAGCACTGACTGCACATTGACTTCATTGTGCACCAAAGACAATCTCTACATTAAAAGGATTTGAGATCTATTCTGAGGCATTTCCCACAAGCCAAACATGGCCCAAGCATATTTTAGGGTATGTGTGAATTCTTTTTCATGAGTAGCACAATATTTCATTAGTTCTTAAAATAGGGCGATTGGCATGCAGTGAATGTTTCTTTGTTTAATGATAAGCAAATAAAAACTGGCAAAGTTTGTGTTTTCTCTCAGGAGAAAGGAATCAGATGTGGCCCCAGAATCTTTTAGTTTCTTAATATCAAAATACACAGTACTGTATACAGTGTATGATCTGATTACCTTTAAAAAAAAAACAATGTTTACATTAATATACCTTTCTATTCCTTAAAATTCTTTTTCAGAGACCTGTTTGGTGTGTTCTGCCAAATAACAGGAAGGAAATAGCTTCAATGCAAACAACCTGGTCAGAAATTCCTACAGTCTCTGTGGGCTCTTTGAGACTGTTAATCATTCAAGCCTTTTAAATACCTTTTTATTAACCCAGTCTAACGTTCTTAGTTTTAACTCTAATCTTAGTTTTTATTTCTTTATTGTTTTATGCTTTTATTACAACTGTACAACTGTAATCGCAGTGAAAGCCAGTTAGATCTAGTACTTCAAGGTGCTGGACTAGGAGCAGAGAAACATAACTTCTAGCCTTGCCTAGCTGCGCCCTTTCACAAATCCAAGATCAGTTTTAGGCAACCCCCAAACTGCTTTTTGGATAGTTCCAAAATTCCTCAATATTGGACCACCAAAATTCAACAGTGAATTGTCCAAATGACATAATTCTCCCCAATTACTAGGAAAAAATGAAATAAATGTCATGGTTCAGACAGATGAAACTCTTCAAAAGAACTTCGAGGCATTGTTTACCTTAAAGAATCTTTATTTTGAGTAGCATAATATCGGCACTGCAAAATCGAAGCCAAAAACTGAATTCCCCTCCCCTGAGCACATAGTATCAAAGCACAATTCCCTCCTCCAATTAACAGTCATAAATCACATTCCCCAATTAGCTTGAAGCGCGGGCCTCCTCTCCAGTTCTCCAGCCCACCAATTCCTTATCAGCCCTGGTTACAATAACCTTGTTTCTCACGCTAGGCTTAGTGTTGTTATGTCTAGCTGGACTCTCGTTCACATCCCCTCTCCCAGCATCATCTAACTCTAAAAGCAAAAGGTAAAAGATGGCTACATTTCCATCTGTTGTCAATGCAAAAACATCCAATGTTAGCAGTGTTGACAATAAATAAGAAATGCCAATGTTTGTGCCTCTAAACATTTTTTTAAAAAACAAAAAACCTCCACAATCGTTTGCTATATCTATTCACTTGCAAGATGTCATGATGTTAGTACCCCCTCCAAAACACTCTGCGGCCATTGGTAACAGTTCATTACAAAGTATAAAACCCATTACAAAAAGGCTACCCACCTCTGGTTAAGGTGTTTCTATAATATTTAGGAACAATTACCATGCTATTTCCATGGATGGTGTTTTTCTATTCAACCTGTGCTTTGAAACCTTCTGATATTCAAATTTGCACTGCAGCTTGAGCTTAGAAGTTGAATCAAATAACAGAACTAAAATCTTGCCTATGTTAGTTTTTTTAACAGTCTGGATCTGCAAATTCAGTTATTTCCAGTGACTCTCCCAGCTCTTCTTCATTGCCTGACGTTTTAGCCATGCTTGCTAATAATTATACTAAATTTTGCATCTCAGAAGATCCCATCAGTATTGAAATGTTAATATTTTGACAAGTCAATATAAATGACTAAATCCTTTCAGAAGAATATGCAGTTTTGCCCAACTGTGAGCTCACAACCAAAAGGGTCAAAGATATAATTAATGTAGTTAAAGAGTAATAAAACACCAGGCAGTAATAGATTCCTTGCCAAATGTTATAAGAAACCCAACATTTATTGGCTCAATCATTAAAATAAGAGTTTAGTGGAAGGTACTATTTCCAGTATTTTGGCACAAGGAAAAGAGATTCTAACCAAAACCAGGGAAATACTTTACTTTTCTTGGAATCGTATCCACAATCAGGTTTCCTCCTAAACTTAAAAATTAAGAGTTTGCCTCTCTATTTGTAAGATGCCTTGGCAAGATTATTGGCCCTTATATAAATCATAAATGAAATGGCTCCATCTTGACTGGGGTTGGCTGAACAAATGAACCACCGCTATGATCTGAAAATGGTGAAGTGGCAGGAGCAGTAGAGCTTCATGATTGTCCCTCTGAACCCATTTCTCCATCCCTTTGCATGGAACTACATGGGTCACAGAACCTGCCTGGATTTTCTAGCCTTGCTGCCCCTATATACACTACAGGAAGTAGTCCCATTGCTAGTTAGATTTATAACCTATCTCTCAATCAGAAACTCAAGAATACACAATCTTTTCTCCTCCCATACTTCCCCTATACAACAGCAACCCTATAGTTTTGACCAGTGCTTTTTTTGTAAAAAAAAAAAAAAAAGGTGCCGGAACTCACACATGACATACAGCCCACTTTGCCTACCCTACAAGGTTCCATCCAAAAAAGGTGCCGGAACTCCGTTCTGAGCATTCTATGAGAAAAAAAGCCCTGGTTTTGTCACAGAGAAAGTTTCCATGGCTTAGAATAGATTTGAACTTGGGTTTCCCTCTTGAGCAGTGCTAGTGCAACACTCTAGTCCACACTGGCTCTCTGGTAGTAAAGAAACATTCAACTTCCAATCATATACTGTAAGCTGATATACTATATATGATATGCTAGATTGTAAAACTGTTGTATTGCTGAAAATGGATCATATTTTGAAATGCATTTTAATAAGTTCTGATCATTGGTCCTTGTTCTTTTGTACTATTAATCTCTTTTTTCCTCAGATATCATTATTTCTTCCAACATGTTGGAGTGTTCATTCTTTCAAAGTCTAGAATGAATCTCATTACTAGGTATCAGGCAATCACTTATCTTTCCACTACAAAACAGATGCAACATCTCTGCTCTATATTATTGCTACATGTATATTTAGCTTGTAATTATGTTAGAGAATAAGAGGACAAGAGAATCCCATGCACGAAAGAGAACAATTTAGGCCAGCAGATAACAATGTCATCATGGTTTCAGAGTTGGTGTGAACAGTGAAATTGCTTTGATCAATGGAAATTTAATGGCAGGGGCAAATAACCAGAAGCATTCACTGAGTTCAAACCACAGAAGAGTTTATTATTGCTACCTCTAATACAAGAATCTAGTGAACTAATGATCAAAGCTAAATTGCACTAGATAAGGGTCAACAGAATTCACAGGGGGTTGGACTTAGATTTTTTGTGACAATGCAATGACTCTAAACTGATGACATGTTTAACCCCACCTTCCAGTTCAGTCTCTTCTGCTACACTAACTTGGTGCCAAATGATGGGAGTGGTCTTTTGATTTTCCTGGATTTTCAGTGACTCTCTCCACCATCAGTCATTGTAACATTCTGGAAGGCTCGTCTGGAATGGAATGAGAAGGCAGACTTAGTTCTGTTCTAAGTGATGGAAACTGCTTTTACCCTTTGCTGGTTGACAAAGCAAATGCAGAGACATAAGCGGAGGAGATGAGTGCATATAAGAGACAGACCAGCAGAGATCTGTACTTGTCATCCAAGGGTAAATATCTAAGTCAGGATTAAAGAGCTGAAGAGAATTGACTTCTCCTTTATATCCAATGAAGGTATAATGCCTGGAATAAGTAACAGAATGCATGTGTCTGCTAAAAAATAGTAAGGTATTCCAGACAATAAAGAGGTCATTGTAAGTGGAGATGAATGGAACCATCCAGTCTCTTGTTGGCTGACATTAACCCTGGCTTGCAGGAGATGATCAAGAAAGGTCTGGCCAGTTGAGAAGCAGCCATCTTCACAGGAAATCTAGCTTGCTGAGATACTGACAGTTCTGCCATTTTTGTTTTTTTGTTTTTTATTCCCCAGGCAACCCCAGGTGTCTGATTGGGGTTGAAACCATTTGAGAAAGAACCCCACCCACTCTGTGCCCTGCTTCTACCTCCCTTCTTCTATGTAGTCATATAGGAGGATATTTAAAAAGCCAAGATAGTGACCAGGATTGCATCCTCAAAGCCCACCTACCTCATTTCATATGAGACTCATGTGTGATACATGTAAAAAGTGGCAAGACTTTCTTTATACTCACATAAAAATGCAGATTTAATGGAAACCCGGGGAGACATGCAAGCTGCAGACTGCTGAAGAGAAGGACAGGAATATTGAAGGTCAGAAAAAAAATCTGCAAAAAAAAATGGTACTAATTTTTAATATATAAATAATTCCAGGAGACATTATGTGGTTTGGTTTTTTTATAATCACCTTTAAAGTTTAAATGCCTTCATTTTGAGATAACATACTTGCTAACTAAATAAAAATGATTCATTTCCTTTCCTTCAGTTGTATGAGAAAGTGGAATGGAAGAGCTCAGAACTGTACATCCCAAACTATATTTAGTCTATTGGAAAATCAATAATACAGCAGAGAAAACTATTTTCAATCTTCTTGAAAAACCTTCTCAGAACTGTGAAGAACAGTAATGGAAAAGAGGCAAAGGTCTTGGCAATGTCTTTTTAAATTAGCAATAATTTGAAATCAGGTGACACAGCGGCACTGCCCCCTGGTGGCTGGCAATGGATTTTACATGGCACTGCATCATTTTCTAAATGCTTTAAAAAAATATGGGGGGGAGGTGGATTCTGAAAGATGTACCATAAGTCAGAGGTCCCCAACCTTTTGGACACCAGGGACCGGTTACATGGAGAGAGGTTTTTCCGTGGGCCAGAGGGGGCGTGGTTTTGTGTGCTGCCTGCATCCTGTGGATGGGGCTTTCCTTGTTTGTGTGGACCTGTTGCTGGCATGCTGCGGCCTGGTACTGGTCCATGGGCCAGGGGTTGGGGCCCCTTGCCATAAGTAACAGAAAAGATAATCCCAGCCAGCCTCCCTTATAGTTGACATAAAGGGAAAATATGGAAAAGAAGGGCGGGGGAGAAAACAAACTCAGGCTTCAATTCATTTTCATAACAACCATTCAGTAGAAAGAACATTGGGGAAAAGAACCTGGACAAGAGAGGCCCTGAGCAAGAGAATCTGGGTTTCCCACCGCACTCAGGAGGCCTGGGCCCTCTCACCCCTACTAGGAAGAATGATCATAAAAACGATAGCTTTTGCTAGCATTTTTGTCAGATCTGAGGTCCATTCCTCCAGTGCATCAAGGGATTTTCCTTCCAGGGGGGTAGAAATGCGGACATTCACTAGCATTTGCATCAGATTTGAGATCAGATTCCTCCAGTGTAGGGGAGGGTTTCCCCTCCCTGCACTGAGGAGAGGGAAAATCCCTCAGCATGCTGGGGAAACAGACCTCAAATCCAACATGCTCTCCAATTGCAACCTTCCTTGTCATCTTCCCCATTGACTTTCTGGGGAAGCCCACAAAGAAAATTGAAACTGGTGATCACATGATCGCAGGGCACTTGGCAACCAGTCATAGATGCAAACAGGTTGCCAAGCACCTCAGATGTGCTCATGTGACCAGGGGGCACAATGTTTAACTGTTCTAAGGTATTAGAAGACTGGATTACTGGATCCAGACTACTTTTTGAGAAGTTACCTGTGAGATTTATGTCCAGTTTTTTAACAACTATTTTCAGGTTTCTATGACTGTGAATGGTTGTTAAAAAAACTTGTTGTAAATCCTGCAGGTAACTTCTGAACAATTAGGCTGGATCCAGTAATGTTTCACATTTTTTTTATCTGCTTAGACAGGGCAGTAGAGTAAGAACCTCATTTACCTCTAGTAACAAATGCTCTTTCATAAATTTCTTCTCTATCTTGTCAGCTTTAAGATTTGTTTATTCTCTCTCAGCCATTTGATTAAACTTTCCAAACACTACTTCAAGGCAGAAGTATCTGCATGAATGAAGGCGAATATATGTATCTGCTTTCAGACACTTCCTTAAAGGAAATAAAGAGCTAAGTGACATTACCTTAGCAATACCAACTATCTTAACCAATACATACTGATACGGATGGAAAACCATACCTTCCATACTGATTTATGATTATTTGAGTTGAAGTTTAATATAACCGGAAAAATCAGATTGGAAGAGGCTGTTATAGCGTTCAATAAAACTCTTTTAAAATTAGTCTTTTAACTTAAAAGATATATATCCTACCCTTTCTTCCAGGAAGTAAGACCAAGATATATGAAGTCCGCCAATTAAATCCTCATGCTAACTCTTTTAAATAGATTTTCCAAAAGGTAAAAACGTATCAAATGCTACTGAGTGAATCCATTCATTAATCCATTGGTCTACTTTGGCTTCATGGATACATACTTAACTGTCCATTTGTGGTAATTATTCTTTCAGAATATAGGTGTGTTGCTTTGAGATTCTTCTTGGATGTTAATTTCCTGATCTTAAACAGGGTTTGTTTTGAAGTATTTATTTCCTGCCCCCATGTCTGATAAGAGAATTTCAGGGAGCTTACAGTAAATCTATAATGTAACTACTGTATAGCACACAAATAATAACTGAACAAGCAAAAGTGATCCTAGACACGTAACACTAAGCCATAAGTAGGGTCTACAAACCACAATACAACGAATTGCAATGAAACTGATAACATACCAGTTTGATAAATAAGGAATGACCCAGGTTTGCATATCATGTAAAGATGAAGTATAAACTCAAACATTTTGATTAAACTATTAATAGACAATCGGTTTTATATTAGGTTCCATAGAATTGTTGGTTATTATGGCTATGTAACTGTGTGATCATTTCTTAATGATATTAACCGAACTAAATTTCATTACATTTATTTAAAATGACCTTATAGGCAATTATGCATATTGATTTTAATTATGCTTGATTTTAAATATGATTTTATTAATACTATGTGTATCCAGGGCTTTTTTTGTCATAGAACGCACTGGAACAGAGTTCCAGCACCTTTTTTCGATGGATTTTCCAGAGTTGCGTTCTTTTCCTATTGTTTCCCTTCCTATCCTCGTTTGTTTTTGAAAATGCCCCGCTGGCGGTATGGTGTGAGCAGGGTCCCCTCCGGTGCTGTCTGCCTCCTCTAGGGGGAGCCATGAGGCACCGGAGCACCACCGCCAGAGCGTGGCTTGATTGGCTGGGTCAGACCATGTGGTGTGGAAGCCGATGGTGGCGGTGGGAGACACAT
Source organism: Azemiops feae (assembly GCA_023970755.1). NCBI lineage: Eukaryota > Metazoa > Chordata > Lepidosauria > Squamata > Viperidae > Azemiops > Azemiops feae. Next base: position 964,869 of record JALGBA010003986.1, on the reverse strand, counting down.
AAACATGGAGGCCATCTTTCATGAGAGGGTGAGTGAGTCTTTTGCCTTCCCTTACAGAAGGTGGGGTGTGAGGTTAAAAAGAGGTGAAGTGAGAGAAAAGAAAGGCGGCTGGCATAGAAGCTTGCCCGACAGCAAAACTTTGCTGTTTCAGTTCCTTGGGTAGTTCAAAGGCTGGGATGTCTACGAAAATCTCTTTTTAGTCTTTTATACTTTATATTCAAACTGCAGAGGGGAAGAATAAGAATAAAGCCAATGTCTTGTGATTTGGAGGTATTATTTTTAATAATAATATATATTAATTATGTATTGGTCAGATGTAAAGGTAGACCTACAGTATGAGGTTTAATCAGATCTATTTATTAAATTGGGTTTAACTTGAAGGTAAATTAAAAGTAATCTGTTCACTGACAAAAGTTTCAACTTTAATTTGTTTCAAGTCAATATCCATATTAAACTCCAAATGTAAATTTTTCCACCTTGTTTGACAACTTCTTAAAAATAATTCAATCTTTTACAAGCAACCAAATTTTGTTTTATTGGGCCAATTTCATTCCACATAGAAAGTTGACATTTCCACTCATTAAACTAAATGGGTATGCCAATAGTAAATGTCCCAAAAGATTAATAAAATGCCTTCTTGTAATTTAAAGCCACACAGTGCATGGTAACATTAATAGTATTAACTTACTTTGAACAAAATCCTAGTCTTCAAAAATTGAAGGTTGTTTTTTTTTCAACTACAAAGGTAAACCTTGTAGGGTAGGCAAGGCGGGTTGTATGACGTGTGTGAGTTCCGGCACCTTTTTTTTTTTTTTTTTACAAAAAAAGCACTGTGTGTATCTATATTAGATACGATGTTAGAAATATTGTATTCATATAATAAATACTTTGAAAGAGTACTACTTATTTCACATCCTATAGTTTTTCATTAGCATCTGATTGTTTACCATGCAGGATTAGAGAAGCCTTGACTTTACTCAATATACATTCTTATATTCTCAAAGACCTTTGGCTATACATACACAAAAAATGGATTTCAAGGATTGTGTTTAACAAACTTTCACATTTTTATAAGCTGGTAATATCTTGAACTCCAGTTCTATCTCCCATTATTTCATTGGCTGAAGATCAGAGCAAGTTTGATAAAATCCAGAAACTTGTGTTGGCTTTTGTTAAGGAATTCATGAAAGTCTCTTTAAGTCGAGCATCTCCAGGTGTATAAGAGTATGTTTACAGTATTCGTCTGTTGAGCATACAATTCCAGTTTGAAGTTTAAAGCTAAAGGGAAAGAAGACACTGCCATCCTTTCTTATACCTTTAATAAAACTGTATGCCTTTTAATAACATTTGTTAGTTTGAAAAGGTGCTACCAGTATCCTCATAATTTTGGCTACCATCCTAACATACCTGTCCTCCTACAATGCTTCCAAGTGCTAAATATTTACATTTTTATCCTTTTTACTCTAGTTTCCAGACACGCATATTAGAAAGTTCTGTCAAATTGGGGCAAAACTACTATTACTTTAGTCAGGTTTGTCTAGGAAAATATTCATTCACCAGCTTATTAGAGAGTCCCGAGTTAAAATTAGAGTCTCTGCAACTGGAAAGGTTACCTTGTATATTCAATTTAATCCTTAAGCTAGAATGTTGTTCCTATTTCACTGCTTTTTGAGCTACTATGTTGCATGGTGAGTTTCTTCTAATTAAATATACAGTAGCTTGAATGAATTGTTTAAACCAGGGGTGTCAAACTGCCGGCCCACGGGCTGGATGCGTCATGGTGAAACCACGCCCACCCCATTGCCGGCAATGGAAAAAAAGTTGCGACACATCACGACACACCACATGACGTTGTGAGTTTGACACCCCTGGTTTAAACAAACAGAAAATTATGCATGTTGAAATTAAATTAGTTCCATTAGCTCTTCCCACTTATCAATGAAATAAATTCAGTGGAAGACTACCAAGATGATGAGGGAAACTGGAAACTATGTCCAGCAAGGAACAATTTAAGGAATCAGTATGTTTCAGCAGAATAAAACTGAAATATGATAGCAGTTTTTAGATACCTAAAATGTTGTGGAATAAAGAATGGAAGAGATCACTAAATGCCTTGAGGGCAAGACCAGAACCACTGGGTTGAAACTACAGGGAAGTTCTTTGAGTGAGGCATTTTCCCTTTACCTCTTGAAGAGGACTTGATTCACCCCCTCCTCAAAAAGCCATTGCTGGATCCCACCATACTCAACAATTTTCATCCAGTATCTCACATCCCTTTCTTGGGGAAGGTGGTTATACAACAGCTTTAGAGGGCCTTGGAGAAAGCAGATTATCTGGATCCTATTCAATCAAGATTCAGACCTGGGTATGAGACAAAGCCATAATAACCATAATGACACTGTTTAATATTATTGGTTTGCCTGGCTAGTTTATCTGGCTGGGTTATATCTCTGGTTTATATGCTTGGATTTGCATTGACCGAAGGAGCTGGAAAACAAAGTGCCATTTATTCCTGCAGTTAAAATTATCTACAAAAGAAATCTGTTGGAAAATCTACTAGGGGTGATAGGGAGCCAACCACCATTCAGATGTTGCTGAGCTACAACTTCCAATAGCTACAATCAGCATAGTCAATGCTGAAGGATGGCATAGTAATGGCATAGAATCCTCCCTATTGGCTTAATAAGATGTAGAAAACAAGATTTTACCATCATTTTATCCTGAATTTTGTATTGTACAGTATGTTGTCCCTAATACATACAAATCCAGGAATAAAAAACAAGGTATAAAACTCCTATTTTTAGCATTTTTCTATCTCATAGTGCAATCTCGACTTCCAAAGATTATAGATCTATAGGGCTCCTTTTTGGACAAAGCTAAATTGTTGTTTGTTGCTGGTTACTGTAGTATCTCCCTAATTTCTTTGTTCCAAAACACATTGCATTTTCTTGTTCTCGTTGCTAGCATGAGCAACACTTTTAGCTGAAACTATCTGGGGTCTGGTTTCTGTCTGACCAAGAAAGTAGTGAGAATGGAATAAAACCAGAAACAATAACTTTTAAAGATGATTCCATGTGATTTAGGCTTTTATGGCAAAGACCTGGAGTTATTGGCACAGGCATCCCACCAAGAGAGTGTCTTTGACAAATTCTTCCTTGTCTCTTTGGTGAACTTTCAATCCAACTTTCATACATTAACACGTTTGTATTATCTGTGGTGCCGTGGTACTGAAGTTGAATTGTTTTTCAAAGAATAATAATCATTGTTCTTCAGTAGGGCCAAGAGAATCCTGCTGAGAGAGGGGTCAGGACATGTTCAGCCAATAAGACAAACCTCAAGCTGAAAAAGTTGTCATGCTCTCTGGACTGGAATCCGAAAGACTCGTGCATAGACATTATAGCATGTAGCCTTTACACGGCTTCATATCTTGGCTGAGATCAGATTCACAAGCAGACAACCTGATAATGGAAACATCTGAAATCTAAAGCAGATTATCTTTCTAACACAGAGCTTATGGTTGGAAAGGATAGGACAAAACTGTGAAGCATCACGTTCATCTCAAGGGAAGTAATGGGCTGGTTTCATAAGACATGCTAATTTTGAAAGAACATAACCAGCTTCACATAAAATTTGCTATGCAAACAGTCCTGAATATCTAAAGAAACTATCAAGACGATGAAGGTTGAAAATGTGAAGTTGGGAAGAGAGAAGGCTGAGAACCAAGAAGTTTGTTATGTAAATGCTATGAAGGTGGTCATAATAAATAACGTGAGAAAAAAAGCATCGTCCATTGCTTGCATCATAAGGGTGGGGAAAAAGGAACGCAGGATTTAAGTCTTCATTATGCCTAATCCATAGAGCATAATAGAGCATCCATAGAGCACAGGTCAAAATGGACAAGATGGCAAATGTGATGTCACAAGCCAAGCACAATCCCTTTTTCATGTGCATCAACACACATGTACAAAAGGCACTGGACTTGGGTCATGATGCTGTGTCTATCATTTCATATAAATACACTGTGCAGATGTTCCTGTTACCTTAGATGGGTATGAATGGATCGATGGATTGCTAGATCTGGACCTACTGGCCCAGTAGATGCTGTTTTTCTCATGTAGATTGCTGTGACTGCATAAAGACATTTATTCTCACTTTCTTGTGAGAGCACAGAGTTCTAGAAATGATTATTGCAGGCATCTGAGGACACCTTTGGCATACAGAATATTAGATATTTGACATCAAGCTAATTCTGTCTTCCTTAATGTTAAAGCTGCCTAAAGATGCTTCAACATCATACAGGCATTGATTCAGGCTCTCCTTGCACAGAAAAGTTGTTCTCCCCAAATGGTTCCCTGGAGTCAGACTACATCTGTAACCACTGAGATTTGTTCATTTATAGTAGATGCCTTTTGCCACAGTTGTGAAACTGGCCACTGGTTGGTATAATGTATGGATAAATAGAAGCAAGGTTTGAGAATTGGCTTGGCATTAGGGCTGCTGGTGATAAGCCTGCCAAATGGAAGATTAATAAACTAAGTGGATGAATACTGTAGTTAAACCAGATTGCCACAGCCATGGTTGGATTAACATTTCCAGAAACTCAAGGGGACAATGCTCAGAGGCAGTCATTTTCAATGGTAGTACATTTCTCTGCTGCTGTTGCTGCTGCTACTTTGGTGATCTTCCAGAAAAAGCTGAAGACAGAGGTATGTTGCAGTGTACTCCTAGGCCACTGGGAGTTGAGTTCACCCCATGTGAACTACTTACTACATGGAGGGTACTTGGGAAAGAGTGGTTCTGTATACAACGATTGTTCAAATGTTCTCCTATTGTATGTCATTTTCATAAGATGAAGCCATTCTTCTGCCGCTGTGCTAATTGATCAACGTTAAGAAAAGAAAAGCACCTTCAGCTGACTGTTTTAACATCAGTGGATTATTTTTCAGTATCAGTGGGGCTGTCAAAAACTTCTCAGATGCTAAACACACAAGCTGGAAAACCCGTGAGATTTTGAATAGGAAAACTAACAGTGGAACATTAAAAGATTTTAGCTAAATTAAAATCTGATGGCTACTGAACGCCTATATCCTTATATTCAAAGAGCTCAGATACAATAAACAACTTAATTTGAGAGAGAAGCACAAATATAATAATATATAACAGATTCCTCCTTGGCTGATGCTTTGACACTGCAACAAATCCTCAAAAATGGTTCAAGCTAATTTATGGTTGTCTTCACTGCTGTAAAATGTAAAATACTGGAAACAACAACAAAAATACCTAAGAATTGTTGCCTTGCCCCATTTGTCACAAGTCTGAGTTTTTTAAAGAAAGACTTCACATTTTCCACAGAAGAACTAAATAAAATAGATTGTGAGCATAACACGTACACTTCATCTTTATTGCATTTATGGAGATCTTGGTATTCACTGAGCTTGGTGTTCTTGCAAAAATTTCATTACTTACTTATGTAACAATGTCAATACTTTGACATAAAGGAGGGAGGTTTTCAGGCTTTTTATGTGTGGCAACTTGTCATACTTGTCTTGAGTTTATTTGCCTGGTTCTGATTGGTCTCCCTGGCTTGACTGGCTGTATGACTTCATATTAGAGTGTTTCTTTCTACTTTGTTGGTTCCCCCTTATATACTGGTTGCTGGGTGTATGATAAGGATAAGGATATCCCTCCAAATTGTTTGCATCTTTCTTGGGACTTTGTTCTTTAACTAGTTTGTAGACAATGTTTATCTCTATGTGTCAGTTAATGACTCATCTATCAGAATGCCAGGCTTCTAGGAATTGTCTTGTGTTTTTAGACTTGGCTTTATTTAAAATTGGTTTCCAGATGGATTTGTGGTTAAAGCTGACCCTGTGTTCTCTTCTATCTATCCAAGTAGTCCCTTCTCAAATTTTACAACTGCTTTGTATATAGAGATCTGTCACCAAACTGCATTGAGAATACTTTAGATAGAAATCCTTTTTGATATCTGTACCATTAAAGAAATGTCCAACTAAAATATGATTTTGAGGATACACTTTGAAGAACAATAAATTGTGCCTCACTGCAGATGAGCTCTTTGCCCAGATGTGCGGACAGTGCAAAATACGCCATGCTGTATTTGGCTGAAGAACAGAAGAAATTGGCCAAGCACAATCCCAATAAACCTCTGTTTTGGAAAAAGTTCAAAAATTTTGTCCAGACTCATAGTGCTACCTTTCTTCCTGAAATAACAGCTGAAGACAATTTATGTTGTAATGTCATCTCTGATAGTTTGCTTCAACAGTTAATGCATGCATATAGAGATTTAAAATCAGTCTTTCAGTTTAGAATCTTCACTCCATTGCCTTTAAAATATGCATTTTTAGGCAAGGAGGATATAGGGACATCTTTAAAAAAAAACAACTGATGACTAGTATGTTCTGAAAGTCCTAATTGCAAAATGTGTGGAATTTCCGTCTTATAAGCACAGTGTGCTCAGATGCTTTAGGGGGAAAAATTATAGCATATTATGGTGGAAAATATAATGTGAAAATAAGTCAGCAAGACTGAAATTCTTTCCATTAATAGTTTATTAATGTTTTCAATCATACACAGTTAGCAATGTGCAAAACAATAGAATACTACTTATCTAATTGAGTATCTCTCCCACTTTCCCTCTCTCTCTGTCTTGAATCATGTAGTGAAGTCCTACCTCAGTTATGAATAGATGTTAAAAATGCAAATATTCAAAAATCAGTAAGAAAGCAAATCAGTCTCTTGGGTAAAGATGTGCTATAGAAGCTCCTGTAAGGCCACTTTGAGGGCTATTCCCAACATCTGAGGAATGAAGTTGCTTGAATTTGTTTTGAGTTGGACTCCAGTCATGCAAGTCCCATGGAGGAGACTGAGAGATGATCTGCCCAGTTATCTGGGATGATCAGCATGACACATTTGTTGGAAGTTAATTTGCATAGGGTTAAGACTCTGATGCAGGGAATTTACGCCCCAAATAAGGATAAAGCAAAGTTCTATTAAAAAAACTTATGGATAGATTAATGAGCTTCTCTTATGAAAATTGCTGTTTATTGGAATGGAGTAATCTCCCCATAAGTAGACAGAACTTCTGAGAAATTAAAATTACACAAGACAAACTACCAAAACCTTTTTTTTTTAATTTGATGGACAATTTATTGCTTGTTGGAGACATAAAAATAGCACCTCAAGAGAGTGTATTTATTTTTCTGAAAGATATAGATATTTGTCAAGAATACCCATGATTTGGACTTTAAATAATTCAATTATTAAGGTTCATAAAGTAGAGACATTATCAAAGATATTTTCAGATTATAAGTCAGTGAGTTTGGTTTTAAAGTGAAACCCAATTCTTTCAGATGGAAGTTTAATGAAATGCTGTAGCAGAAAAGCAACAGTGGAGGACTGTAAATTTAAAAAGTTTTTTTAAATAATCTTAATAAAGGTACAGATATAAGAATGGTTTGGAATGTAAGCAAAGTTTTCTTGAGAATTACTTTATACTACTTAGCATTGAACTCTAAAGAACAGGCAAGAGAAAGCACAAGCTATTTGGGTAACATAAAAGAATAATTAAAGAAGCTTTAATCTCATCAGCTTTAGCTTCTATGATAACAATTACCTATAGTAGCACTAAGAGAAATGGAAATAAAAATGAATTATGCAAAACAAAACAAAAATTGAGTTTGCAGATAAACCAGGGAAGTGATTGGTTTACAAATTACAAAAATAAAATAAAAAATGATCTTGAAATTACAAAAGAGAGATACTGTAATAACAGATCATGTGGTTATGTAGAATGTATTTGAACAATTTTTTTAAAAAAATATAAAAAACAAGAAATTTGCCTGGAGATGAATATTTAAAAAAATAAAACTTATTGAAAATAACCAAGAAACAGAAACAAATTATGAATTGACCATTAACAATAAGGGAAGTTTACAAAGCTATAAAAAAGCTATTAAAAAAAAAGACTAAAGCAAGAAAGGTGCCTGGATCAGATGGCTTCTTACTCTAAATTCTCTGAGGATAAACTTTTACAAAATAGAATGGATTCTAGACATATTCTATACATATTATCATATATAATAACATAATATTATAATAATTTGTATGCACAAAGATGAAAAGATTTGGCAGTCTGCAATGGAGGAATGGTTGGTCAAGAAGATAGAATTTGGTGTGATGGCCAAGTTGACCTGTTTGATTGGAGAAAAGACAGTGTCTATACTTATTGCTGACCAAAAACCCTTTATGGACTTTGCATACAACAGAAAAAAATGAACTTGTGATCTGTGGTTTTGATAACTAAGCACGATGAATTAGCAAGAAGAGAGTCACAATGCAACTTTAGAGGAAGGAATAAATCTGCAATTGTACTTATAACTGCTGTAAAGAAGTTCGGAAGTCACTTCTTTATATATTTTTTCTTTTCTATTCTTTTTTTTTTCTTTTTAAAATTTAGACTTCTGCAGTACTTTCTGCAGGCATAACATAGGAACAAAAGTCACACCATTTTTCAATCTAGCATAGCCTCTTTCATCTGCTATTTGCCTCTTTAAAAAGAAAAATCAGGCATGTGAATCATGACTATGCATATTCTGTATCATCTACTAAATGGCCTGGTGAATCAATGAGGGTTAGATTTACATGTTTTGAAGACTCAGATTCATAAGCAGCTGGTCCTTCCTATTTCTAGCAGAAACCACCTACATAAGCAGTGAATGCTCCAACACTGGAAGTTTTTAAGAGGAGACTGGACAGCCATTTGTCTGAAGTGGTATAGGGTTTCCTGCCTGAGCAGGGGGTTGGACTAGATGACCTCCAAGGTCCCTTCCAACTTTATTATTATTGTTGTTGTTATTATTATTATTATTATTATTGTTGTTGTTGTTGTTGTTATTAAAAGGCAGAATCTTGTAATAATTACATCAGTTCCAATTGTCCATAGAAATGTTTATTTTAAAAAAAAAAAATAGTTCCCCCCCCCTTTTTTAAAAATAAGACTATTAGTGTTACAATCTAAAATAACTACGCTATCAATCCAAGACATGTCTTTTCAGAAGTAAGTCCTATAGAGTTTTAGTGGGGCTTCTTCCAATGTTCAGGATTACAATCCCAAAATAAGCATTTATGCCACGCCAACAAAAGAATATTTTGGCGTGGAGGGCAATGGACTATCTACTTTGGAACAGATTGATCCTCTCTAAAATCCCACCAGATGCAACCATGTTTGTTTTCTCTTCCCAACAAATTTTACAAAGTAACTTATATTTCCAATTCATTTTCCCTTTTTCTCTAAATTCTTTCATCAAACACATAAGAGAAAAGCACTGCCAAAATGCCTCTGACTGAGTGCAGAGGGTAAAACAGGAGGTTTTGGAAACTAAGCTTGGCTACCTTCTGAGGAGTTCCTTTCATCTCAGAATATTATCAAAGGATGCCAAGTGCATTTCACCACACGAAACACCCATTATTGGGGTAGGGGAGGAGGGGGAGGGAGTGGGTCCCCCTTTGTGTGACATTTTCATGGAATAGGAGTGTAGGCCCCCAACCTTTCTTGCTTTCATCTCTGCAATATTTCATTAGTCAGCGATACAGATGTGCAGCAGATGTGCCTAGGTTATCAGAAAGCAGGTGTTGATGTGCAATAAATTGGGTGATGATTAATAGAAGAGAAGACCTTGGGGGGAAAATGGATGGAGAAAGATTGCAGTTGTATTGTATAATGAAACTTTAACCTTTGCTGTTGCACATAATTCTTTAAGACTGTACAAACTGGCAGAGTTCACAACTCTTTAGCCAAATTGTTGACAGTGGTACTATGTTATCTGGACCTATTAACAGTGGGGAAAGAAGCAGTTTTAACCCTACAGGACAATTGTAAGTCAAACCATTCTTATAGTAAGCTATGTTGTTCAACTCTGACAACCCTAACAATGTCCAAGCACTGTTCGTTTAGTCCTCCAAAAAAAAAAGACAGACAGACAGACAGACTTAGAGAACTGCTAAAATGGAAACTGTTCCATTACAAAACCCACTATGAAGGCTTAGTACCACAGATCATGTGTCCCAAACACTGGCTGGTTGCTCAAACCACATCCACTGCTATTATTCCAGATGCTTACCAATGGAGAAGAAGTCATTGACATAATAAAGTTTTGCCAATACTTTTCCAGAACATGGGCTCAGGGTATACCATGGGATACTTGGAGAAAATGGGCACAGGTTTTATATTTCCCCCGAATTGCGGCTTTTAACTTGGAAAGCCTGGTTGCCTGCTACTAGAAAAATAAGAAACTATCTCTCGATTAAATGGGCTGTATTAACCCAACCAGAGTCTGCGTGGGATAGGAGCATTGGCCAAACATGCATATCTAATTGCAGTAGGACACTCAGGTTTTGAAAGTGCCTTTTTGGACATTTACTACAGCAAATTAATCTTTGCAAGTAAGTGCAAACAATAGACATGGTGGCATCATATTTCTGTGCAATATCCCTGATACTTTCTCAGCAATACAAGACAAGCAATTTTTCTCTGTCTTTTTAAATATATGTTAATCTGTACTCAGTTCTAGACCATATCTGACTACTGAAAACTAAAGCAGCTGTGAAGTAAGAGATCAGTAATAACATCTAAAATTCCTCCCATTTTAACATTAAGTACTATGCTGCTCACGAATAAAAATCCTTTGAGCCAGTAGAGAACAGACTAAAACTCTATGGCAGCTACTGTGCTTTACACTAAAATCTTATGCTCCATTGATTAGACTTTGAGTGTGAAATACAAATGTTTGGAGGACACAGAAACATTGGCTGGGTTCAGGAAACATATTAGACTAGCTTTTAGAGTTTGAATTAGACAATTTGTGGTGCAATGGGAATCCATCATTGTCTTAGCACATTGTACTAGGCCATCATATTAAAGCAGAATATGGGGTAATTTATTGTATTAGGCTCATCATGTTATATGAAGTCAGAATTTGTATATTATTACTCCAGGTGTAAGGGTTGCTGGCATGATGTAGTATCTCAGTCACAGAGTTAAGGAATGGGATCCCTTCAATCATATGCACAACTCAGAAATTTATTTTATAGAATATCAGAAAAGTCTTTCTGCTAAAAATTAACCTCTTCTCCTTACTGGAACTTAGTTAGGTATGGCGGGTATGTAGGTATGTTATTATTATATGATTGTAAACCCAGTGTCTGACTTAATTTGATGCATATGCTCAATGGCTAAGTCAGACAGTTCACCCATCACTACATGGATTCAGGTGAAGGCTTCCTACATTGTTGAGATCTTTTAATTGGAGATTCTGAGTTTCTGCCCTTTCCCTAAATACTGAATCACTGAAACAAGGACAGCTTTCCTTATAAAAGCTGCATTTTCATCTCCATGGAGAGCAAAAGATATTTACTTTTCTCTGGTTACTATTATAGTTTTTTTCCCCCAATATGCTTACCTGACAGATATACTTCTGTTGCCTCTAATTGATCTAAGACAGTTTCTGTCCATGTTTTTTCTTTGTCCTCTCTTCGTTTTTGGTATTCATGTTGGAGCTTCATGCAACGTATTAAAAAGATTTTGAAACACATTTATGATACTGTAATTTCTAAAAACCACAATCCCAGAAATTTACTTTAGGTTAAAAGGGCATTAAGTTAAAGAATGTGGTACTGAAGAGTAGTGCGAACACAGATCGTATTTTTATAGATGATGTACCCAGTGGTGGGATTCAAATATGTGAACAACCGGTTCTCTGTGTGGATGCTGCTTCTGGAAGTCCATTCTGGGCCTGGGCAACAAAAAATTAGCTACTGGTTCTGCCGAACTGGTGCGATCTAGCTAAATCCCACCACTGGATGTACCCTATGTCAGTGGTTCTCAAACTATGGTCCACAGACCTCTAGGGAGCCACGATGCCATCATAGGATGGGGAGGGCATGAAGACTTGAAAAAATGTTCTGATTTAAATCTTGAGTTAACAAAAAAATTTTAAAAGAGTCCGTGGTAGAGAAAAGGTTGAGAACCACTGGTCTATGCTTAAAACTGTACCATGATTTGGTAAATCCAGCTGAATACTGAAACAAGGACAGTCACTATTACTTGGGTGGTGGCAAGGATAATCTGTGGTCAATTTAATTAAAATATGATTTTTTTATCCCTTCCACTACAAAGGGCACAAAACATACCAGAATTTATTCCAAAATAGGAATCCAGATATAGTACAGAATTCAAACATCTGAGCGCTAAGCTGGTTAAGTTTGTTTGGAAAGTTTTGATAATGAAAGAACTGATATGCTATCTTACATGCCCAGCTTTGTTTTAAAAACCTGAAACTATGTAGGAAAAACAAAGAAAAGGATATTTCCTAAGTAAAGTTTTCAGCAGACACTAGCATAATTCTCCTGCTGCCAGAGAGAGAAATACTGGCTTTTCTTTGTGTGTATATTTGTATGTATACATTTCTACCAAACATTTAACACAAAAGAAATATCCCAGCTGGGATTCATCAATGCAAGCTTTTTAATACAACAAGGAATGTTAGGTAAGATGAGCAGCATCAAAATGGTTTCAGATGGCACCAGAAAAAGGCCACCACCCTACTCGGCAGGTAGACTGGGTCAACAACAGAGTTCTTTTTCAACCATCTTAGAACAAAAAGGTGTCTTTCATATTCACTTACATTAGTTCACTTAACAAGCAAATCCATTTTCTATGTTTTTTCTCTCTCTCCCCCTACCCAGGCAGTTTGCTTTGAAGGCTGAAAAGGCAGCAAGAAAAGTCAGCACAGAGCAGTTACAGCACATTCCTCAAGAGACAGCATCCTGGAAAATAAGATGTGTTTGTGTCTGAGTGTGTTTGGCAGGGAAGAAAAAAAACAATCTTGAAAATCCATTTGCAAACTATTGAGAATGAACTTCGGCTATTTAGAAGGAGAGTAGCTAGTGGAAACCCATTAGCAGCCATATCAGGAGATGCTTGCAATGTTTGTTCTGTATTTTTCATAACCCCTTTCAGCCTTGGAAAGCTCTCAAGTGAGGAGGGGGAAATGAATTAACATTCCACATAGAACATGCAATATTGGTCCTAAAAAGGGCATTGCTAGACATCTTTTAACCAAAGAAGGAAGTCTATAGGACCCACCACAGAGACAGAGAGAGAGAAGTCCAAGAAGGGAGAGTCTTAATGCTTCCACAGATGTAAAATGTCACTCTCATGAAACCTGCAACTGTGTATCAAAGACTGGGTTACGGGGTACTGTTTTTTATTCTTTTTATTCTTTGTAAGCAGCCCTGAGTCACTGAGAGTGAGTGGGTAGCTATATAAATCTAAATAAATAGAAAGATCTGGAGAAATTACACCTGACTGGGTGAAGAAAAAAGTGGAAGGAAAATGGAGGGACCTCCTTGGCTAAATTTTGCTAATTTAACTGCAGCTATTTATAACCTGTGCACATAACATAAAAGTGTCAGACCCATTCCTCTTGGCCTTTCTAAGCCTGGCTGCTGGGCATGTTGACTGCAATTACAGGGGTCGTAGTCAAAGATCTCTTGAGAGTATTCTCAGGTAAGAAACACTCAAATATACTTAACAAAGCTATGTATCCCCTTCATTTCTTAGACTGAACAAAGTAACCTGAGTGTTTGCTTCACTTTGCACTGCTCTGGGGCTTTCTCCAACTATGACAAGTGGCAGAGAAGATGTTAAGTTCTGTGAAATACCTTTTCAAAAATAATCAAAGCTGCCGCATATTTCAAAGGTGTTCAACCTGGTGACCCCCCAAGATGTTAGAATGGCAGGTCCTATTTTTCTCATTCTAGGAAAGACTAAAAAGTATTTAACCTAACCTATTAGCAAAAGTAAGGGAAATGGGAAGATATAAAGACTGGAGTCTCTACTACAAATTCCTCTGATGTCCTTTGTCTCAATAATTTCCTCAATTTTGAGGAAGGGGGATCATAGACACCCAAATCCAAGGACACTAATTTCCAAACAAAGATTAAAGAAGCTGCAGTGATTGTGGCCATAATTCAAGACGTGACAGGACAAAAAGAACAATATTCTTATTTTATATTATATATGAGTTAGTGACTCTGTAATAAAGGGACACAAGGCAATCACTTCATAGTTAACTAGCTGGATAGTGATCTGGCATTCATTGAGGATTTCTAAATCTACAGAACCATTCCCTTTCAATCTCTGAATGAAGCCCAAGCCTAGAATATAGAGATATGATAGCAAATAGCCACAGTCCTATCATATACAGGATATTTATCAAGTTTTTTCATTGATCAAGTATCTCTAGTCCAAGCTAATTTGCTGGTATTTTCTAAAATTGAGCCTAGAGACTTATATATGTGCTGCTGTTCCATCCTGTTCTGCTGTATACATGCAAATTTGTTTCCATTAATACAGATTAGAAATTTCCTTTAGTTTGTAGGTAAGATCTGTCATTTCCAAACAAGTAAGAATTCTATAATGGTGCAATGTTATAGAGTTTAGTTATGTTCAGTATTTCTCTAGTCCTCCATAAATTGCAGTACTATATGTAATCTTCCAAAGCCAGAGCAGAACTTTTCAGCCATTGAGAAATGTATTATTATTGTTGTTGTTGTTTGTTATTACTATTGTAGCGGGGCTGGCTGAAAGGCTTTGTGGGAGCCTGCCCGGGGAGAAGGAAGCTCGGACAGCTGCCGTCAGTTTTGGGTGTGGCGGGCGTGGATCGGGCAGAAGGAAAGAAAAAGGAGGAAAGAAAGGGGGTGGGGTGGTTGCTGTTGCTGTTGTCGGGGAGAGACCAGGTGAAGTCGGAGAGGGATCTGAGGTTTTAGCTGATCCCTCTCTTTGAAGGAGAGGGAAGGAGAGAGTGGGAGAGAGTGAGAAGGTGGAATTTTATTGCTTTCTTTCGCAAGGGGGGATATCCTGAGCGGAGGCGAGAGAGAAAGAGAAGAGAGAGAGAGTTGTTGGGGTTACTAAATTCAGATTTTAACAATAAAGAGAAGGGGGGAGGGGTTTTGACGCCGACGAGACCTGGGACTGTGAGTGACGGCAGAAGAGAAGGAGAGGCTGGTCACTACTGCTTTGGGGACTAGCGCCCCCCCCAAACTTTGATTACTGTTACTTATGCAAGTTATAGACATTGTGGGGAGTTGCCCTCGTAGGGTGAGCTGTTACTGCAGAACCCTGACTACCTTCGTTCGTGTTCCCAGCACTGCCTGGAGCCGGGGATTTCCCCACCCCTTTGTTTCCAAACGGTCGCTGTAAAATCATTGACTATTACTGCTGTGACTGCCGGGGGCTGTTAAACACCGCCACGCATTGACTATCGGGGTTAGGGGCTGATCATCTTCGTTCCTGAAAGCCCCCCCTTGACGAGAATCTGCCACCTCCTCACTTCGCGTGAGTTCCCGCTGGAAAAGACACTCTATTAACACCTCAAGAGCGCAGCTGCTGAGCGCGACAGAGGGGAGTGGGGCTGGGAGGACCTGGGCTTTGGCGGCCTCTGAGAGGGTAACGCTATACTATTATTATTAAAGTCCCTAGTCATTAATTAGTTAACTCATGATAAGTTCACTAATGGTAATCAAATAACCGGATGGATAATTCTACAATCACACAATCCAAGTATATCAGTGGTGTCAAACTGGCAGCCCGCAGGCCACACGCACAGGCCACACCCACCCCGGCTCCACAAAGGCAAAAAACATCACGATATGTCACGATACGTCACGTGATACGATCAAGTTTGACACCATGAGTTATATAATCATCCCTCAAACTCAAATTTACATGTGAAAAAGAAATCACAACAGTAATCTTAAACAGATCTATCTGCAGTGTGCTATTGCAGTTTACTTCTGAGCAAAGATCCTGAAAATTGCACTATTAAAGAATCAATGCAAAATGATTTTTTAAAATGTATTTTTATTGAATTTTTTTTTACAGAATAAAAACAATTCAAATTCAAACAAAATAGAAGAAAACAAAGAAAAGTGAATAAGTAACAAAAGAGAAAAGAGGCAAGAAAAAGAAAAGAGATATAAAAGGGAGTTTCCAATCTTTACAGTAGCTGTAAATTCATTCATATTTTATCCTCTCTGGATCTGTGCAAATGACAGTCGCACAATTTAGTTCCAGGATTTTTAATCTTGGCTAGAAGTACAAGTCCCCCTGCCATGGTTGCTTTAAACAATAGCAAGAAATAAACTGTTGTTCACAAATACTACATTATCCTCTTTTTGGTCATACCTGAGCATAGAAAGAGCTTATTTTTTTAAGTACAAGATAATTCTCAATCCCTGCAAGCTAGCAACAGGAATATGACATCATCTGCAGTCATTGAGAAAACTGCAGTTCTCATGCAAAAGTTTTAACAGTTTTGTAATAGGATACAGATCAAGCACATGGACTTATTAAAATGTAATAAATACAATTTTAAGTCATCTGGTACTTATTTTATATGCTGTTCTCCCGCCTTTAAAAAGAAGTTAATATCCTTTTGGATTTTGCTTTCTTGTATAATAAAACAATAATAACAAACCTTCAATAAATAAAAGACAGGAGACATAGCTTGCTGAGAGGTGGTTCAGCAGTGTTGCAGCAATTGAATCAGCTTTTGGATATGGCATTATCAGACTATAACAAAATTTGCAAGCAGATAAAAGGAGATTCTTATTGTTAACTTCCAGGTGAATGTCTTATGTATCTAGCTGTCTTCATATAACTGAAAATTTAACATAGCTGAGAGGTACCAGACTGGTGAGGTTTAAATTGTACCTATGACAAAGATAATCACAAATTGCTACCTATTTTTCAAATCTGAATTTGACAACAGGATGCTTCTCATTTACAGTGTAATATTGTACAGTACTGTATTAGCATAAACTTTTCAGAAGATATTTATGGCCTTATTTATATTCTCTTCTGGAGCTTTGAATTCTTCCAGAGAAACAAAAAATAAATGATTCTACCACCCTCTGTGGGTTAGATTGAGAATTACATCATCTCCCCATCTAGTCTTTTGTTTTTACAGGATATTGCCCATCCATTTATTTAATTACTACGTTGAGTTGTAAGATTTAATTTTTACAAGCAAAATATTTAGAGTTTTTTTTCATTACTTGAAAATCTTTACTTATTTAGAATCTGAGAATCGGAAAGAATTTCAGTCTATCAAATCCAACCATAAGTTGCTTTAATTCTATCTGGATAGTCTACTTAAAAATGTAGGTTTTCCTCTGTCTGTCAGTGTAAAATTTGAATATTGGAAAGCAGGACAAAACTGCGTTTTCCTAATAGCACCAGTGATGTCCAGAAACGGAAGTAAAAGGGCAGACATGGTCTTTTGATCCAAGCTCCACCCCCTTTGTCCATGTCCAGGTAGAAAGGGTCAAGGCTTGGATCTTGGCACCTCCACCCTGCCTCTTTTGATCTCTCACCCATAAACCCTGCTGTAAAGTCATTTATGTTCTCATTATTTTACATTGAGAAAGATATGAATCCTCATTAGATTAAGCATAGAAATTATTTTGAGTTAAATTTTGAGTTAAAGATAAATGAAGAAAAGTAATAGAAAAGTTTACTTTGGCCACCTAATGAGAAGGAAGGACTCACTGGAGAAGAGTCTAATGCTGGGAAAGATTGAGGGCAATAGAAGAAGGGGACGACAGAGAATGAGGTGGCTGGATAGAGTCACTGAAGCAGTAGGCGTGAGCTTAAATGGACTCCAGAAGATGGTAGAGGACAGGAAGGCCTGGAGGAATGTTGTCCATGGGGTCGTGATGGGTCGGACCACAACTTCGCAACTAACAATAGAAAAATTAAAAAGAAATAGAGAAAAAGTAGTGTTGAAGGAAAAGTCTTCATCCTGGTTCATCCAAGCCGGGGATAAATAACATGGCGACTGCTTTAGAAAGAAGGTTGCAGTTTATTGAAGAGCCAGACAGAAAGATGGTTCTGGCAGGAGAGAGAAGACAAAAAAAAGGGCTGAGCACATGTGGGCTGTAGGTTTTTATACCCTCTTAAAGTCTTTTGTTTGGAATAGTTTCCTGTTCCTGTTTTAGGCTTTGTATTTCCTGTGTCACGTATTCTGACCTGAGTTTGGATGTGCCCTTTAGCCTTTGTGAGTTAATCCTACCATGTTCTGTCTCAGGTGGGGTATGCAGATTTTAGGTCTTTGTCTTCATGATCTCCTAGCTGGGGCCTTTCTGATGGTTTACATCTGCATTTGTACAGAGCTGGCTTCTGCTTGGGACAGAGAGACTTGGGGGCAGGGTTGGTTTCTGCTTTTAAAAATCCTTTTGAGGAAATATATTTTCTGCCCTTTTAATATTTCCTTCTCTGGGGGGCTGACTTCCCTCAGTAGAAAAGGAAAAAGAAAAAAGAATGTAGTGGCTTTGTCTTCTTTATAGCAGTTATAGATACATTTATATTTTGTTGCATTTATAGGTACATTTATATTTTGCCCTAAGTTCAGATCTAAATTTTCCTCTTTCCTTTTTAATCGTCAAACCCATAAATCATCAATCCATTTTTTCTTTTTTCAGCAAAAAGTCCTTATGGGGTTAACAGTTTTCATTCATCTTGATGAAGAGAATTTGCTTAAAAACTCTTTCCATGGGGAAGAGAATTTCACCGATGGAATGCAAAATTATTCCATTTGTTTAGCTATGAGGTCTCTAAGTGATGTGTGTGAATATTCTGTATTCCCCTATATAATCTCTCGCCGACAATCTGCAACGTCCCAACCTCGCCGAAAACTTCCTAAGTATAGATTTAGAATTCGACCCGCCCCCAAAAATCATTCCACAGCACGCTTGTTTGAATGTGCCTCCTTCGATATAAATGATTCGACTGCCAGCCATTCAGCGGACGCCACATCCTTTCTGAAGCTCCACCCAATACCAAAGCCACCGTATTGGAGCGTACCATTCGTGCTAACGAAGGGGAAATGAGCAGCAGAGCCAAAGTTCACATTCTTTAAACTGAGATCCACTTCCACAGGTTGAAAGGAACAAATCGATCTGTCTTATCCAAATATGAGTCCTGCTCTTTAAGAGCAAGAGTTACGTTGTGCTAAAATGGTATGTTCCAGAGCTCCGGGCGGAAGTGAGGTCTTCCCTTGGTGTGCAGGCGAGGGGGAAAATGGCGGCCCCGGGTAAGGAGTTTGGTGAGGTGGTGACGGCGTGGAAACGGATTGTTGCTTTTGCAGTCCTGCTTAGGGAGGGCGGGTAGAGGACTCCTTTCTGAAGTCTGGGGTGTGAGTTTCCCCTGAAGGAATTTGGGAACAGTCCTTGGCACGATCAGAATGAATCTTACCTATCATGTCAAGGCTGACATAAAAAGCTTCACCTGCTGAATTTCCTACCTGTCAAGCAGTTGATGAAAATAAAGGAGCCTTGTTTGGAGCGATCGTGGTTATTTAAATCAAAAGAGAATTGTATGCGTTCCTTAAACTTACTCTAAATAGAGCTGAGCCTCTTCGCTATTGTAGCATTAACTGAACAGGCTTGATACTGTAAAGGCTTTTATTTCCCTACGCTTTTATCCTATACATTTTTATTTTATGTTCATTGATGCTCTCTACCAGGTAATTATGCTTAGGTAATTATGTACTTTAATCTCCATATCAGTATGTGGAAGTAAATTTAATCTGGTTCAAAAAAAAACCACATTCTTGAATATAATTGCATTAAAAGATTGTAATAATTTCAGCCTTCAATACTACCTGGGTTCTGCCACTTTCTCTTGCACATGGTCAATCTCTGTACAGTTAAAGAAGGACAAAAAGATTGGGGTTAAATAGCTTGAAAGGTTGTATGGATTCATTTCCATTTTGTAATGGTGTGAATGTGGAATTGGAAGATAATTGAGTCTGATGGTCATTCTAAATTAATGGGAAGCTACTTGTGTTTGAAGGAGAATAGTATCATCTATTTTCAGTCCTGTGACAAACTTTTGTAATGTCAGTGTCACATCTGAATGGCTATGCATATGCTAGTTCCACATCTTGTGTTTTACAAGCAACTTTGCACTATAGGTGGCAGGAAATTGATTGCAAGTGAGATAAAACAACTCCCCATCTGTCCCCTTTCAGCCAATTATTTGCATTTTGATTTGGGCTAATAATAGCATTGTTGTCTTTGTTTCATTCCAAGCTATTTAAAAGAATACAAATATTTTTTTAAACAAATCAACTTTAATATTTGCAAATATATTCCTTGTTATGTTAGAAAGATAGCCTGTTTTAATAAAACATGTTAAAAGAATGTTCTGAAAGTAGAAATCAATCAAATTGATTTCTTTAATATGTTTTTGACTGTAATACATTTTCTTCTTGTGCTGAGGATAGTGGAATCGTGTAATGATCCAACTAGATAAAATTATTCAAAAACTAACATATACACTTCACAAAGATATTTACAGGCATTTATTTTTCTCCTTTTTTCAGGATATCTCACATTTTTCATTTTGGTCTTAATATCTGTGGACAAGATCATAGCCTTGACTCCTAGTCATTATCTCACACTACATGATGTTCAGAGGTTACAAATCTCTTTGAATCGTCCATTTACTGATTTGGAAGGAAGTTATTATACCATTGTAGGATTGAATCAATTAGGTGGGAAAGTGGCTGATGAAAAGGTAAGGACATATCTTTGGGGCATTCAGAATATTGATGAATTCATGATGAATGAGCTGATTATATGCACATAAATTACTGTAAGTCAGCATAATTTTTGCCATTTGCTCTGGGCAAGTAATATTTCTTTCAGGTGTACAAATATCATGTACTTCCCATATCCTTAGCTTTGCTGTCTATGAATCATTCCCTGGAGTTTTCCCTGAACATTTAATGTAAGACTAGAAACAAAGTTGACTTGTTGATTTCAGGCAAAAGAGCTGAAAATTGCTCTCTGACAATACTGTACAACAAAAGGACAAATCAAGAAAAATAATCAGTTCTCATAATGCATTCAGGAGAGTTCTTGTACAAAAATTTTTCTTAAGACTTAAGAATTCTTACCTGGAATTATTTATGTTTTAGCCTTATTCTATTTGTTATTTTTATATAAATCCCAATAAATTATTGAGTTTTATTGCAAGGATCTTTAACATGTATGGAATAGCATCAATAAGCTTTATATTAATGTCTCTACTTCTGGGGGAAGATCATGGGAGAGAAATTAAATTTGACAAAAACCCAATTATGGGTGTAAGAGAAGCAATGAAACCTAAATAAATGTTTATTCCTTTGTATCAGGCAATTGCTTATTTTGAATTCTTCTTAAAACCATTGACTAATCTATACCTGAACCCTTTCTGTTAACACTTTAGGTAATAGAGAAGAAATTATGATAATGTAATTTATTATTCACCCATAAAATATATTTTTTCATTTATTTCAGACTTATTTTTCTAGCTTCTGTGAGTTGAATTACCTGTTTTTTTATTCATCAGTCTCATTCTCAATGACCTTACATCACAACCTTATAAGAGTGGGGTACAGAAAAATAAGAATGTAACCTTGTTCATATGCTGAGCATCTTACTTCTTAATCTTTATAAGGCAAAAGCAAGAAAATCTAGAAGTAGCCAATGTATACTTATAAAAGAACTGTATTGTAATTAACAATATGTTTTTTTAGGGAGATTAAGGTTCAAAACCCAGTTCAACCATAATACTCAACAGATGAAATTGAATGGTTGTTGAAGACCATGGTAGTAAAAACTCAGATGCGCTGGTGTCCTTGTTGGTTTTGGAACCAACATAACCTGTTATATACTATTTTATACCATCCCAATTTAGGACAATTAGGAATGGACTATGTATTGATTATTTTTAAAATGGTATGAATCTGCCTTATATTGAGTCAGAATAGTGTTCAGTTTATCAGTATTGTCTATATTGGTAATGGCTCTTCACTTCTTCACATGATTTTTCTGGAAATAATAGAAATTAAAACATATTCTTGCAGAATATATTCCCTGCTGGACTAATGCCTGTTCCTACTGCTCATATCTTCTTCAAAATATTTTAATCCAGCTATATGTATTTTGTTATTTCAGACAGATAATTTCTGCTTGAGTTTGAACATCTTTCATTCTTTCTGGACTTAGCAATAGAGTTCCTCCAATAGATGGTGCTAACACTTCACCTGCTGGCAATTCGCAGTCTGTATCAGTTACTTTAATTAAACCCACAGAAAAGTCTCAGCGTGCTTGATTATGTCTGGCTTGGAAGCCACACAGGGTTAGGGTATTTAGTATTTGGATGAGAGACCTCCAAGGAAAACCAGATTACAGACTGTATGGGAAACTTCTCAAAAGTTTGTAATGGTGAATCACTTCTATGTGGCTACCCAAGGAGCAATATGGACAATGTATCAGTAAAGTCACCAGGAATTGAACTCAAATTGAAAGAGTGTATTTTTTTTATTTGATAAATATCCATCTTTGATTTACTGTAATTGCCTTGAGGCTACCACTTATAGCAGGGGTGTCAAACTGCCGGCCCGCAGACCAGACGCGTCATCCGGAAGCCGCGCCCACCCCATTGCTGGCAATGGCGAAACTGTCCCGATACGTTGCACGACGTCACGTGACGTCGCGAGTTTGACATGTCTGACTTATAAGAACTAGAAAATGCCTTCCTCCTTCACATCCAGTGTTATTTTATGATATCTTCCTAAATCAGGTACTCCATGTTTCACAGCATTTATGTTGTGCACTGAAAATATTCTATAGATGCCTCTGTTTGCTTCCATAGGTAAAAAGCCTCATGTCTTTGAGAATGGAGGAGCAAAACAGCCTGTAATATAAGCAAGAAAAGGAATAGAATAGGAACTTACCTTTTTGTTGTTGTTGTTATTGTAGTGGAGGGAGATACATAAATTATGAGCTATCTTTTACCAGATCTCACTGTTGTATGTCTAGCCTGGTATTGGTTAATCTTTGTACAAAATCTATATCGGAAAGATTTTTCCTGGTAAATAACTGGGAACGTTACAATTAGCATATGCTAATAGCCTTAATTATTTAAGTCCACTTTTTTTCTTAATAGGCTGCTTGCAATTTTATAAAATCTAAATTGGACCCCAATAGTATTGATTCCCTCTTCTATGCTGCACAGGGAAGTCAGACACTGGCTGGATGTGAGGTAAGTTCAGTTTTGTTTCCATCTGTTTGACTTATGGTTAATTTGACAACAGCTGTTTCCAAGACATCTCTTTGCAGGCTAAAATAAGCAGTTATTTGGGGTTATATTAAATAACACTATAGCAGAAGGCAGATTGTTTAACCTGTTTTAAGCAATGTGACAGTGCAAATTAAACCACAAGGGCTTCAAAATGAAGTTAGGCATAATTTTGTTCTATGTTGGATACAGTTTCTATATTGGATACAGTTTCTATTTATGTAGCTAATATTCTTATAGTTGACTTTCTGAGTAAGCTGAAAGTGACTTATGTGTTTCTGGATGATTTTTAACTAAGCTGTTTATGAAAAGAAATTATGATATGCTTTCAATTTATAGGAGGGCAGTTTACTGGTTTCTGATTTTTGCAGAACTAGTGCTGTTTCTTGAGTGATGTAGTTTGTGATTTCCAGATTTTATCCATTCTGCTCATTGAATCATTGATCAAGCTTAAGTACTAGCCTTAAAGCAGAATTTGCTGTGACTTTAGACTGCCAGTATAACATGTAGTGCACCATAATTGGAACATGTCTTTTCAAGATATTTCATTTAATCATCTGTATGAACATCAGTCTCAATTTTCTCTGTACTGTTCATTTATAGAGGACAGTATCATTAGGTTTTGAAGAACCTAAGGGTTTATGTATGATGTAAACAGTAGTATAAATAGAAGTTTCTGGGTTCAATCCCTAGTCCTCCAGTTAAAGAGTTCACATAAAGTTAATGCGAAAGACTTTTACCTGAAATTCAGGAGTTGTATATCAGAATAGACAGTACTGTGCCTAATAGTCTGGTTTGGCTTTTTTTTCTGAACTTGAAGGAGTTTGAAGACTTGACTTCCATCAAGAAGCAATTATTAGCTATAATGCTAAACATTTACGGCAATGATTTATGTATACTGCATTTAGTGTATTATTCCTAGATTGCGATTTCAAATGAAACCAGGGAATTGCTACTTGAAGCTATCAGTGAAGATTCTTCAATTACCCAGATTTATCATGCTGTTGGAGCCCTGAATGGTTTGGGGCTTCCTCTTGCTTCCCAAGAAGCCCTGACTGCACTCACTTCTCGTCTTAGCAAAGAAGAAAACATCTTGGCGTAAGTGTTTATCTTGAGGATCATTCAGAGAAACGTATGGAATGCCAAGGCTAGACTGCTGTGTTATTTACTTCTGCATTTTAGTTTTTTGCCTTAAGTTGATGAACTGAGTTATTCAACAAGATCTAGTTACTGACACTTATGTAACTTATGCCTCATGGCTTATGAGCCATAAGCATGGAACAGAATTGGGAATATGATTAGATTACTGTATATTGAAGCTTTTTGGATTGATGAACTTCTGACTTAGCTATTCATAGAAATGTTAATGATCACCCCTGAATGTTAGAATTTGGTCACCACTGCAGTTTCATTTCTAGTCTAGGGAAATAAAGTTGACCTTAATCAAATCATACGACTTTTTAATACATCTTATTTTATGCAAAACTTTTTACCGTATGAATCTCAATTTGTTGGTGCTATTTTTAATATATATTCCTGTTTCATACTTCTGACATCAATCTGCTCATAATTGGTAGGATCGTGTATTATAGTATTCTCCCCACATCAAGGTTTCTGTTCTTTCAGAACAATTCAGGCGTTGCAGACTGCATCCTATTTATCCCAGCAGGCAGATTTAAGAAGCATTGTGGAAGAAATAGAGGTTTGTTTTAGATTTTTTTTTGTTATAATATGCCCTTCTGTTTTGTTCTCGTGTAACTTAACCATATGAAATAAAATTTATCAAACCATTTTTTAAAAAAGTGTAACTATATTTTAAATATCAACAATATTCTAAAAGCGGTAAAGGAATAAATGGCACTCCACTTCTCTCAAGTCCCAAATTCTTGGTAGAATAAAGATTAAAAGAGTAATATTTAGGTATTCCATAACAGTAGAGTGAGTACATAACAGGCCTTGTTGCTGACAAATGAAAATGCTTCTCTTCCCCCAAAAAAGTAACCTGGAGTTTACATTTTGTCTTTCTGCAATATTAATTTTGGTCTGAAGAAATAAATAATTTCCTATGGTAGAACTAATATAGGAAGTTCTGTTGACTCTAAGTTCATCTTTTCATGAATCCATGCCACTAGATCAAAAGGTTGACGATTTTTTGTGATTAAGAGCTATATTTCAAGGAAGTGGGGATACTTATTAGTAATAGCTAGTGTCAGAAGGGGGCAAAAAGAGGTCAAACTTTCCTTTTCTCTGTCTTTCCATTATCCATATTTAACGATTTTTGCCCTCTCACTCACACAAAGTTCATCCATTACAGAGTTAGGGTGGTTTGAGGCTGTTGCTGTCATGTCCTCCTAGTCACAGTTCCCACTATGCAGATTTTCTTGCTTTACTCCCATTTAATGTTCAGGTTGTTTTCTGTACTGAGTTCTGTTCATTCACTGGAATTGGAGTATCCTTTTCTCCATTAGACACTCCCAGACTAGATATGAAAGAAGAACCCAAGATTAGTAAGGGGTAAAAGAAAAAAGGTAGCAAAACTCCTGGGTATGGAAGGACATGCTGTACATTAAATGGATGAGATAGATATAAAATTATTTGTTGTTGTCGTTTCGTAGGATCTTGTTGCACGCTTGGATGATCTAGGAGGAGTGTACCTACAATTTGAAGAAGGGCTTGAAGCAACCGCATTATTTGTAGCTGCCACTTACAGACTCTCAGATCATGTTGGCACTGAGCCGGCAGTAAAAGAAGTAGGTAACTTTTGGAACATGCTATTGTAATGGTTTAGAATAAAGAACTACAAAGTCAAAACTGAATTTGGACTATTGCAAGATGTGAATGGGTTTATAAACTAGTAATAATTTCTATTTAACTATCTGGGTTTTGGTTGTGTGACAATGAAATGTCAGTTTTTAATGCCAATATCAAAGCAGAATGGTGTTTTAACAATGCAGAGCTCATCTGCACTTCCCCCCCCCCAAATACTATTGCTAGCACTATGATATTGAAATGCTGGTAGTCCTTGCTTAACTTAAGGTCTAGTTGCTTAGCTCAAAGTTACAATATACCTCCCCGGAGCTACTTACAACCCAATTTCAAAGTTACAACAGACACAACACACATACCCTGCGTGGTCATATGATTATATTTTGGCTGTTTGGCAACCGGCTCACATTGATGATCCTTTTCCGCATCCCATGGTCATGTGGCCTCAATTTTCAGCATTCAGCATTTCAGTTCCAGCAAAAAACATTAAGATGGCAGTGTAAATACCTAACAGCCCCTAGGTATTGGCCTCAAGATACATGGTACTGGCTGCATCTTAAATCCTTCCTCTTGTTCTTGCTTCTTGCATGAAAAGAGGAGAAAAATAATTCTGTTAAGCTCTGCACTTAATACAAATAGCTTATTTCTATGTGCTTACCTTAATTGTGAAGTTAAATAATGTTAGCATCATATATGGAAAAACTGCTACAGTCACTGGGAGTTGAGTCATGGCAACTAGATTTTTTTTTCTTTTTGGTTTAAAACAGCAAAATGTTTCAAACCAAAAAGAAAAGAAGTCCAATTGCCATGACTCAACTTCCAGACAACTCTATCTGGATGACTGAGAATCTTCATCAACATATGGCTTCAGTGACCATTTAGGGCCCTCCTGCATCTTTAAAACATAAAGCAATCAGATAAAAACTGTGTACATATGCAAGAGTTTCAAATAAGGATATCAAATGTTTATTATCTGTAGGTGACCACTGAAAAGTTATACAGTTTATAAAACTGACATAAAGATACAAGTTTTAAGTTTTATGGGAAAGTCAACAATTAGGGAAAACCAGAAAATGCTTGTAATCTGTAGGAATACTGAGTTATTCTGGCTCAAATGTCAGGTGTGATTAGGCTACCCACAATGACAAGATGGAAACAGTTAATTTAACAAATTGAAAGAAAAAATAAATACATTTCAGGTAAAGGCATTAATTAATGAACATCAGATGACCTCATAATGTGGAGAAAGACTGAAGTTACTTATGAAACATTTTAATGTCATCTTCTAAGATAATATCTTTTGTCTTGACAGTTAAGAGCTAATCACAAAATTGTGTTTCACTGAACTGAAAATATAATTAGCACCTATTATTTCCAATTAGTATTGGGAATGTGTAATGGACTAGAAAGGTCTCAAGTCTATTTCCTCTTTTTAAGAATTGCAGCAAAAGCAACACTTTCTAAATCACATTCTTTAAACAGTACCCAGGTGAATCTGAAATGATGTGTTACAGGCTGCTTGTCATAAAGTGCTTTTAAAAATTCCAAAGTCTCAAATTGGTCCAATTAAAATTAATTATTTGGTGTGAGTTATGCATTGTGTTGTCAGGAACTCTTTTGAGATTTTTTATATATATAAATTGTGTTAACAGATTCTATTTCATTGAAAAATGTAAAACTGCTAGGTTTTTTTGTAATTTAATAAGGCTGTGCCTATTTATATGGGCATGCTTTTACATCATTCCTCATAAAGAATTTAGTTCGACAAATTTTCAAACCACCCTCAATGCTTTTAATGAAATGTGAAGCTTTAATTGGGTACCTAAAATGGAGGTCAAAATAATCTCTCTAGCTTTCCTTTATAACAAGAACAACAACAATAACTAAAATCTCTTTGAAGAATATGGACAAATAGTATTCAAAATTAGTAACACTCTCTTCACGAAAGGTTCACAAATCTTTTCCTTACAGTTTTTTTTAAAATGTCGCAAAAGTCATGACTATGCCCTATGCAAACCTTGTCTCTCAACAGCTGTTTTGAGACATGCCAGGTAATTGGTCCTCTTATCTGATTGCCCTTTCCCTTTCTGATTTAGATTTACATGATAAACTCTGTCCTTTTGAGTAGGTGTTTATCCCATTGAGGGTTTAAAATATTCATTGAGGTAATTGCCACAGTACTATTAGAAGTCTATTATAAATCCATTTTAAAGTTGCTGTTGACTGTGCAAGGTATTGTCATATTTTCTGGTTAACCATTTATGTAAAAATATTGAAATATTGACAGTGACCCTGGCCTATTACATAAAAGTTTTACCTTTGATTATCAATTCTACACAAATCATGTTTTTATAAAAGGTAACCAAACATCTGATAATATTATGTGCCTGCTAAAGTAAAGTCTCATATACTTTCTATATGCCCCACGGTTTCTATGGATATTAGTAATAATTTGGATTTCAGCTGTTGCTTGAATCTTTTGAATATCCAGGAATAGTAATTCTAATGAAAATTCATTTGTAAATGTTATATGTCAAAGTTTTAATCTCAGATAAAAATAGATAAAATAGATTATTAAAATCTACTAAATTATAAAAATGAATATTACTTCTAGATTGATTTACTAAGTACGCCTGTAATAACTACTTTACATTATTTTCAGTGAATTGATAAAATATTAAGGCATTCATTTTTCAGAAGGATAATTCCTAGATTTTCTAAATTAAATCTATTATTAAGATAGAGTTTAAATTTCCTGATTTTCAGCTCTGTCACTGGGTTTCTCTTTAAACCACTCCGTCTTATTGTTTTGGATTATTCTTTTTGTGTATGTGTCTTCAAGACAGTCTTCATTTTTAGACACTACCTGAACTTGTCCCTATATTTTTCTTAGCAAACTTTAAGTTAAAAATGTAAACACAGTAATGAATTATATGCCAAAAACATGGAAGTTACTACTACTGAAGAATTATAGATTTTTTTTTAACGTAAGGGACAACACCCCCCCCCCCCAAAATTATTTTTCAGTATATTCTTAGACTGATACTGGTTCATCAGTTTATGCTTGTTTTCTGTTTATGAACTAGCTCTCTCTCAAGGTAATGGAAAGACTGATCAATAATATTTCATGTAATCAAGATTTAATGGTATGTTTAAAAATTTGCTTGAATAATCTGCTGTATATAGTGTAATCGCTTATTATTTTTCCCCTAGTTCCTTTCTTTTTGTATCTTAAAACAATAAAAAGCTCAAGCCAACTTAACTTTTGGTTCTTTATTATTTTTTTATTTTCAGGATCAGCTCATCCAGCTGGTGAATGCAGTTTTCAGCAAGAAAAACTTTGAGATTCTTTCCGAAGCATTCAGTGTGGCTTGTGCTGCAGCCTCCCTTTCCCAGAATCGTTTCCATTTGCCGGTCATTGCTGTGACTGAGGGACCTGCTGCAGTCTCTCACCATCAGCCAATACTCACGGTCAGTGGCTGCACCGAGAGTGTCTTAATGCCTGAAGTAGAAAGTGAAAATATTTGCATTGGGAAGATAATACTAAATCTGGTTCTTAAAGCAGAAATGGCTGACATTTTCAGGAACCAGTCTATCCTCTGATAATGAACTGGGAACTCAAAATTAATTTCAGAGTATTTTATAGAATGCATATTATAAAATGCCAAGCTGTATACATGAAGCAGCCTGGAAGGGCATTTTCATATCTCGGAAATTACATTAAAAAAGAGAGAGAGAGAGGCTTTAAAATATAGTAAGTCTCTCCCATATAACTATTGTTTTCCCCCTCTGGAGTTAAACTGAGCAGAATCTTATGGATTGAACTGACTAGGAAAGCCACTCAGAAGCAAGTAAAATTGACTTGAGCTGTACCCTGCTTACAGATCAATGCCTGGTGATCAGTAAAAAACCATAGCATCATAGTATGATAAATGATTCCAGGTATAAACTCAGAAGCCTGTTAATGGATTGTTAATTAATAGATGTAAATGGAGTCCTTTAGAATTCCTCCTTTGAGTAGGCTAGGAATAGACAGCAGTAGCTCTCCCACTCCTTTTAAATTTGAATTCCCAGAAACCCAGACAGAATGACCAATGCTAGGAGTTACATATCCCACCGTTGAAGAAATACAGTTGATATTTTAGGCTTGCTGCTCTAAAACAACTCCTGCATATTAATTTTAAGTGCTTTCCTAAATGAGAAGAGGTTAGAGGCTAATAAACCACCTGGGTCAAGATGTCCCACAATGGGGTGGCTATTACTGAGAAGGTCTACCTTCTATTCAATCTAGGGTGGTTTTAGGTGTCCATCTATTTTTGTAATGGTTGTTAGTTATTATATATTGGCTTATTCTAGATTCTTTTGGTTTGCTCATGTCCATTCTTTAATATTGATTTAGATTGGTGTAGTTTATATATCTTGTAAAATTAATAATATTTATTACTCATAAAAACATTATTGTAAATTTTAAAAGCTCCTCTCAACCCAGGTTTTCCCAGAGCAATTTGGATAAAAATACCAAACCAGTAAATTTAAGAAGGAATATTATCTTCTTTGAATAAACTAGGGTTGGGGCAATCAGCTGTACCAGAAGTGATCTGCAGTGTTAATAATGCATTGTTATACAACAATGGACCATGAAGCAAAATAAGAAAGCAGCTGTCAGCCTCATCACCCATTTTGTAGGTTATATCTAAGCTGTCAGAGATATATTGTTAAAGGCTAGGAGCATCACAGTTTCTGGGCCTTTGCCCATTACAAAGACATTCCTGGCAGTTCAAGCAATGTGAAGTAGAGGCTGGTAACTGCATGAAGAGGCAGGCAGATAGATCAGAAAACTGTTGATCCTCTATGTTTCCACATGTTCTACATTGACAGAGAAAACTCTATAGAGTGGAGCTGCACTGTTTTATTGCTATCAGACATTATACCAAGGTCTGAGTTTCTTGGTAGCTGGTAATTTCTTAAAGATGTGATACATGAAGAGCCAGTTTGGTCTAGTGGTTAAGGCACCAGGCTTTAAAACAGAAGACTGAATTTTAGTCCTACTTTAGACATGAAAGCCAGCTGGGTGACTTTGGGCCAGTCACACTCTTTCAGCCCAACTCACCTCTCAGGGTTGTGGTTGTGGGAAAAAAAATAGGAGGAGGAAGGAGTGTTAGATAATGTTTGCTGCCTTGAGTTATTTTTAAAGGTGGGATAAAGTCAAAAAATACGTCATGTGGAAGCTAGCTTTCTTTTCCCATTTCATCACAGAGAAAACTTTGAAGTACACAGAATGCTTGGAACTATGGATAAGATGGGGTGAGAGAATGAAGCTGAGCTGTTTCAGAGAAATAAAAATACATGGAAAATTGAATTATGTATCTCGCCCTGCGTAAATTGTGTTACAGTCTTGAGGTACAACATATCCTCTTAGTTGATGGATAAGTGGAAAAGGAGTATTTTTAAAGACAGGCCATACTTAGGTTATAGTATATGATGCAGTATAAATTTAAATAACAAGAATGAAAGCTATAACAAGGCATTAATTAGATGTAGTTTTTGGAAGATGCCTAGAAATGTATCTGAAGCAAAACAAACAGAAGATTGTCAGGAGTTCTTTATAGCTTTACCTTTTCCTGGAATTTGTTATTTAGCTGATAGTTTTCATATATGAGGAAGAAATAATTTTACAAATCTTTTACATTCTTTAGCTTAAAGTGACAAATGTGATGTCACAGCCACTAACTCAAGCAACTGTAACCTTGGATCATGTAAAGTCTGTTGCAACTAAAGCCACAGTCCTTCAGCAGTCTACTTTTTCTCTGTCTGGGTAAGCAGAATATTGTTATTCAAAACCTTTCTTCTTCATCTTAAGTTTGGAAGATTCCCATTCTTCCCAAGAATGTGGAAAGAATGCAGAGATTGAAAATAGATATGGATCCAGTGATGCTCATGGATAGCTCAGCCTTTTTGACATTTGGAATTCATAGTTTTTCTATCCAAATAGTATCTTGTGACTTCATTTTGTTTCTTTGGTAACAAAGAACCACTATTATAAGCAAGTGCATCCTGCTTCTGGCGTTTTTAATCATTGCTATGTATATGGGCATCAATTTCCTGCAATTTTACAGCTATGCTTTTATTAACAGAGACGTCTTTGAGCTGAATTTCATGAGTGTCAAGCCTGCTAGCGGCTATTATGATTTTACAATCAGCATTAATGGAGATAGTCGGTTTATAGCAAACAAAGTTGAGGTAAGTATATATTCTAAGCCCTTTTTTATTCTAGGAAGGAACTTGTTCATTAAAACTATTTTGGTTCTTGTTAGTTGAAAAATACTTATTTTTGTCAACATATAATTTGTCACAGGATCCAATCTGGGTCAGTCACCGGGACCAGAGTTTTAGTCTTCCGAGCTTTCGGACTCATGCTGGAGCCCATCTTCTCTAGTGGCCGGAGAGAAGATCCCTGAGGATGGGGGAACCAGCACAAGAAGTCCGAAAGCTTGGAAGACTAAACCCTTGGTCCCGGTGACCGACCCAGATTGGATCCTGAAACATTACCCTGGGACACGTCTATTCGCCTTCATTCATATAATTTGTCTTTCATGGTTTTTTCTTTAATTCACAAAGCTGTCCTGCATGGAATACGTCCTTTCCTTTCGCCCTTCCCAAATAATTCTTATCATACTGCTCGGCCAGTGACTTTGAATCAGAATGTGTGATGGTTGGACTTTGAAGGCCTGTGGTCAGAAAAAAAAGTGTCCTGGGGGAAAAAAGTGTTGCATTCAATGGATGGGGAGAACAATAACAAATAATGGTTTTAATTAAATGAGTGTAACTAACGTAATTATATTATATTTTTATAAATAATTTAAATTGTTGGCTTTTTTTGTAGTGGTAGACATCCACCCTGGACTTGGCAAACAAAGGTTCAGACCAAACATATCCTAATTTTCTCAAATGCACTATATCTCACATTTACCACTTTTGAAAAGACATTCTGTATATTTTGTGCTATTAAAGAGGTAGCTTCATATTACTTTGCTTTGCTCTTGAAAAATACCACGCTAGGGAATCCTGTTCATGCTTCATTTTTTTATTTAGTCTGCATTTGAGGAATGTACAACTTACCCCATTTCTTCTACTCAGCATCACTATGATTGCATGTCATTTGTTTAATTAGAAATTAGTTTGACAAAGAAACTAGCCATGTGCAAACTGCATGCTAGCCATTTGCAGGATACTTTGTAAGAGGGGAGTTGATAGAGTTAAGAACCTAGGTTCAGGTTCCATCTTCCTTGGCAGTCTGTGATGCTTTAGGGTTAAGAGCTTCCCTTCTGAAAACTACTCCCTATTATCAGAGCTTTGTCATACAGGCAGAGTTTCCCTGTCTTCCCTTGTACTAGGATCTGTGCAAAGTGAAGCTGAGCCCTGAGTAGAGCCCTAGAAGAATAAAGGAGAGATCAAGCTACCCATCTGCTACAGAATGGCAGAGCAGGGCTTATAGCTGCTCCTTTTTGAGGGTCTGCAAGTTTGACTTATTCATCTGGAACTCCTGCAAACATGGCTGGTGTTGTATCCAGTTAAGCAGGTCATTGTATCCCCTCCCCTACTTTAAAATAAAGACAGGTTATATACAGAGTAAAAACATGGATGTTTGTCTCCTGCTCATTAGCAAGGGTTAATATAGGGTGGAGAAATACTTTTTCCCTGAGGGGCTCAATGGATGAAGCTATGTGTAAAACGGAGTGGGTCACCATTTTTCTGAATTTTCAGGATAACCCTTGAAGGATTATTTTAATGCATTAAACATATTGTGAGGTATGCAGTGGCAAGATACTACCATAAACTTTGTGATGAAATTTCAGCAGTGCAGTTGGAAAATGTTTCAGCAACTGAAAAAAGGGTAGTTTTAAGACCAGGAACAAGTTGCCCAACTGAATTTGGGCCCAAAAAACTTTCATTCAGTAACATGAAACATACTTATTTTGAAGTAGGAAATAGAAATTTATTCTGTAGCTTACTTGCAGTTCAGCGATATTTTGAATTTTTTTTCCTTGCAGTCTAATGCAACTGTCTTTTCATTTTTATTGAGTTTCTTTTTTAAAAAAATCATTCCCAAAATGACAGTGATGGCAGTTGGAAACAATTTGTATGTGTGCTATTTTTTTTCAAGAGCTGTTTACCATATTTGATATTCTCTTCACCCCCTCAATTGCTTATTTAATTGAAAAATTAGCATTTAAGACTTGTTGCTCACTCAGCATGCATCAGTAGAAGTTACATGCAAAGCTCTGTCACACATATCCAAATCAATGTGGTAATTGGAGTAATAATCTCTCTTAAAGCATCAGAGAGGGATTTATGGAGCTGCTTAAGCACTCTGGCTACATAAGTGAGTACTAGTGGCCATGCATTAATGGTGATGGCTTAGTAAGAATACTAATAATTAGGCATTTTATTACTGGAGAAAGCTGTCAGGTGGGCTGCTTATTAGAGGTTGTCATTAGATTACTTAGTGCTCTAGCAGGTTCAGCAATTATGATCTAAACTTTGTTAACTAAAAATACCATATTCTCTAGCATTTATTAATGTGTGTGCATGAATGTAATGTGCCAAACACAGTAGACAAACCTGAGCAAAACAAAAGATAAATCCTTATTTTAAATATTCCCAAATGTTGCCTTCTTCAAAGTGTAGTATAATGAAAAGTTTGACTTCATAATTG
The DNA here is from genome assembly GCA_023970755.1 of Azemiops feae. Taxonomy (NCBI): domain Eukaryota; kingdom Metazoa; phylum Chordata; class Lepidosauria; order Squamata; family Viperidae; genus Azemiops; species Azemiops feae. The sequence goes on along the minus strand of JALGBA010003986.1, from coordinate 930,178 downwards.
CTTCCGTGATTTACTATGGAAATTTTAATTAAAGTAAAATGTGCTGCTGATCAAATAGGAAATTGTATTCACACTGTTATTCACATATTTTATGCCTCTGGAAAGGAGAACAAAATATTGTTCCAAGTTCCCATTGATCCCTGTGGCTGAGTACTGTATTCAAAATAAGATCACGAGTAAACTCTTGGTGTTCTGTTCTGACCTTGGAACTTTCAAAAAACAGGTTTTTTTGAGCTTGGAATGCTTTGTGTAGCTCAAATTGCTTTTGCTGACTGGTTCATTGTGCATTCTATTTTATTGTATTCTTTTGGGTATCTGGCTGTTACTAGTAGGGACTTAGTTTCATGGTATCCAGCTGAGCATTTTCCAAACAACAGTGCTGAATAACTGCTGCTCATTCCCTCATTGCTTTGCATAATGCCCAAATACTCAAATTTGTCTCATATGCCTTTCAGTATATGTATTTTAAAAGTTCATGAACCCAAGAAACAAATTAGACATCCAAATACAGGTAGTCCTCAATGTACGACCACAATTGAGCCCAAAATTTATGTTGTTAAGTGAGAAATTTGTTAAGTGAGTTTTGCCCCATTTTACGACTTCTCTTGCCACATTTGTTAAGTGAATCACTGCAGTTGTTAAATTAGTAACACGGTTGTTAAGTGAATCTGGCTTCCCCACTGACTTTGCTTGTCAGAAGGTCGCAAAAGGAGATTACATGGCTCTGGGACACTGCAACCGTCATAAATGTGAGTCAGTTGTCAAGCATTCGAATGTAAATCACGTGACCATGGGGATGCTACAATGGTCATAAGTGTGAAAAGTGGTCATAAGTCACTTTTTTCAGTGCCATTGTAACGGTCACTAAATGAACTATAAGTTGTAAGTAACTTGTAAGTCAAGGACTACCTGTACTGTAAAGTGAGATAGAATAGTAAAATACAAACTTTTTTTTAATTAAAACCTAGCTTTTAAAACTGAAATGGGCCCAAATGTGGAAGAAATTGAAATGAAGAAGGGAGCAAAAGATAACATCAGTTGTATAAGGAAGCTCCAATAACTAACAAACAACAATAAATTAAATTGAACTTTAAGGACAGATATTCTCTCCTTTAGTTTAAATGCATAATGTGGATTGGTCTCAACCACTATAATTTAAGCAAAAAACTCATAATCCTGCAGAGTGCCTCACAGAGAGCCCTAATAAGTATTCCCTGTGATTAGAAAAGGGAGCTGTCAGCCACTAATTAGTCATATTCTTGCTTCCTTAAATTTCCTTCATGCGATCAAACATTGGTTTGCCTACTATACTATCTTTTCAATCATCTTAGTGAATAAAGTTATGCTATCTCTTTTCTGGAAACCCTATCATTATAAAGTGTTACAAATGAATACTTTTAGAAGAAAGCGTTGATTTATAATTGATTCTTCTTCTTGTGCCATATCCGTTATCGGACGTTGACGATCATGTTGGCGATCCTGTTTTTATCAGCAGCCGCACGAAAAAGTGCTGCTGAGTTTTGTCCAAACCAGTCCCTTAGATTTTGAAGCCATGATGTTCTTCTTCTGCCTGGGCCTCGTTTGCCTTCAATCTTTCCCTGGAGGATTAAATGGAGTATGCCGTATTTTTCTGGGTGTCGCATCACATGTCCGAAATATTCTAACTTTTTATAATTGATTAATGTATGGAAATATCCCAAACTCAAAAGCTGATTCTTGGACTCCTTTTTAATACATTCTCAAAAAAAAAGAAAGAAAGAAAAAAAGTAGCCTAATTTCCAAAAATGAAGCATGAATAAAAATATTACTAGTAATCTGTTTAAGATGCAGCATGTTTTGTTTATGTAAAGTGTGTGTGTGTGTGTGTTTTAAGTGTAACTCATTGTTTCTGGTTTGCAGTTGAAAGTCAAAGTCTCAACTGAAGTTGGTATTACAAATGTGGATCTCTTTACTGTGGATAAAGATCAGAGCATTGCACCCAAAACTACCAGGTAAAATACCAAGTATATACAACTCAGTACTGAATGTCAACACTGTAAATCCAGGCTTTGCCAACATGTTATCAAGGAAACAAATTATATAAATTGATCTGTATTTTGAGATTTAAATTGTTTGGGTTTATACTAGATATGTATGGTTGGATGTTTACACTCTTAGCAGCAACTAGTCCTTTAAAAACTTCAAGTATTAGATTATTAATTCCTTAACTACTCCGTCAACCAGGGCAAACAGAACACTGAACAGAATTCATTATTTTAATTTCTTTACTGAACCTCTTGTATCCTTGACTGCTTCTCTTCGAAAATGAAAGTGTTTGTCTGTAAAGGAAGGTTACACTTCTTGAAATTCTAGAAAGTTGTTCTTTCTGCTTTTACTGTTTTTACAATTTCATTTTGTTATCAACCCACCTACCTTTCTCTTTTTTGTGATTCAACTATTCAATTGCTAATTCTTACTTTGCAGCTGAATATCTTTTAAGACTTTTGTCTGATGCCTTTAATGATGCTTTGTAATCTGGCTCGAAAGGGCCATAGGGCCTCTGAAGCAGATTATATTGGGGCATAAAGAGGAACATAAATAAACAATTCTCCTGCTTGCTGCCTATGTACCATTTTTTCATTTCACATCTCCCAAATTAATTATGACTCCATTTCCTTATTGGACCATGTATTGTAGGGTTCAAGCTTGACTGGAAATCAGATCATTTGATCTATTAGATTTAGTTTCTAATCTTAAATATGTAATATAAGGTGGCAGACAATGTTCTCTGAGATGACAACCACCTCTCTTCATGCTAAAAAGACCCTCAGTAATTATATATAATAAAAGATAATTCTAGGGCTAGACGCTAATAAATCATAGTTCAGATTTAGCAATGACTGACTTAGCAATAATTTTACTCGCCAAATGGAATTGAATGTGAAGCATAACCAGCTTTCTTGTAACTTGGCTTTAAGAGGGTAGAAAAACTACCTGCATGTTTCCATAGTTTTCTCCTTTATTGAAGGATGAGCAGATTTTAGACTTGCAAATTAACTTGCCGTAAAAGAATAGGACCAATTAATTATAACCAATAAAATGAGTACATGTATACTAAGAATTAAATATTAGAGTGTTTCTAAGTATTGGTTCACCAGAAATTTGGGGTAAATGCTTGACCCAAATTGAGTCCTTCTGTTCAAAGAGATCTTGGGTTTTCACAAATACTCTTAGCAATCTAATTTGGGAATAAGAAGCTTTCTAGTTGCTTCTGTATTACATTATATAACATAATAGGGAATCAGAAGCTCTTGTTAATTAACTGCAGATCACTAGATTTATGAGTAGATCCCAATCTACTTTGCATCCAATTTCCTCTGCACAGATTCACTTTTTTTTCTTAGCAATTGTTCACTTCTGTTTTCAGGGTCACTTACCCAGCCAAAGCCAAAGGATCATTCACAGCTGACAGCCATCAAAATTTTGCCTTGTCCTTTCAATTGGTTGATGTGAACACTGGGGCAGAATTAATCCCTCACCAGGTTAGTTAATGCATGCCTACCCTAATCCAGAGCGACATATTTAGCAAAAAGGCTTGTGGGAAGAGGTTCAGGTTGCTTTTTGTTTTTTGTTTATAAAAACTTAGAAACATTAAGCAAATGTGACAGTTGAGCATAACAGATTTGAAAGCAAGGAGCAAGTTATTGCCTTCGTGATTTGCTAGCTCTTATCTAAATTAATGGACAAAATAACAGACAGACCTACATGTATACTTATGAAAGTACCTTAAGCCAGATAAATTGTTTATTCAGTTGATCCATTGCTATTTATTCTTCTGTACCAGAGCTCTTTAAAACATCAAAGAAAGTTGAAATCTTGTCAGAATCAGAATGCTTGGCTTGTATCATCGCCATTGTCTCAGGTTAGAAAATGTTTGGTGGATTGGTTAAAGCACCAGGCTAGCAAATATGAGATTGTGAGTTCTAGTCCTATCCTAGGCATAAAAGCCAGCTGGTGACTTAGGCATGAAAGCCAGTCACTCTCTTTCAACCCAATCCACCTCAAAGGGTTGTTATGGGGAAAATAGGAGGAGGAAAAAATACTATGTATGTTTGCCACCTTGAGTTATTTATTAAAAGAAATAAAGGTGGGGCATAAATAAATCAAATATTGGCTAAGTTTTGGGTGATGCTAAAAGCTCACTTCTGTCAAAATGACCAATCCTGCCAAGTTTAACAAAATTAGTAGAGCATTCAGAGAAGCTGCATCAACCCATTTTTCCCCAGCTATGTTACACATAGATATTACAAGTGAAAGCAATGAAGACTGAATGTACAAATCACATGCTTACTGAGGGTAAGCTAGTGTCTTTTCATAAAGCATATAACATAGTTTGATTCTGGATGAAAATTTTGCAGTACACTGTGAAGAGGAAGCCTCTAATAGCTTACCTTTATAGTTCTGGATATATTCCAGCTTAATATCAGAAGCACAATGGGAAGAAGGAAACATAAGTGTCCGTTATAAGATAGCATAATAACAATCTGCGTGTGAATTATATATAAAACAGAATATAATATTTTCAACTTTTCTCACTTTATCCTTGCATTGTTTCTGTAATTATTGGGGGTAGGAGCATAATAATTTGTAAAATGTCTGGCCCTTGGAATTCCTTCCAAGCTCTTAAATCAAGCATATTCTCCTTCAACCCTGGTGAAATAATAATAGTATTAAAGCTTTTGTGCTTTTATGATTTGGATGCTAACATAAGTTTCACTGTCTTTTCAAATTAGACTTTTGTACGGCTTCACAATCAAAAAACTGGGCAGGAGGTAGTGTTTGTTGCAGAACCAGATAGCAAAAACATCTACAAGTTTGAACTGGACACTTCTGAGAGAAAAACTGAGTTTGATTCAGCCTCTGGAATATACACTCTTTATTTGATCATTGGTGATGCCACTCTGGAAAACCCAATCCTCTGGAATGTGGTATGTTGGTCCAATTGTAGAATGCTTTACCTGCTAGATTAGTATCAGAGAGATGAGGAGCTAGATCTTGTGTAAGCTCAAGGAACTAACTTGATGAAGATCTAAATAAAAGAGGCAGGGAGAGCACCCTGGATCAATTTTGTCCATTTCTATTTGCCCCAGTGGCCAGCTTTTGAATCTTGCTTATACCCCCTGACTGGAGGGCAGCGTCTGTCTTTCATGATACTTCCCAATAACTAGCATTTAAGGTGTGTTACTAACCAAGAGCTAGGAATTAGTCCTTAATTATTAGTAGGCTTTGGTAGCCTGATCCGTCATGAACCTGTCAAGTTTCCAAAATCATCCAACTTGGCTATTAAAATCACAGATGCTCACAGCAAATTCCAAAACATATGTGCCTTGTGGAAAAATACTTTCCTCTGCCTTTCCTGGATCTTTTTCCATTTAATTTCAATGGATGATCTTGAGTTCTGATACTCTGAGAGAGGGGAAAAACTTGCATCAATGTTTTCTATATAAGGCTATTCTGAAAACCAGGGATATTGTGGTGCTTCCAGTTTTAAGGCAAAAGAGGGTTACTACCTTGAGAGTAAACCTTATTAAGATAAATTATTCTTATTTATGTATCCTTTCTATCATTTAAATCCCTTCAGATCTAGGAGGTGTACAGATACAAATTGGTTAACATGGTTAACATGGCTATTACTGGTTAACATGGTTAACATGGCTATTAATTGGTTAACATGGCTATTACTATTACATAATCAAAGGCTTTCCAAACCAGCCAGATTTTTACATACCTAGAATGTCTTCTGATAACAAGGGATCTTCAGCTGTGAATCTCTGCCCAACCATATCAAGTAGGCAAATTCTATCAGGGAAATAGTCTCATGAATATAGCTAGGACCCAAATCATATAAAGGTAGCAACTATCTAATTATCCGAGGTCTTAATTTTAAGGGTGGGTTAAGTGAATTGATATTTTTAATTATTTATGGAAAGGTAAAGCAATCAAACATAAATAACCTTCAATTAGCATTTACCTTTTTAATTCTTTCCAGGCTGATGTTGTCATCAAATTTCCAGAAGAAGATGCTCCATCTACAGTCCAGTCAAAAAGCCTTTTCACTCCTAAACCTGAGATACAGGTACATGCCAAATCAGGACACTCTGTTTCACTGAATTCTCCATTTGGAAGACAGCTACTTCTGATTTATTTATTCAACTTAAATTTGTGCTTATCTAGTTGTAGAGCAAGGGTACCAGTTTCCGTCTCTTCTGTCCATGAATGCTTTTGCTTTTGCTTCCTTTGCTCTTTGTGTACTTGGATTAGAATGCTAAATTTAATATTATCTGCCATTACAAAAACCTCCATATGTTTGCAACTATTATTAATTCCTCTGTCAGTAGAGCTGTATTTTTTTGGTAATTCTTAACCTGAGTGTGCATGTATCCATAGATGGTTGCAAAACCCAAGAATAAGATGTTGAGTTTTCTACTGTTGCTTCAAGAATCACTTTTTAGCTAAAGAAAATTGAAAAATAATGCCCTTGCACCTAGAAGGGTCTTATAGCACACCTATTCTTTTCTGCACAGATAAATTAGCATTGATTGTGTATGGAAAAGAGCCTTACTTGAATATGACAACAAAGAAAAAAAGGAAAAGTTGGTCATTTCCCCACTAGAGATTTATAATGTCTTAAGCAGACATGTCAAACTCGCGACGTCACATGACGTCGCGCAACGTATCGGGATGGTTTTGCCATTGCCGGCAATGGGGTGGGTGCGGCTTCCGCGTGACGCGTCCAGCCCACGGGCCGGCAGTTTGACACCCCTTGTCTTAAGAATTCAGCTTCTAGTTCTTGCATAGGCATGAAAATCAGCTGGGTAACCTTGGCCCAGTCACACTTTCTCATCAAATCAATACCTGCCTTGCATATGTCAGCTGATAAATAAAACCCCTCATTGTATCATTCATTGTTAGTTTTGCTATAAGAACTAGGTGAACACAGTACAAAAGCAATCAATCAAACGAGTTTGTAATCAGGCAGTGCAAATACTAAGAAAACAACACTAACAACTCAGTAGAATCTAAGTTGTATATATGTACAATGATAGATATCTTGACCTAGAATTTGCTGTCTGCTGAGACAAAGTACTCTTCTGATTTTTTTTCCTGGAATTCCTCTTCACTAGCATTTGTTCAGAGAGCCTGAGAAGAGGCCTCCCACTGTTGTATCAAACACATTCACAGCCATGATACTCTCTCCACTGCTCTTGCTCTTTATTCTGGTAAGTGTTTCATATACATTCTAATTATACTGAATTCCTTGCCGTTGTTACTCAGTTGCTAGGTTTTTCAGGCAACTGAAGACCGATATTAAATACAGTATAACATTGCTAATTTTTCACAAAATAGGGTTGTGAAAGATTTCCTAATCCATATCTACCCCTCTCCCAAATTCCTGCCTCTTATTTGAGAGGCCCATTTTAAAAGACGGTCACTGAAAACTTTCAAGGCTAATTTGCACATCTGAAGGAGTCAGATATTTTGAATGGACTTAAAGCAAGCTGGGATATTCTTGAAGTTGATTGGCAAATGTTATCCTCCCTTAATATATATATTTTTATCATTTTTCAGTGGATAAAGATTGGGGCCAATATTTCTAACTTCAGTTTTGCTCCAAGTACCATTATCTTTCATCTGGGTCATGCAGGTAAGTGCCAGAGAAATTCCTCTCCATTATCCTTTTTTTTCCTGTTGGCTTTATAGATAAGAGCCCGATGACAGATGAGCTCACAGCTTATTAACTATAATGGACATAATGACACTATATCCCTCCCTTTTGTCCATTTTTCCCCTAGCCCATCTTTCAGAATTATTCTGGTATGGCTAAATGCATGTTTGCCATCGGTTTTAAAAGCAATCATTATTTTCAATGTCTTTTCTTCTATTTAGATACATTTGTTAGTACATAATGTTCTGAGTTTGTATTTGGGGCATCAGTCCTTTAGTATGTATGACCTTTTGATGCTTTGATTTTTGTATTCTTCCTTATGTACGTTGATCAGTATCTAGATTTCTCCTCAGTCAGTGTGTGTTAATTTGATCAGAAACAGCTATTGGCTTCTTATATTCCTTGGAATATGCCACTTGGCTTTAACATGCTAAATTGTCTAAAATTTTAAAAAGAAAGTTGTAGGTCCTCTTATCTTGAATCGTTTCCCTGTTGTCTTTTAATCTTAGAAAGGTTCTTTCCTTTCATCTTCTTCATAACTTCATATTTTCCCTATGAAAAACCAGCATTACTTTTAAAAAAAGTTTAATTAGCTAATTGGATATTTAAATTTTTCATTTGAATCTTTCATCAATGGTTCTCAGTTTATTATATGTGTACCGCTGGTGGAATGCAGGCATTCCTGTTAACTATCCAGGAGATCCTGGTTTTCAGCAGCTACTATAAAAGAGATTTTTGCCTTAACTCACCGATTTAGCAAAAAAAGGAGAGAGAATAGGCAGGGCATTCCATGTGATGCTATCCTCTCTTCTAACCTCCGTATGTTCAGTTGGGAGGCTTGAACAGTAGCTGTGTTTCTGTTTGCTTGAGTACAGCTGTCCACATGATCTAGGACTGTTTTATTTGGGCTCATAATCATAGGGAGCTTGTACTCCTGGTCAAAAGTACACCTTCTCCCTGAATGTATATGCTGTGGAAACAGTCTACAAGCCTCTTTGCCTGACCTTGCTTTCTTGGCCATCTGTGGTGTTCAGGCACTGCACACATTTGTAATCTGTGTAGTTTTCTAAATTAGATTAGATGAACATAGCGGCAGCATTTGTTGACACAGCATGAAGTGTTCTCAATATGACACCTAGACAGTAATGCCTGCATGTTCCATCTGGGACTGAAATGGGACTCCTATAGCATTTGGAGGAAAGCGGTTGATTGGATTCTCTGCAGCTTGCAAGCCCACACATAATATGAATGCATTGGTGCCCAGGTTTCTGAATAAAAGCAGAGAATCATGGAGAAATTGATCAAGTGATGAGGTTAGTGCAGTGGTGGGATTCAAATATGTGAATAACCGGTTCTCTGCATGGATGCCCCTTCCGGAAGTCCGTTCTGGGCCTGGGCCTCCGAGGCCCAGAACGGACTTCCAGAAGCGGCATCCATGCACTTCCTGAGGGCTGTTCTGGGCCTGGGAGGCCTCCTCTGGGCCTCCGAGGCCCAGAACGGACTTCCAAAGCGGCGTCCACGCACTTCCCAAGGGCCATTCTGGGCCTTGCGAAAAAGGGCTAGGGCTTCACTAGGTGTCATCCAGTGGTGGGATTCAACCGGTTCACCGAACTCAACAAAAAATTACCTACCAGTTCTACCGAACCGGTGCAAACTGGCTGAATCCCACCACTGGGTTAGTGCTGTAAATGAAAGAAGAGAAGGGGCAGAAAAATGCAGGGCTACACATCCAAAAACACACTGGCTGCCATAGAACCATATTTTTCCAAGAATCATTTGGGGGGGGGATGCTCCACTGGGAACGTATAGGTAGGGCATCTCTGCCTCACCTTGGAAGAACAAGGTTTTTTTTATTTTTAAACCTTTTAAGGCTTAAAGAGAAATTGCATGTGGAGGCTGGGAGGAAGAGCATAAACATACAGTTTTACATATGTTTAGTATATAGAGAACATTTAAAACTGCCTGTAAATGTATATATTTCCTTTTTTAATAGAGAATAAGTAAGACAAGAGGCTGATATATGTCCATCTTTTCTTATGAACTGTCTATAGATCTAACAGAAAGACTAGCCAACAAAAATTTACATATTTTTTTTCCTTTTTGTTACTCTTGTTTTGATATCTGCTTTATTCTTACGTGTTATATAATGAACCAAAAAAATAAATAAACAAGCACAGAAATTTGAATACCACTGCAGTAAATGAGTACATTTTGAAGATAGTTGTAAATGTAAGCATTACATTCCAAGTTATTTATACTTTGGTCCCTTTGAAATTTTCTCGGTATTCAGTATGACTTATTTAATTGCATTCTGTCTATAAATGTCAGCATATTGTGTTAGAAGGTTGATTTTACTTCATTTGAGGATTATTTTTGTTTCATTTGCCTTATTTATGTCTATGTGTGTGGTTAGAATTGCTTTTCATATTGGAAGAATCATAAATTCATCTCTCCAGGTGAAAGGTTTAGTATTTGCACCTGGTATGGAGAGAAATAAGCAAGCTCCTCATATTCCTTTTGCCAGCTTCCTTCTCTGCCAGTCAGTTTTTTTATGGTACGTAATTAAATGTTTGCACTTGAAGAGAACTCAAAGATTCTATCTACAGCATAGTGGAGCAACCGTTTGCAACCGTTACTTAATATGTAATTTGGGTACTTTAATTGATTTAGTTGCAGTTTAGTAGATAGTGCAAGGAATTCACAAACTGGAATTACTGTAAAATGTTTTCAAGGAAATCAAATCTTACAATCTGTTATTTGACCATATTTTTCCTAGCAATGTTGGGGCTCATGTATGTTTACTGGACTCAGCTCAACATGTTTCAAACCCTAAAGTACCTGGCTCTCCTTGGTAGCCTCACCTTCCTAGCGGGCAATAGAATGTTGGCTCAAAAAGCTGTGAAAAGGTAAGAGGACAAAAATTGGATTTCCTCTCCTTTTTTTTTTTTTTTTTTACAAAAAAACCCTAGTAGCGATAGTAAAGGAAAAATTAAGTATGCGCAATTAACAATAAATCTGTTGCTAAATTCCTAGCTGTCCTTTCCTGATTCATTAGTATATTTCGCCTTACGTAATAATTGAGACATTCTAGGTTTTAAGTCCATGTTCTGACTTTTGAAGACAGTCATTTAAGGGAGAGATTCTAACTGACCAAGTGATGAGATCTGTTTGGAATGATTTTTTTTTTTTAGTATAAGTAGTCCTTGGGTTATGACCACATCTTCAGCGACTGTTCAAAGTTACAACGCTGAACTAATGGTACTTATAACTGGTCCTTGAAGATCCAGTAACTGCAGTACCTCCACGGTCACATAATCATGAATTGTGTGCTTGGCAACTGACTTGCAATTCCAGTGTCACAATATCCTGCAGTCACATGATTACCATTTACGACCTACTCTGCCTGTGTTACACAAGCAAAGTCATTAGGGATGCTGGCAGGAAGGGTCAAAAGTCATCCCTTGTAAGTTGTTCCTGCCTTTCCCTGAGGAGAAAAAAGCCACTCGCACTTTGTAGTGTGCACACAGCATGCTTGTGGCCCCACCTGCGCTTCCAGCTTGCTGCGTCACCCTGCAGAACCTCCAACTCCCTAGCGCTCCTTGTCTGCCATTTCCATTTAACAACCCATATGGTCCTGGGGTTACAACGGTAACCAGCACTGCTGGGATTGTCATCACTAAATGATGGAGTCACATGACATCATATATTAACACCACATTGCTTAAATTCAGTCCCCAGTTGTCATCATTTATGGTCCTTTGTACATATCTAAATTCTAGTTTTCAGTTTCCTTCACTATTAGCCATGTTATCTGGGGCTTCACGCATTTATAAATTGAGTGACATCTAGAAAGCCGTAGGTTTCCCATCAGTAATATAAGGAATATCTTTTCTGGATTTCTTCTTTTTAAAAGATTAGAAGGTCAGTGTCATTTCTCACAAAGCCTCCAGTAGAGTAACTCAAATCATTTGCAGGACCTAGAACTTCACTTTAGTGTCTAAATGCTTGGCTTTTTTTTTAACTCTGGGGAAAAAATGTATAGGTTTGCCTTCAGAAAATCTTGATGGCCATTAGGCATTCTCAGGGTTGAGGCAACTATGAGGTTAGTAACAAGTTAGTATATCTAGCTTATATAGGCAACATTTCTTGCTGCATGGTGAAGTCTTCATAGAGAAGTAACGTCTTGTGGATTTTTTGTTGTAATAAGTATTAAATGAGGAAGCAAAGTTCTAAGTTATACCAGGGCTCCTAGTAGCATGAACCAATACAGGTAGTCCTCGACTTACAAGCACAATGATCCCAAAATTTCTGTTATTAAGCAAGGCAGTTGTTAAGTGGGTTTTGCTCCATTTTACGACTTTTCTTGCCATAGCTGTTAAGTGAATCTCTACAGTTAAGACAGTAACACAGTTGTTGAGTGAATCTCCCTATTGACTTTGATTGTCAGAAGGTCACAAAAGGTGATCACATCATCCCAGGACACTGCAGCCATCATAAACATGAAGCAGTTGCCAAGAGTCCGAATTTGGATCACTGAGCATGAGGATGCTGAAATGGTTTAACTGTGAAAAATGGCCATCAATCATTTTTTTTAGTGCTGTTGGTAACCTGGAACAGTCACTAAACGGATGGTTGTAAGTTGAGGACTGCCTGTAATAAAAATGCTTCTTGCTAATATCTGTTATGCATCAGGGCTAACTTTATAATTGTGCACTTTGTCTCTTTTACCTGATTTATTCTCTGATGGCTATTTGGTGAAATTAGAGCGACCATGTTTTTACCTACATTAGTGGCTGGCTTAAAATTCAGCCAATATGGCAGCATAAATTCTCTTATGAAAAATGGCAATTCTCTTGATGCTCACCCAATCTCTGTCGAACTTCGGGAAGCCTGGTTTGCATGCTTCTTTTGAATGTGTTGTCAGTTCCTAAAGTAATACTTCTTTCCACTTCCCTGTCTGCTCTGAACTTTAATTCCTTTCTCCTTTTGGCAGGATCGCTGCAGAACAGAGCAGTAGGTTGGCAAAGTATAGAACGCTACGGTAAAAAGGGGGTACACTAGTGACCAGCCCTTCCTAGAAGTAAGGGTCTTTGGCTGTTCCTCTTCCTAAGCATGGTGGCTGCTTCGTTTTATGCTTATCTCTGTTTGGGGTTGAGGAGGTGGGGGAGCCTTAGTAGAAATCACTACCTCTCTGCCTAAATTATGCTTCTGACCATTGCAAAAGGAACATCTGCATGGTTCAGCTATATTTTGACTTTATTGTTTAACTCAATTATTGTTTTAACTCCATTACAGTTCCACATTATTAAAAAAAAAAATCAGTTGCTAGAGAAATTGCTAACAATGCTTAAGACTTCTAGATTTCTCTAGACTTCTCATTTTTATGTCTTCCACAACTCTTGCTTGGTCTACCTACCCATATGCTGCTTTTGCTTTTGTTCTCAGTCCAACCAATATAAAATTAATTTTTTCTGGAAGCAAAGAATCAATATTTGTGTAATTTAAAAAGTTGAGAATCTTGGGAACGAGATTTTGGAGTAAGAAGGCTAAGATAGTTAGGATCAGTTTGATGCAAATTGTTGGACATCCCTGTTTCAGTTTGTTTCATGAAGTTGGGTAGCCTGTCACAGTATCTGAATCTATGTTACCTATGGCCCTGCATGTAATATTTTGATTTTTCTCTTTCTGCCTGTTTATTCTTGTTGGGGGGAAAAGGAGCTTAGTGAGCTGGGTGGATTTTTGTCTGTTTGTTGCAGTTGCTTTTGTACTGCATATTTTATTTGTTTGTTTGTTTGTTGAATTTTTATGCCTCAGAGTCAAGGCGGATTACAACATTTGGAGAAGCAGAAATTCAATATAAACAATATAACATTTTGTTTAAAACATATAATGTCTAAAAATCTACTGAAGCAACAAACAGGCATCCAGCCATCCTATTACCAGTTAAAACTATTCTTTAAATAAAATAGTTACCATGACTTTCTTCCAGGCCAGTTTCACATTAGTGGATACAATGTTCCATAACAAGGCACCAACAAAAAAAATACAGCATCAGATTCTAGACTGTTCTACCTCTCCAAACATCATCTCCCTCAAAGACTTCATTAGACAGAAAAAAACAGTTTGGAGGAGCTGGTCCCAAAGGTGACTAGGAGCTGAGCCATTAAGAACTTCATAGGCTAAAACAAATATAGGTACTCCTTGCATAATGATGGTAATTGGAATTATGAATTCCATCACTAAGCAATGCAGTCAAAAAGTGCAGTGTTACATGACTGTACTGCCTTACGATGGCAAATGCACCCTTCCAGTTTTGATCATTAAATGAATCCCATGTGCTCGTTAAGAACGACATCACAGGATTGCCATTTGTAATCTCCTGCTGGGTTCCCCATTGACTTGCTTGTCAGAAGCCGGCGGCTAAAGTCACAAATGGCAATCATGCGACCATAGGACACAATGTGAGCTAGTTACCAAGCACCTGAATCACATAATGTGATGGCAGGGATGGTATAACAGCCAAAACTGTGAAGACCAGTCATAAATCTCCTCAATGATCACCATCAAAACTTTGAATGGTTGCTGAACCAGTGGTCATTAACCAAGGACTACCTGTATTTTGAATTGGATTTTGAAACCAATTGGCAAACTAATGCAGTGACTAGAACACTCTTGTTACATTACTAAAAGAATTCATACTTATTAGCACCTGGCTTCAACACTTAGGACCAAGAATAGTTTCTGAGTTATCTTCAGAAAATAACTTAACGTACAGCATGTTCTGGTAGCCTAATTGCATGCTGTGGAATGCATGAATTACTGTTATGATACGTCCTGTTCATTATTCCAGGAACATCCTTGAAAGCTAAGTATATTCTAAATTAGAATAAGTTGTGCTGCTTAAATGAATTAATAAATTAGATTGCCAAGTCTTGTTTTTTGCAACAATATGGAATATTGGATGGAATCAAAAGAGAAGAATTGTAGGTTGATAGGAGAATCTGAGTAAGAGAAGCAATTACTTTGACCAATCGTTGTCCTCATTTCTGGTTTCAGCATTAAGAAATTATTATAATGTTTGTTTAAAATAGAGTTTTTCAGGTTACTGATTTTAATAGCACATTTCCAGATTTTGTAGTTATGTGGTCACACAAAAATATAAATTTTGCATGTACCAACAAAGATATTTTGAGGTAATGTAGATTACGGATATAAAATTAAAGAATATAAATTGATATGTTCTTGTCTACAATAAGGATATAAGCATTTAGTCTTGTAAATTCCAAGTTTTACACTTTGAATCTATGTATAATGAAAGACAGATATTTGAGCTCCAGTTCTATAATTTTCAAGAATACACAGCTGTCAATTTCATAGATTATATGAAGAATTAGAAATATTGTAGGACAGTATTAGGTTGTTATTAGGTAACAAAGGGGGTTTCAAACTTTGCAGTACTACGGCCATCTAAAATGATAAATGAATGGAAATGACTTAGGAGTTCATTGAGAGCCAGCTTGATGGATTGTTTAAGACATCTGGTTAGAAATCAGGAGACTATGAGTTCTAGTCCCACTTTAAGCAGAAAACCAGCTAGGTGTCAGAGAGAGAGAGAGAATAAACACACTCGAAAACAGAAAGAGAGATAGGATTTCACTGGGGATTAAGATTGGGGAAGAAATTAATATACCCACATAAAAGATCTGTAACTCCTTTGATTGATCATCTTTACTTTTATTAAAGAAAAATAACTATGCATTCCAATACATGAAAAAATTAAAATCCGTCCTCTCCAAACACTTCAAAGATGATGATGTACTGCTACATACCATACTAGAAATCATCAGGTACTGGTATCCAAAGATGGCTACATACTGGATTTAATCTTCTCTTAAAACACTGAGTTATGTTCCCCACTTTACCCACACAACATTATAAAAACTGTCCAATCTTTGCTTCTCAGCTTGTCTGCACAAGCCTGGTCAGCTTTCAAATAAATGATACAATTTCCCTCTTAAGTGGTTGTAATGGCTAAAAACTGGATATGCCAAAGAAAACATGAAACTATTAGATGAGAAACAGTGTGGTGAAAGAAATACTGATTTTGTGGTATTTACTTTAACCAATATCTATTAGTGGAACTTAGTTGAAGCTCTTATCACATTGTAAGTTACAGAACTGGGGATTATGGATAATTTTTTTAAATGTTCTTTTATCACTATATTCCAAAGAAAAATATCTAAGAATGATGTTATTTCCACTGTCTCTTTATTAAAAGTAAGTAGTTATTTGGAGACACAATCTCAGTGCAGTTTTACAGATGAAAATAAATATCTGAATATATTGTTTTATATATCATTTGTGTAATGGAATTGAGTTTATGAATGTCATAATTTAAGAGCTTAAGTCCTGTTGTCATAGCCATCTCCTCATCTTTTCCTTTTGATTCTAGTTGTTTTTATACACTTAAAGTATTACAAAAAGAATATTCCATTTCTTTTACAATGGGGAGATATTTGTAAGATTTGTCTCTTTTTTAGTCTTAATTTAGTTTTAATGTAATCATTTGAATTGGATAGACTATGAGTTGTAATTTCAGTCAGATGATTGACTTTGGGCCAGTCACTCTGTCAGCCCAATCCACCTTACAGGGGTGTTGTGGGGAAAGTGGGAGGAGAAAGGAGTATTAAGTATGTTCACTGCCTTGAGTTGTTGTAAAAATGGTAAAGGCAGGATATAAATAAATAAAATAGGTGAATAGGTGAATATGTTATTAAATTTAACTTGTAGCATTATGTACACATATTAAGTGATACTCCAAATATAGTATGACTTGTAAATTCAAATTTGCATGATAAATAACTGTATTTTGCATTACATTCTAGTTTACTATGTATTCTTTGCATTCTTCAGGTTTTAAATTTGGTATTTAAAACATTAAATTTCACTGTTCTGTTCCAAAAAGAGATAACTGCTTCATAAGCGAAGAACTCTTCCACATCAGGAATTTTAACTTTAAGGGGATTTCTTTGTGTCCTTCCAGAACACGCTAATGACAGAAGAACAGAGGAACAGAAAAAAAAACCTTAAGTAAAAAAGGAAAGGAGCCAAAGACAGTTTGAAGGCCAGAAACTGAAGTGTGGAAAATAATTGCCTGTAATATTAAAAAGTGTTTTTTAAGAAGAAAAATACCCTCACATTTTGTGTTTGCTTGAATGTGTAAGTACTTTGATTTGTGGTACAATCACCTTGTCAGTCAGTAAGAACTTTAAAAACAGATGGGCTCCCAAATTGTCATTTTTTAAAATCTTTTTTCTACCGCCTCCTTCATGAAATAAAGAGAATAAGACAAAAGGTCTAGCCAACTGCAATTTCTTTTATTATATTGTGGTTTTCTAAAGCAAACATTGTTAAGCTTATGCTTCAAGTAATTATAGAAGACCATTTCCATATTTTGTGTGAAAATGCAAGAAAATTTTGGATAATAAAAAGCAGTTAAAATACACTTTGAAGAATCAGAAAACCTCTGACAAATTCTTTACACACTATCAAGACTGCATAGCAATCAAAAACTGTCCATGGTGCTGAAATCAGAAGGCAACGAATGCTTTCCATTCAGCACTTCTCAATTTAAACTATCAGTACAATCCCCATGTTTTAACTATGTCAGACAACTCAATGGTGTTGATTATGGAGTCTTAATAGAATAAAAGTATTTGGATATAGCATTTTGGTACAGCGGCCATTTATTTTTCAAACTGAAATGAGGCTACTATACATTAAGCATTCTTATCTGGCATAAATTAAACAGGAAACAATTCCACATATAAAAATTTGCTTTCGATTTTTGTCCTATGTTTATAGAAGTAATATTGGTTATCAGTGAGGTGTCCTGTTCATTTCTTTCTGCACCTTTAGAAACCTTCCCCCCCACTGAAATTCTTGCAGTTTATGCCAAACCTGAGAATGGTACTGACCAAAGTGAGAAAGGGAAGGGATGAAGTCAGTTTACAGTTCCATCAGTTTGATCAGAACACTGGTAAAATCCTCTAAATTGTCATTATCAACATCTTGAGGGCTGGGAAAGAAAAGAAGAGATCTTAGTGTGACAAAAGTGTGGCTGCTTTCAGTGGAACACAGTTGCTTCCAAGATAAGGTACTAGGCTCCAGCAATAGAGCACATCTCTGACCAAGATAAAAGCTGTGTTTATTTGTCTCTTTTTTGAACAGTAATGAGTAATCAGTTTCTCCTTCTAAATGTTTTGAACTTAAGCCATCTGACTAGATTGTCTAGGTAGAGATGATTTCCATTAACAGTGACGCCAGAAATTTATGCAAATTATGTTTTTCCATGTTAAAAACTAAAAGCAGTTCTAATACAAGCAGAATTAAATGATTAATCACCTTAATATATTGCAATTTACTCCGGGTTAATATATAGAGTAAGCTTTGAATGTGCACTGAAGTGCACTGAACAGAGATATGTACAAATTACAACTCATTAGAATGTGTTTTTGTTGCAGTCATTACTATATATGCTATATAAGTCGGTAAAGTAGCAGTTGCACATTCAAATGTACTGTATGTTACAGAATGTGATTGTTTTGTTTTTATAAAACTATTTACCTTTGATTCTGTAACATTGCTCCCAAGAAATTCCTGAGTACCATCTGTTGGTGGTAGCGGCTATCCATCATAATGCTATCAGACTGGCGTCTAGTCAAGATTTCACGTTGCTCATCTCCCAGGCTTCCTTTCCTAGAAAACAACCAAAATGATTGCTATAGAGAAACACACTGCAGAGGAAGGCATGAGTCAAGGGTCATAGGCAAGAGCTATTCCTGCTTGACCACCAGCCTCATAAATTGGTCTTGAAAAAGTTATTATTTAACATAGCTATTTTTGAAAACAATTACTTAAGCTAAAATAAAATTAATTTCTTCTAATGCAAATTCCACAATCTAATGACTGTTCATAGATGACATTGTAGTCTGACACAGGGGTCCCCAACCCCTGATCCGTGGACCGGTACTGGGCCGCGGCATGCCAGCAACCAGTCTGCACAAACAAGCAAAGCCCCATCCATGGGATGCACGCAACACACACAACCACGCATTCTCCGGTCCATGGAAAAACCTTTCTCCACAAAACCGGTCCCAGTGCCCAAAAGGTTGGGGACCTCTGGTCTAACACATCTGAGCACAGTTTGCTATCTTGAGATATTTGCAGATTTTAACATCTTAATAGGAAAGTTTAATTCTTTCTATAGTACTCCTCTAGAAATAAGTTATAGATAAATATTTATTTGGATTAGAAAGATAAATATTTTTATATTACATATCAGATATAGGCCTAGATTTTTCCAAGGAAATAGAGAGTGAAATGAGAGCTCCAGTTAAGATACTACATAAATTCAAATTTCCTCTAGTGAATAATTCAAATCACTTGAAATATATAGCACATGTTATAATAACTCTTTCTTTTTTGCTAACTGAGCTATATATCTGGCCATGTCTGATCAGAAAAATATCTGTTGCGGTTGTAAGAATTTGTTACCACCACCAGGATTATCTTCCTGTCTCTGCATTTGACAGTCAAGTAGAGTCTTAACAGCTACAAAGTTATGGTAAATAATGTATATTCATTACACTTACCTAAGTCTTTTCCCAACTATGCCCTGTAATAACTTCCGTGCTGATACCTTTCCTCGGACCTTCCGGTAACTGTCAGTGAATATGGCATCTGCATGACGCTGGAGTCTAATGAAGTATAAATGCACTGTCATTCTGATGCAGTACCCACTTGCAAAGGAGCATCATAAGAACAATTCTTGTTAATGGAAAAGGCAGGTCTATATACCTTCAAAGCTACACTATCCTGAAAGGGGAAGTTTTTTGCATTTCCAATTTCTATTCCTTTTGGATAACAAGTAAAGTGCTAAATAAAAATGAGTTCACTGCATTCTTTCTCGTGTATAATTTGTTCCTGGAACTTATGAAGTCAAAATAAGGATCACTAATGTGTGCCCTTTTTATATGCTGTAGCGCCTAAAAGTTCAATGGCAAAACAGGATGTTTTCCACAGGAGTGCTGGGTCTGGAATTCCTCCCAAGACAGGCCAAATAGATTTTCCAATGTCCTAACTGGTTTGTTTTGTTGGTTTTGTTTTGAATCATTTATTTTGATCTTTGTTGTGAATTCATGTATTTCTAATTGCTAAATTTTAAAGGCAAGAAAAAGTATAAACATGTCTAAACAATTTTAACTGAAGTTCTTAAAAAGAAATTTGACATCATGTAATACCTTAGGGGCTCTCAGTTTCACAACTATAAATACTATTTTCTGCGTTCTTTCATGGAATCAGACCTCATAATCTGTTGGTGACATTCTGAGAAGCTGGCCATTTGGAGTAAACAGGGCACCTAAGTAGATGGATCTTAGCTCTGATTGAGCACAGCTAAGGTCGTGTTACTTATTTTGACATTCATATATACCCACCTTTTTTCAGCAGGGCTGAGAAAATTCTCTTCTTGCTCTTCTACTGAAAGATTATGGCTTTTGTGCACAGGACTACTTTCTTGTAGTTGAAAGCTCCCTGCTTTGCCAGAAATGGATAGTGGATTATATCTAAAGCAACAAGCAACAACATTAAAAACAATCAGAATAAGGCAAAATATTTCTCATCCCATGGCACATCGAAGTAACAATTAGACATTCCTAGAAGAAGGAGGGAAAATATTGCTACATGTCCTCATTTGAGGGCTTATTGAGTGCTCTGAGGTCAATCATCTTTTTCAGTCAACCCAATCCATTGCATAGGATTGTGGATATTGGGATAAAATAAAGGAAGACATCCATTTACACATCAAGATCTGAGGGAAAAGGTTATACATAAATCATTAGCTAATATTTCATACATCATAAAGCATGGTAATTTACAGATCAATAAATAATATTGACAAATGTAAACTATTTTAATCTGTATTAAAAATCAAATGGAGAAACAAGCATTTTAACTTAGTTCCAAAAAAGCTTATATTGTATAGTGCTTGGCACATTGCCATGTTACTACAGAGAGGACCCTTCTGTTTGTAAATATATGTACTATCTTTAGAGATGAACTAGCTTCCTCCAGCAGCAAGAAACTTACTATCCAAGACAGACTTTTCCAATGGAGAAAAGGAACCAATGGGTTCAACTTACATTTTGAATAGCCGAAAATTAATAGCAATGATCAACTACCTGAGTGGTGGATAGAGAGGAGAAGAAAAGGAACTCATGACAAAGTGGAGGAAAAGGAAAGGAGTAGCTCTGTCCAACATCTTAATGTCTTCTCGGGCAGGCTGCAACATAAAATAAGAATTCGGGATTAATTGTGGCACTTGAAAATAATCACCACAGAGATAACAATTTGGTGTTTTTCAAATCTGTTGTAAGTCAACTGAGCTTTCTCTCCTTACTAATATCAGTAATCTAAATTCAATAACTTAAATTCCAGTAAAACCCTATATCTTGTGGAGCATTAATATCCCTTCTGTACTTCAATCAAGCATGTGAATGAATAGGAGGGAAAGGATATTGATTTCTACTAGGATCTCTCTTGTTGACAAATGTGACTACTGAAAGGTGTTCAATTCCAGAAATTAAAAAATGAAAATAGGACCATCAACAATGTTCCAGTTCACAGAACTGTTGTGATCAGAGCCCAAAAACACACTGCATAAACTGAGATGGAATCCAAAGAACATACATGCAGTTCTACAGCTACTGAGCATCCTTAGTCTTATTGTGCTGTTTTGTAGATTCCTATTTTAACTATTTTCATTGTTTTTCCAGCCCCTTATAACTTCCACCATGTAAGGTTCTAGCTGTTTTGGCAAAACGGGCAACTGCATTCACCTCAAAAATAAAAGGAAAATTTTATGAACAATGCTATGAAGTCTCAAAAATATCCCTATGTCTTTTTTGCTTTTCTAAAGTAGATCTTTAGCTGGATACACTTCAAGCCAGATATCTGCTAGTTCAGAACAGAAATGACTTTTAACTGAGCCAGTTACTGAGGGGGGGGGGGAAGAAAATTCATTTCTTAGGCAACTCATTGTTATAGTCAAAAATTCCAGGCAGCCTGCCCTAGGTTCATGAGTACTTTTGATAATTCCAATATCAGGATTTGAGGGATGCAGATTAATAAAACCATTTTAACAATTTAAAGCTCAGGTTTTAGGCTCCTGTGTTTTAACTGTGTAATCTATTGCTCTCTCTTTCCATCATCAATTCTTCTCTCCATTCTTATTTTATATTAGACTATAGAAATATAAATCATCCTGTGATCAATTTGAGAGAATCCAGGTAGCAGCATATAGCTGATCTAGGTTGTAAACCAAACAAGAAAACTGCATGGATTCAATCACCAGGAACTGAGCAACAGTTCAGGATATCTTTCCCTTTTTTAATTCTTTCACTGGGGATGTAGGCAAGATTGGGATGTTGAAAAGGTATCCCAGAAGAAAGTCATAAGAAATCTCTTTTGTATTTTTGCCAAGAAAACTACATAGACATCTTCATAAAATCACTAGGATCACACTACAGCAGGGGTCCCCAACCCCTGGTCCGTGGACCAGCACCGGTCCACAGAATGCCAGCAATCGGGCCGCACAAACAAGCGAAGCCCCATTTGCGGGATGCAGGCAGTACGCAAAACCACACCCCCTCTGGTCCGTTGAAAAACCTTTCTCCACGGTACCGGTCCCTGGTGCCCAAAAGGTTGGGGACCTCTGCACTACAGACTATCTTTTCAATGTCTTTTCATTTGTGAGTTAAAAGTGATAGCACAGGCACAGCTATATCTGAAGCCTCCACCCCACCTGCCTTGACCAGCCCATTCCTGCAGTTGAGTGTTGAGCTTTCTAAAAAGCTGTTAAATGACTTATATTAAGAGGGAGGTTTGATCCAATCATTCTGCAACTTCAGAAACTAAAAAGACAGGATTTAAAATATTTTTCCCTTCCTACATAGGGGTAATTGATAGCCTAACAGGACTTTATTGCCTTTCAGAACCAAAGATGCTACAGTATTATTATTTCCATTCTGAGAATTTAAAGTCGCTGAAATTGTAAGACATGTTTCTCTGTGGTGGCAAAAATCACAAGGAGTTTGGAACCTTTTCCAACTAATTGTATTAAAAGGCACAACTCCCTTCATCAGAGGCATAATCTATGTTTTTTAATAAAATGTTGGAAAAGATGCTACCAAATTCCTTAAGCAGCAGAGGGCATAAACAAGAAAATCTTTTGAAATAGATATCCCAAAAGACAAATCTATCCCTATTAGTTGATTGCACTTCTGACATAGTTTTAAGCACTTGCATATTGTAATTGTAGAGAAAATAATAAGACAGAAAGAAAATATGAGACAAGTCACTAAATTATCGTGTCACTGACATTATACAATGTTTCTGTACTTTTTACAAAGCAGTTCTGTAACTCAAAGGTAACCTCCGCTGAATCAATAGGAATTGTTCCCCATGAAGTGCATACTATATTAGGATTGCACTAGGAATAAATGCATGTCATAAGGAATATAGTCCCAATCTACTTTGAGATAAACTGAGATTGATTTTTAAAAATGTGGGCTAGGAGATGACTACAATGCTTTGCCTATGCTTTGTAAGTTTTTAAGTACCAGATGGAAGTTTATTCACTGAAATGTTAGTTTTATACTTTACTTTCTAAATAACATATTTATAACTTCCTTTTCTTTTTGCCCATTGGCATTTTCTTCTAGGTAATATAAAAGCATAAATAGTTACTTATTATCTGAGGACAAATGTTATTTTTAAAGAATTAGTATCTCTAACTATTTTTAAGTACTTAAGTCTAAATTAGATAATAATTTAGATAATATTTCTGGGAAATATTATCCTAGATTTTACATTAGATTTATCAGAATCCAATTATTAATATTCATCTCTGTAATTTACATCCCAGTGCTAAGAATTCTTATTGAAATTTGATTGAAGAAAGTATAGTTAATTTTCAAGTCAGTATACCTAGAATTATAATCTTATTCAGTCTACAAAATCTACAACTTCATTTTTACATCATGAAACTGGTACTGTATCTATGAAGAAATAACAAAATTAATTGTATCAACTTACAGTTTCCTTTGGAAATGGTGTACCTTCAGGTCTATAAATTGTTGTCCTTTCTTGTAAATTTTTCTGCTGTGGTATTTGATGAAATGGAGAGAATTCAGTCCAGCTTTTTGAACTATTAGGAGTCTCCTGGTCTTTTATACTTTCATGTCTTCATCCAACTTGCAAATTCCTGAACGTCAGAGAATCAATTACTTACCAACCATTCCAAAAAGCCGTATTTAGCATCCCTTATCTTACAAAGAGAATCACAAACAGGCATCGGTGGAGGGTATGAGGTGCCTGACATGCAAATTATCATCATCACCACTGGATAGAACAAATAACAACTTGCTACTGGTAAATTTTGCATTTCTGAAAAACACCCATTTTTAACAAGGAAGCCAGCTATGATGGGAAATTAACCATTAGTATCACCTCCTCCCCTTTTTTGTAAAGAGATTTGTTTCTATAATATATTGTATTGCTCTAAATTATCAGGATTATCTTCTTTTGCCTTGATGCTGTGGTTATATGAACATGCACTAGTGTTTTGCAAATATCAACAGTATATGAGCAAGGAAAAATCCTGAAGTATTACAATAAGATTTAATCAGACTTTAGAGATTATCCAGTCCAACCTTCTAGAAAAGTGGGCATCTAACCTCTACTTTAAAAGGAAAAAAAACCCTTCCATGTCAGTTTGTTCCTTTATTAAAATACTTACTACTGTCAACAATTTCTTCATGGCATTTAGCTATAATCCTCTTTTTGTACAATTTTCATCCTATGTTCTGAAGCAACAGCAGCATCAACAAAAATCTCTATCAAAATCTGGCAGTCTTCACATATTTGAACACGACAAATGTCACATTTTACTCATCTCCTCAATTTTCTACTTAACCTTAACCATTTCTGTAACCTGTATGTTGTAATTTGGGGGCATCTTTCTTAAACTGTGAGTGACATTATTCCACATATTCCATAAGGAAGGCATAAGTAAGTTTAATTACTAGTAGTAAATATTTTGTTTAATTTGGACAGTAGAATTATGTTGATACAACCTAAAATTTCATTAGCATTTTTAATTGTCAGGGCTGGAGCCTCAACTGGACAAAACATCATCAGAAGAGTTTCTTCGGAGACCTCTTGAACACTTCCTCCATATCTTCTTCCATTTGATTGAGGTAATTTCTGAGCTTCCTTCATCTCATTCGGTAGGTTTTTGGAGCAATATTGAAGGTGTATACAAATAGTCCTTGACTAACGACCTCAATTGAGCCCCAAATTTTTGTTGTTAAGTCTGACATTAGTTAAGTGAATTTTGACCCATTTTATGACTTTTCTTGCCACAGTTGTTAATCACTGTAGCTGTTAAGTTAGTAACACGGTTAAGTGAATCTGGCTTCCCCATTGACTTTGCTTGTCAGAAGGTCACAAAACATGATCCCATGACCCCAGGACACTGCAACCATCATAAATATGGGTCAGTTGCCAAGCATCTGAATTTTGATCACGTGACCCTGGGGATGCTGGAACAGTTACAAGAGTGAAAACTAGTCATAAGTCACTTTCTCAGTGCCACTGTAACTTTGAATGGTCACTAAATGAACTGTTGTAAGTTAAGAAGTACCTGTATTATGGAAATTTCAGAGCCATTATTGACTGGCACAAAACAGAACACAGGAAATACTTTTTCTATCCTATGTACAGGTGGTCCACAACTTATAACACAATTGAGCCCAAAATTTATGTTGCTAAGTGAATTTAAGTTATTAAGTGAATTTTGCCTCATTTTATGACCTTTCTTGCCACAATTGTTAAGTGAATCACTGCAGTTGTTAATAACACAGTTGTTAAGTGAATCTGAATTCCCCATTGATTTTGTCAGAAAATTGCAAAAGGTGATCACATGACAACAGGACACTGCAATCGTCACAAATATGAGTCAGTTGCCAAGCATCTGAATTTTGATCACATGACCACAGGGATGTTGCAATGGTCATAAGTGTGAAAAACAGTTATAAGTCACTTTTTTCAGTGCCGTTGTAACTTTGAAAGGTCACTAAACAAATTGTTGTAAGTTGAGGACTACCTGTATATTGATTTTTGCTGTCACTGTAGGCCATGGTTACTGGAGGGACCACCTGTCGCCCATTGGATCTGGCCAGTTTGTTCTTACAAGTTCTGTTGATTAAACAATGAAATCTGTTTGGACTCCAGAAATTTAACTTCTCTGTGGCTCCACCCAGCTGGTGTTTTGGAGGCCTTGTAGACCTGGCTTTTTGCCTTAGCCTTTGACTATGGTAGTTAAAGCCCATTCTGAGTAGTGTGTATGTGATTCTCATTGTCTCGTTTTGCTATCTTTTGGTTCATTTGTCTTTATTGTTGTACTGTTTTATTGTTATTTCCTATGTCTTTACTTTGTGAACCACCCAGAATTGCTGGGACTGTGATGTATACAAATTCAAGAAATAAATTAATTGTCCCTCTAGTCTTCTGATTTCTACTTAATATGCACTCAGACAAGCTATCCAAAACACAGATTTAACAACAGAGATATAGACAGACCTGTGCAACTCTTTTAAAAGATAAACACAAGAATGAGAAAAAGAATTAGTTCATCGTACGTATAGTTTTGAGATATAGAGGAAACAGAACTCTAACAAACCTGGATGTTTTCTTATGTGAATAATAGCACCAAAGGCAAAGATTATTCTGTATATCTCTGTTATAGCTAAACCATTAGCGCAACAGTTACTGAACCACATTCCTAGACTCTCATGCCTTTTTGAGGTCTTGAATGCACAATTTTCTGAAGGATTTTTCTCTTTTTAATAAAACACAAATTTGTTACATGTTAAAAGAGGCAAATAACAGTTAATTTAGGATGGGACATTTTTGTTTCATAGCCACTTTTTTTCTTAAAGATTTTCTATATGTTCCATAATAAATGTCCAGTATCTTTTTTAATACATGAGTATTTCATTTAGCAAGCTTTACGTTGTTATTTTGATTATTGTTGTCTGCTACAAGTTTTCATGAGGTCATCAAAAGTGCAATTAAATCAAATAGAAGCTTCTGTTACCTAAGCAAGAGATGTTTAATTATTTGCAAAAAAAACAAAATAGCAAAAAATATTAAGAATTATACTTGTGGAGAATAGTGGCTATTACTGTTCAACAGCAGATGTCACTGTTTAACAATGATTTAACCAAAGCCTTGACACTTTGTTTAAGCTAAGTTGTATTAGCTGGGTTGAGTACATCTTTGTATTCTTGGTTTTAGTTATTGCAATGATTTTATCATTTACCCAGAATTTTGCATTAGTCACAACATCTCAACCACAACTGTCAGCAAAATCATAATGGTGTTAACCTCTTTTTTTTTTGGGGGGGGGGGTTATCCTGTTTTCACCAGATGCTTTCCAGACATTTAAAGATATAATTTGTCAAATTCATGACTGGCCAGATAAAATAAGATTTAAAAAAAGGAATAAAGGTATCTATTGCAATTTATAGCCACTTGATAATCAAAACTACAAAATACCTTGGGTCATGTGTATGTATTTATGTTTCTGTTTATAGCTTTTTACATCTTATGGATAAATCAAGGATCTTTGTGATGTCTAGATATTATATAATATTTGAATAAATATAAAAAGAAAAATAAGTCATTCTTAACTGATTTCACAATTTGCCTAAATATGTCTTAAGTCCACTATGTAGAATTCCGGAAATCCCTCAACACTCTACCTTCTTTGCAAGCGCCTGCTTCTCTAGTGTTTTCTCCAGTTTTTTCCTAACCAAATAGCACTCCATCTATTCTAGATTTGCACTAGGTTCTCCTGCTTGAGCAGGGGGCTGGACTAGAAGACCTCCAAGGTCCCTTCCAGCTCTATTCTATTCTATTCGTTTCGTAGGATCTGATTTCCCTGCTTCAACCCCAAACAATGTCTTAAGGTCAAACAAGGAAACAGGACCGCAATCCATAGGGCGGGTAATACCACAGCTCCAGCTGTTTCGCCCATCCCTCGGTATAGGAGCCACAAGGACCCCGTTTCATAATATTTTGGTCGCTTCTTCCCCTTAATACGCTTCCCCTGGTTGGCGACGCTCCGAATCCATCGGGTCTGAGAAATAAGTCTGGCAAAACTTCGCAGCGAGCGAGAGAGCGATTGAATAAGGGGCGGCGCTATTTGGGCAATACGTTGCTACCGGCCGTTGCTAAGGGAGGAAGTACTTCCTGGGGAATCGGAAGCGCTTCCGGGAACGAGATTGGACTTGAGTTGGAGGTAAGAGGGGCGCTGGGTGAGGTTAATGAGATTGCTGAAAATCTTGGGAGGTGGAGGGGGGGGGAGACTGTAGCCCCTCGTTTGAGAGGGAGAAAAATGATGGATTTTCGTCCTGCGCTTTTTTATTCTAGCTCTAGTCCAGCCAGTCTTCATTGATCTGTGCGAGAACGAGCTTTTCGCATTTCTAATGTTTTTCTTCTTTTTCTCGCGTAACCGCCTTAATGAAATCCTGAATTTCGTCTGTTTAATAACTAGCAATTAGCCTAATGCTTTCCCAGAAGGAAAAACTCAACTGCTGTGTTTTTATTAGACATATTTTTTTAAGTAACCTCTAACAACGGGGGGGTTAAAAGTAAGAGAGGAGAAAATCTATCCCTTCATAAATAAATGTCACTAAGAAATTTTTATTTGAAAAATGAGCTTGGCATTTGGGCAGATGACTTTTTAAACTTAATTTTTGGTCATACACAGTTGGCTCTGCTCTTCCTATTTTAAGATTGCTTTAATTAAAACTATTTAAATTGCCTCCATTGATGGAGATTTAATGATTTATTTTTAAAAATAAATTCTTGAGTTTTTTTATGTATAATACTTGGGATGGCAAAACTACAAAACCAAAAGTTCTAGTGCCTTTGGTGAGTGCTGAGCCTAGAAAGATGCTGTCCAGCCTCCAAAACAGGAAAATGTTATAAGAATCAGAATGGAGAGATTAAATGTTAAATGAAGCTTTTTTTGCTGCTGCTACTACTACTATCAAATTCCTATTTGATACTGTTCAGTTATTTCTTGTACTTCTGTGATGTATTAGTGTTGTGTTGTACTTACGAATTCTGCCTTATCACATCATCACAGTTTTATTCACCCTCTAAATGTTTGGATTAAAATTCCCAGATCTGCTTTTAAGTAGGTATTCCAAGGAAGCTTGCTTTTTGTATAAAAATAGACACAGATATCATCCCACCATATTTTTTAATATATGCATTGAAATGGTTGCTTCATAGTTTGTATTTTGGTAATAGGAGTTGCATTGACAAACAGCAGACCATTATACAATTTACCATTCAGGCAGTGATCAGATAAAAAACTCACTGCAATGGCAAAACGTTTAGCTTGGTTAAAAAAAAACAAAATGAATGTCTTAAGGCATATGTAATATAAGAGGAAGAGCCAATTTACTGTTCCCACTAATTAAACCTCCCAAAGGGTGGGAAATGTAGCAAGGGGAATTCTTTTTTTTTTTTCCATAACAAGTTTTATTAGTTTTTGTTTGTTTTACAGCCAAGTGCTTATAACACATCGTGGAGATAGGGCACTCCATAGAACACAACAAAAAATACAGTCATACATATATAATTTAAACTACTACTTTAAAAGTTCCCTCTTATGGTATACAATTCGAGCATTCCTAAAATATAAATTGTTTCTCACCTCTATCTATTATTCCAATTTCAATTTATGCTTCTCAATCAAATTATATCTCTTATTCTATTTCACATACATATTATGTAAATAAACATGAATTTATATATTTAAACTATTCATTAGACATAGTAATATAATAAATTATAATAATAATAATAGGACAATAATTATTTCTATCATAACAAGTAATATAACTATTATATTCTTAATATTTCTCAACTATATTCTATTTCATATATCTATCCAATATTTTCATAGATCAGTCCACGTCCCTAAAAGATTCCTCAATTGTTTCAGTTTAATCCATTTAATACCTCACTAATTACCATTCAATTCTTATAAATAAAAATATCAATAATATTTCACCAGTCTCAATCTCAATCTAACTCCTTTAATTATAAATTTTCCAATTTTTCTTATTGCCATTCCAAATCATAATCAAATCCATAATTTAAATCTAGTGTTGACTCATACCAAAGTAACCTTAAAGATCTCAAAAATATTAGTTCAATCAATGTCCAGAAGCCCTTTTTACCCATCAAATAAAATTTTAACTCTTATTTTTAAATCTAATTCTAGCTTTCTTTTTGTGCCAGGTAGGTTTCCACAACAGGGCCTCTAAATCCTCCCATCTTAGTAACTGGCTAAAGGCCTTTTCCCACCATTGAGTCCAATCATATTCTTTTTCTCTTTTATCCAGTGTTGTCTGTACTGTCATGTTGTCAACGTTTTTTGTGCCTCGTATTTGGAAGTCCAATCCTGTTGCTTTTAAAGTTGTAAATGTTTTAGTTGAGTTCTGCCTTTGATCATCAAAGAAATCCATCATGTAGGATGTGTCCTCTTCCTCTTCAATAAATTCAGTAGATTCAATAGATTGTAAATGTATTCCATCCATCTCATTAAGTTGTAGATCTGATTGTGTATCATAGTCAATCAAAGGTTGAGCTTCAATTTTTAATTCTGAGTCCTCCTTGAAACTAAGCGATCTAATATGTTCTTTAAGTTCCAGTCTCGCTTCCAAGATTTTTTCTAATATAAGTCCATAATTAATCTGTGAGTAGGATTCCATCTTCTTCTTTTTTTTTTTTTTAAAGAAGTTCAGCTTAAAGAATAGATTGCAGCGTTATAAAATATAAAATGCAGACAGAGATATATTTCCAAAGAAAGATAGAGAAAAAAAAGTCCAGCACAGAGATAAAAACTGGCAGTCAGTTGTTGTGTTGTAATCCAGTCTGGGCATCACGCCAAAATCAGGAAGTGGGAGTTCAAATGGAGCAAGTTACATTGTATCAGTCAAAGTTTCTGGGCTTCATGCCAAGTCCCAGGATGCATTGTATCCAAAAGAATCTACATAAGTCCGCCCAGAGAGCAAAAAGTTTTTTAGGCAGTACTGTTCAGGAGGGGGGGGAGAAAAAAAGAACATTCCACCCCCTCCCTAAGGATTTTCACCTAAACTGAAGATAAACAAGCCAAAAGAGAAAGTCACAATAACCCGGATGCTCGAGTTCCAACTGCTTATGTAGACAAAATAAAATAGTAAAAAAAACAATAATTGTTTTTCCAAAGCCCGTTTTCCCCAGTAATCAAACGCTGCTTTCTCAAAATAGGGAAATAGTTCTTAAAGCTGTTAGCAGGGAAAAAGGTAAATTAACAAGAGGGAAGGAAAGGTCTCACCCGGATCTTCCACGGTGGTTCTTTTCGCTTAGATGTTGCTGTGACTTTCGGCTGGAGCAGCTGAGTGATCGGCCATGTTACTGGCCGATCTTTTCCCCGTCGGCCCAAAGGTGGTTTTCTCGGACCGCAGAGGGAGCTGCCGCTCCCTCCGCGATCAACGAGTGCCCTCCTCTACGGTGGTCGCCCCTCCAGGGCGACTTTCGACCCTATCCAGGGTCTACCGGCGGGGGGAAACCGGACGGCCAAGAGAACGAGTTCTCTGCACGTCCGCGGGCGCTGCGACCGGAACCGGAAGTCCCAGCAAGGGGAATTCTAATGCTAGTATAAGGGCAAATCTGTATTAGGGTGGCAGGAATAATACCCTGTAAGTATCCTGGTCCTGAACCACTGAGGAATTTGAAGGCTATACCTGGTATTTTTGATCACTCCCAGAAATGGACCACTGGTAGCCAAGGAGGAACAGAATAGCTTTTGCCAACCTAACTTGTTCCACATGTTTGTTGGACTTCCATGGAACTAAATTTCAAAGCGCATGCTAGCTGAGATTTCTAAGACTTGGAGTCCATCACATCTGCAAGGTACCCAGTTAGTGGAGACTCAATATCACATTCAAACAACCAACAGCATTCTGATTATTTGCCTCAGCATTTTGTGCCTTACAGAGTTCCTGAATGAGGATTATGGCTTATGAAAAAAAATGCATATTTAAAATAGACTAGAGCTGGAAGGGACTTGGAGGTCTTCTAGTCCAGCCCCCTGCTCAAGCAGGAGACCCTATACCAGGGGTAGGCAACCTTGGCTCTTTTATGACTCGTGGACTTCAACTCCCAGAATTCCTGAGCCAGCATGGCTCAGCTTGGAAACCTCTCCCTTTCCCCTCAGCGTGGCTGGCTCAGGAATTCTGGGAGTTGAAGTCCATGAGTCATAAAAGAGCCAAGGTTGCCTACCCCTGACCTATACCATCTCAGAAAAGTGACTGTCTAGCGCCTCTTCTTAAAAACCTCCAGTGATGGAGCGCCCACGATTTCTGAGGCAAGCTGTTCCACTGGTTAATTGTTCTCACTGTCAGGAAGTTTCTCCTTAATTCCAGGTTGCTTCTCTCTTTGATCAGTTTCCAACCATTGTTTCTTCTCCTGCCCTCTGGTGCTTTGGTGAATAATGTGACCCCCTCTTCTTTATGGCAGCCCCTCAAATACTGGAATACTGCTATCATGTTTCTCCTATTTCTTCTTTTCTTTAGACTAGCCAAACCCAAGTCCTGCAGCCGTTCTTCGTATGTTTTAGTCTCCAGGCCTTTGATCATCTTAGTTGCTCTTCTGTGAATTTTTTCCAGACTCTCAAAATCATTTTTGTGATATGGTGACCAAAATTGGCTGCAATATTCCAGATGTGGTCTTACTAGGGTTTTATAAAACGGTACTAATACTTTGCGTGTTCTTGATTCTCTACCTCTGTTTATACAACCCAGGATTGTATTAGCTTTTTTGGCTGCTGCTGCACACTGCTGGCTCATAGTCAAGTGATTGCCCACTAGGACTCCAAGGTCCCTCTCACAGTTACTGTTTTTAACGGAACTTCTTTTCTTTACAGAAATAAGGCAGTCCAATTTTGTTGGAAGTGTACTTAAGGACTTCACTATGGCTGCTGAGTTGGATTTTTCACCCCCTGAAATCCCAGAGCCCACCTTTATGGAGAACATCTTACACTATGGGCTTTTCTTTGGTGCCATTTTCCAGCTCATTTGTGTTCTGGCAATAATCCTCCCTGTTCCAAAGATATATAAAATGGTAAGCATTTCTTGTCTATGACCGTGCTACTACAGCTGGGCATTGTTACTAACTGCCAGTTTGGCAACGATCAGATAATTACCTGATTTTTTTCTCTCAAATATGCTGGTTTTTCTTTCATTCTTTAGAGGACAAAGAGACATCAGTTGAGCAGTTTTTTATCTATTAGGGACTCTCTGTGCATGATAGGAAGCCCATGGCATCCTGACAATTGCAGCTGTTTCCTTAGAATAGAAATGTGGAACCTTTTTTAGCTGAAGGTGACCACGCTTTATATTATCTTCGAGAGAAAGCACATGGCAGAATTGGGTATAACCAAAGCCAATACAGGCTATAGCTTATACTGAAACTCGTAGCCCAAGCCAGCATTTTCATTTCTTTTTGCTTCCTTTCCCGCCCCCATTCTGTCTCTTCTTTTTTCTCATTTCATCAGTCATCATCTATTTCAATTTTTACTCCACCAAACTTATTGCCATTTTTACACTTCTGAAGGCAGATACTTTTATTTCTTCCAATACTCTTATAAGGTCTCTCATTCACACTCTGATTTCTTTTGTTCTTCTCCACATCTGTCTGTGTTCTTTTTTATGGGAAAAGAAAAGGGGAGCAAAATAAAGAGATTTAATCAAATTCAGTGACAATCATTGCAGAAAATTAATATAAGGAAAGAAATGGCAGGCTAGATATGGATATCTGGCAAACTGAGAAGACCGTTCTTAATTGGAAACTTCATCTCATTGCCAGGAAGTGATATAGCAAAGGATTCCAGATTGGGAAAAAACACAGTGGCATTTTATTTTTAGCTTGGCAAAAATCCAGGTTGTAACAACTTGTGGACACATGAGTGTTAGGCAAGACTGTGGTTATTGTTATGTTTTCTTACATACTTCTTGTACAAAAAGTAGTTGCATATCATGAATGGGAGTTGCTCTTGTCAAAATTTGGCTGACCTTTTATTTTTTTATTTTTTATTATATTTTCTATATTGATAGAACCTCAGAATATGAAATGGTAGGATCGTAACAAATGAAAATCTCAGCAACCTTCCGCAATAGCCAGTGTTCTCTCTCAACACCCATAATTCCTAGTCAATGTACTGGCCATCCAATGCAAGGATTTCCAGTACAACTGGAAAAAGCACCAGACTGAGGAAGTTACACACTCATTTCAAGCTTTACAAATAAGATAGAATTTCTAAAATATAAGAAAAGAAATAATAAACAGAAAGAAATATAATAGAATCTTACAAATTAAGATCATTGTTGAATTATTTTTATCTCAAAAGTATTAAGAATTTTATATTTTCTGGGTACATTAGACATTAATACATCTTGATGTCTGAAATAATGTTGAAAGTAAATCGGATACAGAATTTAATCCAATTCGAAAATCATTTTAGAATGATAAGACTGCAAACAGGCTGATACTACATTGAAAATTTGGGGGGAGTAATTATTAAACTTTTTAATAGGTTGTGTAGGAATTAAATTTTATGATTTATGATGTGTTGACTTGTTATTGATATTCATATTATTTGGATTTTAACAATTTGTAATTTTTATATTGATATAGTATATTCAGTTACTTAGCCTAATCATTGAAATATTGAACATTTTAACAATTCTTAATGCTTATAATTCCCTGTTTATCCACTGTGTTTTATTTTTTATTTTACCTCTTTTTCCCTTTGTTCTTTTTTGTATTTTTTCCTTTTCCTATTCTGAAAAATTCTTAATAAAAATATAGTTTAGTGAGAGATTGAAGGCATTAGAGGAATGCAACCTAGTTCCAAGGGTTGGCAAAATAGTAGCACTTGCAAGCACTATAGCACATATGAATTCTCTGATGGCTTCTGTTGGTCCCCAAAATAAAATGAAAGTTAATTTGAAGAAAATTATTTAATTGACCAATATCTTGAGTGCTCATCAAATATCACACAATTTTAGTGATCCCATCTGAAATTTTGCAAGACATTCAGCATGAATGCTGAAATCCTATAAAACCTTGGCCATATTTAAAGATTTTTGCCCATAAGAGACTACCTCTAGTATCCTCAGAGGCCACTAGTGGTCTCCAGGTACAATTAGCACAATACTATTGTATTAGTTCAAGCTTCTGGTTAAGATTATAGTTCATTTCCCAATTCACCACTGACAACATCACTATTCTGTAATTGTCACTTTAATTTGGTTCCAAAATGTGACTACTTAACCAATCTCTGGACCTCCTCTTCAAAATTAAAGAAGGATTTTCAGAGTTCAAATTTTGAATAAGACTAACCTTGTGCACTTGATGGCACAATTGTGTGCTTGTAACTGGTGATTAAAAAAAATAGTCTCCCTCCCTCCTGCTATCAAATTTATTCCAGGTATCCATGTTTTTTGCAGGACTGTTTTTTCTTCCTTTGCACTTGTCTTCAGCAAGCATAAATTGTTTTAATTTAGCCCCAAATGCTGAGTATTATGCCAACTAGCTGAGGACTTCGCGATTATGAATTATTTAGTAGCAAAGAAAACAGTTTTATTGTTTGAATGTAAACTAAATCAACTTTCCAGCAAATAATAAACACATCAAGTTTCCTCAGTGAAAAGCAAATGCCAGAATATAATGCAGCTATAATACTTTAAAAATAGCAGGAACTTATTCCATAAGCTACAATTTTTCACATAGGAATTTGCCCTGTAGTTAACTAGTATAGAGTTACCACAAAGATTTATATTTTATAAATGTATTAATTTTTCGGATGCTAGCTTATATTTCCTTCCTTTTAAAGAAATAAACCTTGTTTATTCCCCCCCATAAAACCCGACACACCATAGATAGATGTACACCCACTTAAACTATTATTTTTGAGGTGCTTGAAACTTGGTTGACTGTATAGTGTTGAGTTAGGAAGGCACCTGGCAGAACTACTGGGTACAGTTCATGGTTTAGCCAATTTCATGTCTGCATATTAAAAAACGTAATGGGCAAAGAGTAGGACAGCCTAAAGTTGTTTTCTTGTAGAATAAATTTTAAGAATAAAATGATATTAAGGTTATATTAGATAGGAGTAATTTGATCCTGTGGAGGACATTGGAAAACTACCATCAAACTAATATCTCAAAAGATATGTTCATTCTCTGTTGGGGTTGACATTACATTAAATGTTAAATTATAATTTTAAAAATACTCAAAATTGAATTCCTTGAGATTGTAAGAATCAATGGGCTGCAGAAAAGAGTCAGGCAAACAGAATTCTCATTGTACCTGATTGGGCCTTATGTTATCCTGGGAATCTCCTGCAGACAGACAATCATTCTTTGCTATGCACTATTCCAATTCATTCTGATTATTAAAAGCATGATTATTCTTTACTTACCATAGTAACTTTATCTGTTTCCATGTTTTCTCTTCTTCATTCAGGAATATTTCAACTATGCCCTTTAAGGCTCTGAATGATAAATGCTTTTGCTTCTGTTTGTCCAAAGGATTGAAGTTTCCTGTGGGTGAATCATACACCTTGGCATGCGAGTCCTCTATCATTTCTTGGAAGGACACATACGCAAATTGCCATAGCCCTGTAACTTAAAAGAGAGATTTCAGCCAAGTTCATTGATTATGAAGATACTGGTTGCTCTTCTCCCCTTTCCAGCAGAGCAAAATCTGCATTGCTTTCTAAGAGGCTTAAAATCAGCACAGATCCCTGTGCCAGTTTTCTATGGGGTTTTTTTTCCCCAGTTGGCATACATTAATTGTGGACATCTTTAGAATCCAAAAAATATTTATATCAAAACTTGTTTAATAAGGGAAAGCAATCTGTGAATTGAGCTTCCTCTAAAATATCATGAATATGTATGATCTCTCTCTCCCCTCCTCCCTCCCTCCCTCCCTCCCTCTCCCCGATTCTTTGATTCCAACAGAAAAAAACCGTTTTCTCCATATCTTTCCAAAAAATTTCCACCAGTTTTGTAAACCTATGTACCAAATAGGCTAGAGAGGGGGTGGTGGGAATATTTAAAACCGAAGCTGATACTGAAGTTGCATGGTTTGCATGGATAAAACCTAAAAATATCAGTCTCAAGTGGGATAGTCTACATTCAGTGTTCTGCTAATTTCAGACACATTCTAATCTTTGTTAACACAAAACAAATAACACATCATGAATTACTAGATTATAGTCTATAAAGATTTTTAAAGGATTTACAGAAAGTAAACATGATCGGGATTATCCAAATCTCAGATGATAATGCTGTTCCAAAGGGCAGGTGTTATGACAGAGAAGGCATGCTTCTCTGGTCCCACTAGGTGGCAGTGTTTCATAGAAGTGATCCAAAGCATGCCCACCCTGTCAGATCCCATGGGTCAGCCAGAAACAATCAGATAGGTGGCCCCACAGGTAACAAAGCCTGTGTCATGAAGGGCTTTATGGGTGATAACCAGCACAGCGAAGTTCACCTGGAAGTTGTAGATATTCAATGCAGTTGTGTAGTAATGATATTGTATACCCTGGTGCATTCATAATTATACATCCCATTGCATTTTGGACTAGTTATACGATATTTCCCCCAAAATAAGATCTAATCGGAAAATAAGCCCGAGCATGATTTTTCAGGATGCTCAGTAATATAAGCCCTACCCCCAACATAAGCCCCAGTTAAGATCGTCAACCAGACAGACGTATTTAATTAAAAAATAATATATAATTAAATATAAATAATATTATTGACATTATTTATTTGAATAAATGTAGATTGTTGTACATAAAAAAATAAGACATCACCTGAAAATAAGCCCTAATGTGTCTTTTGGAGCAAAAAATAATATAAGACCCAGTCTTTTTTCAGGGAAATATGGTAGCTTCTTGATGGTATTTAAGGAGAGCCTCATATAGCATGAATTGAACAGTCCAGTCAGGAAGTGACTAAGGCATGACTGTCCGTGAATAGGGCTTCCTGATCCAGAAATGGGCACAATTGGTGTACAAGATGGATTCGTTCAAAAACCTTGGTCATGACTGCTACCTGCTTTTCAGGTAGGAGTGGAAAATCCAAGAGGATTCCCAAATTGCATACAAGTTTGTCTGGCAAGTTTAATCCTATCCAAAACTAGAAGATAGACAGCATCTAGATTTGGGGAGCGTAGAACCCAAAGCTCAGTCTTATTTGGGTAAAGCAATTTATACTATCGTCTATTAGTCCTTTTTTCCCCTTCACTTTGTTCTCAACTTCGCTACTTTTCCTTCCCTTTGATGTAGTTTGACTTACATTCTTTGAAGCACTTCCTTCTCCCTTTCCCGATTCAAGATCAATGGCTTTAGGGTAGTATTGCTATTTTCTGTATAATCAGCTAATTATTAGTTGTTAGATTTTAACTCTTCCATGTTTTTTCATCTTTCCCCCCCCCCCCACCTTGGCTACAAAGCTGTGCTGATCAGCACTCCTCACCTCAAAATACAGGTGGTAATGTCCAGTGTTAAGCCTATAGTGTTTTGTTTTAAAAAATTGACATTCATATAAAAGTTTCTTCTAAGTAAAAATACCTAGGGTCAGCCTGAATAAACTTTTTAATTAAATTTTCTGTGTAAAAGATATAAGTATAAAACATGTAGTACTTACTTAGAAAGCCTTTGATTTTATAAATGCTTCATGAGCACGTTTATCCAGCATTCTCATGTACCAGCAAATAATTAAAAAGATCCACAAAATCATTAATGTTCTGTTTCCCTTAATGAATTTAACAGGATACTGAATGCTTTGAAACGAAAAGTGCTGAAGTAGTCAAGAAATCCAAAATTGCTGCTATCTCAGTGAACAAGAAGCTCAAAAAAGAAACAAAGAAGAAACGGTAAAATGATATCATGATGAAATTTTCACAGCAACCTTTTGGCAACAAGTCAAATTGCAGTGAAGATGATGTTGGTGAAAAATGAACATCCAAATATATTTGATAAAGCTGTCCTTATTCTAGTTTTGAGGAAGTAGGTAACACTTTCTAAAATGGCTTCAGGTTTATTGTTTCACCTGATCTGTAATAAATAGCCTGTAAGGTTAGTGAGAAATATCTTACAGTTTGGCTCAGTAACAGGAAAACAATCTTTTCTTTGGGCAGTGTTTGAGAGACAACTGGATCATAGGCATGTCCCATCACACCACCTTTTTCCATCTTTTAAACAAAGGAATCAAGCACTCTACTACTTTTGTATGTTGGTAATATAATTGGTTATACTATTGCTATTTTTTCATTTTCTTTTATTAAAAAGAGTCCTAATAACTGTGCCTGAGTTTAGCTTTTTTGGAATTTGAGAATTCTTTGGCGTTTTACTGTTGTCCTATTCTTGTGTATAATAAACCAAGTTGTTCAAATTCTCTTTACGCTAATTGGACTGAATAAATGAAAACTGTGATTCTCACTCAACAAAAGATGAACAATTCTGTGCCAATAGAAATGTCTCAGAGCCAATAAAAAACATCTCAGATCCAGTTTGGTGTAGTGGTTAAGGCAATAAGACTGGGAGTTCTAGTCTTACTTTAGGCACAAAGCCAGCAGGATGACCTTGGGCCAGTCATTCAATCTCAGCCTTAGTAGGAGGCAATGGCAAACCACTTCTGAAAAACCTTGCCAAGAAAACTGCAGGAACTTGTCCAAGCAGTCTCTGACAATCAGACACAATTAAACAGGGGGGGGGGGGGGAATCCTCAGTAGTGTTATCAGCAGGCTAGTTGTGGATCTTCTACTAGTAAACAAAATGTACTTCTCCTAAAGTGAAATAGCCTTCATTATGCTGTTGATAGCAAATTGAAGACAGAATTGTGGTGCCTATGTAGCCAAAACAGAGCTATTGAGAAACTAGAAGCATTTTCACCTTCCTGGGAAAATTCCCAAATCTGCAGATGGGAAAAAAATTAACTAGATAAAAACTAACCCTGAACAAAAATATTCTATGCTGCCAAATATATATATTTATGTTAATAACAAAATATACAATTTGCTGTGTTAGGTGTCTGCCCCTGCCACCTTACGATGTTCCACAAGCAAACTTGCTGTGTGCAGATAATTATGCAGTAGGTCAAACGTGTCATGCCTGCCATGGGATCCATGAAGCTGGATCAAACAATCTAGTGGAAAGTAGTGCCTTTCAGGGGATAAGAGAACAAACCCTTATATGCAAACATTATGATGTATCAGTAGAAGGACCCTGAGAATTCAATCTTAGGTAGTGGTGAATATTTCTCTCTTAGGGCGCAGAGAAAAAATATCTGCTGCGAACTCCACATAGGCATCAGGAAGGGCATTCAGCCAGTAAACGCTCAGCTCCATCCAGTCGCCCTGATTCTACTCCAAATTAAGAAATTACAGGGTTGTTAAAAAAAAAAAAAAGGAGTCAGAGAAAGTTGGGCAACCTGCAAATTGACCCCTTCAGATCGCCCCCTCCGATTCAGCCATGGGGCTCTTTTCTTCCATGGCCATTTCTGTTTCACCTGCCAGAAAGAACCTCACCTAACTAGTTTTTTTCAGCCCTGCTTAGGAATCCTAACTTCATGGAACATTTCCAGAGGTCACTATTCCTACTGATCTCAGACTTAACAAAAGGGTTTCCAATAACATTTGCATCAGGAGAGCAGATGGTGGAGACCCTCCTCACCTTGTATCCCCTTTAAATTCAATGTTCAGGATGTAGGTACTGAGTTTAAAATAGTATTTCTCAATCTTAGCAACTTTCAGATGTGTATACTGCAACTCCCAGAATTCATCAGTATTACTGCAAAAGTACAGTAAACAGTCCTTTGCCAGGGTAGCAGCATAAAACAAACTTCCAGGGATATTTGGGGAACAATAATTGCCAAGGAAGTGGGGAAGAGCCCGTAGAAATGCAAAAAGCAAAACAAAACTCAATTTATTTTGGAATCTGCATAAAGGAGAGCTCAGAAAGGAAGACCTAGTGTTAAACTGACATAACAGAAGCTGTACCTTACTTTATCAAATGCATATCAGTTTATCCACTCTATGCATTTGATGAAATGAACAGCAATTCTTGAAATCTTGACCCTTTTATAAAATTGATTAATCAGAAAGGATGCTAATAAACTGATTTTGAGACTCTTGGGCATGCAAATGTTGTAGCTGTTGCATGTTCAGTCTCTTCAAATTAAATATTCTTTTGGCTTAATTATTTCTTAGTATTTTCATTAGCAGGGGTACATTAGTATTTTAAAAAATAATAATTATACCTGATATATGAGTGTTTTTCACAAAGCTGGACCTGGATAATGGAAAATACCAAAAGATACCAATGTTGTAGGCTAGATTTCAGAGTTAACATCCTCAGAAAAAGGCAATAACAAATCAAGTCCATGTTCTTGCCAAGGAAAGGACATAAATTGCCCATGAAATCACCAGGATTCAGATTCAGCATGAAGGATATTTCATTTAAACACAATGGAACCAGGAGCAAACTGAGTTTCGATAAAAACACATTTTTGTTTAGCTTCTCTTTGTCTGCTTAAAAGGTAAGCATCAAAATCCCTGAAATCCTGTTACTCATAAATACTTGTAATTAACAAAATCAGGAAAACCAGTTCAACTCCAAAGGCTTAGAAGTGTTTATGTACTTACCACTTTCCAGCTTCTGGTCTTTTAGCAATTATTATTTTAACTGAGAATGTTTTTAACCCTTTTTGGGTAAAATAAGTCACAGCTGCTAATAAAATCATCCAGAGCAGATTCCATAGCAAAAGTCAACTTCCAATCATCTACTTTGTGGACGGCAGATTTTAGAGGAATTTGCAAATCTTTCAAGGGACATCATCCCCAGCCAATATTCTCTATAATAGCAAGACTAAATTAACTTTTCTTTTTCCATGGGATAATTGTACTCTAAGGTGAGATGAGAGCAGTAATTAAATGCTCCTCAAGGAGTGCTCTCTTCTATTAAATCCTCCCCCCCCCCCCGCCCGTTCCTTTTAGAGAATCTATTTTGGAAGTTCCCAGTAGACAATGCCCAGATTTCTTCACTGAATTCTGGTAGACTTAACTTTTCTCCCTCTCAGCAATAACAACTAGGATGGTGGCATTTTTCATTAAGAGAAAAATATATTTGTGTGGAAGATTCTTCCCCCCACCCTTCCCTTTGCAATTTGTTCCTTTTATTATGTTTCATTGTATTGCTCTCTGTTGACTGAAATTGATTATGTTAAGAGCATGTCTTTATGCAGCTCTTGTTCTGGCCATAGGGTCCCTCGAGGCTTTGTAAGAAGTAGCTCATGACCAATAATCCTAGGGGCACAGTTCATTTAAATCCTGATTAATCCTTTTCAGACCTTCTTTACTTTTGTTTTGGTGCACTTACTCCGTGCCTTGCGTGCACTCAGGCAGAAGGTTGTTCCTATAAGAGATAAAACAGCAGCTTGGGGCTGTTTTAAGGCAGGCAGATACCTGCCCTGACTTCTTCAAGGCTCAGAAATAGATGGTTAAGAGCTGTTTCGTGGCTGTTTGATTGGCTTCTTCTGAAGCCAGAACCTGAAGCTGTAAACATTTATGAAAATAAGAATATTCTCCTGGCACAGATGTGTGCCTCTAAATTAGGGAGCTGGGAATGAGCGTGATTTCATTCTTTCATTTGATTTATATCCTAACTCATTCCCAGAAGTATTAAAAATTTTGTCTGGACAAGAGTAAGGGACTTCCCAGGTGAATTTGCTACTGGAAACCTCAGCCATCACTGTAATGTCGGGGAGCAGTTTCATACTGTATCCAAAATAAGTATAAGAGTTTTCCTGGGTGAAATCAATACTATACTGCAAATCATTATATGTTTAGTTAAGATAGCACCAATCAAAATATGCCACCTTTACTAATGGCTGTATTCACAGTACCTGTTTTTCTGAGTTGCTGTTGCTTCAGGATCATTTCCTCTTGTCATTTTTCCTTCGAGGATCTCAATCGAGATATGGCAATGCTGAGGGCAAACAAAGCAGATTAGGCAGACTCTTGGCCTGTGTGGTCCTAACCAATCTGGAGAATGTTTAAGGCTGATATCAACCCGCCCAGGTAAACCAGAGAAGAAACAGGACTAGATGAATTGATTCTACTTTATGGCAAGGCTATATTAACAGAACTTGTGGGCAATCTTAAGTCTTCCTGTCTGGAGAGGAATTATCAGGCTATTCACTGGCTCTTCATTCCACTATGGTTGTCAGGTCTGCTTTTTGGATCTGACATTAGTCCACCATTTCTTCCCTGGAAGTCAGTGACCCTTTGCCCCATGGCAGTCATTTTCTTTGAGGGCCTGTAACATATTCTCAAAACGCCAAATATATCTACTGACCACAAAAGGCAGGAGCCATTTCACAGAACTGGTGTCTGCAATGAAGTAATTGCACTAGATGTTTTCTCCAGATACTGAAGTAACAAAGATAAAGAACAATAATTTGGGGCCAGCAGTTCCATAGATGTGATATTGAGAAGAATGGCTCTTATAAAATCCAATTTTAAGTTTCACAGGGAAGTTCCTAGTAAGCCATCATATCTCTTTTATCAACTACATTCCTTTGTTCTTCATGAAACCAGTCATATACAAAGGCCCAGGTTAGAAAACCGGATATATCTGTAAAATTAAAATATCTCTGTTAACTTACATAAACAGGCTGGGCACTCCCTCATTATGGAAGCTCTACATTTACCAGAGGAAATTTTATGTTCTCCTGTTATATGCAATTATAGTGCTTAACACCACTGTCTAGTTCTTTGCACTAAAAGCAAACAGACACAATCTGCTTAATAATTTCTAGTTTTAAATGCTGTTCTGTAACCTGTACTATCCAGGGTTCTTAAGACATCCACTTAACTTTGTTGGTGTTCGATATGTAAACTAAATCCTAAACTGAATTTCTGAATTATTGCTACTTGTCTTCAGTTGGAATCTTTTCTGGCTTTAGTATTTGAAATCATTTAGCCAGTCCACCTGGAATTCTTTGGGCTAAAAACATATACTGCACCATAAGAATTAATACAAAATTGATGAAAAATGATAAAGATGAGGATGATCATTATAATATATATGATTTTTTCCCCAAAATTATAAAATGCAGCCCA
The DNA here is from genome assembly GCA_023970755.1 of Azemiops feae. Taxonomy (NCBI): domain Eukaryota; kingdom Metazoa; phylum Chordata; class Lepidosauria; order Squamata; family Viperidae; genus Azemiops; species Azemiops feae. Next base: position 886,092 of record JALGBA010003986.1, on the reverse strand, counting down.
TGGCTAGCAAAAATGGCCAATATATGATTTAGCAGGAAGTATGACCCAATCAGTTTCTAAGTCTTGATATGTTCCACAGTAGTGAAAGAGAAGGACATGCTGTCTAGAAGAAAAGCCTTTTAATGCAATTCAGTAATTCTGAGATGGAATTCCAAGATTTTAAAAACTCTCTAAAAAGAAGGAACCTTTAGTCCTGACTAGTACTGGCTTAACTACTTTCAAACTTAATAGTGGATTTTTCCTCAAGGAAACTTGGAATTACTGTCCCAAAATATCATCTATCTGAATCTTTTCATGAGGTCATAATTGGATTTACAAACTATGTTAGATGCATTGTTCTTCAAGAAGTTAGTTTCCAAAGTTGGCCAGCTATGTTGACTCATTCTTTTTTACATCAATCTCCTACGGTATCTGCAACATGAATATTACCATACAGTATTTAGCTATCTTGGAATATTATTATAAAGAACAACAGAGAATGTTTATTTGAAGTTCCTTGAATTCTTTTAATATTCAAAGTAATAAACTTCTTTGTTGTGTGAACCAGCCATTGTAATTGATAAACTTTTGGCATGCTGTGTGAGTTCAGCCAAAATGGTTTATGTAAAAAAATTTAAATTCATATAGGTCATATACATCAAGCATAGAGCAAATACCTCAAATACATAAACACCAAGTAAGCCATAGTTTGTATAACCATTGTTTCTTTAATATGACAGAAAGCTAAGCGATAAAGTCTTTTTCCCAGATCAGATTGGCTGGATTTAAACAATATTAATATTTAAACAATATTAATAAGCCAAAATGAAACAAACCACCTTGTGGCATATACCCTATCCCTCTTTCCATGAAGATAGTCATGTGTGCTACTCGTTTCCAAGTTACCTTGGAGCAGTGTTTCAGCCTTGGCCACTTTAAGCTGCATGAATTTCAACTCTCTGGTTGGAGAATTCTGGAAGTTGAAGTCCACTCAGCTTAAAATGGCTAAGATTGAGAAACACTGTCTTGGAGGAATCTCAGAGAATGGATCCAAGCAGACTCACAAGAGAACAACCTACAGGCTACGATTGACAGATGGAAAACTATGATTAAAAGCCAACCCTGACATTTTTCTATTGTGCCCACTGTGCATTTACTGGAGCAGGTTCAGGCCAAGCTGATGAGTCATGACTGCTAGAGCCAATGAGAGAACAAGCTTCCTCTACCCCTGAGCCTTTAGTCACCTTGGCTGTTTCTTGAGTCATAGTTATCAAAACATGTTGGTACATCTGCTGTGTGAAGGTAACCTCCTTGATTCCAGAATTACATTTCTGTACTTCTTAAACTTTTAGGATGTTCAAATGTTCAGAGGGACACATGGCATACTACAGCATACAACAAAATCGCCTCTGACTTTGCTCATTGGAAGCACCCTACATTACACTAGCTCTGTGGTGGGGAAGCTCAGACTTCTTCTTGAAGAGAACAATGTTAGTATGTGGTGGCCAAACATCAGCAGAGGTCTGGTAGCATCTTTTCTGACTAATAAATTCTATTTAAAAGGCATACATTTCTGTACGCTACAGCTTACTTCAGCAGATACCTCTGATGAACTGCATTTGATGAAGTGAGCTTAGCACACAAAGGTTTGTGCCTTTTAATAAAATGTGTTAGTCTGAAAAAGTGTTCCCTAAAGGACTGACTTGATGACACACAATCAAAGTTATCCTCAGTTTGAAGAGCTATTTAGTCTTGTGAAGAACGGCAAAAAGGGAGAGTAAGGAAGCTGAATTTGCTCCTCAGTAGGTGATAAATTATTTGATTAAGTATTCCTCCCTATTGCAAGATGTATTTTTTCCTTATTTAAATTACAGTATTCATTTATAAACATGCATTTATGCATATAAAAGTATGTGCAAGTTTTATGCAAATCTGCCCCTTGTCATTTCTGCCTCTTTGTTGATATTATTGTATTGATTGCTGCATGGATTATGAAATATCCCAGAGCCCCAATAATATTCACTGCTTTTAAAATACAGAAAGGAGGATATGAATTCTGCACAGCAAGATGCACTTGTCTGTCTTATCTTGACCAGGTTAGCACAAACACAATTTTTGTTTTACACATATTTCAAGACAAAGTGTTGGTTAAGCTTGCCAGGTTTTTTTTTTTGGGGGGGGGGAACTATGTTCTTTGTGTACTGCTTCTTTTGCAGATGCTGGCAGTCATCACTCATGCTTTGTCAGCTTTCTCGAAAACCACTGCCACGTTCATGCAGCACAAACCTGTGAGTAACTATTGTTTCTCTGTCCAACGCTCTGGGGTCATAGAACACACTCATCTGTAAACTTACTGCATAGGCAGAGTTTGCATTCCTCACTGGTCTAAATATGGGTGAGTTGCCTTTGGTTCACCATATCTTGCAAACACAACCTCTCCTTCTTTAAAAATGGTTCAGAAGGTATAGCTTATGCAAAATACTTCTGGCCAGTTTTTAACCGGGATGGACTGCCAACAATACCTTATTTTAAAGCACATTATAAGTTGATTATGCACTCCTGAGCCCAATATTTAGTGATCAGTTTAATAAATACCAAAGAGTTTGGTCGTACATATGCAACCCTTCACAAACTGGTCTTCTCCAGATGTATTGGACTAGAACCCTCATCATTCTCAGTCAGAATGCCTCACTAGCCAACTGACATGATATTTTAGTGGACAGCATATCAACATTGGAAGCCCTGCTTAAACTCCCATACATAGGGAGATATGGCTTATAGGGCATTTTGAAGAGATATTCATTTTCCAGAATGTACTGCAGTCAGCCTGGTCATCTCACCACTGTTCTCTGTAGAAATGAACATTTCTGGGTGTGTTTCAAAGCATGGGGATCTAACTGTTTAACAAGCTGTTGGATTCCTTTTCAGTTTTGTTGATGTTGTGGGATTTTCACTTTATGCCAGCATTTTAATTTACTAGGCTTTTTTTTTCTGCCTAAAATGTTTTAGAGAAGCTGTTTCTACTTTTTCTGCTTCAGGGCATCTGTCTCACAGGGAATGTAGAATAGAAACATCAAAGGGAAGAGCAGAAGGAGAGAAGAAAATTATAATCAGAATAAAAGTTTTACCTGCTGATTTCCACAGATCAGAATTCAGAAAACTCAGGAGCAGGTCTAGGGGGTTTGTTCATTCAGCTGGCCATTCTAGCTAACAAAAAATAAAAATTCAGGTTAAGGATAGTTCATGGTATAATACTAACCAGGCAACTATACTCAGCTATAGACCACGATAGAATCATATCTTTGCAAGGAGTCATATATGCTATTGTCTTCTACTCCCTGTTAAGTATAGGAATTCAAATAAATGCCTCCCAGACAAATTTCTGTCTAGCCTCTACTTACAGTAAATGCAACCAATGAAGAGGAGCCCACCAGGATTCTGAGCAATTGGTCTCACTGTCAAACTGCCCTCATACTTAAGAATTTATTTCTAATAATAAATCGGAAACAGCATTCCTGAAACTTATACCCATGATTCCATCTCCAGCCCAAGAGAATGAGAGAGCATTCTCACGTGAGTTTCTCCTATGGGTGACACCTTTCAGATATTTGAAGAATAGAATAGAATAGAATAGAATAGAATAGAATAGAATAGAATAGAATAGAATAGAATAGAATAGAATAGAATAGAATAGAATAGAATAGAATAGAATAGAATAGAATAGAATAGAATAGAATAGAATAGAATAGAATAGAATAGGAAATAGACCTTGGAGGTCTACTAGTCCAGCCTCCCGCTCAAGCAGGAGAACCTATACCATCTTAGACAAGTGACTGTCCAGTCTCTTCTTAATACTGTATTGTATTACTGTATGGTCATAAGTTGAGGACACACAAACAGCTCCTTCAATCTTTCTTCACAGGGCTTAGTTTGGTTCCCTGTTATCCGCAATGCCCTTCTCTGAAACTATTCTAGTCACTCTAACTTTTTTTAAAGAATGGTGGACGTAGATACAGCATCTCTCCACAGTAGAATAAAGTGATACAATTACTTCCCTTTGAAAATTATACTTCTGCAAACAAAAGGGCATGTTTACAATTAATACCAAGTTCAATGCATGGTGACTTCATGAACACAACCAGACACTGTTCTTGACAGAACAAAACCGTATTGCCATTGCCTTATTCTGGTGTGTGTTTTGACTTCCCAATCTACACAGCCTTTGAATTCCCTGGTGGTCTACCATCTATGTACTAACTAGGCCAAACCGGCTTAGCTATGCTAAGGAAATCAGCAGTACTTGCAGTCAGATTCTCTCTTTCTCTCTCTCTCTCTGCCTCTGAAATGTAATGGGGAAGCTGGCAGGGAAAACCACAAGTTGTGGTCCTATAATGTCATGCTTAATGATCACAGGAAAAAAATGTAAAATTGAGTGTGGTCATGTGATGCCTCACATGACTTACTAACAATTTTTACACTCACAATTGTGGAATATGTCAAGGACTACCTGTATTATGACCATTCACTGAGGGAGATGGGGTTAGGAAATATGAAATATAAATAACTAAGAATAAACAGCTATTAAAAATAATATATACCCATAGTGCTTGCTGTAATATAGACACTTAACAAGTCTTGAATAGTGTACATAGGAAAAATTTTAAACAAAGCATGCTTGAGGTCAGGTAAGAGTCAATCTCACTTCAGTGATGGGGAAAAATTCCAGATGAAATGAAATGAAATCAAACAAAGCAAGTCTTTCTTCTGGTCACAGACAGGCATTGGAAAGCTCCAGTAATGAAGAAGATTTATTGGAATGACAATGGAAAAGCAGGGAGGGAAATTCAAGAGTAACAGAATAAGAGGGTAGAAAATAGGGAAGTAGCCTTGTCTTTTTCTAAAACATAGGCTAGTCATTAATAAAAGAAGAGGAAAGGAGAAAAGGCTTTTCTTCTTAAAGTCACAGTTACATGAAGTATAACAAAATGTAACAGGCAAAACACAGGAATATAAATGTTTCATTAATAGCTTCCAAGCCCAGACAAGTCAGGCAGGTGCTGCCTTCTATTGCAATATGTATACAACTAAAACTTTTTAACCCACAATGTCACACTTGAGAATACTACAAGAGAAAAAAGCAGCCACAGAAGATCTCAATCTCCACAGATATCTATTCCATGTAGCTTTTTTCAACTGATCTAGGAAATGTGATTAGTTCAGTTACTGTGGCTATTGCTATTGCAATCCAAACATGGAAGGGCAGGTTGAATGGAATACTATTTCTAAAATAGGGATTAGAAAACGAGAGGTGATTTTATAGTGAGATTCCAGCTAGCACAATCTGCTTGCTAAAATCTGCTGTGGCTTTCTAAACTTTCAAGCAGGGACATCCTCCATCACCTCTTACCTATTAACGTGGAAACTCAGGGGTTAAATCCTAGACCACCTATCACTAGGTGGAGGCTCTGCTGCTGTGATGCAGCTCTTCCAGCTGCAGGATAGTACTGGAGGACAGGCAGTCTGCTGCAGCAGCCAATGCAGGAGGAAGTTACCAAGGGAGTGTCTAGGAGGAATAGCTTCAATGAATAGCACGTTGGACTCTAATAATGGGAATAAAACTGAGTTTTTCTATGATTGCCTCCTTCCTGATGACTCACTGACACATCGGTTTCTGGCACTATTAAGAGAAATAAAGGGAAATAGATGGTGAAAATGAGGAAGCAATGTTTCTTTTTTTATTTTTTCACAGAATAGAATAGAACAGAACAGAACAGAACAGAACAGAACAGAACAGAACAGAACAGAATAGAATAGAATAGAATAGAATAGAATAGAATAGAATAGAATAGAATACTTTATTTGGCCAAGTGTGATTAGACACACGAGGAATTTGTCTCCGATGTAGAAGCTCTCAGTGTACAGGCAAAACAACAGAGTAATAATAATATAATTTTTTAATTATTCCCTGTCCATATCCTGCTCTCTGTTTCTTCTAGAAATCCGCCCTAGTATACTGGAATTTGTATCACTGGGCTCATAGAATAACAAATCTACGGATATAGGATCTAATTAGAGGTTGGTGCTCCCAGTTTGTTCTTTTTAATAGATAGGAACATAAACAGGAAAATATAGGATTGAGGCTAAATTGGGGAGCAGATTATTTCAGAAATGGTGGAGTGGGGTCCACTTCTGTATACCATCTGCAATTTCTTAACAACTTCTGATGTTAAGAATAAACCTACAATGTTGAAACAGTCTTGAAGGACAGAATACCCCGATGACTAAGATGTGTGATAAGTAGCACTTTTAAATTTAGCTTTAAGTGTAGAATGTTAGAAATTCATTTTATGTCCTCTTTCAAAAAAGTTACATGCAAGTAAAGAATAGGGGAGCTAATAACCAGCTCCAGCTTTATTCCAAACCCAGCTATTGCAAAGCAATGAGATTCAGAGATAAGAAATATGTGGAACGCTCTCTAGCACTGAATCTCTGATCCACTGAGGCAAGATGAGAGAATTGCAGAAGGCAAGTGAAATTCTAAACCCAGATTCTATGTTCACACAAGGAAGACTTATTCTGTTCTTCTGATAATAGGATAGACATCCATAGCCACCTTTCCTTAATTTGTGTGGGATTACGAAGTCCAGAGTTTCTGTTATTTTACCTGGATTGACATCTATGATTACATATTTTTTCTCAGCTGCCCTAAGTATTTAATTCTATAGTATATTGTAATGGTTTTCAATTGGTATCATCCCGTATCTTCAGAATCAAATTGGGGGTCTCATCATCCAACATTGATATAGACACACAAAAGAGCCTTGTTTAAATTTAAAAAACCTTTCCCAGTGTGGTGTCTTCTAAATATCTCCAGATGCTATCACTGCCACCCAATTTGGCCATGGTGAGATCGGTTTTAGAACCCATTTCATCAGGTCAATGAAGATCATTAAATCGTATCATAATGCTTTAGTAAGGCACCACATGCTCTTGTTGCTGAAATTTATACAACTGCCTACTTGGGGAATATCTCTTACTGAAGAGTTAACAGCTAACAATAGATACTAGAAAAGCATCCATTTGGAGCATGAAGAGAGGGTTTTTCCTTTAGGCAAACAGCACACATAAAATCCTATTCTATGTATACTGAGTTCAAAGAGATTTGCTACTGCATAGGTCTCCAGCCTCAAAATGAGAAGGAAAGGCATTTTTGTTAAGGCAATTTTGAGAATCATCAGGCATTTCAATAAACTACACAGCATGTCCATAACATTCTGAATCAGAAACCCATTCACAGAATTTAAATCTGTAAAACCACTGATAAAGACATATAGCACATTTCCAATTATGATAGCTATTTCATACAGCATTTCTAACAATTATAACTGTTTCAGGCACTGATTCTTAAGCTCTGTCGTTACAAAAATGTGAATTCTTGTGGTATTTTAAAAGCAGTAGTCAAAAGGTGGAGAGACATATGGGACTAATGCAATTGTGGCTTAATAAATAATACTAAAAGTGCGGGGAGGGAAATGGAACGTATGCATTTTATAAAATTTGATACTTGGTTGTTGTGATGGCTTCAGTTTGTTCTGCAGCATTCAAGAGCAGTTGAGTATTTATGTTTTAATTATATTTTAGCATGGAGGTTTAGGGTAAGTTATATTTGAGGTCTAAAGTAAATGAAATAATTTCAATAATTTCAAAGCTGCTTTTTCAGAAGGCAACTGGACTTTCTTGTTTTTCTTTGAAGACATTTCACTTCTCATCCAAGAAGCTTCTTCAGCTCTGACTAGATGGTGGGGAATGGAATGATTTATATTCTAAAAGAATGCAAATTACCAGCTGTCTGCAAGGAATATAAATCCTTCCATTCCCCACCAGCCTCCTGAAAAAGCAGCTTTGGGACATCCATGACCTGGATGACTGAGGATCTCCATAGACATTTAGCTATGCACTTTGGAATAAAATAATCCTGTATGGTTTTCACTCATACAAAATGCTTTCCTATTTTTCATTCTTTGAGGGATCCTTGGTACTGTCTGAACTTGGTTGCTTTCTTGCAGACATTTCATTACTCAAACTAGGTAACATCATCAGTATCAGAATGTTACCTAGTTTGGAAAATGAAACATCTGCAGGAAAACAACCAAGCTCAGAGAACACCAAGGACTCCTCATTTCAACTCTGAGCTACAAATATTCTCCTTTACAATATTAACAATATTTAAAATTCCCATTGAATATGAAATATGAATATGAAATCAAGTGCTTAGATGGAATATGTAAGAACAGACACTATTTTAAGCACAGTTAGCTTCACCCTACTAAATTTAATAGACATGCATAGAAAAAGTGTCTTTTGCTCATCTATGAATAATGGTATTTATGTATCCATGAATAACAGAGTATTTCTCATATGTTATTGCAGAACTCACACATATAACCACAAGGTTATAATATAGGAATTGTTATTCCTATGTCACAGATGGGAAGCTGTGGTAAGAAAAAAATGAATTGCCTAAAACTATCTAGCAAGTCTGTTATTCATTCTGATAATATGCTGTTGGTAATTTAATCTCTGAACTAATATATTAGGTCAGTTCTCAAAAAAGCTTTCCACTTAACTCAGCAGCATTGGCTGCTAAATACAGTTAAGTTTTTTAGAAGAGAATTTCATTAAAGTTCTTACAGATGGTGTGTTGAGGTCTTATACTTATTTAATCATAAGGTTGCCAAGGAGCGTGTGGGAAAATGACTATCTTGTCTTTCACTCTATAATAACCTAGTATTCTGCAGCCTTCCTGGTTTCCCAGGCTTGTTGAAATCCAAAGGGAAGTCAAACCCTTTGAGAGAATTCCCATTGGGGCTACTCAGACTGGGAACTGTAGGCAGGAGCAGCCAGAAAACACCAACAGCTGCAGATTCTGCATCTCCAACCATCAAGCCAGTTTAAAATTTTGAAATACATTACCAAATAACTTCCCCAAAGGTAGAAAAACAGAAGCCCCGTTTGGAAAAGAACATTTTCAGACATTGCTAGGCTGGTTCAGCACAATGCAAGTACTGTCATCCTTGTTTAGCAACCTTAGATGGGATTAGCAATTCAGTTGTTAAGCAAAGCAGTTGCTAAGTGAAACATGATTTTATGCCCTTACTTCAAGTTTACTTTGTAGACCAGTGAAAGTTGTAAATGGAAGGGCAGGTCACAAAATTACTTTTTCTTTACTATTTAACTACAAGCAGCTGGTAAATGTGGTAATGATTAAATGAGAACTACAGGTATTGGGGAATATCCTCTGTTTTAAACTGAGGCTTAATTCCTCTTAAAAGTTCTCTTGGAAATGTTTTATGCAAATTCTCTTGCAAGGCCAGGAGCTAAACATGAGTCTTTGTGCATGTAAAGCAAAGCAAATACTTTATTGCTGACCTATGGCTCCTCCTATGCCATTTAACCTGGTAAGAAGAATCTGAAAGTGCCTGAATTGCAGGTAAAGGGTAGTTTCTTTACTTTTTCAGTAGTTGCCCCCTCAACAATTCTTTTCAAAAGCTAACAAGTGGAATATTCAGTAACCTTGGAACAAATCAGCCAGCAGAAGTTTATTGTAGAGTTTATTGACAAATTATAATTAGACCTGTTGTCTTCTAGATGCTGCTGAACCACACTCCCAGAGGCCCCAATCAATAAGAGTTAGTTGTGAGGAATTCTGGGAACTGTCATTCATCATCTGGGCAGAATCAGGTTCCCATCCCTAGGAAGTTGTAATTGTATAGGATGCAGGACATTTTTGCACACAGTCCTCAGCTCTGGACAATCTATTGCCATTGTCTCTGTTCTGCAGCTCAGCCATTTTTTAATGGTTCAGCCATGGCGCATCCAAATGTATAGGTGATTTCCCACTAGGAATACTGCATGTCTATGGGGCTCGTGACAGGCAATTTCCCTAATGATGAGGGCTTGAGACTTACTTGTCTGTTTCAACCTCAGCTTCTCCCATCTTTCCATAGTAGTTCAGTCACAGTGTTTTGCAGATCTGCAAATGCAGCTAAGAGGAAGTATCTTGGTGGTTTTGTGTCTCCCCTTCTGCATGGGGAGTGGGGGTGGGGGGACTCATCAGTAAAATGGACAGACAGGACTAAAAATGTGGGGAGTGTTTGAATAGTGTTATTTGTGCTTTCCTATTGGTCATCTTTATCGACACCATGATAATACCACAATCAACACAAAACATTCCATCATTATAAGATAGTTATTTCTAATCTGCTGTGGAGGTTGAGCATATGTCAGTCTTATAAGGTAGACCAGCCTAAAAACCAGACACAGTGCATACTTGAAGCTATTTTTATTATAAACAGTTACCGTAACTAAATATTGTAAGTCTGAATGTGCTTCCCTTCCCCCTCTTTTATCTTCATGAGAATTAAGAGGGGAGTGGGGCTATCTGAGACATTCTCATCAACCACTTTCTCGGCCTGGGCTCAAGTCTCCTTTATCTGATTGTTGCCTTGGTAGCAGATCTTCCCTCCATCCTTCAGGGCCAGCCTCTTGTCTTGACCCACTCCAGGAAGTGAGAAAAGAAGCTCATGGCACCAAATGGCTGCCAATATTTACCTGGAGCGTAAAGATAAATGCAGGCAGACCCTACTGTTCCGACTTCCGACAGATTGACTTGGAAGTCAAGCCCAGATGGGCTGCAAAATGGCCCAACTTCCTGAAAGAGAACTTATTTAGCCGGGAGAGCGGTAGGTCTTTAGGATTCCAAGGGGAAGGCCGCCCGCCATCCTCAAGGGGAATGGGGTCATCAGGTGCAACATCCACACGCGTCCCGACCGCATCCTTAAAGGCGGCTTTCAAGCGAGCTTCCTGCTTGCCCAGACTCACCGCCCCACGTCTGCACTTGCGGACGTCTCGGCTTGGGTCACAGCTACGTCATACATTCACTCCAACTCAACTCTCCCGGCCACCTCCTGCCGGGGGAGAGGAGGAGGCGGCGGCGGCGAAGGAGAAGGATAACGGAGGAAGAGGTTTCCCCCTCCCCTTTCTTAAAAGCTGCTTCCGGTTCTGCTGCTGCCATCTTCTTCTCTCTTTTTTTTGAAAGCGGGAGGGAGGCTTTGAGGACTTACAAGTGAAATAAACGCGGGCAGCCGAGGGAGGCGGGGGCAAGAAAGAGGAGGGGGGGGAGCGGGAGAAGCCTGCGGTGACGCGCGAGCGCTGGATGCCGCGAGGCCGGCCGTCAGGAGGAAGCGCTCGGGCTTTCGTTCTGGAGCGCCGGATCCTTCTTACGTCGGAGAGGCGCTGAGAGGACTGCGGGGCGCCAGTCCCCCCCCCAAAAAGGGACGGGCGCGGGCGGGCTTGGACTTCGCGGGCTGCTGACCTCACTTCTCGAAACCCCTCCAAGTTACAATCCCTCTCTCAAGCCGCCGGCCCGTTTCTGGGCTGCGGGTCGAGAAGAGGCTGGGGCAGCGGCGGGGTTAGAAGACATCTCTCCCCCCCCCCCGCGTCCTCGCCGGCAACGGTGTGTCTGGAAAGAGTCAGCCCCGAGGCGTTTTCCCTCGCTTTCCTTCCCGGGCTCGCTTCGCACAAAGCCAGCGCCTGGTTCCGCTCTCCCGGCTGCCCCCGCCCCGCCCTCTTCTCCTCCTCCTCCTCTCCTGTCTTCCTTCTTTTGGCTTCTTTTCGCGCGATGGGCCAGAGAAGCTCCCGGAGCGACCAGCGAGCCGGCGCCTGAACTCCGGCCGCATTGCCTCTCCTGCTCGCCACTGCGTCTCCTGCCTTAGCCGACTCCCCCCCACCATTCATTCTCCTCTGGATCAGCCCGGCTCTGAAGCGCCGTAGAAAGAAAGGAGAGAGAGAGAGAGAGGCGAAGGCGGGCAGGAAGAAGCCGCCTCCGTCTGGGCTCTTGTGTTCCGGCTTCCAGGAGCCGGGAGGAAGGTAAGGTAAGCGACAGCCGGGTGGACGCCGTTCACCAGCTGGGAGATCTGCACGGTCGTGGAATGCGCTCTTGACGAAGCCGGGCTGCGACTGACTGAGCGATCTTTGTTAAATATCCTGCTCGGAGAGAAAGGAAGGAGGGAAGGGAGATCAGGAGGCGAAACTCGAAGCGCCAAGGGTTCTTGGGGCTGCTGGGTGACTGCCCTCCCGTTTCTTTTATCGTAAGCGAGCGATCTCTCACCCGGGAGCACCGACCAATTAAACCTCAAAGGGCTTTTTGAAAAGGCGGCCGGGGGGAGGGTGGGGGTATCGCTTTAACCCGTTTGACTGTTGTTGTCATTGTTGCTGTGCGCCGGGCTTTTGTCTGGAAGGGTCCGTCTAAAAGAATGTAGCCATCCAGGAGAATTGCCAGCGGTCGCTCGAACTCAGTCGGCGTGACTTGATTCCGGTCCACTTTCTTTTGTTTATGATTCCGCGGCGGACTTGATGCGGGATGCAGTGTGTAGTACAGTCCCGCGATATATCAAATCACTTGAGTAAAGCAACCAGGAGCGATTTTATCTTAAGGAGGGAGGGGGCTTGGTAGCGGCATCTAAAATAGGAAATGTGCATCAAATTTGTCTTGCTCATTATTATTATTTTGGAAAAGACGTTCCCCGTGGGACTTCGGGTTAAAACATTGGTTTTCACTGGGACTTCGGGTTAAGGGAAGCTGTATTTCTGTATATATTTGTGTAGTCCTAGGATCACGCCTTTTCCCCGACTTCCTCGTCTCTTAACCTGGTCACGCCTTAAACCGGTAGGTAAGATTGCTTTAATAGGGGAGATTGCTTTAATAAAGCCATAAACCGGGCGAACGCAGCCTTTGAACTTCTGCTGCTTTGTGTCTGAAGCTCGCCGGTGTCTTGTTAATTCCGTGCTACACCGAGACGGTTTCCGTCCGTCTTGAGCCACGCAGGTTGGGCAATGCTCCTCAAAGACTTGGGGGAGGGAGACGAACGGAGTGTGTATAGAAATTGCAAGAATGTAAGATGGGAGCTCTGTTATTTCTTTGGCAGCTTCCAGAGAGGAGAAGCTGGCGGGTCCACTTGAGCTGGGAACCGTGCCTATGCTGGATCCTTCTGAATCAACCGTCTCTTGTCAGAGCTTGAGAATTGATTTTCCTGGAATAATTGCTTTCTTTGAGGCTTTCATATTGGCTCTTCTTCTCCCTCCCCCTCCTTGTTTTAGTAGACCTGTCGCTTTGTTCCTTCGAAGCTTCCTGCTCTAAAGTGTGGCTTTGCTTCTCTTTATTAAGGATATGCAACTTGAAGCAGTCCAGATCTCTTGCCAGAGGCTAGACTGGTTGGGAGTGATGTGGTTGGAGGAGCTTGCCTGTAAATCCTTAGCCATAAAAAGATGAAACAACTGATGCTCCACTGGGGGGGTGCTTACACTACTTTACAAGGCTGTTGTAAATACAACTGACATACTATATATGGAATAGGCACTTATTTCTAAGATTTTTTTTATCTCACATTTAATACTTTTATAAGTAACTTAAAGGGGTGAACATACGTAATACTCCTTCCTCCTCCTATTTTCTTAAATCTTTGCAAGGTGTTGGATAAACTAACAATTGATTAATTTAAAACACATGTAGACTTATATGAGCGGCTGGTTATTCTTTTTCCTCAAATTAACTTTTAGTGCCCTCCAGAAAAGTCACCTGGGAGAGTTAGGAATGTCCTAGAATGACATGATAGGTGAGCTGCAATTGAACGGAGAGCTGCCAAAAAGTTGAAAAGAGGCATATAGTAGAAGCCCTCCATTCATGTAAGTTTGGATCTAAACAAGTATTTTCTGTAATAGAGGCATCCTTACCTGCTTACATGCACATGTTTAAATGCCAAAAGAAGGCATCTTCTGATGTGTCTTTGGTCTGATCAAGTTGTGGCTTATAAAATAATACTTCTTATAAAACTGGAGGATTCTGTTTAGATATGACATGTATATATGTATCTTTGTGTATGTGCCTTCGAGTCAGTGTTGACTCCTGGTGACCATCTGGACTAGTCTCTGTGGCTTTCTTGGCAAGATTTCAGAAGTGGTTTGCCACTGTCTTCTTTCCAGGGCTGAGAGAGAGTGACTGGCCTAAGTCTGGTTGTCTTCAAGCCTAAAGCAGTACTACCATAGAACTCAGTCTCCCAGTTTCTAGCCTGGTGTCTTAACCATTTCACCAAACTGATTCCCACTGGTTTATGAAGTTTGTTTGTTTGTTTCATCAATTCCCAAAGGTTCTTGGTATTTACTTCATAATGGACTTAGCACCCTCTTGCTTTATATTACAGCCCTCCTATCACTAGCCATTGTTTAACTGCTGGAGTTTATGAGAATTATTGTCCATTGGATCTAGAAAGCACCAAATTTGATATTGTATAATGAATTGAACAAGCAGATTGTGCATTAGCTGAAGTTGGGCATTGGCCTATATTGAACTTATGGGTCTTCTACTTCTGATACAAAATCAGCTGTCCCGTTCAACATTTGAAGAATGATAATGAAGATGGTCTGAGTTCACATACTATATATGTCATGTGTTTGATTAAAGAGCAACACATGTTGGAAAGAGGAAGTTAAATTGCAAGACATGGTCCTTAACCAAAGTTTTAGCATTTTAACTACAGACTTTTAATTTAATCTGTGAACTTGGGTTTGCTTTTATAAAACCAGTTAGAATAAGACTGTTTACTGTCTGTAAACTAGACAGAGAAGTAGAAAACATATCCCCAAAGAATGCAGTGGCAAACCATTTTCATATTGTTGCTAATAAAATTAATTGGCCATAGCCATGAAAACACAAACTCAAGGTTTTACGTAAGGGGGACTGTCAGACTGATTAAGTGCCACAAATCTCTGTAAAGAATATTGGCCATATTGCATCCCAGTCTCTTTTGAAATAAGAATTTTTGTTTCAGTAGGGTGACCAAGTTGTACCATCAGCTAATAGAGGCTAATTCACACATATCTTGCTCTCTCTGATCAGAGCATTGTTTAGCTGTCTATTTTACCTAATCATTAAGTCAATTGGTTTATTGCAAGATACTATATTTGAGGTGTTTCTAGAATTCACCTAGCTCCAGACAATAGAATGATCCATTAATAAGACTCCACACTTGAATAGAGTTTTTTAAGATGATATGATGCTAAGAGAATTCCCCATTTACATGTACCTCCTCCAGGTTAGAGGAGTTCACTGAGAGTACATAGCATTCTGGAATTGACACTGGATATTTATTAGTTGAAATAACAACTACATCATAATAAACATTGTTGGCCCTCTTTATACGAAGAATTGTATAAACGTCTTTGAAATGTAGCCACCCAGAGTAATTGATTGAGATGTACATTGATTGCCATTACATTATTTTTAGATAGATAGATAGATAGATAGATAGATAGATAGATAGATAGATAGATAGATAGATAGATAGATAGATAGATAGATTCCCTTCAGAAATAATTCTGCAGTAGGACGCAGGATGCCCACCCCATTGCCGGCAATGGAAAAAAATTCACGATATGTCGCGACACGTCACGAGATGTTGCGAGTTTGACACCCCTGTTCTAGTTATATTGTAACACAGGCATGTCAAACACGTGGCCCACGGGCTGGATACGGCCCATGCAGGCCACGCCCATCCCGGCCCCGCAAAGGCAAAAAGGTCCCGATACGTCATGATACAGCCCGTGATGCGATCGGGTTTAGCACCCCTGTTGTAACTAGTTGCAAAGTTAAGGAACAGCTGAAGTTATTGGCTTTAAATCAAGAGTGAAGAAAAGTTTGTCTTGTTAGTAATAGCTGTTTATCTAGCTGTTTGTCTAAGTTCAAAGGCAGATCCAAAATTTTCTATCCACACTAGTATTAGTTAAAAATAGAGTGATGCTAATATTTGGTTTGGAGGATTAATTTCAAGCATTGAGTTTAATTGGCTGCCTCAATTTAGACACACATGTAGAAATGGCTTTCTCCAAAACAAATTGACTTGTTTGCCTATTTGATTTGAACATTTGAACTGAATTCCTGCACCAACCTCAGTGTTTCTTCCCCAGAGATAATATGTCAGGGAAGATTCTCTGTCATCCAGGTAGAGTTGTCTGGAAGTGGAATCATGGCAATTGGATTTCTTTTCTTGTTGGTTCAAAACATTTTGCTGCTTATCTAAGTAGATTCTTCAGTCTGAGCATTTTATCCACCTATACTTCATTACTATACTTGATTCATTTGTATTATCATCTTTTAAAGTATAAATAATAATAAAATGGAAAATATTTTTTAAAAATGCCAATAAGAAATTTGCAGGCACATTGAGTGAAATAATTGATTTTTTCCAGTAATTGTAATAACGAATAACACTATCCTCAAATATTCATTATTTAACTCTCAGTCAGTGGTATCTTAAGCTTACATATTAAGATATGGGAAGGAGAGAACATCACTAATTGTTGCAGCTTCAAGGACTGGTAGGATTCTAAAAAGAGACAAAACTATTACCAATGCTAAACCAAGCAGGCAACTGTTAATTTTCCAGATACCTTCTTGGAACAGTCCATGGAAGAGCTCACTTTCATCTCAGCGGAAAGGACTAGCATTGCATATAAGGAGTCTGAATACAAAGGTTTATCTAGATCAATTTTCACAAATCCTTGCCATCTTCTAGGTGTGTAACTCCCAGAAATTCCAACCAGCATTCCTTTAAACCAGATTAGCAGGGTATTCTAGGGCAGGGTCTCACCATTTCTAAAAAATGCCAGATTAGAAAAGTTTGATTTAGAACAGATCCCAAACTGGCTGGACTCACTTGTTTTTCATTGTTCCTTTGTTTCAGAAGCTTTTGAAGAAATCTAAGCATCATCTTCAGAGAACAGACCAATCGGTTGTTCAATTGATAGATGCCCTAAATCAGGGGTCCTCAACTTTGGCAACTTTAAGACTTGTGGATTTCAACTCCCAGAATTCCTCAGCCCTAAATTACTGCTCTGATTAAGCCCTAGCACTATCTGGCCTCTTTCTGTATAATTTAAAGATCTTCTCTTCTGGTAAGGGAAAGTGATAGAAGATGAATATTTGCAATATGATTTATCTGCAGGAAAATGATTAACTTTTTCTGTTTTTAATACATCAATGATAAGTACCTAGACTATTGTTTGGAATTCTTACTGTATTTGCCTAACTTGACAAGTGAAAAAACAGTTTAATCAGCAGAGGTAAGCAGAATGTTATACTTTCTGTTCTATAATTCTCCACCACATCTGAGGGCCTTGTACATCTCTCAAAAGTGTAAAAAGTTGTGTGTATCACTACACAAATAATTCTAAAATTTCCTCCTCAGACATGGTGAAATATAAGAATCAGGAAATGCAGATCAATTGTATATTCCCTCAGTATGTATCCTAATTAACATGACTCTTATTTGAAGCATTTTGGATATTTGTTCTTTAAGTTTCTCATGTGAATGCTCTTTGAGAACACTACAGTATGCTGCAAACTATTTGCTTTTGGTGCCATTGTTGAAAAGCAAATGATGCATTATTCTGACTCAGAAACAACTGAAAATCAGATGATCACTGGGAAGTCCATTCTGGTTTTTCATAGGTGAATTCTGGAATTCCCCTCATCAAGGGATAGTTTTATATGGTCTGGAGGTGCTCATTTATAGTAACATGCTTTAATTGTGGCTGTTCATCTGTATGTGGAATCTGCCATAATGTTTATCATTCGGCTTTGTTTGGACTTCATGCATGAATGTGGATACAGAGGAAGAGATGCAGAGAAAGATGCAAACATTTACTGTATCTGAATTAAAAACATTGGAACCTAGCATTAACTTGTGTTGTTTTTAAGTGTAGCTTCAATATAGTGGCAATTTTTACACAGCATACTTAACAGAGTTAAAGGCTTATTAATTATTAGTCTCCAAAATTGACATGATTGAATAGAAGAGGGGGGGGGGAAGTGACATTCACATAATATGGTAAATTGGGTTAGTCTTTAGCTTGATTAGATTTTTTTGAAAATTTGGCTCCTCTTGTTCAAGATATAATGTGCAAACACAGATACTGGGTTAATTAATTTAACCTGGTGTGTAGATACAACCAAAATGCTGCTCCAGTCTTACTTTGGATTAAGTAGTTTAAAATTTTATTTCTGGCTTAGCCATGTGCAAGTCTGTCCTGAAATATTTCTAATAGTCCGGTTTAGCCTTCCTTGATTTGGCACCTCTAAATATGCATATTGGTTATGTTTACTGGTAGATTATGGAAATTATGTCCAACAGATATGGAGGGCTACCCAGTTCAGAAAGGCTGATCTAGTTTGTCTGTCTAATACAGTATATTCCCAGTCTTTGCAGTATTGCCCCAATTCTTGATTTGATTCATTATAATCCAGAAATATGGTTGGTCCAGAAGAATAATGTAATAGCAGTAATTCCAAGCTGAAATTCTAATTAGTTTCTGGTCTTCGAAGGAATTTTTGCCTTCATCTCCAGCTTGACACAATTGATGGTACATTTGACTGAGTCAACATACAAGTTGTTTTGTTGCTCTAACACAGACATGTCAAACTCACGATGTCATGTGATGTTGCACGACGTATCGGAACTTTTTCTCCATTGCCGGCAATGGGGTGGGCGCGGTTTCCTCGTGACGCGTCCGACCCGTGAGCCGGCAGTTTGACACCCCTGCTCTAACAGAAGTCTGATAATATTTAACCAAAAGATGATTTGCTGACCAGTTCTTTTGCCTTTCATGCATTCTTCTTTTATTCTAACTTTACCTTGTTTTTTAAGATACCTGAGACAGTACAGCCTGCTGAGGCATGTGATGTGACATGGAATCATGTTCTCTATTAGCTGGTTCCTGGGCTTCCACATTAGCAAAAATATCATTGTTGAAAGTCTTGCTATGTAGCTCCTGTTCACTTCAGTGAAGCTGGGTTAAGAACTTCTTACTTTTGTACATCTTCATAAACTTCATAATCTTCATAAACTTCAGTTTAACCAATAACCTTAAGTTTTTCCTATGTTCTAACTAATGATCACAAAACTATAAGAAGTATCTTTCCCCCCCCCCCCATATTTTTGTGTATGGGAGATGGTGGTAGACAGTAGTGCTCGAATTAAGCTGCCCGAAATTAATTGTAGTAAATTGAATTTCTGGTTGGTTTTTTTTTTTATATGCTTAACTTCTGCCTCAGCCTCTCTTTTAAAACTATTTCTATTAATGGCTGCAATGTTTTTTATCAGCATCACTTGAGGAAATTTGAAAAGCTATCTAAAGATCTATTGTTTCCTCTTCACTCTCCATTGCAACTCAGTTTTCAAGCTTGTGCCTTATCTCAGAATTAATTCCCAGAAGACATTACTTCCGCAGTTCAGTTTTTCCGGACTTGTTTTACAAAGCGTGGCGAAAATGCTTTCTTGGTGCGCCTTGCTTGAGCTGCTGTTAAAAACCACTCAAGATGTTCTTCAAAGCATCTCCTCTTTTGGGGCTCTTTTGTTTCTGGAGGCTCCAAGTCAGTGTGTATGTGTGTGTGTGTGTGTTTTCAACAAGATAAGCTAAAGCAAAATGGAATCTTTGCTAGAGTGAAACAGTAGGAAAACCTTTTCTGGGAATGGACCACAATTCTGGGGAAAGGAGTTAGAAAAATGTTTGAACTCTCATTCTATCAACAACAACAACAACAAAAACCATCCTTCTCAGTGATAATGTAATTTTTATCCATGCAGATTTTTACTTTGCAGGCATCGAAACATGCAACTCTGGACTTATTGATAAAGGAGCAGTACGAAATATTCCACGGGCTAAAGTCATCTTTATTAGGAACAAAATGTCATTAAAAATTGAAACCTTTATGGCTTTTTGATATTTTGGATGGCTCCAGTTTGATGGTGTTGCCCATCCTGTGCCACTAAGACCTCAGTTGCTAAGACTGCTGTCTTATGGTCCAAGTAAAGCTTTGCCTGTGTGCAATACGATGCGGTCTGGTGATATATTATAGATAGAGAATATGCTAATGAGAGATGTTTCTTGCTAATGAGAGGTGGTTGCTTTCAAAACAATGTTGCTTGTTATTTATAAATCTTAGAGTGGTTGCTATTGGCTAGTAATTCTGCTCTTTTTATTCAATTAGATTTGTCTCATCACCAGAAATTGTGGCATCTGAAATGATGCTCAAAAACAGTTAGGCCTTACAGAAATGTTCTCTATTCATTTGTTTCTCACAATGTGGACATCTTTTAAGATTTGCAGAATCTAACGCAGTGTTTTTCAAACTTGGCAACTTCAACTCCCAGAATTTCTCAGTCAGGCTTCTTTCCTGGTATTGCTTTTAAAAAGTAAACCTGGAGAACAGGGAATACAAAGGAGTAAATAAAGCCATGTCCTGCTTCCTGGAGTTCTGTTTTCAGTTCTCTCTAGAATGTATGCTGACTGCATAGCAGATTACTGTAGTACTTTAGTGATCACATGCTGTTAGGTGGCCAAATGAGTTTCCAAGTTTGCTATATTTCCAAGTTTGCTTGAATTGTAGAGAAGAGGAAGTGGTATGGAGTTGTAAGATGGACATGGGAGGAAATATTTGCTTTTCTCAGTGTACTACTATTGCTGAGCAGTGGAGTAACTGAGTTAAAATGTAATCACTGGTTTACCTAATAGTCAAGAAATTGAACTATGAATCATAAATCCTGAGTCCAAATTTTGCTTCTGCCTTGAATGTAGGTCATCTTGGATAATGCTTGCTTGCAGAGAGACTGGCCTGAAGACACCTTTTATTAATATTCCCCTTAGTCTACCATTTTAAATAGCTATGCAGAAATGATTCCTTTCTACCACCCCAGATGTATTCATTTGAAGGATTGTCTATGATCTTCCATCCTGGTTCCCCCAACCATGTTTTCTGGAGCTGATTGAAGGTTTCCTCTCTAGATTCATCATGATGGCAAAATTGTCTGTTCCTTTTTAGTTCCTTATTTGCAGGACAATTCAAAAGAGAGACCAGTCAATTAACTTAATGAAACGCTCCCTTGAAATCATATATGTGAAATAATCTGAATGTGTTCAAAGTGCTCTTTAAATGTGAAGTGAATGTTTACTGCTGGTTTTAGAAGCTACTTAAGTAAAGAAGGGCCTAGAATATTCCTAATAGAAAGACAAAATGTTAACAAATAAGAAATTGTTTGCATTTTGAGTCTGTAGACCATCTGGTCAGGATGAGAGAACAAGGAGAGAAGGTTTTGTTTTGCTGAAACTGATTTAGATTTTTCAGCTTGCTTGGATTATTTTGTCTGGATGCTGGTTTGTGGTTTTCAGACTTAGTTATTTCCATACTTTTTTCACATATGCACTGTGTAAGAAATCTTTTTGGCCTTCAGTTGTATGTTTTTCACATTCTGCCCCACATTTGACCTGCTGAAACTAATCTTCTGTGACCTTGCTGCTGTAGTAACAACCTTAAGTGTTCTGCATGATACTTTGAAGAAGGAAAAATTTAGACTGCCTGGATATTCCTACTTGTTTTGTTCTTGTTTTTGTTAATATCTCTGCTAATTATTGGAAATTAAACAATTGCTGCCTTCCATAAATATATAGTGTTGACTTACCTAAGTCAAAACTACCAGTTCATTGTATTTCCTTTTAATAGTGGTACTATTCAAGATATTTCTAGGTAGTTACCACAGTTCCTAAAACTAGAAAATGTCAGGGATTGAATTGGAATTTTTACATCCAAACAGCAAGGTCTAGTGTTTAGTTCTTGTTTTTCTGGATTTTTCATAACGGCATTTCTTTATTACCTGAATTTGACATCGTCTTAAATGGGAATTCACTCAGAAACCAGAAACCATTCAGAACAGGCTTAATATCCATACAACCACATACCTCCACATCAACAAGTTTGAAATACCAAATAATGGAAAAGACAAGAATTGCATTTACCTCTGCTAGAAAGTAAATGTCTGTAATCTGAACTTTTTCATACTGTGAACAAATGACACATAGGTATTAATATGGATTTCTCAGAGAGTTCTGAGTGGGATAAGTGGACAGAATTGGCTGTGCTGTAGCTGCTGAGGGATTGAACTGACTCTGACTTCAGATTCAAACTATTTATCTTTCACTTGTGAGACTAAACATTCTGGACTATGTGAGGCACAGAAATTCTTTGCTTTACAAGGATTCTGACTCGATTGCAGAATAGGAGGCAAATCATAGAAAGGGAAAGAAAACCAATTCAAATTAAAGGATCCAGAATGGAGGGCTATCTAGTTTCTGCTTGAACACATCCAATAAATGAGAATCATCACTTCTCTGGGCAATTTGTTCCTCTGTTGACCTGCTTTTAATATTAAGAAGTATTTTTTCGGTGTTCCATCAGAATTTGCCCTCCTATAATTTAGAATTGTTATTCTGTGTCATCACTCTGAGATGAGAAAGGACAGAAGTCTTGACCTGCTTCTTGACAAATTGTCTGATACATGAAGTGTTGTATATTACCCCTTCATCGTGTGTTCTCAAGGCTAAATATACAAAGATTATTCAGTCTTCATAGTACTTCAATTCTGGTCCTCTGATCATTGTCATTAAATGTTTTTAACTTTTCCCCAATTTCTCAATATTCTGCTTAAAATAAGGCTTACAACTAATCATAATACATCAAGTGGGTCAATTACTTTTCACGGATCTGGAGATTATACCACTGTGAGAGTTCTGACTGCCTTCTAAGGTGTGTGTTCTGCTTTTTCATTGTTACTTGGAAATATATGGCTACCTTCACTAAACAACTGGTAGACTGCTTCTTTTCCTTTTCCTTTTTTTCTGTCCATTTGTAAAGTGTATTTCTTAACATCTTTCCCCAACTTCAGCTCATTCTGAACTTTTGTTTTCCTGACACCAGATTCACAGTTCTGTACTACTGTTGTGCTCTCCCTTTGTCAACTGGTCCTTTTTTGATTTTCCTCTCTGTGTGCTTTTTTGTTTCGGCTCTTTTCTAAGCTTTTTGTGTAGTGACATTGTTTTCTTCTGATGTCCTCATTTTTCCTATTATAACTGTTTCCAATTTTTCCTTTATCCCATCCTTTAAGAACTCCCATCCATCTTGAATTCCTTTTCCCTTTATCTTCTTTTATCTTCTATCATCCCTTTGTGTTTATTGAAATCTGGGTTTTAAGTCCATGATACATCAAATCAAACATGTTCATCCCCCCCCCCCCCAGTGAAGGAGAATTTTTTTAAAAAACCAATAAAGTTAGGAAATCTGTATAGAGACATGCTAGACAGAGTTTTGTCTCCCAACAGATGATTAGATAGTACTTTAAAAGTTAGAAAAAGTAGTGGATTTGATGGGGTGAACTGAGAATTGATCATTTTGCATTGTTGGCCTTTGATCATTTGATCAAAATTGATCATTTTGCATTGTTGGCCTTCCCTAGAGAGGTATGTTTTCTTCTTTGAATCACTTAGAAATATGAATAAAACATATCCTTTGTCAATGCAGGGAGTTTAGAGGGAATTTGGAGTACTTTCCATGGAGTTCCAAGAAGTGAAGAAGCTTCTTGGATGAAAAGCAAAACGTTTTCAAGGAAAAAACCAAGAAAGCCCAGTTGCCTTTTGAAAAAGCATCTTTGGGACAACCATGACCTGGGTGATTGAGAACCTCCATAGACATTTCCATGGAGTCCTGTCTGCATGCAGATTCAGAAGCTCCATTATGTTTAGTGAAGCTTCTTGGCTGAGCCACCTTTTACGCTAGCAAGAGCACAAGAGGCTATGGAAAGCTTTCCAGATGCCTCACTTGGCTCTGGAGTTCACCAAATGGCTAACTTTGCATAGCATATTAGGCTGAAGTGTAGGTAATTAGTAAGAAGTGCTAATTATTCTTAATATTATTCTTTGGTGTAGTTAATACAATCAAAAATAGGGTAGGGGTATTCCTTAGATTGATAGTATTTACCAAATTTATTAAGTAAACCAATGAGGTGAAAGTATAATGGTAATTTGAATTATTATACCATAATTTGCACAACCACTAGGAGCCCCCATGTATGTCATGGGCATAAATATATAAAAATAAATAGCTGCCACATTCTTCCCTGGTACGTATTTTCTTTATGATGTCATTTGGAGAACAGTCCTGAAGGGCTTTCTTGCTACACCCACATATGTATATCCCAAATCCCCAAAGAGGCACTAGGACTTGTGACTTTCCCTCCTCAGCCCAAATTAATTGCTTAAATTGCATGCTTCTCTGCCTTTTCCTGCCAAGAATCTTGTAATCTCTCAATCACTCAGCACACACACACATACTACTCTTGTGCGTACATGCTCATACCACACGCTCACATAATTGTCAAGAGCTAAGCGGAAGAGATGCTCTTTTCTTCCTGATATTTCTTACACTTGCTACAAACAAGAGATTGTTTTGTTATTCAATTATTCAATCTTCAGGGTTTTTGAGGTTTTTTTTATTCCATAGGTATATAGAAATAAATAAGAATTGTTCTCCAACTCTTATGATCTCAAGATAATCTGAGATAGATGATGATATCACTATTTTAATAAAAAGCTAAAACACTGAATTATGGACTTTTCAATGGTTAATATTGCTGATCTACAATATTGATCATTTGATATTATTGATTTAACATAGCTGTACCCTTTTCTTTATCCAAGAGTTCAGGACCTTGGTGTTCTTGTTATTCTCCCACTAGAAACATTGCTATCTTCAAAACAGCCCATGTAGAAATTATCTGCTGCTATGAGACCCAATGTGGACTGAAAAAAATCCAGAAAACCTCTAGAAGGTGGCAAAAATCTTTTGCTGTCATCTAGAGGTAATTCAGATTTTCACAGCCCAGACAAAGGGCTGCTTAAGTCAATATTCCAGGCACTAAGTGATTTAGCATATTGTCTTTTTCCTTGTTCAAAGTGTGTATTAGAACACAAAACATAAAGGCACTGTCTTGCCACAAATCTAAATGAAGACATTTGACACTGAGATACAAAGGATGAGAGAGGAAATAAGTAGAATAGAATATCTTTATTGTCATTATTGTTATAACTCACAATGAAATTAAATGCTGTCCACAGTGCACACTACACACAAATAAAAACCACAAATAAAAACATACACTATGTACACACATCCTTCACATTCCACCCACCACTATCAAGAAGAAACATAGTAACATTCAAATTTAAACAAAATCATTTTAAATAGAAATTATAGGTTTACTTAGCAGGAATATTTGAAACTGTCCATTAAAAAAGTAATATCAGAAGTCAGAGAGAAGGAAGGTTATGCTCATGTAGTCTCAAATACGGAGAAATTTCAAAATGAGGATATATATGAAAACCTAGACCTCTTTCAAAGTTCAGAGAAAAGGCCAGGGGCTTAGAAAAGATTTTCAACTTATTAGATAGAATATCAAAAAGGTAATTTTGACTCATTATGTTTCTAAGAATTTCATTGCTTATAACATTTTAGAAAATGAACCATGCCAGAAGAAAATGCTTGTGATTCTGTAAGAGGATACAGCATTTACTGGAAATTTACATTTAAAGGAATCCTCAACACGACTGCTTAGAAACTGCTTTTTAGCAGTCAGTAATTTTACATAGTTGAAACATATGGTGGGAAATTCTGAACTGGCACTAATGATCAAATGTATGAATTGCTGCAGAGATGAAATTGGCATTAAAATTAGAAAGCTCCAAGTCCCATCAACAACATATGGCTGTGTGTTAAAAGTTTGGCATTCGTTGAATCAGTATTGTGGTTTAGAATGATCATAAAAGCCTAAATATGTGTTGTATAAAATTGTATTTTAACATACTTTGTTTAATAAAAAATTTCAAGGGTTTTACTGCCATATAGCAGTCTTCACTAAGCTGATTTCCTCCAAGTTCAACTCCCATAATTCTCAGTTAATGAGGTCTTTAGGGAAGCTGAAATCCAGGCCATAGTATAAGCCCAATTGAAAACTATTGAATATAGCAATACCACTTAGACTGATATACTGCTTCACAGCCCTCTCTAAGGGGTTTACAGAGTCAGCATATCGCCCCCAACAATCTGGGTCCTCATTTTACTGACCTCGGAAGGATGGAAGGCTGAGTCAACCTTGAGTCGGTGAGACTCGAACTGCCGAACTGCTGGCGGCTGGCAGTCAGCAGAAGTAGCTTGCAATACTGCATCCTAACCACTGTACCACCATGGCTCATACATATATATATATGAGAATCATAGGAACTTGCCTTATAGCGCGTGCCTTATAGATTTTTGTTTTATTTAATTTTGTTTTACCAGTACTAAGGATCAGCGGCATCTGGCTTTGTACAGTATAAGCTCATATAATGGCTAAACCTAAACTTGCCTGCCATAGGAATCCAAGGTTAATAAAGGAGCATTTTTTAAAATCCTACCGTGAACTATAAATAATATAATTTAATTCTTTTGTTTGCAAAACATATGTCCTAGGCCACTTCCTCATAAATATGTTTAGGAGAAGTCTAAACACCAGAAGTTAATTTTAGTTATTTTGGTTATTGAAAACATCACATGCATTTGTATTCCCTGATAGCCAGAACAGAAGAGAGCCATTATCTTAATACATAGCTGTGATTTTCCCAGAGGCATTTAATTGCTCTTTCTAGAAAACAGAATGTTGACCTTGATGTATCTTCAATCCAGTAGAGTTGTTTTATTAAAACATCCCATATAACAGTGGTGGCGAACCTATGGCACGGGTGCCAGAGGCGGCACTCAGAGCCCTCTCTGTGGGCACGCGTGCTGTCGCCCCAGTCCTAGGCCTTCAGCTGGGTTTTATAAAACCTTTTCGCTTTAGGCCTCCGCCGCCGTGTGCAAAAAAAAAAAAAAGGTTCAATCAGTCAATTTCAACTTCTTGCGGGAAAAAAAAGATCTTGCAAAGTTGGAATTGATTGATTGAACTTTTTAGTCCCACCCTGTCTGCCATTACCACCATAGCCACGCCTACCCAATTGGCCATGCCCACCCAATTGGCCACACCCAGCCAATGGGCCACACCCACCCGGCACTCGATGATGCATAAGTGGGTTTTGGGTTGCAGTTTGGGCACTCGGTCTCTAAAAGGTTCGCCATCACTGCCATATAGCCTATCTTTTTAATTGCAGAGACGTAGTAGTAGAGACCATGTTGTCTTATGATTCTATTCCAGCTTGATATTTAATCCAGCAAGAGTTCCCAAATTGAGGCTTTTTGAAAAACTACACGTATATTGTAAAAAGCCACTAAGATTAAAAATTTATGGTAACAAAAAAAGCATACATGCAATGGTTGGTAAAT
The DNA here is from genome assembly GCA_023970755.1 of Azemiops feae. NCBI lineage: Eukaryota > Metazoa > Chordata > Lepidosauria > Squamata > Viperidae > Azemiops > Azemiops feae. Next base: position 858,824 of record JALGBA010003986.1, on the reverse strand, counting down.
ATTGCAACATTGTTTTTCCAGTTATTTAGTTTATTAAGTGCAATAGATTGGTTTTTATTACTGCTTACACAAATTGTGAAACAAAATGTCAAGCAAGTGAATTTGATTTGCAAGTGCCTTATAAATCACAGAATTCTGATTCTGGGTGAAAAAAAGGGAGTTGCCTTAGCATGAAATCCTAAAGATAAGACAATTAAATGCCCTCAAGTCTAATAATACTCTTGATTTGTGGAACGGCCTGGGATTTATAGAATTTTGAGAACAGACATTCCCAGGTTATTTCTTGGCACATGTAACTCATTAGTCTCCTTTCCTTGTATGTCCTTCTCCCTGCACTCCTTTCTCCAATAGCAATGCCACTTGCCTTGCTGGAAAATGCCCTATGAACATCATTCTGAAAGGCTATTCAGGCCAAGACACTTTTAGATGACCCTACTAGCTGCTGCAGTCATAATAGAATAGAATAGAATAGAATAGAATAGAATAGAATAGAATAGAATAGAATAGAATAGAATAGAATAGAATAGAATAGAATAGAATAGAATAGAATAGAATAGGAATAGGAATAGGAATAGGAATAGGAATAGGAATAGGAATAGGAATAGGAATAGAGTTGGAAGGGACCTTGGAGGTCTTCTAGTCCAGTCCCCTGCTCAAGCAGGAAAACCTATACCGTCTCAGACAGGTGAATGTCTAGTCTCTTCTTAAAAATCTCCAGTGTTCCACTGGTTGATTGTCCTCACTGTCAGGAAGTTTCTCCTTAATTCCAGGTTGCTTCTCTCTTTGATCAGTTTCCAACCATTGTTTCTCATCCTTCCCTCTGGTGCTTTGGTGAACAAAGTGACCCCCTCTTCCTTGTGCAGCCCCTCAGATACTGGAACACTGCTATCATGTCTCCCCTATTTTTTCTTTTCTTTAGACTAGCCAAACCCAAATCCCGTAGCCGTTCTTTGTATGTTTTAGTCTCCAGGCCTTTGATCATCATAGTTGCTCTTCTCTGGATTTTTTCCAAACTCTCAACATCTTTTTTGTAATATGGTGACCAAAATTGGCTGCAGTATTCCAGGTGTGGTCTTACTAGGGCTTTATAAAGCGGTACTAATTCTTACTCTTGAGGATCTCTCTTTGTGGGCAGGGTGTTTTCCAAGGTGTCAAGTGCTTTGGAGAGTCACCTTAGGCATGTTAGGCACAACAAAGTGCCTATTCAGGCATCAGACCAGAACTGTGCCTCAGCTGACTGCCGATTTGAGGTAGCTTCCTAATGTAGCAGTTGATGATAGGAATGAAAAAGACTCTCATCTTAAACCCGGGGGAGCTTTTGCCTGTCATTCTGGACACTAAGGAGCTAAATAAATCATCTATCCTGGCTCAAAATTAGGAGCTGCTGAGGCTTTGTGTGAAATATGGTCAGAGCAAACCTCTTCGTGTTTATTACAAAGGAAGTCATGCCATGTTCAGTGAAGCTTGAATAGGACAGTACCCTATGCACATTTGTAGTTAGGTGTTTTGAAGGATTATCCTTATGTGGGTAATACAACAGATGATTGAGTTTTAAAGCACACAGCATGTAGGAAGCCAGCAGGTGCAAGAGCAAGCAACTATCGGGACTGTTCTATTTTGATAGATGTTTGTGGGTGGTACTTGAAAGAAATGAGCACATGTGGGGCAGTTGTCATGTAAGACAACTGCATCCCACCTAGCTCTGGGTCTTTGTGTACAGCAGCCATCTGTCTATCTCTGAATCAGACTGATGGAACACTAGCTGCCTGCTGTTAGTGAGTAGATTTGTGGGACTTCTCCAAGTGCTTGAAGCTTAGGATACCCAGCGGTAGTCTTTGTCAGGGCAACAATCCAAGGTCAGGGAGAAGAATTAGATAATATATTGCTATACAAGCCTATCAATAACTATCAGTGTCATAAGAATAACTAGTGGGCATTTTCATATTTGTTCTTGCTTATATTTGAGAACTGTTGTTTTTGCCTGAAGAGTTTCAATCTGTTGGAATAACTGAACGTTTTGCAGCCATCATTTGCTCCTTTTCCTTTTTAAAACAACAACAACAACAACAATGGCATAATGCTGAAGAAAACAATGGAAATGATCTGCCAGGACTGTGAACAATCACCTGCCCTTTTCTGCCCGGTAGTCTTTTGATCTCCAAACTGCCAAACTGAAATTCATCCTCATTTTAAAGTCATGAGTCTTACAGCAAGGAAGGCCAGAATGATGTGCTTGAAAATAAATATGTGTGGCTTTGGAACATAAAGGTAAAACATTCTTAGCTTAAATAAATATGTATTTATGTAAAAGTCAAGCACGCTAACCTTTATATAGAAAGTATAGGAAAAAAAATGTTCCTATGTACTTATAAGTGCCTTTATCCAATAACTTCAGTAAGATGGTTTGAAGGGCCCCAATTCCCATGGCAGATTATAAAAATGTTGCTGTAATCAAATAAAATGTTCATCTACTTATACAATGTTCACCCAGAATTGAGATCATTAATTTCCTGTCAGAACATCTCCCCCAATTTAGTAGCTTCCAGTTGTACCAGAATGGCGACCTTTACTCAGATAGAATCTCTGGGAATTGTAGTCTCAACACATTAAGGAGGATTGGAATGGATCAAAGGCAAATTCTGGAATAATTATGAGGAATCATCTATGTTATTGCCTAGATTTCCATATAGTATAGAAATATCAAAAAAGGTGAAAGATTTCTGAATGCTGCAAAGAGGCTAACAAGGAACGATGTGATGAGAGTGGATTTCTTTACTGATACTGATAAATTAGATTGTGTATCTGAGAAAGTTGGGAGTTAGATCTTCATAAGTTATGAGCATGAAAAATAAGAATGTAATTCTGTTAGGGTTTAAGTGTACAGCAGAACCAGAGTCTGTTGTTAGACAAAGATGCTGTATTCATTCTACCACCTACACTATCTCCTATAGGAGGATATAAAATTAGTAGTTCAGCTGTTGGCAGCTTTTGTTTAAAGCAGATCCCAGAACAGATACTTCATTCTTGCTTCGTCTTAGAGGACTGTTTTAACTCTGTCATCCAATAAAATGATAATAGGACAATTTGCAAAACCTAAATGATAGGTCCAGCTCCTATCTTGAAAATTCCTGGAGAACACACTTCATAGGCTTCAGCCCTTGAGTAGGCTTTCCTTGACCGTCTTCCACTGGACTCAATTTGTATCCCTGTTAAAAAAAAGATGCATGGCAGCTTAACTTTACTGATGTTATTATTCTCACACAAGTGAACAAACAAAAATGGTAAGGATTAAAAAACCAAGCTGGTGTGTTATGATCTAGTTGTCAGTTATGTTCCATTAGCAGATGCCAGCATATTCTCAGTCCTGGCAGCAGCTCCACAGAGAGATGTTCTGAAGTCATTGGTTTGCTTTCTGAGAAGACTATAATACTTCGTTGTAAAATAAAGTTGTATTTTCTTTCGACTCCAAAACATTTCTTACTGGTAATAGCAATCTGGAGAAAGATCTTGTTTTGCTATCCTCTTCTTCCAGGTCAAGTGGCCTTTTCTACAGTATATGAAAAACAGGATTTACATCCTGGTGTTTTAAGTGCTGATCCTCCTGTGTCCATACAGACATGACTGATGTGTGCTGATATGGAGGGGGACAAAAAAGAGAAGCAATAGGATGCACAAATTTATGCTGCCTCCTCCAGGGGGGCACTCATACCTTCCAGATGGATATTCTAGAAGAAGCAATGCTATCCCATATGGAGGGTGTTCAACTGTGGGGATGTGGCTTAAAGGTTATAGACAGTGTAGATCTAATGGATGAGGAGGAATATGCTCATCCTGTTTCCCCTCTCACTCAGAGAAGGCTGTACTTAGGGGTTGGGATGGGAGGGGGAGGGAGTGCAGGAAGCAGAGGGAATGAATGGGGAATAAAAATAATTTTCTGGGTTGGGGAGAATGGCTCTTGACTTTTTGTTTCGCTTAGGACGTGTGTTCTGTGCCTTAATATTTGGCTATTGCATGGGAAGAACTCATTGCACATCTCCACTGTTGTCATTTTAATGCATCTCTCTGTAGCTGGAGTAACAAAGGTGGGTGTGTCCTCTGCCTGCAAGTGCCTGACACGCCTCAGCTGACATTTTGCACATGCTGTCTCTTTTCTGTGCTGCTTCCAGTGACTTAAAGTGGATGCTGTAATAAGGATTAACCTCTTCCCTTTTAAGGAAAAGAGAGAGATAAAAAAAAATCTGTCAGGCTTTTCTGAGTATTATTTCGGTTAAGAGCCTACTTAAACAGGGTTAAACCATCTGATATAAATCCCGATGAAGAGAGATGCTTTGTCGGAATGTTTGCAGCATTATCTTTGCATTCAATAATTGTACACAGAAGTGTTAAGGGTACTATCTGCCCTGTGTCTACTTTTTAATTTAAAAATAATGATCAGATCAGTGAATGCTCGCTGTCTAAGTCTCACATTACACTAGCACTGAGTGCCTTTCCCCTTGCTGCAGTGTATAAAACACTGTTAAGGTTTACTGGATCTGGAATTTAGAGAGGGAATCAAATGAGGGAGGTGGATATATTAATTCAAATATTGGGTTGTGGTACCTGCAGGATTGTCTTTGATCTTGGCAGATTTTAATATAGGCATCCAATGCAACCTTAAGGCTTACCTTTATTAGACCTGCTGTCAGTTGGGGGTGGTTGGTTTTGAAACACCTATCATTGGAATTGAAATTTTGGATTTAATTCTTCAAAGGGGCATCTTAGAGAAGGCAGGACATTTTTCATGCTAATTTTTGAAGAGAGCTAAACTTAATAAGATGTATTGGAATGTGAAATAAGATAGGGAGTGGCTTTTAAGGCAGAAATCAGTACATTGGACTGCTGGCTTGAGCTGGGATGTGTATCCATGTTGCCTACCTCTCAGCCATCAAGACCATGAAATGCACAACTGATACCCAGCTACATAAGCATTGGCACCCATATTGTTATGTATTTTAAAAAAAGAGGCAAACTATTTTTAGTGGTATGTTCTCTGTCATGTCCTGTAGCCCCACAGGATGGTCCTTCTGATACCTCAACTTCCTTTCCTCATTTTTCTGGACAGGTGAGCTCACTTCCAATTGAAGCACTAAACTGTATCCAACGCCTTGTTGCTTCCAAATGATGAGAGTGAATACAGTGAGGGAGAACACAGTGTAAGGACTGAAGACAATGAATGCAATGTGAAACAGGAAGAGAGAATACAGTGTAAGGATTGCAACTGCCACAATATAGCAGAGCACATCCAACTAGCAATCAGAAGACACAATGAGAACACATTAATCTCACATGGACAGATTGAATTCCAGTTTTGACTATGAGCCTCCTAGACTAAGCCATCCCCAAAAGCTAGGGAATTTGGAAACTTGGCATCCAAATAAATCAGTCATACACATAAGAAATAAACCACATCTGCACACTATTCAAAAGACAACAAAAAGCTAAGAAGGTACAAAAAAAATCAACACATCCTCCAGCAGCCAACACTCAAAGATAAGCAGGGATTAACACCAGAGAAACAATCAAGCAGAAAACAATACCCTAATCGAGGAACAACCAAGGAAAAAAAAATCATACCCCCACCAGCTCTGGCAGGCCAAGCTATTGTATGTAAACAGAGAGCGAACCTCAGACTCACCAGCACTGATGATGTTTCCTAGTTGGGTAATGAAACACCTGCAAGCAAACAACCAAGCTCTGAGAGCACAAAGAACTCCAGAGCCCTGTTATTTCCCAAGAGTACTTATAGGAGCCACGTAACATCCAGCGCCATTCTTGGAAATAAGTATAATATTAGAGCTTGGATCTTTTGCTTTTAAGCATGCCAACGTTTTCACATAATTGTGTTAAAAAGTAAAAATATAACCAAGTAGGGAAAGGAACCAGGGAGGTGCTGTGGGGAATTTCCTTGAGCTTATAGCTACATACAGAAACCACTAAGTTTCTTTAAATGAGCACACATGTGGCTAGTAATTCCCACTCCTTGCTGTTGGTAGCTGCATAGCCATTTTCTCTACAGGACTTCAGAATATATTCTTGCATCGTTTTACTTTTCTTTTTTTATCAGCTTTCCATTCTAATCTCAAGAATCTTAGTGTTGGATTTGTTTTGTTTCTTTTCTCCTTTGACACTAACCAGCAAAGGGGCTGAGGTCTGTGCTCATGCCCTAAAAAGCAGATTTCTCCTCATCGGGCTCAGTGTCAGTGGGTGGTAGGAAGCATTAGAAAGAAACAGGAACTTTTAGCACAGTACTGTAAAAAAGGAACAATCCATACTTCATTAAGGGAATGTTGCTTACTTAGCCTTGTGTTGTGTCTAATAGCCTCATCTTTTTTTAGGGCTTAATGCTGTTAGTAGTAGTATTAAATGCATATTTACAATTTTATTTTAAGAACTGGATAGTGGCAAAACAGAAGCCTCTGGAATATTTTTTTTGCTCATTAAAAATGTCTCAATATAGGGTTTTGTAAATTATTTTACCATGTAATCAGTATTTTTCTTTTAAGTACTACAAGCTTTTAGAAACTCTTAATCAGGCATAGAATGCTATATTTCCGGGTTATCTGATGAAACCAAATTTAAGAGAGTCTGTAAGTAATAGGTTCCTCCACCATATCCTACTCTGTCCTACCTCACTCCCCTCTCCTCTGCTCTATCTACCCTGTCCTGTCTTTCCCCTCCCCTCCCCAAATTTTTCCATGTATATTCAAAGGGAAAGTAATGTTGATGGCAATGAAGTGGCCTGCAGATACTTCTCTTGGCATCTGTCAGCCAATTGATGCTTTAAAACAAACAACAAACATTTAAACAGGAAGTTAGCATACTGCACAGCAGATAGCAGCCTTTAAATAAGTTAATGCCTCTTTCAATATGAGTTCACTTTTATGAAACATTCATGTTGTTTTATTGGCAAGAATGTGGAAGTGGTCTGTCATGCCTTCTTTGGGGATATTTTTTCTACTTGCCATTGAAGTATGTAGCCTTCAGATTCTCTAATAGTTTCCCATCCACGAACTAATTAAACCCCAACTCCACTTAGCTTCAGGATCCAGAGAAAGTTGATCAGGTGCTATTCTCTGTTTAGCATCATATATCTAAGAGTTCCCCAGAGAGGCTCCATCAATAATCTTAGAAAATAACAATGATTGGCATCCTCTCCTTGTAAGACTAATACATAACTTATGAATTGATAAAAGATCTAGGATTCTAGGCCAAGGTAGATTGTCAGAATCTAATCATAAAGATGAAACCCTATTACATATAGGTTCTTGTAAATCATAGGATAAATGAACGAACTCCGGTCTAGATTCATAATTGCTGGAGTTCACATAATACATTAAGCCGGAAGCCATGATTAACAAACCACAATAGCTGGTTCACACAAAGCACTAAAACCAAACTAAAGCAGCCACGTGATGATTTAGTATAAATGAAGACTGTCTGTAAAGTGACTGAACCACTCAGACTCAGTTTCAATCAGAGTGGTATTAAAAAAAAAGCCAAACAAATGAATAAGTAACAAAAAAACCCAGTTGTAATAAATCTTAAGTGTTAATGAATTTAGCTCGTAGAGCTTCTTCTCAGCTGGAGATCAACGTATCTCTGTTCTGAGAAGATGGAGGCAGATTGAAAGCCAAGAGGAAGAAGATACAAAGACTGTATCAGCCTCTTCTTTTCAACTCTAGGAATAAACTAGGGCCCAAAGAGCTTCATTCTCCATTCGTTCAGCTACAGGAGCAGCTTTGATTGCCTACAGCAGGAATTCTTGGCTGAGTGAGGGCCTCCGAGTGTAGCTATGGAAGGGGTTTTCTTCCTTTATATTAGTTCAGGGCACGTTCTACTGACAAATCCTTTACTTTGTACTAAAATAGCCATTGGGGGATACAAAAAGAGGCTTTAATAATTGAATTGGAGGCACCCAGTGTCAGGGAAATGAATCTGCACATTGCCAAATAGTGCAAATAAAGCCAGGGTACTGGCAAGTGACTGGCTTGTCTTTCAGGACTCATAAACAAACTGTCTTGGCACAGATCTTTCATCCCCTTAATGTGCTGCTTGAACTATCCTTTTGTACTACCAATCAAGGCAAGTTACATTTGCACAGGCATGCAAGTGCAGATTCTGTCTCCAGTGGCCCTTTTTCACCAAAGGCAGGTCCAATTATCTATTACCTATTTTGTTTCTGCCCTCCCTTTGGGGAAATGTTCAGAATGTCTTAAAAACCTATTTTTCAACAGAGCATGCTAATATTTATGCACTTTTAGCATCCCCCTCCCACCCCCTTTGTCTGGAAGCTAAATTTCCAAGCAAATGGGAGAGGTCATATTTTATATGCATTGTTACTCTCATAGGAATGGGAGATTTTACACAATGAAGGGGTTGGCTAACGATATGCATTCTTTTAGCTTTGGAATATGGAGATGGCCAGGGTGTTAGATGTATGTAATGGCTCTCCAGCAGCCTCTTGTCAATCATAGATTCCAGGATACACCTGGATTTACTGAGGAGCTCTCGGAAACGAAGTGAGTGAAGAGAGGACTAGGGTGATTGTGGTGAAAGACAAAAAGTTAATATGATCGGTCTCACGAACAAGCCTGTGCCGAGTCTAGACTGTGCTCACATGTCCATGCTTATTATTGCATCTGCAGATTCTTGTCCAGCAGCCTTTTTAGGATAACTCTTTTCTTGTTGGGGAGGAGTATTGCTCTAAACCACCAGAAATTATTTGAATTGGGCAGTGTAGAAATACCTGTAAGTCAAAAAATAAATTTCTGGACACCACACTAAGACAAAGAGATATAAAGGAGAACAACAAAGAAGATGATTAGACTAAATGCTAATGCTTATGAAGAGAAATTGAAAGGGAGCTGGGTAAATTGAATCCCGAGAAGAGAATAACGATGCGATAGCTTTTTTCAAGTATTTCAAAGGATATTACATAGAAGTGAAAACCTGTGTTCTTTATACAAATCTTGTGCAATGCACAAATAGCAGATTTAGATTATAGGAAAGCAGTTTCCAGTTGAAAGATTAGGAAAACATCCTAATTAAATGAGCAGTTTGACAGTGGAACCAATTATCTAGAAAGGCAGCGCCTCTCCCTTTGCAGGATGCTTTAAGACAACCTGGACAACCATCTGTCAGAAATGCTTTAATCTGGATTCCAGAGTTAAGAAATGAAACCCACTGACCTAAATGTCCCCTTCCAGTTCTATGATTTTTGCTTGCTCTTTTTTTCACATTATTCTTTGTGATGCTTAATATTCTTTTTTTTTTTTACGTGAGTTGCCTTAATCTCTAGAAGAAAAGATTAGAAGTGAATATGCTTAATAAATATAATAATTTTCATCCCAACTTTTTCTATTGGGATTCTAGCTTTTGTATAGTTGTTTTGATAGTTTTCTAAACATGTAGTTACTCTACATGTGAGCTTGCAGGAAAGATATAAAATCTTTTAATTCAGAAATTGATCTCTGTTTGTAAATGCACGCAGGTCAGGCTGTAGCTGAATGAAAAAGCCATCTTTAATAATGTATTAATAAAGCAGTGATTCAGAAAGTGATTTGAAAATATGGGGATGCTGCTATAAAGAAAGGACTCTGTGACAGCTGTTAAATGTCAAAGGTATGTATTGGATTTGTGTTATTGATTGCTGTCCTGGCCATTGGGAAATCTCATTTCCCCATATCTACTGCTGACTAATATTCAGCTTGGCTGGAATGGATTGTCCTGTGCAAAAAAAACCTTAAAAGAAATCCTCATTTTTCCAATGGACTCAGCAACACAGTTTGACACATACCTCCAGGTTAAAATATCAGAATCCATCATAGCAGCACAGTGATCCTGGCCAATGAGGATCAGGGTAGGGAGGAGAACATGAGCGTGCCTGTAGCAAAGGCCTCCCAGGAAGTATATGTATCAATCAAATGTTTATTACAGTCATAGACCAGCATAGTAGACATATATAAAGTGGACTGGAGAGAGTGAAATGTTACATGGTTCGATCCATGCTGTCAGAAGGCTGCTCCCTATTTACAGCTTAAGAGGCAAATGAATGCAAAAATAAAAAGAAAACATTTTGTATCCCTGACTCTGTTTCTGAGCCTTGGCAGAAATGCACATAGCTCAAGTATGAAAGAAATTAAGGTATACAAAAAGAGAGGTGTGTCTGTAAGGACAGCGGTGCCTCCAGGCACAACTGAGTGATCCTATAAGTAAACAATATAAGGATAGGCTGGTATAGGGCAGTTTCCTATGATTAACTGGAAAAACAAAGTTTATAGGAGGAGTGGGGGTAAGATCCATCTGACTAATTCTTACTCACTTCTACACGGTGGATATAAACTTTGATTCTCCCCCTGTATTCTCTTTGGTTTGATCAATTTCTCTTTTGCTCTCCTGCTGCATCTGGACAGGTTGGAAGCACCCTGGGGCATAAACTGGCAAATAATGGGTTCTATAGGCAGAAACCATATGTGAGTTGAGTATGATTTTTGCTTTGAAGTGTCAGGGGACTCTTCTTGCCCAGATGGTGGAGCACTCGGGGGATGAACGTAGAACTGACAGTTACTCTCACTGGCAGATGATTTAAGTCTCCTGTAATTGGTTCTTCTCCAAATGTCAAGCTACTATGCTATGTGCAGAGAGTCAAAATGGATTGGTGAGTACTTGAGATAATTACTGAAAAACAGCTTCCCATGTTGAAAGCTGTTAATGAACACTTTTGGAAGGACTTTGTTGTCTCCAGTTGACCTCAGCTGTTGATGACAGCATAGAATTAAAAGGGGAAACACTCATGTCTAGACAGAGCTTGTTAAAAAGCAAGAAGTTGGGCATCTGAGACAAGGATGGGATACTTTGATCACTCCAAATTACTCCAGGGTGGAGGTGGCTCATGGATGAACATAGAGACCTTTTAAGATAGCTGGTGATCCCAGGTATAAGATCCACTTCTTCAACTATTTTGCTGCAATATCTCCTTCTCTGACCACCAAGCACCTGTAAGAGGAAGCTCCTTTTATTAACCAAGGCATATAAATAGATCCTTCATTCTCAGAAGCACTGTACTGCTTTGTCTGCCGATCAGGCATTAGCTGGATTCTATGAAAAATGCATTGTTTAATTAAATAGAGATGAAAGCTTTGCCCAAGTTTACAAGTTGAGAGGTTAGGAAGACATAAAACCTGAGCTTCAAATTTTCTCTCTGACTCCTAAAATGATGTTACTTTCCAGAAATGTCCCGGTTTTTGCAATTTTTGGAAAATGAAAGTCGGGGGATTATGGCAACTTTGTGAAATAAAAGAACATATTTTACTTGTCGTGAAATATATTTTATCCTAGGAACAAATTGCCGGGAGGTGTAGTCATGCTGTGAGCTTAGCATGGGTTTTAAAGGCATTAAGCAAATTCCTGGAGGGTTAAATCTTCCACAGCTATTTTATTCCAGTTTTCCATTCAGATGGCCATTCAAGATACTAACATATTTTAAAAAATGCAAAAGCTAAGAACATTACATTCATGCTAAAATCGGTAAATAAAAGCCTGTTTAAAATAGAGACACCTGTAGATTTTCTAAATGCTGAGAACATGAGGGAGTGCATTCCATTGTCAAGAAGCTGTACGGGAAAGGCCTTCTCTAGCAATCTAAGCTAGGTACAGCATGATCAAAAGGGCTTCCCTGCAGATTGTAAGAGGTTCAGACCAGGAGAGGCCCACATTCACATTGACGTACTGGGCCATTTAGGATTTTAAAGTGGACTCCTTATGTGGAGATTTATTTCTTTTCCACCAGGATATCCAACTTCTTCCTTTGTTGCTGTTATCTGGCGGTGTTCCATTTCTTTGGTTTTAAATTCGTATATCACCCAGATTTGTGAAGAAGATGACTTTAGAAATGTTTATAGCAAATAAACGCATACTAAGACCAACCTCTTAAACTGCGGAATGGGAGGACTTGATGCCGCTGGCTCGCCACGGCGGGGCAGGGGGCGGCCTTCTCGCCACCGCTGAGTCCCTTGCTGCCAACTCGCTGCCGCCATCTCTTTGCAGGAGATCTCAACACCGTAAATTCGCTGCGGGGATAACTCGCTGCGGGCGCTGGATGGAGAGTCAGGCGAGTGAGCGGGCTATCAGACGGGGGCGGCGATGGGTGGGGCTGCTCCGAGTGGGAGTGGGGTGTCAAAATGGGAAGCCCCCGCTGCCCTGCAAGTTTTTTTTTAAAGCCCCGTTGCTTAAAGTTTAAAGGTGTCTTGCTCTGAAAATAAAGGCAGCTTTGGGAAGCAATGGGTGGGGAAGCAAGTGGGGTGGTGGGAAGGCCGCCCCCTGCTGGCCACATCGAGCTAGTGGTGTCGACTTGTCAGAGACCCTTTAAGCAACTGGCAAACAGTGCACGTTTTTCAGTACAGGCATCATTAACAGCCAAGATGCTGGATTTTGCACCAGTTGCAACTTTCAGGCATTTTTCAAAGATGTTGTATAGTTGTTAAGTAGAGCTGTGTTCAAAGGCAGGAAATGGCTCTCATTTTTTTATGAGCCCCTCAAGTGCTTCCCGGCACTTTTCTCTATCTGACCCAGATTCCCTCAACTAATTTCATTCCCTGCAGATTCCCTAATTAATTAGCCCTGTAGTCTCTTATCTGTTCCTCATTATGACAGACATTTTGTAAATGGGATTTTGTGGGTCCCATTCGTCCTGGTAGGCATAATGCCAATAAGCTAGCTCTAAAATTTCCAGATGTGTCTTTAAGCTAAAAAGGTCAGCAAACACTGAATTTTTCTTTCTGCTTCTTCCTCTATCAACTTACCTCCCCTTCTTTAAACTGTGTGTGTGCGTGTGTGCGTGCATGTGCACGCATGCCCAATAGTCCGACACATAATGGCAGGGTGTAAGATGCAGGCAGTAGCAGTGTTCACTGACTGGCACAACCAAATAGCTGACATTGTGTACAAGAACATCTACACAGTGTATGGGCTAGACCAGACATGTCAAACACAAGGCCCGCAATGAATTTAGATCTGGTCCACGGGGCTGCCCTGGAGATAGCGAGGGGCCAGCCCACCCCGGCCAGGCACTCCAGCCTGGCAAGAACTGCCACTTGGCCACTCATTGGCTGGCAGCGACAGCCAGCTGGATGTGAGCCGGGGCATCCAATAAGCCACATTCGGCCCCACTCCACATTCAGCCCCACTCCATGTGGCTTCGCATGGGCCCTGCAGCCAGGCCACCCTTGCCCCATCACATGCCTCACCTTGCCTCACCCCACGGCGGTAGCACCGGCAGCAGCAGTCCCATCCAGGAGGAGCCCCGACGCCCCACCACTCTCCTCCAGCCCTGGAAGCCCAGCCTGGCCAAGGAGAGTGAGCACAACAGCAACAGACTCAAGAAGGAGGTAAGCGCGGCCGGGCAATCCTCGGGGAAGCAGGGATGGGATGGGCTGGAATGCGGGGCCTGATGCTCTAGGAGCTTAAGGGCTGGGCTGGCCACTTGCCCTCCACTGCCCAGGGCTCCGGGCAGCCTGGGGGACCGTCAACACTAATCGGGCCCCAGATCCTCCTCTGAATGGGTCCATGCCCAGTCTCCTCTCTGCTCAAGCCATGGCATTCCATCAGCCCTGCGCCCCAGGGCTCAGGGCGTAGCCGTCCTTCTCCATAGGGTGGCTCACACGTTCCAGGCTGCAGCTCCACATCCAGCGTGAGTGCCTCTTCCCTTCTCTGGCCCTGCCACATAGCAGAGAGGGTGACCTGGAGTTGTCCCCCTCCAACGCTCAGCTCGTGCTGCCCTGTGTGCCCATCTCCCATGAGCCTGCCCCCTAGGACAAAAGGTGGGAGACAGGAGCGCAGGGTGGCATGACCCAAGCGTCGGCGGGGCCCGGCTCCAGGTAGCCCTCTCTGCCACATGGCAGGGCCGGAGAGGGGAATGCGGCACTCATGCCGGATGTGGGGATCAGGGTCGATAGAACACTGTAGTCCAAGCAGAGAGGAGGCCAGGCGCGAACCCACCCAGAGGAGGATCTGGGTGCCCAGTTAGTGTTTACGGTCCCCCAAGCTGCTCGGACCCCACAACCCAGCCCAGCTCCACTTCCCCAAGGGGGCACCTGGCCATGCTTACCTTCTTCTCAAGGCTGTTGCTGATGTGCTTGCTCTCCTTGGGGGATGGCAAGACTCCTCTTGGCGCTTGCCCTAGTCTTGCCTTCCTCTGGTGGAGTCCTCCGGATCCCCCTTCCCAGCCTTGCCTGCCCCCCCCCACTCACTCAACGTACCTGCCCCCCCACTCACTCAACTTGAGTGATGTCAAGCTGGCCACATCGAGCTGGCCATGCCCACCCAGCCAGCCATGCCTACTCAGCCATGCCCATCTGGCTCTTTAAGGGCAACCATAATGCTGATGCGGCCCTCAATGAAATTGAGTTTGACACCCCTGGGCTAGACCTTCCTAAGTCCAGATGGGAGATTCCACAGAAGGACTAAGATCCAGATGGACAGGAAGGTAGTGGGCAATCAACAAGACATTGTGGTAGTAGACAAGGACCAGACGACAGCAGTTATGATAGATGTAGCAGTGACGGCAACATCAGAAAGAAGGGGTAAAGAAGATAAAGAAGTACCAGGACCTGAAGGAGGAACTAGAGAGGAAACAGAAAACAAAGACCAAAGTGGTCCCAGTGATGGTAGGAACACATGGGGCTGTAACTCCTAAGCTGGGAGAGTAGCTCCAACAGATCCCATGAACAACATCAGCTCTCTGTCCAGAAGAGTGCAGTGCTAGCAGCTAATATATTATGCAGAACCTTCAAATTAATATATTTACTTTTTTCCATTCAGGTAGTCTGGTTTAAATGTGTCTTTGGGGGTGGGAAGTGGCAGCTTTATCATCAATAGATAAAGATAAACCAAGATGGAAGGTAGGTCAGATCCAATGACTTGAGTTTCTGAAGAAGAGAAGAGAAAGAATATCTTACAGAACCAGATATTGAAGCAGTGTTGCAAACAAGTCTTATTGGAAGGAGAAATGGAAGTCATCTAAAGAGAGCAGTGTACATACAAAGTTTCTAAAATGAGGGGTCCTTGGTGCTCTCTGAGTTTGCTTGTTTTCTTGCAGATTTTTCATTACCCAAACTAGATAACATCATCAGTGCTAGTAAGGAGTGCAGTTTGCTGTCAGTTTATATTCTAGTGGCTTTGCCTGTCAGTGTTCGTGGGGGTGGTCTTAGAGATTCTTTGATTGGGCAGTTTGCTGTTGGTTTCTTTGGCAGTTTCTTGATTGGGGTATTGTTTACTTGATTGTTAGTCTGATGTTAACCTTGGAGTTATAATCTATGCTGATCTGGATGCTGATTGCTAGTGGAGAGGTGATTGGGTCTTTTTGTTCCTTTTTGGGCTGGGTGATAGTCTCTATTGCATAGTCTATAGATGTTGTTATTGTCTATGTGTCTATTAATGGCTGATTTGTCAGAGTGCCAGAGTGTACAGAAATTCCCTGGCCTTTTTGGACTTGGCCTGGTCTAGAAAAAGATCCCTTCCAGGTAGTCTTTGACTTTGAGCATTTGCTTAACAACAGTTCGACGGTTTTGGAAAAAGTGACTTACGAACCATCAACATTATATCCGTGGCATCATCCCCACAGACATGGGTTCACAATTCCAACACTTGGCAACTGGTTTGCATTTACTTCCTTTATGGCCACACTAACATATGATGAAATAGAGCCATGGTGGCACAGTGGTTAGAATGCAATACTGCAGGTTACGTCTGCCAGCTGCCAGCAGTTTGGCCGTTTGAGTCTCTCTGGCTCAAGGTTGATTCAGCCTTCCATCCTTCTGAGGTCGGTAAAATGAGGACCCAGATGTGTTGACTCTGTAGACCGCTTAGAGAGGGCTGTAAAGCACTGTGAAGCAGTAGTCTAAATGCTACTGCTTTTGCTATATTCAACAGTTTTCAATTGGGCTTACCATGGCTTGGATTTCAGTTCCCCTAAAGACCTCATTAACTGAGAATTATGGGAGTTGAACTTGGAGGAAATCAGCTTAGTGAAGACTGCTATATGGCAGTAAAACCCTTAAAAAAATTTATTAAACAAAATATGCTAAAATACAATTTTATTTAGGCTTTTATGATCATTCTAAACCACAATACTGATTCAATGAATGCCAAACCTTTAACACACAGCTATGTGTTGTTGAAGTCTGAGTGCTACTGCTATTGCTATGGAAATTTAAACTCCACTGTGGTTATAACTTGAGAACTACCTGTATAAGAAATGGAAAGAAAATTGTATCATCAAAGAAAGGTTCAGTGCTGTACAGAAATTGTAAAGATTATGTTAGGCTTTAGCAGAGACTGAATTGAGACTTGCAAGAAATACCAAAACAACAACAAAAAGCTTTGTGTGTGTGTGTGTGTGTGTGTGTGTGTCTGAAACAAAAGAAAAGGCAAAGAGGGTGGAAGTTTGTTGAATTCAGATGATGGAAGGAAGGCAGAACATCCTACCTTGGGTTTTACATCTAGGCCAGCATGGTTTGTCACAAAGAAGTCAAACTAGAAATATTTTTAGTCAGAGTTATCATTCAACAAAATGTTCAAGATATCTTCATTAATAAAATGGTAAATATGGGCTGCTGATTGATAACTTACTGAATGCACCAAAAAATATTCATAAATGGTTCCATATCAGTTTGGAAAATGATATTGGATAATCTTGATGAAGGGATTATGGAGATGATTATCAAATTTGCAGATTGTGCAGGCCTTGGAAAAGTGACTAATACTTTCAAAAAGAAAGAGGAAATTCAAAATGATTTAAGCTTGAAAAGTGGCCCAGTGTGAATGAATGTACGCCTCGCTTGGGAAAGGAGAGGGGAACAATGACCATTAAGGAGGAAAAAGGATTACTCAGCCCTGAGAAAGAGGAAAGGATGAAAAAAAAACCTCCAAAGAATCCCACGTTGATTTTGCTTGGTGTAAATTGTAGAAAGAGTAACTTTGACAGACTCTGTTACTTTACTCTTCAACAAAGAACATTCCTAAAATCCCTACAGCTTACTTAAAATCCCTTGCCCACCTTGAAGGGCTGATAGTTGAAATGAACAGGGTGAAAAACAAGAAACAATGGATGGAAACTAAACAAGGAGAGCAGCAAGGAGAAATTTCCTGACAGTGGGAACAATTAACCAAGGGAACAACTAGCTCCCAGAAGTTGTGAGTGCTCCATCAGTGGAGGCTTTTAAGATGAGACTGGAGAGCTACTTATCTGGAATGATATGGGTCTCCTGCTTGTGCAGAGGTTGGACTAGAAGACCTCCAAGATCCTTTCCAACTCTGTTATTCTGTTATTGTGTTCAGATTTGCTTTACTTTGTATAAAGTCCTGGATATAAGGAGTAAAAAAAATGAAAAGCACAAATATAAGATAAGGAAGACCTCGCTTTGTCATAGGGCATGTGCAAAGGAACTGAGTATTCTAGTAATCAGAAGTTCAGTATGAGTGAATATGGTGATTTGACTGCTAAAAAGGCAAATGTTATTTTTGGATGTATTAACTGGAGTGCTCAGTACAGCTCACAGAAATAATTGCCCCACTCTACACTCCCTTGATCACTTCTGAATTGGAATTCTATTCCTTGACATTTCCATAGTCTAGGCCAGGGGTAGGCAACCTTGGCTCTTTTATGACTCGTGGACTTCAACTCCCAGAATTCCTGAGCCAGCATGGCTCAGCTTGGAAACCTCTCCCTTTCCCCTCAGCATGGCTGGCTCAGGAATTCTGGGAGTTGAAGTCCACGAGTCATAAAAGAGCCAAGGTTGCCTACCCCTCTAGGCAACATAATGCTGGGCACCAAGATCCAAAAAGGACATTGACAAACTGAAGTGAGTTTAGAGGAAAGCTACCAAAGTGTCAAGAAGAGTGGAAACAGTTGAAAGGACTGTGTAGAAGAACTGCAGAAGAGAATACTGAGATGGAATATCATAGCAGACTTCAGACCTAAAGTTGTCATTTAGAAGTGGGAATGGGCTTGTTCTGTGACCCCAGAGAAAGCAGGACAAAAATCAGAGGGAAATAAATTCAGGTTAAATAATAGGAGGAATTTTGGTGTAGTGCAGGGGTCTTCAAACTTGGCCGCTTTAAGACTTGGGGATTTCAATTCCCAGAATTCCTCAGCCAGCCATGCTGGCTGAGGAATTCTGGGAGTTGAAGTCCACAAGTCTTAAAGCGGCCAAGTTTGGAGACCCCTGGTGTAGTGGGTAAGGCATCTGACTAGAAACCATGAGTTCTAGTCCTGCCTTTGGCATAAAGCCAGCTGGATAACCTTGGGCCAGTCACTTTACCTCAGCTCTAGGAAGGAGACAAAGGCAAACCACTTCTAAAAAATCTTGCCAAAAAAACTGCAGGAACTTGTTCAAGCAATCTCAGAGAACCAGACACAATTAAATTGAAGACAAGAAAAAAAACAACACTGCCAACTAATGAAACAAATTGCTTCACTGAGTGCATTTTCCCTTCCGATAAAGAGTTTAGTTAGATCCAGCACTGAGCAGGAGTCTAAAGCACTAGTTTCCTTCTGATTTTGGGCCATAATGAACTAATACAGCTTTCCTCCTAATGCCCAGAGCAGGAAATTAGCCTAGATGATCTTTGAGGTCTGTTCTAATTCTATGATTCAAAGATCCATGATTGAAATAAAAAAAAAAAGCCCTGAAATTTTCGTATTATCATAATCTTAGAGGAGGTGAGTAAATTGTTGCAGTTCTTCCTTCTTTTCACAATTCTGGCTTGGTGCATGCATTCATACTCTTACAGCAGCTTTTTCCAACTTGATGCCATTGAGACATGTTGAAATTGCAAATTCCAAAATTCTCAGCCAGCCTTATCTTTGCCTGGAAATTCTGTAGGCCGTGTATCCTAATATATTTCAACAGCACTAAGTTGGGAAAAGCTGTTTTACCATATGGTTGAAAGCCATTTTATTCCTTACATACCCCCTCCTTTTTCCCTTTTACCCCATTGAGTAGCTGATAGTAATCTGTTGCTAGGTGTATACAGATCATGTAAGTGGAATGTTGCTTGTCTTAGCAAGTTGTTCCTATCTTGTTTGCCAAGCACAAATACAACTGATGGTGACAGCCAATTGTCTCTAATCCCATCCGAAGACTACTTGTAGTTTGTCCAATAAAGATACAATTCCAGTTTGCCATCTAATCACAGAGTTGAGCTTCAAGAATTTTGTTTATTCAAGGCATTCTTGGCCAGACTAAGTTGATGGTCTTTCTCTAAAACTATCTCATTTTTTTCTGAATTGGTTCAAATAAAGCCAGGCATCCTGGTGTTTGCCCTCTCCACTTTG
Source organism: Azemiops feae (assembly GCA_023970755.1). Taxonomy (NCBI): domain Eukaryota; kingdom Metazoa; phylum Chordata; class Lepidosauria; order Squamata; family Viperidae; genus Azemiops; species Azemiops feae. The sequence continues at coordinate 839,452 of JALGBA010003986.1, read as the reverse complement.
TGAAGAGGGGCGTGAACATACCAATATTTCATTAAATTATCTTTGTCTCCTCTGAATACCACTTGAACTGCAAGAGCTTATTTTTAATTAAGTGGGTTTTTAAAGTGGTGTATGAGCTGAGAATCTTGAGTGGGCATGTCTGCATGTTTCTATGTCTTCCACCTCTTGGAAATTTAAATTCATGAATAGGTAGATGTATGAAGGGTTTTTTTGCGGGGGGGGGGAGGGATGTACTGTTCCTCTGGCTTGCTTTTAGTATGACAAAGATGGCATCATTATTTACTAATAAAATGCGAGGCTTTACTGGTGCCAGATATTGGACTGGCAGTTGTAAGACTCAGTTGCCACATTTGTACCACATGCCATGATTGAAAAATGGTGATCAGTAAGAACAAACAAATTGTTTTCTTGTCTGTACCCAAAATCAGAGTTCTCATTAGTTGTGCTTAATTTAAACAATTTTCAAACAACCAATCTGAAGTTATTTTATTTCAGCTATAGTTAATGTTGACCATCGTTAGTATCTATGTCACTCCAGGTACATACAGTAAGCAAAAGCTCTGACATTTTTCTTCTTGGTTGTTCAGGGAGAGACTAAGGGATTGGAATGGACAAAATACAAGCCCAAGACTGCCACAGCTTGTTTCTACTTAGGTACATCCTGTTAAACCAATGGTAAATGTTCTCAACATCTTCCATCTTTCTTCATGTAACAAACTTTTACATTCCCTTAATTATCTTACATGCCTTTTCCTGAATCTCTCCCAATTCCAAGTTTGAGCAGTACAGAACAAAACAGAGCAATTTCTTCCATGCTTTGGGAGTCTGTACTTCTGTTGGTACTAGTTAAAGTTGTATTTGCTTCTTCCGTTAGTTTATCATATTGCTGACTCATACCCAATTTGTACCCAACTCCTATTCCGAGATCTTTTTCACAAGTGCTATTGACAAGTCAAGCATCTTCTACCTTTTTATAGCTATTCCCCAAGCAGAATATTTTGTGTATCCCTGTTAGTTGCCATCTTCAACTTATTTCTTTAACGTAGCAGAACTCGTTTCAGTTTCATTTCTGTTTGTATGAGGTAACAGCTACCACGCTCAATTCTGTGATTTTCTGATAAACATTCTCTCTATCTCTTCTTTCAAGCTACAATAAAAACATTGAAGAATACTGATTTTGTGATATCCCACTTAGCATCTCCTTCCAGTTTTAATGAGGAACTACTGATGAGTACTTGTGGAATATAATTTTTGAATGAGCTGTTTATCCACTTAGCTACTGTGCTGTACCATCTCTAGCCCTTATTTAGCTGCTTCGCTAAACAGAATAGGACTGGATATTTTGTCAAATGCTCTAATGTTAAAAAAGTAAATAAAAGGCCCTTTTTGAAGACAATCTCTTTTATGGCTGTAGTAAAGGCAGCTACAATGTTGTTGCATCTGGGCAGCCCCTTTACAATTTTCGTTGTGTTTGCTCTACATTCCAGAGAAGCTAAGAGTTGTTGCAGTTGCTCCCATCTATTCTGCTGCCTGAGCTGCCTTTGCCAAAGAAAATAAGGAAATCACCACTTTGGCTGACTTTCTTTTGTTGTTCTCTTTGGCAGCTGTTTTTGTCTGCAGTTGTAAGAGGGGAAAGGTGGGGGAGGTAGACACACTGATTAAAACCACAGGGAGGGAAGATCCAGAGCAATGTTTTTGCTGAGGGTCTAGGCAGGGGGAAACGAAGTATTGCTGCAGGAATAAGTGGGCAAGAGTTCATTGTCTACTTGAGCCAAGTGTTTTTCAGATAGGTTGAACAGATTGGCTGGGTGAGGGTTGTAGGAGTTGAAATCTCAAACATCCGGAGGTTATCAGGTTGGGAAGCTGTGGTACATGCTAGAAACTGTTTTTCTAATCTGGGTTCATCAGGTGAAATTGGAAATCATCACTGACCACCGAACAGGGTCACATAAAGTTGTATAAATCAGGAAACCTATATCTGAGCTGTACATTGTCAGGTTGCAGGCAGGATGGCTTCTATAATTAGATCCTCATTCATATTCTAACTGGCAGTTTAGATTTTTTTTTCTCTTGATCAACTCTCTTTTTAAAAGTGCTTTGAGGCAACTGCAAAGATCCAAAACCTTTATGAAAATGCTGAAAGTAGCATCGTGCCATTGTGCTGCAAACTCCCTTTCATATTTGCATGCAACTTCATGAAATGTGCAGCTCCTGTTGTGTCAATATGGCTCTGCTTTTGACCTCTCCCCAGTATATATTATGTTGTTCAACTTTAATGGCCCTGAAGTAGAATACAGTGAGAGCCATCACTTCCGAACAAAAATGTACGGTATAAATTGTACAAATCTGTAACTCTGGGTTTTGTGTGTGTGTGACAGAGAGAGAGAGAGAGAGAAAGGGAGATTGGTTTTGACTCCTGGAGACTGCCTGGACTAGTCTGTTTCCTTGGCAAGGTTTTTCAGAAGTGGTTTGCCATTGCTTGCTTCCTAGGGCTGAGTGGCCCAAAGTCACTCAGCTGGCTTTTTGCCTAAACTGGGCCTAGAACTCACAGTCTCCAGGTGTCTAGCCTGATATGTTAACCATTGCACCAAGCTGCTTCTCCAAGCAACAAATAGTAAACATACTGTAAAACATACTGCCACTATCACTACAGTTGACTGTGGATTTTTTTTTAAGCCTCATTCACCAACTAGGGAAAAACGAAAGATGAGACAAAATTGAGAAGCAATTTAGTTAAAACATTGGAGTGATGCATACTTTTCAATGGAATGCTTTCTTCTGACCGTTCCTGGATTTACAGGTAGTTACAGGATGATCCATCATGCAATGGCCACAGTATTAACCGAGGATTAGGGACATGAAGGTTCAAACTGCCATTCAGTTAGGAAACTCACTGGGTGACTTTGAGTAAATTATGCCATTCAGTTTAATTACCTACCAGGAGTTATTATGATGCTAATTGGATGCAGAAAGTTGGGAGATTATATAATTGAGTAGGTTTGTTTTCCTTCCCCCACCCATTCTTCTTAATTGTATAATTCTCTTATTATGACTTACCTCTGTTAGTAAGGTAATAGTGCTTTGATGTTTCCTCTAGTAAAAGCTTATATTCTACCATAAACTGGCAAAAAAGATACTATACAGATAGTCCTTGACTTACAACAGTTCATTTAGTGACCGTTCAAAGTTACAATGGCACTGGAAAAAGTGACTTATGACCATCTTTCACTGTTACGACCTTTGCAGCATCCCCATGATCATGTGATCATGATTCAGATGTTTGACAGCTGGTTCATATTTATGGCCATTGCTGTGTCCCAAGGTCATGTGATCAACTTTTGCAATCTTCTGACAAGCAAAGTCAGATTAGTTCCCTTTTTTCTTGGCTTTTATATTATTTATTTTAGTTATTCCTTAATCAGGCAAGGATTCTCCTTTGCGATCCAATACTATTTCCTTAATAAATGTGACTTCTAAGTGCCTGTTAAGCCACTCGAACCCACAGATTACATTTGTATTTTCAACTATTGTTCATACAACTCAGGCTTGATTTAGACTGGACCATCAAACGTCTGTCAATATTAGACTGTTAATGTTCTTGCTTTAATTCAAAATAAATAAAGACCCAGGACCTCTAATTTGGGGGGGGGGGTTTCCTGAAAAAGCCTTTTATAGAAGGGTTTTGTATAAGGATGAGCAGGCAGATTTTGATTTAGTTTGGATTTCCCCAAGGTCTTATATTTTGGGTTGATATGATAATTTATGGAATGAACAGAAAAATAGCCCTGAGAGATCGGGCTGAGGCCCAAATTAGTCAGTATATTTTTTCTACCAAACCAAATGCTTCTCTCAGGGAGGAGATGGGGACATATCCTTTTGAGGGATCCTTGGTGCTCTCTGAGCTTGGTTGTTTTCTTGCAGCCATTTCATTACCAGAATCAGGTGCTGGTGAGGTTACCTAGAATGAAATGTCTGCAAGAAAACAACCAAGCTCAGAAAGTACCAAAGATCCCTCATTTCAACCCTGAGCCATTGGTACTTTCTGAACTTGGTTGTTTTCTTGCAGACATTTCATTACCCAAACTAGGTAACAAAAGCACCTAATTTTGGTAATGAAATGGCTACAAGAAAACACCCAAGCTCAGAGAGCACCAAGGATTCCTTCAAGAGATATCACTTGATAGACCTGCCATCCATGAATTGATCCAATCCTCTTTTAAAGCCATCCACACCTTGCTGAAGTTCTTTCTTTAGTCTGTTCTAAATCTTCTCCCAACTGGCTGTAGTTTTGAGAAAGAGGGGGAAAAACCCGATCTTCCAGCCACTATCTTTTTTCAGCATTTTTCCCAGCGCTATTATATCCTTTTTTTAAAAAAAAAAATGGCAACCAGAACTGTATCCCATACTCCCCATGCAGATGCACCACAGATATGTCATGGACACTTTTATTTTCCATCCCTTTCCTGATGATCACTAGCATAGAATTTGCCTCTTTCACTGCTGCCACACATTGAATCAACATCTTCACTAAAGTGTTTACTATCATTTCAATAATTTTTAATTATAGGCAGCTCAGGTAAATTATAAGATTGCAGCATTATTAATTTTCATCAACTCTAAGGAAACCATTTTTAAACCATTGCAGAATGTTCAAAATGAATGGGATTTATTCCCAGGGCTTCTTGGCAAGACTTCTCCAGCCTATTTCTCCAACTTGCAGCATTCCTAGTCAGCATGCCAGAGTCAGCGTTTAATGCGCCTGAGCACATCAGCTAGAGAAAGGCTTATATATTCATACAAATATAGCTCAATTCATAGGAGTTAAGAATACAACTCCTGTTCCTCATTGATAGCTTGATGCTGTGTTTTGGAGATAAAAAACAGAGCAGTTTCTATTTTCCCCTTTCACAAGATGTTGATTGGCAAAGGAGGTTTCTTACAAAGGACCCAAGTCATATCCCTTTTTTGAATTTTAAGAACTAGAGGGATTGTCTTCTAGACTAGAGACAGTACGCATTCTGAAAGCCAATAATCATATATTTCTCGTTCCTAGGGTAAGTGATTAAATAGTGGGGGAATTTTGGATAAGCTGAGACATGCATTTTTCCCCCTCAAGAGAGCACCTCTTAGTGTTTTTAAGTGAATTGCATCAGCGGGTATGTAAACAAAGCACCAACACACAAAAAGAAAACAACTGCACTAAGGATTAAAACAAAACCTCTGGAGTGTCCTGTACTTGATGCAATTAAAAAAGCTCTCCTCCGGCAACAGCTTCCTCTTCCACTGGACTAGGAGATGAAAAGTTGGATGGCAGAGGGAAAAAAAGCTGCTCCCCCACTTTTTTTGTGCGGGGTCTGGCCCACCCTGCCACTAAGGCAATGTTGTCCTTGCAAAAAGGGCTCCTTCCTGCTGTTCTATGGGAACATTCTTATGGAAACAATGGCTAAACCAAACTATGCCAGATTTAAAAAAAAAAAAAAACTCTTTGGATTTAACAGGATAATATTATAAATTAGCCTCTCCCATTTTGCCTCTTCAAATTCGTTGGGTCCCAACATTTATTAAGCCAAGCAAGAATGGTTAATGGTTAAAAAAAATGGATGCTGCACTCCAACACATCTGTTTTCTATTCCTTTATACTGGCTGCAGATCCAAGGCAAAAACTGACCCCAACACAGAATTTGGTTATTAAAAAATGGTAAACATTTTTGGGGGGTTGGGGTTGGGGTGTTATTGCTTTTTGTATTGGTGTTTTATTCTTGTCAGCCACCTAGAGTCACTGAGAGTGAGTTGGGCACTGTATACATTTTCTTAAATAAATAAATAAATAAAATTAATTTGCGATTCTGCACTTCTTGTTATAAAAAAAAATAATCCCAAAATGGCGTACTGAATGTAGGGATAAAGCAAAACAAAAACAGGGTAAATAAGTTAAAAAAAAAAGTCCATTGAAGTAGAATGATTAGAGAAAGCTGCAGTTGCAAAAAAAAAACAACAACATAAAAACTGGGTTTTTAAAGAGATGCCTATAATTGGACTTTGAAGAAACAGGATAGAAAGAGCACTTTGTGCTTTGATGTTGAAGAAGATTCTTGACAAACCGTTGATAGCGAGGCAAAGAAACAAATAGATCATCAAAACAAATCAACCCTCTATTCTCACTTGAAGTCCAAAAGATCAGGTTCAAATTGCCATACTTTGGACACATCATGTGAAAACCTAACTCTCTGGAGAAGTGTACAATATTGGGAAAGATGGAAGAAAAGAGATGAAGAAAATAACAGTAGGAAGGTTTATAGGCTCAATTACAGCAGGGAGGGTTGTATTTTGGAAGACCTGAAGAACCAAGTTGGAGGCAAATCATCCTGGAGAAAATCTCCCTATGTAATTGCTAAGAACTGACACCAACCCACAGCACATAATCAGTCAATGTAACAAAACATCACATTTGTGTTGGAGTAAAGCAGAAGGGTGGTCATTCCATAACACAAGTGTCACCATAGAGAAGGTCTGGCTCCACATCAAGCAGCATACACAACCATTTGCTCAGACAGCAGGACCTCATGAAAAGGTTATACATAAACAGAAACATGCTTAGGTGATTTGTGACCTCTGTGGTGTGTGTCTCTGTGTTTATGTGTGTCAAAAACAGGCAAGATGGCAGTTGTGACATCATATTTGAAGTCCTGCTCCTTTGATATGTGCATCAATATTTCAGACATGTGTCAAACAATGGGCCTTCAGTCATGATGCTACATGGATCCACAACATTGTCTTGCATGTATTGACCTTCCCTTCCCATTGACACTATTGAAGATATATGAAGAGTAAGCATACTAACTACTAATTTACTAAAAATGTTATTTACATCTATCAAATTTAGTTGAGATATTATCTTGACCTTTCTATTTCTTTGCTCTGGCCTGGTTTCTTTCTAAAGGGAAGCTTTATCTCTTTTTATTAATGTAAAGTAATGCAGAGGTTAGAATAACTTAATATGTTATTTATAGTCTGTATATACAGATGAGCTAATAGAAATTTATTTGGGCTGCATCATTTCAATTTGCAAATAAGAATTCCAATAATAAGTAACCTCCTCCCTAGCTGTAGGGGCATCACTAAAAAAGAGAAGGTTCAGTCTTTGGTATCAAGATGTTCTTTATTTAAAGTCAAATACAATGTCATAAATCCAGATAAAGGGGCTGGGCTTATTTGTATATACTGCAATCATTTGTTGAAATACTTAATTCAAATGGCCTACCTTCGCAGAGTACATTTATTTTTAAGTACAATTATAAACCATCCTTTTTTAAAATGCTGTCAGTCAAATGGTACTTATTTTCCTAATCAAGCACCATTTAAAAATTTGGGGAAATTGTTGGAAAAAATATGGCACAGTAAAATAAAGTAACTGCTCTGTTTTGCTGCAGTTCACAGCCACCACATAAGCTTGCAAAATGTTTTTTTTAATGTGTGAGAGTACAACTCTCTTTGACACCCTTGTGTACAATAGTCCTGAAGAATGCACTAATTTGCTTAATTTGCTCACTTTGAAGTATTTATTGTGTGTGTGTGTGTGTGTTGTTTATTTGTTTTAGTGATTCAACCTGGGAATAAATGCTGCAATCTCTGCAAGCCTGTTAGCACCCTGTCATTGAATTAGCCCTTGATGATATGGGGTGGGATGGGGTTCTGGCAAAAGGATGGTTAATTAATGAGGGAAATTCCAAGACTGAAAAATCATTTATCTGGACCTGATGTTCAATTGTTCAAGTACCTACATAGAAATGTTGTGCTAACAGATGTCCTTTAGACCAGGGATTCCCCAACCCCCAGTCTGTGGACTGGCATCGGTCTGCAGCATGCCAGAAACTGGGCCATGCAAACAAGCGAAGCCCCATCCATGGGATGCAGGCAGCATGCAAAACCATGCCCCCTCTGGTCCCCCAAAAAACCTCTCTCCACGGAACTAGTCCCTGGTGCCCAAAAGCTTGGGGGCTGCTGCTTTAGACACTATTTCTTGCCCAGAATATAGCTTTCCTCAACCTGATGCCTTCTAGAGATGTTGGACTAACTCCCTACTAGCATGGCTGTTGGCTGCATGGCTGAGGGATTCCAGGTGTTGACGTTCAATGCATCTGGATGGCACCAATTTTGGGAAGGCTATCTTAGAATCATCTTGTGTTGTTCCTTCTTTGCAATCTGCAGATCACACTTTTTTTGCTACCATGCATTCTGGAACCTGTAGTGTAAACCCATCAGTAGCCTTGGCTTCTAAAGTCCAGGTGGCTTTAGTGTTCCCATTTAATTGTGGTGTCATCTGCCACACTTTGTTGGCTCCTATGCTCTATCCTTCAGAAGAGACTGCAGGAAGCAACCTAGAAAACATATTCCTGAAACAGCATTTTATATAAAGAAAATACAATGCAATGTCCTAAGTTTCCCAAACAAGCATCTTTTTTCCCCACAGTATATATCTTGTGTGATGTTTTCAGTTATTATGATCAAAATATTGATCATAATAATTGGCACAGTGGTTAGAATGCAGTATTGTAAGCTAACTCTGCCTATAGCCAGGAGTTTGATCCTGGCGGGTTCGAGGTTGACTCAGCCTTCCATCTTTCTGGGGTTGGTAAAATGGGGACCCAGATTGTTGGGGCAATATGCTGATGTTGTAAACTGCTGAGAGAGTGCTGTAAATCACTATTGAGCAGTATATAAGTCTAAGTGCTATTACTATTGCTATATATTGACAAGTGCTATTACTATTGTTATATATTGACCAATATAACAGCAAACACCATACAGGACACATTCTGTGTCAAAATAAAAGAAATTATGTCAAGAAAGGCGTGAAAGTCTCAAATTTAGGCTCAGATAAAGTGTCCTCTTCCTTATATCCTTGTTGACCGGAAGATCTCCATGCTCAAGCTTAATCATTGCCCATTTTCTTGATGATGCATCAGAGAAGGTTTATGATAGCTTCCAGCCTATTAGGAAGCTTGCAAAGATCCATCTTTAAGAATACTGTAATTGTTTGGGGATACTGCTTAGCAATCCTTCCATACTCTCTATATAAATATATATTGTACCCTAGTGCCCTCCTAATGTTTTGGACTATAAATCTGTTATTCCCCGCTTGCCTAATGGCAAAAGATTTTGGAGTTCAAAACTCATAAGGGTACCTATTTGGGATAGGTTGCTCTAGTCCACGGGTCGGCAACCCGCGGCTCCGGAGCCGCATGCGGCTCTTTGAGGCCTTACCTGCGGCTCCGGAGCCTCCTCCGCCATTTTGGCGAGCGCATGCGCGCATGCGCGGGCGGGTGCGGGGGGTGCGCGAGCGCATGCGCGCATGCGCGGGCGGGTGCGGGGGTGCGCGAGCGCAGGTGCGCATGCGCGAACGGCGCGCGCATGCGCGAACGCGCGCGCGGGTGCGCAGTGCGCGGGTGCGCGGGGCGCGCGCGCATGCGCGAACGGGGTCGCGCGCATGCGCGGGTGCGCGCGCATGCGCGAACGCGCGGCTCCCAGCGTTTTTTTTTTTTAAGCTAAATGGGTCCGTGCGGCTCATCCGACGTTTCGGATGGCCGACCCATGCTCTAGTCTATGACATTCCAGATTTTAGATTTGTTCCCCTATAACTAAAGTATGCTTACTCAACTTAGAGCTTCAGGGTCAGATATTATTAGATAAACTAATGACTATTTATAAAAAGATGGAGACCTGTCTCTGAATATTTCTCAGAAAATTTTAGATAAAAGAAAATGTGGTGCTGATCCATTTGGGTATTTATTTTCAGATGAAGGCTGGATGTAACCTTCTGCTTTAACCAGTTCTGAGTTTGTGTCCTTTTCCAGAAGTCCTGTAAGGTAGATCAGTGGAGACATATATAGCTAAGCCAAGCTTATATTAAACATAATGTGTTACAGTATGTTGTTTTAGCTTCTCTTAATAATGTAGCCTATCCCCAAGAAAGAAAGAACTTATTTGGATCCGATTAATTTTATGACTTGAAAGCATTGTTGTTGGTGATAAATCATTTATTTTTTCCAATATGTTTTGAGACAGAGAAACCATGGGTATTCTTCTCTCATTTCTCCTGGGCGCTGCTGAAAACAAACTAAAGATGACTAAAGAGAGTCATAATTGCAGTGCTTAATTGCAGAGGAACTGAAACAAATAATGACATAGTTTTATGTATAAAATAAGATAGCCAGAGGAAAGATTCAAATCAAATCTTTCTAATTTATAACCCTGCTGTTGATTGCAGTTTCAGAGAGTGTACTGATTTTATTAACTCTGTCCTCTTGTTTCTTATGAAGTGGGTGTATGTTTGTGTGTTTGGAAGGAGGGAGGGAGGCGAAGAGGACAATTTCTTACATGGAAAATGTTATTTTTAATTAGAAATAGCTAGCTGCTCATAATGATTGTCAGGGCTAACTTCCTAGTGACAAATCTGTATTAAATGATTCCTTTCAAACACAGCAGGACCTACCACCTATACACCCACCTAAATAAACAAATAAGGCTTAAAATACTGTAGTTCCTCTTCCTTGAATATATAGCTATTTGAAGAGCTAGTGCTTTTACTAACTCCTATAAAAGACACAATTGTGAGGAATGTAACTAGTAAAACATGCAGTGTGGAGGAATTCTGTGGCCAGGCAAGACCCAGGCAATTTTGCCTATTTTTTCCATCAGCAGCTAGTCAAAGGCTTTGGGAGAATCTATAAAAAAATTAAGGCAGAAGATCTACCTTATCCTCCATCTTGTAGGCTTATCAAGAATGAATGTGCTTATGGGGACTTTCAACCCTGATTCTCTGTGGAACACAATTTTGTGCAAGAAGTAACTCAGGAATTTTACCCACAACATTAAAAATGCTGGCTTTGCTAGATTTTCTTTTGTTTTGATTTCTCCCTGTCAGGATAACCTTGTGGGTTCTAGATAAAACGGCATTATTTCTTTATCAAAGACTTTGCTGCATAAGCTCGGTTGATAGCCATGGGCTACTAACAACCTTCACCTCCTTTTCTTGTCCTACTGACTTAGTGAAGTGGAGCGGAGAATTGTCCCTTCTTCATGCATGAAAGGTCACAAAAGCAGTCAGCCTCCTCCTCCTTCTGTCAGTGATTTACAAATGTGGTGTGTATGTGTAAGGAGCTTATGCTCTATCCTTTAATTCTAGCTCTAGTGTTAACATGGCCTTTTAAGAGAGAATTGGCAAGTGTTTTAAAACTGATGAAAGAGGCATTGAAGAAAGTTGGCATTATTATGACTTTCCTAGATTTATTTTGTTGTGCATTTCTTCTTCCAAGGGCAATCATTTTACATTATTTTTCCAAGGGAGGAATTCCAAAATATGGTACTTCTATAATCCTATTTTCATAGTCAAAAATTGGGAACTCTTCTGTTATTCATACATACATAGATATTCAAATACATATATAGTACATACACACATAAACATATACATTCATAGATGCTGTCATTGATGGAAGGTAAATGGAAGGAAGACTTCATCAGGATAATCTATTAGGAAACATTGGATATTGTTTATAGCAGCATTACGGATGAATTGTTCTGAATAAAGGCAAATATATATGTCTCAGGATAATGTTGAGGATCCAATCTGGGTTGGTCACCAAGACCAGAGGTTTAGGATTCTGAACTTTCGGAATCTACCAGCTCCCCTGTGACTATGTAGGACAGATGGGGAGGAAGCTAACCACTAGGTTGCAAAAGTACAAGTGAGCGGTCAGATGAGAACTCATTGGTAGCCTCACATTGCAATGAACAAGGACATACATTCAGTTTCACAGCTACTAAAATTGTTGGCCGGGCAGGTACAAAAATAGCCAGGGAAATGATTGAAGCTTGGGAAGCAGGCCCCTGGTCAATCAACAGGAGTGCTGATTTACCACCAGCTTATCAAGTACTTAGGAGCCAAGATTGGTAGCACAAGGAAGCAAATAGCCAACAACTTAATAACTGGCCATCAACTCCCCAATCAACAATTAAAAAGCCACACACAACCAGGCAGCACATAAATACTACGGATAGAATTCCCCAAAGCACATATTCTGGTGAGAGAGAAGTTCCCTGAGGATGGGCTGAAAGCTCAGAAGACTAAAACTTTGATCCCGGTGGCTGACCCAGATTGGATCCTGCACGAATTGTTTCTTTACACTAGCATAATTTGTATAATGCTTTAATCAGAGCTTTGCTCATTTTCATTATGTTTAAAATATCTTCACAACTTTAGTTCAAGTATCACTTGAATGGCAAAGTGCACAACTAACAAAAAGATAAAGTGCTAAAAGTACTTTGAGGAGGGTTGGAAGCAAGCTTTACAACAACTCCAAGAAGTAAATAATTAGAGGTTTAGCATTAAGAGCAACAGGAAGAAATTAATGCCTGTGTAGTCATAGATACAAATTTGCTTGATTCTGAAGCCCACTGAAATGATAGATCAGAACTTACTCTGCAAATGTACATTTTGCAAATGAAGAGTGGAGACTAGGAGGGAGAAATCATACATAACTTGTATTTCTCAGGCTGCCCCTATAAATAAAGAATTAGGGGTTAAGGGCTGAGTGTAGCATTTTCTGCAAAATGTCACCAAGCTCCTCTTCAACATTAAATCATCCTGGGCTTAATAATTATCTATTTAAAGTACAGCAATACCTTCATACCTTTCTATACCCTGTGTTATAAATTGGGATGAGTGGAAATTTAAGCCTTTCTCATAAATCTTTTTTTTCAAGGATTCTCCACAGAATAATACCCTACTACTAGAGATGCTTCCTAGGTTGTCTAGATGTGGAGTTCTTAGCCTTTTTCCCCAGGACATCTTCCTTCAGTCCAATTCTAGGAAAATAATTAAAATGATATTTGGATCTTGCTAGCCAAGGTCCAGAGATATAGAACTTAATGTTTATTTGTTTGCTCCTTCTCTGAGCAATTCTCATTTTTATAGAATGTGGGAGTTGAATGGAAGCCAGCTTCTAGGGAAAAAGAGTTGCTTGATCTAATTACTGATAACTCACTGATATCCTAAATCTAGCCAGCAAATTGGAAATTTTCTAGGAGTTAAAGCAATGCTCCTCATTATTTTTTATTCTTTTCTAGGGGTTAAACCAATGTTCCTCATTATTCTATAATATTCTATTATAAAGGTGCAGCTTGGTTTATGCCAGTTCGGCCTTTATTTGAATGAAATTACATAGGAAAGTCTCTTTTATAAAACATTCTATCTTTTCAGGCATTCATCTGGGGACACACTCATGCCTTACCAAAACTAGGGATTCACCACCAGAATGTGCAGGGCGGAAACATTTAGGTTCCTCTTATTATTTAGCTGGAGGTAAAATGTGATGCCATGTTGTTTATTCCTTCAACAATGGATAGGTTTACTAAACAAATCCCATTATTGCTTGCTAGTAAATGCAGTTAAAATAATACAATACTGGCCATGTTTTTTTTATAACGAATTCATACTGATGGCTTTACTATCAGGACAAAAAACATCTAACTCATTGCAACAGTCAGCTTGTTCTTTTGCAGTCTTTTTCTCTGAAGACTACCAGTTTGGACTTGTCCTCGTTAGTAAATCAACTGCAGGAAAGGCTCCATTATTATGCCATGTCAGATCAGTGAGAAACCAGACTTTGAGATAGCAGACTACTTCACCTCATTTTGTTTAAAAACTGGCAAGCAGAAGGAGAAAAGGAATCCCTCTCTTGAGTCAAACATTCCTGTTTGATTCACATCACCAGCAAACCAGGTGTGAAATCAATTGCAAGGTCATTAAACAAAGTGAGATAAAAGTTTAAAATTGCTTTTAAAGCATATACCTTGGAATATATAAGAAACCTAGAATGACTGCATCCACAGAACCATGCTTAAACAGATCAGCAAAAAACCTAGTGGTTTAATTCTTCAGTATACTATAACTAAGCTTGTTTAACTTGAATCTTATTGTGTGTGTGGCTTAGCCTGATGTGCAAATCCAGGACTTTGATTAGCCAATGATTCAATGTATTATGTAAACCTAGAAATTTCAGTGCTCTAGTTAAGTGTGTTGGGCATACTTAGCCAACACAAAAAGATAGAGAAACAGGATCATAAATACACAACATATGTTTAGGGCAGTTGTTAGCATGGAAATTCTTGTGTGATTGGGTAGCAGTCTCTAATAAATGGATTTCAAGTATCCTTGTGTAAAATGTATCTTCCAAAACCATCTGTTGAAATAATGGGGTATAGATTGCATGTTGTCTTTATCATCTTTGTCAATCATCTCAAAACTGAATTTATATTTTGTTTTATGTCATTGTTTATTTAGCTATGGTTTATTCAATAAACCAATTGGTTTGTTTCTCACATTACATTCCAACCATGCAATCTGCACATTGCAAAAGATTATAGGTTCAATCATCATGCTAAGCCAAGTAGAAACAAACAATCCTTGGTTGATGTTTGAACTCAGCCTATGAATTAGATCAGGGCTTTTCAAACTTTTCACCGATTGTACCACTTTTAGGATATGGCAATATTCGAGTACCACCTAGCAAGGTGTCAAAAACTTGGTGACAAAAAAAAAACCTGTTCAAAGTTGCAATTGCACTGAAATGACTTATGACCATTTTTCACACTTATGACCATTGCAGCATGCCGGGGGTCATGTGATTTATATTTGGATGCTTGGCAACTGATTCATATTTATGATGGTCACAGTGTCCCAGGGTCATGTGATCCCCTTCTGCAACCTTTTGACAAGCAAAGTCAATGGCAGAGCTGCTGGTGGCCAAGTGCCAAGGCGGAACTTCCTTCCCTCCCTCCCTTCCCTGCCTCCCTTTTTCTCATTCCCATCTCCTTCTGAAGGAAGAATTTGAACCCCCCCCCCCATATTTTCCCTCTTCCATAAATTGATCAAACAAGGAAAGGCCTCCAGAGACAGAAAAGACAAGCTGCTGAGTGAACTAGCTTAAAAAGGCACTTCCCCTTTAAGAATTAGTTACTGGCTAGAAAGGAAAGTAAGGAGCCCAGCCGGCACTTAAGGAAGAAAAAAAAATGTAAGTACTGGCTGCCGGCTAAGGCAGCCTCCCCAAATGGCTCCATTCATAAGTAAAATCTGCAGCTCCAGAGGACTCTCTCACTGTAAGTCTTTGCCTGTGCTGGCTCTTTCCCTTCCCCACTACACTTGGCTAGGCAGGGCTGCGTACCACCTGCCATTCATTAATGTACCACAAGTGGTACGCATACCACAGGTTGAAAAGCCCTGAATTAGATCACTATTCAAAATGCTAGCCAAAACATATATAGCATAATGAAAAATGGACATGATTTCTTGGTAATGTTCATTATTGCATGATTAGAAAAGCTATAGCTCTTATTTGATTTGTAGCCTTAGCTGTATGATGTGGTTTGAGACAATACATTTGACTTAATTTGCTACTACCTTGGGCTGAGGGCATAATTCTTCTCTTGCTTTATTCTTTGGTGGAACTGATGTGACTCCTACAACACTGTTCTTTTTGTTACTGTCTATATTTGAGCCAAAGTCCTTGAAAACATGTCAGGAAGAGGTCAAACTCACCCCTTGTTAGAGTACTACATAGGTAAATGTGCTTCAGCAGCAACACTCTGGGAAAGATGCCTTTAATAATATGCTCAGTCAGGCCTAAGCCTGAACCTACTTTAAGCTTTTATCCAGAGCAGCTGAGCTTTAGGGCATATATAGATTATGAAGCTAAATGGACCATATGATTATGCTGGCCAAATTTTGAAATCCAAAGGAAGATTTAAGTTCCTTCTTCTGTCCTTGAAACCCTTTTCTTTACCTATTGAAGTTGAAATTAAAGCCTAGAAAATCAAGCAGAACCTAGTTATTTAAGTAAACATTTGTAAGGATCTGATCATGGAATAACAGAGATAGTTTCTGCTTTTATGTTTCAAGGATCAGCAATAAGTCCAAAGCTACGGACAGTAACCAAAATAAAAGCTTTCCTGTGTCTATTCAGGTTGCTCTGAACAAATAATTGCCAGAACC
This sequence comes from Azemiops feae, assembly GCA_023970755.1. NCBI lineage: Eukaryota > Metazoa > Chordata > Lepidosauria > Squamata > Viperidae > Azemiops > Azemiops feae. The sequence continues at coordinate 823,401 of JALGBA010003986.1, read as the reverse complement.
GAGTGTGCTTCTTTTAAAGCAGCCACTTCATCCTAATGGTTTAATTTTTGACCTGGCCATCCAACAAGTCAGAAAACCTGTTGTGTCTTCCACAATCAAAGAGCCTACCATCCACAGCAAAAAATATAATATCCCCTTTGCTGTCTTCTTCTCTTGCAGCTTGGATCATGGGGAGCAGTAAAAGTAAACCCAAAGACCCTAGCCAACGGAGACGCAGTTTGGACTCCACAGAAAATATACATGGCAGCTGCTCTACCTCTCAAACGCCCAGCAAGACCACTATCCCAGAAGCTCATCGTACTCCTAGTCGGTTATTTGGAAATACAGCTACAGAACCAAAGCTCTTTGGGGGATCAAATACATCAGATATGATCACTTCCCCTCAGCGCTGTGGCGCCTTAGCTGGTCAGTATGTTTTCTCTCACAGGAGGAACTTTTAATCTAGAACTATTTTGGTCATCTGAAATATACTTCCTTTATGTCTAAAACTGAGGGTTACGGTTAGGGTTAAGAGGGTGCAGTGATCAAAAGTTAAATTCACGTGATTTGCTTTATTAGGGTTGGGCAAGCCAACACAGTTTGTGGTTGGTTAGTATCATGTAAAACAAGATTACATCATGGAAAAAAGCAAAATGCTCTTCCTCGGCAGCTCCAACTGAAATGTTGTGGCAAACTCCACCTCTTTGCCCAGATTTTTTGTTTTGGTGGAAATGTCTTCTGCACAGATGCCAGCATGTGCAGAGGACAATTGAAAGCAGTGAAGCAGCTGTTTTGATATAGTGCATTGGATCTACTGTAGTGTCTAGAAGAAGAAAGTTTTTCATTTTGTGGAACTGCATCAAAGGGTTTCTTTGTTAATGGCTGAATTAATGTGAAGTGCACTTTCAAGGCTTCCCCATGGTTTCTTCAATTAACCCAGTTTCTAGGCTTTCATGGAATAGTAAATTATAAATTACGCACACAGGCTGGATAGGTATTACATAATGACTGCATTAGCACAATTCACTGAGATATTAAGTAGCCAAGATGCTGATTTAATATCTTTATGAGGTCAACCTCCACATTCAATGTGTTGTACAAATATAGCCAACCACATGTTTTTAACTTGTGTGTTTGCAGAAGCTATTCTTTTGTATTTCCAATAATACAACGATATTGTGTGAAATAGTTGAAAGGAATTATTGGAGTCAGGACATTTGTGGCCCTCTATGATTATGAGTCACGCTTTATGACAGAATCAGATCTTTCTTTCAAAAAAGGAGAACGCCTCCAAATCCTCAATAACACGTAAGTACTTTTTGTCACTATAAGAACTTTTGTATTTGGTGTAGGTGTTGAGCCAGTTTTCTCTACTAAAATGCTACAGTGATTCAAATATAAAGCTTCTCTCTAATATATTATGTAGAAAGCACTTATTGTAATCTGCAGCATGGGTAGTAAAAGGAACTCTAAGCAATTTTCAAGTCCATTGGAATCGGTCATCTTTGTAATAGATCTTGATGAGTTAAATTTTGTTATCCAGCTTAAATTCATCTGGAATTCAGCAACTGAAGAATTTTTTTAAAAATGGTGGACCATCTATATGTCGTCTGATGATGCTAAACCGAGGTCCACAACCTCCGGGCTATGGCTCACTACCAGGCCGCTGCCTTGTTTGAAACTGAGCTGCATATACAAAGCTCTACTCGCGCGAGCAGAGATCCTTGAGTGGAGGGCGCTTGTGCTCCTCACACATGGAGCTCCACTCATGTGACCGGAGGGCATTCATGCGAATTGGACTTCACGTGTGAGCACTCTCTGCTTGCGCGAGTGGAGCTTCACACGTGAAACTCCCTTGGCCCGAGTGGAGGGCACATGTGCCCGCCACTTGCACCAATGGAGCTATGCGCATGCGTGTGTGTCTGCCACTCATACGCCCACACACACACACACTCCAGGCTGGGCCACCAAGGTGAAAAAGTTGGGGACTGCTGTGCTAAACTGCAACTTTAGTCTTCCCAGTCCAGGATGAGAGATGCTGAGAATTATAATTCTGGATGATTTCGAAAGATACAGGTTGTCCACCCCAATTTATGCTAATAGACATTTTAACACAGAAAATAGCGTTCTAAGGAGCATTCCGTCTAGACATATTTTTTAAAAAATAGCAAATGTAGTCAAATTAAAAGAATGGGGCACTACCATATGCAGCTGCTATGCTTCTCCTATTTGGTGTACTATAAAGTGTGCGGGAACTGTCAGGCTCAACACTTTCCAATTAGCAAATTTCTGGGACTTGTAGTCTGATGGTATTTGAATAGGCTGACCTGTTTTATAAAATCACCATAAAGATAGGCAGGATAAAGACTGAAGAGGATGCTGTTCGTTTAAAACATATTATGACCAATTAGTGGTATTATTTCCCATTTAATTGAACAGATAGAAAATAACTCTTCAGGGCAGATGTTGGTCCCTCGTTCTGCTTCCTTACTGTAAATAGTTTTCATTCATTACTCCTCTATCAAAACATTTCATCTGCCCTGAAACCTATCTGAATTTCTGCTTGAAGCCTTTCTTTCTTAAAGTTATTTTGAACAACAAGAGACGTTTATGAAAGTCTGTGGGTTAATTAATTTCCTTTTTTTTCTTCTCTCTTATAAAGAGAGCATGGTAGCAAATGTTATACTTCTCTGTATAAAGTGCTGTGTTGTGGTTCTTTCCACAATGCCCACCTTGAGAGTTACTAGGATTTTAGTTAATAGCCAAAACTTATCCAGACTGGATGTTTGGTTTGTTATTGTATGAAGATGATTAATAGCACTGAATAAAGAAAGAATGAAGCTAAAGAATGGGGGAGAACTAAGATAGGCAGTGAGATCTCATTTAGTGAACCGCTTTAAGCAAAAAATTGGCCAGATATTTAGTGGGAATGCTTTAATCTAGATTAGTACGCTGAATGGAAGAATATTGGATGAGATGGCCTATATGCCCTCCTCCAACTTTACAATTCTGTGATTCTACAATTTTGAAACAGATTTTGTTATATTATGTCAATATAAGAATCTCCTGAGCTAAGCAGATTTGAATGTCTGTATTCTTCATTTCATAACCACCAAATCAGTTTCACAAAATTCTTTTAACCTTTAGATTCACTATTATTTTGAAACTGTGTAATTATCCATGGTTCCTAAAGATGCAACCCTAAGGAGCCCTTTTCAGATCCATTAAGGGAGCCTTAGGGGGACATCAAAATGGAGATTTTGCAAGGCAGGATGAGCTACGGCGTTAAATCTAGCTTATGGCCTCTGTATTATGGACCAAACACTTAATCTTGCTTACTCCTCACAGGTCATAGATAGGGACCCATAATTGGGTCTGGCTCTTTCATTGTGGAGACTAACCTGGGTAAGATCCATTTTTCAGCCAGAGGCATAGTAGCCAATGTGGCCATTAGGGGAAAACTTTCATTGAAACACTACAACATGGACTCAGAATCAAAGTCAGTCCTTCTATCAGGTCCAATCAGTAGTAGCAAAGTATTTGGAGAGGCCCTGAATGATATCTTGAGACTGAGGACTAAAAAGGAGCTTTATCTCTCACCTGCAAAGTTGAGAAATACTCTCAAGTATTGGTTATCAGAAGACTGCTTCAAGGGGGTAGACATGGCCTTCTTACTATAGATACCAGGATGAGGGAACATGAGACAGGGTTCACTTCCTAAATTTTGTCTGGGTGGGGGGAAAAAGCAAAAGACAGGATACATTTCTTTGAAGTGTACATGGTATGGCTCACCCTGAGAATATTCCAGACTTGTCAACATCCCAACACAGTGGAGCACCAGACCTTCTAACCAAATCCCACAACTGTACTCCTAGAGACTAAGTTTGAATACCACATGAATTAGATTATGATATTGAATTCATACAGACCATCTTAGTCAATACTTCTTCCAGCTGAGCATCAGAAGTAGCTCTTAGCCTTAACCACATCATCTAGCCAGACCCCATCAGTATGAACCTGGACCCAAATTTTATGTCTTTCAACAGGGCCAGGAAACAATTGTTTCTTCCTTTTCCTACAAATGTAATATCCAGCTAAAGAAAGAATGACACAAACTAAATATTAGATGTGCCATCAAGATTTGCATGAGAAGAGTCTCAGACAGTCTTATAGTATCTGTAAAACAACCCATCTTGGACTGCAAAGCTTCAACAACTATAGTCTCCAGGGGAATCAAGACCTGAATCAGGCTAGGTTAAGCAATATAGAATAAGCCTATTCCATGGAGAATAGGAAGAAGTACAACCACTTCAAACTCTTGGACATAATGCATCACCCCTCCCTGCAGGACATCTGTAGTATTGCCAAAGGACCTCTAAGTTGTCCTTTATTAGACAAATACATTGAATTCTTATACCTCAGCATCAGGGAGCAGTCCTCTCCTATTGTGAGATGTCCTGGCTCTACTATAAAAAAAACAATATATTGGACTTAACACAAAGATCCACTTTGTATCACAGAGACAGGTCATCTAGCCCAACTACCTCCACACCTGCAAAAGAAGAAAAGGAAAAATATATAGTAAGCCCATCCATATTGTCAGCCAGTTGCAAATAAACATTGTTTCATTGTCATACTCTCCTACTTTTATGAATTTTTATTTCTGGATTATCACTGTGAAATTGGGATGAAGGTGTCTCTTCCTGAAGAAACCAATTTCAAAACTTTCTAGATCAGCATTGAAAGTGGGTGGGAGGGAGATGCCCACTATAAAATGCCTTGTTTCTACTATAGAAAAGGGAAATGATCAGTCCAATCTATTGTTCTCACTTTCAATAATGTTCTAAAACTACACTTCTTCTAATCTAAGCTCTGTCTGTTTCTCTTTCATTCTCTTTTATCCTGTTCCTCATGCTTTCATTTAGGCGAAAAGTGGATGTCAGGTGTGTATCTTTTTTTTTTATATTGAGGGGGGAAAAGTACTAACCAATGTTTTCATGTCTGCAGTATGGAAAAAGGATTGAATGTTAAGGACTGTTTAAGATGCTTGATTCTGTAAATTATGCATAAATCCTAGCCTTTTATTTTTATACGATATTGGTTTTATGAGTTCTTTCTTCTTGCATTCCAGCAAACTATGCATTTTTGAAGCACTGTTCCCAATAAGCTTTGGCCTTTGGGTATTCTTATGGTTTCAAATAAGAATGTGTGAATATCTGGTAATTGAGAGAAATCATGACCATCAACTTAAATATTTTAAGAGTGAAAAAACTGGGTCTCACACCACTTAAACAAACAGTATTGAATATTCCTCTGCAAGCCAAGGGGTTTAGTATAGTTGTGTATAATTTTTCATATAGTTTAATGAAAGGAAATACACAAAATTGGATCTGTCAATTTCTAAGTGAATGGATTAATATATTCTAGAATGTTTGTGTGTTTGTGTGCGTGTACACTTCTAATGTAGCAAGCAGACATTTGTTTCAGTCATGAATGGAAGTAGTTCATCAAAGGTTAAATCTATTCCAAAACGTTATACCAAAGATAAAAACCTGATATAGAAATAGATATGGTAATGACATTTCCTCCTTTGGTGTGTTATGTGTGTGTCTGTAAAATAGAGGCTGGGTCTAGGGTTTTCTATTCCTCCCTCCTATTATGCACAATAAACACCAGAAGAAGTTGAATATTGTTTTTTCTTCAAGGATAGTTGGCATTTCTGTGATTTTTTTCTTTGTTCCTCTAGAGATAAAACAGATTCTGCAGTACCCTTTTTGTTGTTGTTGTTGAAGTGAAACATTTCCTTTTTCTGACATAAGGAAAGACTGCATAAAAATTCCCTACCAGTATCAATTAGTTATTAGGAGCAAAACTACACTCGTTTTTGCTCTGCAAGTGACCTCTATAAGTTACACTTGAAAAATACAATGCTCACTCGTGCCTCTATAGTCTGAATGGCATGGCTTGGTTCAAGAAGCATCGTGGTGCAAGGTTTTCCTGACTGCACTGCTAGGCTGTCAGGGACGATTGCAGGAATGGAGACCAAAAACATTCCAGTGAAATGCTTCTAAATTTTACTGTTAGTCATTCAGCTGCCCAGTGGGTGGAGAATGACTAACTTGTCCAGTTTTAAATGATCTAACTCACACACATCTGAATGTGTATATTTTTCAGCAATGTTGAAGGGGGTGGGCTAGAATCTATGGGTTGGGTTTTGAGGTACAGGTAATCTTTGACTTACAGTTGGTCACTTTTAGCATCTGATCAAAGTTACAATATGACCCAGATTTGAAATTCCAGTCACTGCCTCCCCCCCCCCCCCCCCCGCTCACATGATGGCACTTCAGATAACTGCCAGGCATTTATGACCACTTGCAGCATCCCACAGTCATAGGAGTGCATTTTACAACAGTTTTGACAAAAACTGGCCTTTACTTTTGGTTTTTGGCAAAAATGATCCATAGTAAACCATAGGTTCACTGAACAACTGCAGCATTTGCTTAATGACCATGACGGTTGCTTAAAGACCACCATAAAAATGATAAAATCTGGTTGGTCACATGGCTGACCTGATTTACCTCCATCACCACTTATGATTGTAATGAGCATCACAGTTGTAACCTGAGGTCTACCTGTATGTGAGTGAGAGGACGGAGGGACCATTCCTTCTTGAGTTGTTATCTAACCTGGCCAGCAAAGATCACCAAGATGAAAACACTTTCAAGTCCGTGTTACATGCTATACAGTTTCATTTACCCCTTCCCTGTTTTTATTTCCTTATTTGATGCTATTAACATCTGCATGCTTAGTAACCATGTAATTGGTTACAAGAAGCCAAATAAAAAGTGCTATTTTTGCATTTCCCCCCTAAGGAATGAAAGTATTAGTCGCTTATCTTTTCTCTTACAAACACCTGCTTTTTTCATCTGTTGAGGTTCTTTCACTGACCCAGCTGCATGTCCTTTATCTCTAAATTTGGTGTACAGCCATGTAGTACACCACAGAAGGGGAAAAAAAACTGCCTACCCACACATAAACAACACACACACATACATAACCTTGATAATGTGTCTGTTGGAGCTCTTAAGTGTGGAGGCTGAAGAGTTTTTTTTAATCAGAAAATATCCTGATTGTCCCAACTAGAAATATAAATCTTGAATTTTATGTGGCCTTGGCCCATTTTTTTTTATTATGATAGTTCTTAAGATTGAAGAAAAACACTTCTAATAGCCAACAGTGTCAAGGTCAAAACATGTTCACAGATAAAGTTTCTCTTGCAGCATTACCATTCTGAAATAGTAATATATCAGGATTTTTTTAAAAAAAACTCCTATGACTTTGATAATATATATATGGATGCTGCAAATAAAATAAAGTTCTGAGTATTTCTTGCTGACACTGGTTGGAAAGAGCATCTGAATATCTATGGAGATTCTCAATCATCCAGGTCATGGTTGTCCCAAAGGTCCTTTTTCCAAAAGACAACTGGACTTTCTTGGGTTTTTTTCTTTGAAAATGTCCCGCTTCTCATCCAAGAAGATTCTTCAGTTCTGAAGGTTCATCTGAACTTAAGAGGAATGTTCAAATCCATTAAGAACTCAGGTCAGGAACATATGGAGTCCGAACAAATAGAAAATTCCAACAAGTGCGTGTACAATATCATAGTGTGGAAGAAACTAGTTGATCCTGGTTACATGTTTAAAACATGCAGAGTTTTTTTGAAAAAAAGAAATCCTGTTTTTAACACCAGTGAGCAACTGTTGTTGTCTTCAGTTTTCAGAGATACTTTGGATGCTTCTGCATAACAACACATGAATATTTGTAGCTTCCAAATGGAAGGGAATTAAAGTTTCTGGGTTTTGGAGGGCAGCTGTATTAAATGTTTGACGTGTGGGTCAACAGTCTTCCTTATAAATGCCATTCCTGCAATCTAAATCAAAATTATAACTGAGTTTAAGCACCATTGAGACTGGCATAAGGGAGATGTAGACTCTTATTCATCTCTCAGGAAGTTCTCTTACATGAGGTCTCTTATAATGAATGACTGACTAGTCTTGTTGTTTAGCTGTTCTACTATTGATGAATTCCTCAAAAGTGAACTATGGGAACCATTTGGATTTTTCCAGCCAACCTTGTCAAGCTACTGGGCAAATCTTGCATTTTGCAGTTCTCTCAATCCTCAAATGTAAACATCACTATTAATTTCTAAGTTTTCATTTTCTTTTATTTAAAAAAATCAGTTTTCACTGGAAACTCTTACAGATTTTTTAATTGCAAAGCAATTGTGTGGGTTTTTTTTTACTTGGATTAAATGTAATGAAATACAGTTAATATGCTACTGCTCATATAAATAATGCCAAGAAAAAAAACAGCCATCACAAGGAGATGAGTTTTCCTTTAAATGGCTTTGTTGTGAAGCCTGTAGGAGGGAAATGAATTTTAAGCCATATAGTCGAACAATATCCAATATCACTTCACTGTTGGAACTGCGGATAAATGCTGGGTTCTCACAGTGATATTGTGGCAGTAATGAACTGCAATTTCTTGGATGGCCCTGGTGCCTGGCCTCCTGCCTAGCAACCTTTTGCAGAGGGAGGAAGTTTCCAAAAGAAAAAGCACATTCCATTGGCAAGTTGTGTTGAAGGAGCAGCAAGATTTCATCACCATGTTATAGTTAACTCCAGGACTTAAGCAGATGTAGGCAGAGGGGTGGAAAGTGTTTTAAATTCTCTTGAATATTGGTGATTACATAATTTGATGAGAGATAATAATATTTGCTTCTTTTAAAAACAATAACTGTTGTCATAGGGTTATTGCAACAACAAAAACAATTCTCTATTATCCATCCATTATAATTAGTCCCTGAGTTTTAAAGAAGTTGACATTCAAAACCTCTAGAAATTTGGGAAGGCTTATTTGGGTGATATTTCTCAATTTGAGAGCTGGTTTGTGTTCTTATTAGTGTAGTGAATATGCATAGAAAACATTTCAGTTTGATACATTCCGATTTAGACTCATACATTCAATCACAGTTTCAACTGAGAAACTGTGAACATCCTAGACTAAGCTAAATGCAAAACCATTTTGCATTTAAACAAATCAGCCACCAACAGACACATAAACCATATTTGCACACAATTAAAAATACAATAAAAAAGCTAAGAAGGAAACAAAAAGACCATAATACATCCTCTCTAGCAGCCAACATCCAAATAAGCAGGGATTAACACCCGACAAAAATCAAGCAGAAAATAAATCCCTAATCAAAGACTGCCAAGAAGCAAACCACACTCCACCAATACGCTCAGGGCAAGCTTCTCTATGTAAAGAGGGAAGCAAACATCCCACTTACTCAAACTGATAATGGGTTTTGGGGTAATAAAGCATCTGAAGCAAGCAACCAAGCTCAAAGAACACCAACAACATCACAGTTCAATCCTAAGCTAAATATATTGTTTTCTATTGGAATATTCATATTTCAAAAGAATTGGCATCCAATTAGCTCCCTCATTCTTTAAAAGTAGAATAAAGGTTAAGCCAAACCACAGCCAGCTGTCCATGTGAATTCTCCAATTAGTTTCAAAATAGAGATTCATATGTCATCTCATTAAGTCATTCCACTGAAATGGATGGAAAAGTAGTTACTGGCAGGAGATTTTCCACATTGTACATAGTTATCAGACTGGAAGCAGATTATGGGTTCAAAACAAGTTGAAGATAATTCTATCATCCTCTCCTGTTCCTCATTTACCTTACATTTATTCCATGATACAATGTCTTCCGAGAAATACTCTCCTGTCATGATAGAGTGGCTGAAATTTGGGGAGTTTCCAGATGCTTAGAATTTTCCTTTGCTTACTATTTCCTCATTTGTTTTTTGGCTCTCTTTTTTTTTCTACTTCCATATTTATTTAGCTTAAATAAAGGGGACTAGAAGGAGAACTTAGAAAAGCACCTGATAGTAGCTGATACATTATGACAAAGCAGCATCTCAGAAGTTTTTGTCAGTGCTATCTATACACTGAGACTTTTATCTGAAAATATTGCCATGTTAATTGCAAACGTTTGGTAGCTAGGCAGTTTTTCTGTGATCATAACACATCTATATAATATATATTATTTCATGCTTCAGTGATTCTACTTTGTCTGTAACAAATATCTTTCTGAGCTGAAATGTAAGTGTAGTAATAGCTGCATATGTGCCTGAGTTCCATGATTCTATAAGATTCCAGTGCTAGTGGAAAATTCTGGAAAGTGTATTTCCAGACTGTCTAGTAAGATTTGGGAAAGACAAAGTCCATCCTCTGCTGAATTGAAGAAGTCCAAAGGGATATTACCTCAAAGAGATAAACTGTTTCCAGAATCAAATTGCTTTAAATAACAAGAGGCTTCTATTCTTCTCCTGAAACTATGTTTCTATATTTAAAACACAATAACTCTAATGGGGCTCTGTGAAAAACCAGAAAGTAAAAATTTACTATCTTTTATGTGAGAATGCTTGAAGTACAGTGGTACCTTGGTACTCATCATTAATTGGTTCTATGAGGTACGATGAGTACCAAAAACAATGAGTACCAAACAAATTTTTCCCACAAGGAATAATGTAGTGAGTCACAAGATAGCCAACACTGACAAGTTCTAGCTTTTGTGTTGAGTACCAAACAAATGGACAAAATTTCTGCATCAAAATGCGTTTACAAAATATGATGAGTTTCAAAGCAGTTGAATACCAAGGTACCACTGTATTTGCAAAGGTTATAATTTTGCTGTAACATTTCCTGTGTTTTGAAGGTATTATCTGATTATATCTCCAATATTTTATTAAATCTTTGCTTCCTACTGTATACTATTTCCCGAGATGGGTGGGTTAATAGATTTGATTGTATCTTCTGCAAAACTTAATTTTATTTATCCCATTTGTGTCTCCATCCTTCCTTTGGGAGCTCAAGACAAGTTGAGTATTTTTCTTTTCATTCTACCCATTTTATCCTAAAGGAAACCCTGCAATGTAGGTTATGCTCAGAAAGGATGTAACTGACTCACAGGCATCTAACCTCTATTACATCTGAAAAGGGCCTTGCTGATTCATTTAGGTTAATTCATCTTTTCCATATATTTTTCTCCTAAGTAATTCTTCTTAAAATTTAGCTTCCCCCTGTGGGGAAAATCAGACAGACACTGATATGTCATGACCAGAGGGAGGACATCTGCTCATTTTCTAATATGCAGGGAATCATCTTCAGGTTTTCTTTTCAAGTGAATATTATTCTGAGTCTCTGATTCAGTTCCTCCCAATTTCAAGAATTTTCTTGGACTTGACTTTTGAGAATCTGTGAATGGAAAAAGAAAAAATTGACAACTCCTTTTAAGTTTCTCTAGGCATACTGGGCTGTTTTACTATACCTTCCCAAAAAGTCTTTATTCTCATAGGACCAGGTCTAATTTCATTGAGCTATACGATGGAGCTGAAGGCATAAAGTGAATATTGGCAAGATTAACAAGCCAATCTGTTTAACTCTAAATTAAATGTTTAAGCGGAGATGCAAACAACATCAACTTAAAGATCTCCACAGATGCTGCTTTTAATAAGATGGAGAAAGTCAATTGTATTTGAAATATTCATAATAGCTGAGTAGCTCTTTCCTTAAGGTAAATTTATATTATAGGAAAATGTAGGAACTAGCAATATGTGATTATTAAAAACAAAGATCCTTCTTTTGTTCACATAGCAAAGCCTTCTTGAACCTGATGCCCTCCAGCTATGTTGGACGTTAATTTGCATAGATGTTCAACCTGTATATCTGGAGGACACTAAGCTAGAGGATCAGCATGTGGTTGTGAGGATGTAGCTAACATTTATTGTCTAATCACCATGTCACTTGAGGATGAAAGCTCAACTAGTAAATTCCATTGGCTCTTGGTACTCTGAGCATGCAGCTGAAGTGCGATTTTGCAGACTCTGGAGCTCTCTGTTTTATCACATGAGCACATCCACTTTGTCATCATGGCCCTATGACTCTGCACCTGGAGGATATTGCAAGTATGCAACTCCCACCTTCTATCCATTTCTGTAATCTGAAACCGCACCTTTCAATGGCTAGCTAATCTTTACCATGCCTCTATGTAAAAAATTATGACCAGGAATCAGAATGTCTCAAAAGAGACTATATGAACATCTATGTGGTATTTTCTTGGCAACAGTACAGAGGTAGCTTGTCTTCTTTCAGGATAGCTGCCCAATTTCCCAGTCTAGATTACAGACTTAGTGGTCTGAATCCTGGTAGTCTCTGAATCCAAAACCAACCAGTCCAAACTACAGTACTTAGTTTTTTTCAAGATCCTAAGCTCTTCTGGGAGTTTAAAAAAGTTATTCTGAAGACCTACAACTATTGAGCATTGAACTATTGTCCTAAAGCTAATGCTCTAGATATAGTAATCCAAAGTGTGAAGGTCTGTGAGTTCAATTTCCAGTAGAAAGTTTGAGCCCACAGTATAATATCTAGCTATGTCTGGTGATTCCCAATAAGGATAAAACTAGAAATGTAATGCATCCTGGTGGCCAATGTACAAAATCCATTTGGTGCTGCCATCAGCTGGACGTTCCAGTTATTCTGCAGAAATAATTTTAAATAGTCTTTGTTAGCAGCTGTTTCATTGATGTCCAGGGTTGTTTGGAGCCTGAACACCTGCTTTTAAAACTGTGTTTTTAGTTGTTTTCAGGGAGGGTATTTTTTGCCAAAAGTAGTTTAAAATATTTTGCTGTCTAAAGTGGAAAATTCAAAATAGCATATACAGTATGTCATAACAAATATTTTTTTTTTACTGTTGCTGCTTTTTAATTGCAAATAAGACCATCCTTTTTCCTCTGGCCTTTCTGGGAGAAATAGTAGTTATGGTTAATTTTCCATAATAACCAAAGGTGTCTGAGTGAGAGATCAAGTCACCAAATCTGTTGTGACATTGCAGCACAACCTCTACCCCTTAAATCTTTCCATCAATCATCACAATACAAGTACAAAAGGGCAGTATTTGCCCTTTTGCAAATACTTTGCAAAGTATTTGCAGCCCATACTTTGTCATTTCAGCATCATAATGGTTAGACCTCTGATAATTGGGGCAATGCTATGTTTTTTGTTTTATTTTGTTTGTAGGGGAAAGGGACAAGTCCAGATATTTCTTCTAGTATGAAAATTAAAGTTTTAAAAGCAATGTTACTCTAGTGATTATGATGAAAGCCTTCGTTCCTGTTGTGGTCTCCCAATAATTATAATACCCAAGACAAATCTGTTGTTTCATTGAGAATTGCTCCTTAAATAACACCCTATCCTTCTCCTCTCTCCTCTTGGGATATTTTTCAGTGTTGTCATATTTGAGTGACTGTTGTGATCTCCTGTGTGTGTTCAGCTAATCAGCATTCCAAAATATATCAAAAGTGGGGGGTGGGGGTCAGAGGAGAGGAACAGAGCTCCATTGTGTGTAAGTAATAGTTTCCCTGTTCCTGGTATTTTCAGATAGAAGACTTCTTAAATAAAGGATCAACACATAGAGGACAGTGTTAAGCAGAATGGAGTAGTTCTCAGGAATGCTTTAACATTGCGTCTCCTACATCCAGCAGGGAGCCATCCTAATTGGCATCCAGAACCCTATTTTAAATTTTTTTGCAGGGAGATCCTTCTAAATTCTGACACCTCAAATAGCAGTACGTCTGCAAGGTAGCTGACATTCCCCTCAAATTTGCCCATTACTTTTTAAAATCTCTCTGCTTCAGTCACAGTATGATATTATGTAATGCATAATAGCATTTTTGTTGTTGTTTTATTAATGGGCTTTCCCCAGTCTGTTACCTCCTCCTCTTCCTGGAAGAATGAATAAAACATGAAACAAACAAAACAAATACTGGTGATTAATTGCCAATGCAATGAAGGCCAACATGCCAGCTGTAGAAGATAATGACCCATACATTTCTGTTAAGAGTTAATTGTTGACCCCAGTATAATGCTAAGTTTTATTTGAAATATCACAATAACTATACAGCACCTGCATATAAAAATTGTATGATCAGTGTAAGTAACACTTGGTACACATTTTCCAGCTGCTATTTAGCTTGCACCATAAGAACACTGGGGAAGAACATGCAAAAATTCTCTCTAAAAAGTTTTCCAATTCTTCCTAGAGCATTTTTTAAGAGCAAAACTGGGTGGATTCACACAGATACAGACAGTAAACCTCCCAAGCGTTTGGAAACCTCAGATAAATTTGAATTTAGAAGCCAATGTTCTGGTTCCCAAGGATTTGTGGAGGATTAGACTGAATATTTGCATCGCTTCCTTTATGCTAGTGGCTGTCTCGGAGCGATTCTGCATGATAAGGCCATTCCAAGCCACCTGGACATTCTGTGAATGCTTGTTGGCTGGGTCACACAGAGCCAGGAGCAGACTGAAGTCCTGGAGTCCTCACTTTTGGCCTAGCTCACTCTTGGAAGCATAACTGGTTTATCCCACAGCATTTCATCTTTTGCAGGTTGTGGCTGAAGCTTGTCTGGATGTTTATTCTCATTTTGCTCTGCTTTTACTGGGTCTGTAGTACAAATCACATACTGAATTCTTCTATTAGGATTTTGCTGTGCTCATCTCAAGGCCAAGAAATTTGCAGTTTTTTGTTTTTACCCTAATGCTTCCTAAGATGCATTGCAGTTTTAATTTAATGTGACACTTTCACAAGTAGTGAGAAGTGGCCTTTAAGCACTTTCCTAATCTAAATTTGTTAACCTGTTTCTGTAAGGACTGGATATTGCTGCTACTGGGTTTCCATGTGTGAAAACCATGTTAGGCCTTAAGGGATGGTATGAACTGTTAATAGTGCAGATATTGATAACTTCTGCATTTAGTCTGCTAAGTAGTCACTATTTTTCTGAGGTTATACAACAAGAACCCAGGAATAATCAAAATAAAGCCCAACGAAACGTAGTAATCAGCAAACAAAGTTGAAAAATTTAAACCTTATAATAAGGGGTCCTTGGTGCTCTCTGAGCTTGCTTGTTTTCTTGCAGACTTTTCATTACCCTAACTAGGTAACATCATCAGTGCTAATAAGGAGTGCTGTTTGCTGTCAGTTTATATTCTGGTGTCTTGCCTGCCTGTGTGGGTGGGTGGGTGGGTGGGTGGGGGGGCGGCCTTAGGAATTCTTTGGTAGAGCTGTTTACTAATGGCTCTTTGGCAGTTTCTTGATTGGAGTATTGCTTACTTGATGGTTGGTCTGAAGGTGACCTTGGAGTTCATCTATGCTGATCTGAATGTTGATTATTGGTGGGAAGGTGTTGGAGTCTTTTTCTCTTTTGGGCTCATTAAACTGACAGCAAACAGCATTCCTTACTAGCACTGATAATGTTCCCTAGTTAGGGTAATGAAACATCTGCAAGAAAACAAGCAAGCTCAGAGAGCACCAAGGACCCCTCATGTCAACCCTGAGCTACAAATATTTTCCTTCATTGGAACCCTATAATAATCAAGAGGAAAGGAATACAGGTAGTTCTTGACTTACTTTGAAGTTACAATGACACCGGAAAAAATAAATTATGACTGTTTTTCACACTTACAACTGTTGCAGCAGCCCCGTGATCATGTGGTTAAAATTTGGGCACTTGGCAACAATCATGTATTTATAACAGTTGCAGAGTCCCGGGGTCATGGGGGTCACCATTCGTAACCTTCCCAGCTGGCTTCCGACAAGCAAAGTCAATGGGGGAAGTCAGATTCACTTAACAGCCACATGATTTACTTAACAACTGCAGTGAATCACTTAACAACTGTGGCCAAAAATGTCATAAAATGGAGCACAACTCACTTAACAACTATCTTGCTTAGCAATGGAAATGTTGAGCTCAATTGTGGTCGTAAGTCGAGAACTAGCTGTACATGATCTCACAACTAGCTCCCCATCTCTTAATGCCTTATGAAATCAATCTTGAAATACGTAAAATGAATTAATTTCGTATTTCTTTTCTGCCTAACAAATAGTATTGTGGAAGACTGCATCGTTGTGTTACTCTGCTACAAACACAAGTTGGTTCGGTGAAGCAGATTGCCTTCTCTGTTTTGTTATCAGCCTTCCCAGCCTTTGTGACCCTTTAGATGTGTGAACTTTAATGACTCCTTGGATTCTCTAGTCAGCACACCAGAAGTGTCCCAGACTAAGGAAGGCCGATCTTTTTAGTTTATCCCATCTAGAGGCATTTGTTTTTATGGTTTCTGGGTACGCCTGCTTATTTTCTTTTCTCCAGCATATAGGTAGTCCTCAACTTACAACAGTTCGTTTAGAGACTGTTGGAAGTTACAGCGGCACTGAAAAAAGTGATTTATGACCATTTTTCACACTTGCAACCTTTGTAGTCTCCTCATGATCACGTGATCAAAACTGAGATGCTTGGCAACTGGTTCACGTTTATGAGAGTTGCTGTGTCCCGGGGTTATGTGATCACCTTTTGCGGCCTTCTGGCAAGCAAAGTCAATGGGGAAGCCAGATTCCCTTAACAACCATGTAACTAACTTAACAATTGCAGTGATACTGTGGCAACTGTGGCAAGAAAGGTCGTAAGATGGGGCAAAACTTGCCTAACAACTGTCTCGCTCAGCAACATAAATTTTGAGCTCAGTTGTGATCATAAGTCGAGGACTATCTATACGTTTCTCCCCAGCTTCTTTCTCATCTTTTTTCAACAGCACAAATGAGTTTTAATATTACGTTCTTAACGCTATTCCATGGCAGCCTCTCTCTCCACCTGATACTCTTCAAATGAGTAGGAATACAGTAATTCCCAAGCTGTGCAAGTGGCCTAATCATTGGCCACTGCTTTAAGATGTTGCGCATTTAAACTTTGCTTTGGCTGTGCCTGCCCTTTTTATTATCACAATGTTTCTTCTTATGTTTGTATGCCTATTTCCTTCCTGATCCTACCTCTGCTTTCACGGACTTCCAATGCTTCCTTCAGCAACCAGATCTGGTTCAAATTCAAAGGGCTGCAAAGGTATTTTCAACAGGGTGTCGACCCTTCCCTTTTAAGTAAGGAAACACCTTATTTAAAAGGACCTTGTGTTGTCACTTAACTAGACTAATCAAATACCAAATGCCAAATCTAGTCTAAACATCTGGCTGACTGTGTGACCTACCATAATAATAATAATGCATTTCTTCCATGAGCTTTGTTACTTAGAGCAGGCATCCATTTACCCTATCTGAAAAACAGTGTTTGAATGGGCTGATTTATCTTTCATTGTCATTTTCTCGTTTCCTAAGCCAGGATGGCCAATCCTGCAAAACAGGCAGTGGGTGTTCCTTTCTGTTTCTATTCTGTCTGTGTCAATTCTGCGTATTCTTACCCATCATTCCATCCAAATTAATTTTTATATGTGTACAATGCATATTTAAATATGAGTATGGCTCAAAGCATAGATGAAAAAGGTTTTTATAATCCCTTTACGGCACAAAGAACTGTGTGGTATTGTTTGAAGATGTACAAAATTGAATGGATAGCTAAACCACAATCTCTGCCTTATTTCAAAAAGAATTTTAAAAAATAAATTCCTATTTCATGAATAGGAATGTGTTTGGCCTCAAGCATCCATGTTGCAAACCTGAATTGCCTCCCAGCAAATCTGAATCACAGTGAATGTAGAAAATCATTTTGCTTCGGCTATCTCCATAAATACTTCTGCCAAATTTTGTCATATCTCCTTTTCTAGAAATTCAAAAGAACACTGTTGATCTATTGCAAGAAAAGAACCAAGACTGTTAGGGAGCTTTTCTTTCTTCTTCTCTTAACAATGTGCTACTTTTGAGATATATTGGGATTGCAATTCCCAGAATCCCAGCCAAAGACCGTGCTGGTTGAAAATTCTAGAATTAGTCTCCTCACTTCTAGAGGACACCAGGACTGAAATACTGCTGGAAGTCTTAGCTTTCATGAAGTTTTCTGGCCAACATCTAATACAGAATGTGCCCCCCAAATAGAGATTTGACCTAAGCCAATGGGCAGGAGGAACGGAAGCAAAATCTCCGGGGAAAACCAGTAATAATGATGGATGGAGAAAGTAATTTGACCAATTTGTTCTCACTGATGTATTATTTTGCTTTGTGTTTTCCAGGGAAGGAGATTGGTGGCTGGCTCACTCCCTCACCACTGGCCAGAAAGGTTACATCCCCAGTAACTACGTCGCACCTTCAGATTCCATCCAAGCAGAAGAGTAATTAAAATATTATAAATAGACTGAAAAGAATTATGTTAAGCCTTTTATCAGACATTATTGACAAAATCGTTCTAGTTATAACCGTTTGAGGGCAACCCTCAAATCATTTTGTAATTCTCTTAAACAGAGTTCCTGAGTGTGTGACATTGGGCTAGTTCACAAATATGTATATTCTCTAGATAACTTTCAGTGTCAAATGGTGTGTTTATGGAGGGTAGGAAGAACTTTTAGTTGCAGAAAACACATTGTGTTTCAAGAGAATGAGTTCCCACATTTAGATTTACTTCAAAAATAAAAGAATATAGCAACAATCAAGAACTTGGCTTTTTTTTTTTTTGGGCATTTACTAAGGTGCTGATAGATGCAAATTTACCAGATAGCTTAAGCCATGCTCCATCTCAGGTATATTCCGTACTCATTTCTTTAAAACCGTATTTTCAACAACTTTCTCAATTTCAAGAATGATATTGCTAATCTTATTTGTGATGGGAAGGAGAGTTCCAAGCTGACATTGTTAGGTCAGCTTTGAAAATAAATAGCAAATTAGCAGGCCTATTAATGTAGGAAACTTTTACAAGCTAGGGGGAACTGATATACATTATTGGTCTATCCCTTCAAGTCTAAGATTAAAGAGATTCTGGAAAATTATGCTTTATTTTTATTTTATTACTAACATTTTTATAGGGAGAATCTAGAATACTGAGCTGGAGGAATCCCAGACTTTTCAACAATACTTGGCAACTGGGGGTAGCTTCCAAAGCAGATCTATGAGTCTGAAAGAAGACATCATTACTTTAATGATTTGAAAAGAGATCTTCATATGTGCTCCTTTACATTATGAAACCCTTCTTTCAAAGGAATTGTGTTGCCTCAGCATTTAGTGACATGCTGCCTAAAGAGAAAATTACCTGCTGATAGGCATAATAAATTGATTTAGTTTCTTTTTATAGTCATCTAAATCAATGGCCATCATCACAGCATTTTGTATCAGTGAGATAGTCAGTATTGATTTTGCATTATTATTGCCTTTCATCTGACTGTATTTATGAACGGTTGATTTCAGAGTAGCAGGATAGCTACTTCTATGGAGGTTATTATATTTTATAGCATTTTGTTTTTTTACTGCTTTTTCATTTAATGCTTCTGACACCAACTGGAAGGTTTAGAGCTTAATGTGCACAGTACAAAATGATTAGATCAGATTAAAACATATTTGAAAAACTGTGAAACTGTAACATCAACATATTCAAGAAAAGGATTCCTAATATGTCAAAAAAGGATCCCTAATGCGTCAACTTTTCAAGAATAAGACTATTTCATGAGAGGGGCCAGTTCAACGTTTACATGCTATCTCCTGCTTGAATTCTGATATCTTACAATCTTATAAACTTTGGCAATGTGAGCTCTAGAAATGCAGTGATGTTAACCCATTCCAAAATGCTTTACCCATCCCAAAATAGCATTTAATATTCTTCCACATTAAAGTAATTTAAAATGTGTAAATTCTCAAAACCTCACATTGTTATAAATCTTGCTTTCAGATGATGCAATATTTTGAAGGTGCTGAAATCTAATGAGGTTTTTAATCATTGCCAATCTAGATTTTTGCTATCTAGAAAAATATTAGCATTCTTTCCGGTTGACTAAAATTATTTTGACATGACCTTTAACCTTTGGAGGCTACATATTTATAGGAGAAAATATTGGATTCCTCTGTCTGCAGAAATGTTTGCAGTGATTTAAATGAAGATGGGATCTTGCTACATTTATTTATATTCTACTATTGCAGATGGTATTTTGGCAAGATAACCCGCCGAGAATCTGAACGATTACTGCTCAATCCAGAGAATCCCCGAGGGACTTTTCTGGCAAGAGAGAGTGAGACCACAAAAGGTAATAATGACGTACGGGATACTTACGGGAGAATGTATTAGAAACTCAGTCTTCCATTTCAATGGAGACAATAGAAATCTCTCTCTGCCCGTAGAAGGATGTTTCCCAAACTTCTAATGGTTGAACCACACTCTTCACCTGCCCTCCACTATATTCAAACTGGGGAGATTATCTCTCATTCACCCTAAATATTGGCAATTTCTCAGTTGTCATGGGCTGTAATTAACATTTTAAATGCAAGAACTCAGCATGGATGTGTCAACATCATACACACTGGAGGGGCTCGCAGTTTTTTGTTGTTTTCTAGAGATGAGGAAGAACTTGGATTCTTTGTCTTTTAAGACCTGTGTCAATGCCTGTGTTTACATTACACATTTTGCAGCTCCCAGAACTTCCTGTCCTTTCAAAGCAGAAAATGTAAAATGGGGTATTTTACATATTTTCAGACTTCAATAACTAGAATTGAAGAAGTCTTGAAGTATGAGGCAAAGGAACCCCATGAATGGGTCCTCTGTTAGGTTTCTATTTGTGCCATTTGTCTGAGGCAATGAAAAGCAATTATCTGCAGTAGTTAATATGGGTTACCTTAATTTAAGAATGATAAACTATTGCAACCATGTAAATAATGGTTAAACTTGCTTTTAAAAGTAGGCAGTAGTAGAGTAGAGGAAGATTTCAGACCTGGGGTCTTGGAGCATGTATTGTCTCTCCAAGGGTCTTTTTTCTTGCCTGATATACAGTATAATGGCAGGCAATAATCACAAGAGATATGCCGTCTCTTATGTTAATAGCATACTTATTATCCCTACTTGTCCATTCTATCTATACAGTACATACAGTTGGTTCTGTCAAGGGGTCTGCATTCTCTCTATCTCCCTCTTGTATACTGGTGTGAAGGGTGGAGAACTGGATGGGATTTAAATGTAAACAGAGACTTCAGTCCTGTACTTCTCTTTTTTGTAAAAAAAAAAAATAAATACTGTAGAAACTAGGTCACTGGATGGGGAAATAGCTGGGTAACTAATAGCAACAGGAAACTCTGGTTTCTCTTTCTATCCTGCCAAGAAGCTGTTGTTTGTTACATTTATGGAACAGGTGTAGAGTTTGTGTTTGTGAGTAAAAGAACAGCAACAAACAATGTACATGTGCCAACCAGAAAATCTGCACAAGCACAGAGTTGATTTAGCGTTATCCATATATTGCATTTTTTAAAATAGTGAAACAAGCTAAAATTGCAAAGTTTGCATGTATATCATGCATATTCAGAGAAAAGTAATAAAAGTGGCACAAATTTCAGACTGCTGGGAATCCCAGCTTGTGGTCTGAGTGTATTTTAAAATCAAGTATTGTTTGTAACTGACGTTGACTTGGCACAAGAGATCGTACAACATAGCATATTCAGACCATTCATTTGCCTGCCATTATTCATTTACAGTGAGTTGGATCCAGACATGCTAGAAGACATAGGACTCGAAGTTATCCATAAGTGATTTGTCTCGTAGATAAAAATAAAACATGTCTAACTTAGTCTGGTTTTAATCCAATTTTGTTAGGCAAATTCCCAATGAAAATTATTCAAAATAATAAGATTAAACATCCATTTATAAAAGAGGTCACAGACCATGAGTGTGAGTGTGACATGAATAAAAAGATGTGGGCCATTTTTAAAAAATTCTTCATAAATGCTAAACAGCAATGTTAGAAATCTGTTTTCCTAATAATTTCTGAGACCTTTACAAGAGTTTCTAAACATTTTCGTGTTAATCGTTTAGATTGTATCTTAATTGTATTAATTGTGGACAAAGTGTTGCCCATGGCCGATTTTGGGTTTGGGGTGAAGACACATGTCATAGAAGATCTAATTCAGAATTGTATATGTTTTGAAAACATTTTGGAATCCTGATTTTTATGTAATACCCTAAAACTGATACCATGACATATTAATAGAGCAGCACTTTCTCCATTTAATTGGAGCATTGAACTAACAGCAAAGGAGAAAGCGGATTTCCCTATAGATTTTTCTGCTTAAAGAGTTGTAGCAAAGACCTGCCATCAAGGCCTCCGGTGTGAACCCCATACAAATTAGCTGGTGAGGTTTGACAGGATCAGAATGAAGACTGATTCATCAGCAGGCCATAATTAGAGCAGCCTGGGTTTCTCGGTTGCTTTCTTCAAAGATGTCCCTTCTGCATTCCCCTTTCCCAGATCTTAATCCTGCTGTGAAGCTGCTATCCTGGTGACTGTAGCCTCAGTATTTGCTTTTATATAAGTGGGATCAAGACATTCTGCTTTGACAGATTTGCTTGTGTATGCATTCCGTATTTTCCCTATTCTAAAATACCATTGTGAAGTGGAATCAGCAGCTTGCATTGTAGAGAGACATGTAATATACATAAAACATATGACCTAATTGCATGTGTGCTTTGATATGAAGCATTCAGTTATTTGGAGATAGAGGGAAGGAAGGAAGGAAGGAAGGAAGGAAGGAAGGAAGGAAGGAAGGAAGGAAGGAAGGAAGGAAGGAAGGAAGGAAGGAAGGAAGGAAGGACACATACTTAGACACAAAATATAGCCTTGTCATCTTGGGTTAATATTGATTGCAATATTATCTATAAGATTGTAGGCTTAAATATCTCTCACTTTTTCTTTACAGGTGCCTATTGCCTCTCTGTCTCAGATTTTGACAATGCCAAGGGCCTCAATGTGAAGCACTACAAGATACGCAAACTGGACAATGGTGGCTTTTATATCACGTCCCGTACACAGTTCAGCAGTCTTCAGCAATTAGTTGCTTATTATTCCAGTAAGTATCATTTCAGCTTCTAATGAGGGCTGGGTTCTCTGCAAAGATCTCTGTCCATGATACCTCAGAATAAGGAAAAGAGTGAATATGTTGCGACTATATTTGAAAGACATTCCATCAACTAATCAAGTATTAAATATGAAATGAACAATGAAAGATTGCATTGTTGGATCCAAATTTAATTGTTCTAATGCCCGACCATGTATGGCTTTTCTACCTTTGAACTGTCACTGTCAAACAATGTGAGATTTCTGTTCATCACTCTTGAAAAGAAAATAAAGTATACATTTTGTGACTAATACAGTGATACACTGAATACTATATATTCAATGTATTAGACATTCCTCTGCTGACAAACAGGCTACGTTCCAAGATGCTGTTCATAAGTCTGCTTTATTCATAAATCGAAACAAACATAAAAATCACTCTTGCACATAATTCCAAACATTCACAATCACTACAATAGACGCCCCACACAGTCACTACACAACTAAACAACAAACAGTATACATGAGAATCAGCGACCAGTATGCAAGCAGAAATCAGAAGAAGGCAGAAAGAGTTAGTTATGGTGTACCTTTGCCCAACTTCCAAGAGTTACAGACAGGTTTATTTGTATGGGTGAAAGTTCATAACTCAAAAGTTTGCAAGTAGAGTAATGACTACACCACCATATTAATAGTCCTCATTTAGTGACTGCCTTATTTAGAGACTTTACAGTTACAACAGTGACCAGTCTGCAGTCAGTAAAGCAAAGGAAAATTGAAATAAGATCATAAAATGTTGATGTTTCACAACCGCTTCATTTAATGGCCAAGCTGCTGGTTCCAACTGTGGTTACTAAATGAGGACAACCTGTAGGAGATATTCAATCAGAGGTACCTAAGCTGCTCTGAACTGGGGCTCATTTGTTTGCCAAATACCTTATATTGAAACATGAAGTAGAGTAAATATTATAATTCCAGTCAAGTAATGAAAACTTAAAATGGAGATTCAGGCTGGTCTAAAATAAATAGGTGTTCTTATGTTCTGCAACTGATTTTATTCTTTCATAGAACATGCAGATGGTTTGTGCCACCGTCTTACCAATGTTTGCCCAACCAGCAAGCCTCAGACACAGGGCTTGGCAAAAGATGCTTGGGAAATCCCCCGGGAATCTTTGCGACTAGAGGTCAAACTTGGACAAGGCTGCTTTGGAGAAGTCTGGATGGGTAAGAATTTCCAAGAAATGATCATTTTATCTGATGAACAGTGCATTTCTGAAAATGTATTTTCAGGCATTGAAAAATACTTAGAACAAGCTTTTCACTTTTGACTGTCCTATGACTTGGGAGGTGATTGTTGATTTGCTAAGGAATCAGCTGCATTGTTTTATGACTTGTTATAGCAAAAGGTGTAAGGTCAGTTATAACAGCTGTTTTAATAGTATGATATCAGCTGGTGAACTTGCACCAAAAGAATGTGGGATCTTGTACTAACTGCATTACTGCTGTTTTCTATTTCATTATTCAATGGCTATTTTAATCCTAACATGTAAGGTGCTTAGAGTTACTTCAATGACTGAGTGGCATGCAAATCCAATAAACCAATGAACAAATAAACAAGAGTATTCAAACACATAACTATCAAATATACAAGATTGTGGGAAGTTTTCAAATGTAGTCCTTTGAACAGACTCATTGAAATCAATGGAAATGAAGATAATGACCAAACTTCACATCTTAAACAGATATTGGCCATCTACTAAATACTAATACCTTTCAATTTGCATAGGGTATTAATATTATGAATGTTCTCAGACATGATACAGAAAGTCTAGTTCCAAGATGGTTCAATGTGGGTGACCTGAGCATTCTGTTATCTTGAGAGCCGTAATATAAAATTTCTGAGGAAACTGATCCAAGAGGATCTCTTAATCATTTTAATTAAAGATGGTTGAGCATATTTGATACCTGACTGGAGGACTGTTTTTGTATTTCTATTTATATCACAGAACTGCAGGCGGAATTAGAACTCTACCTTCCAATTTCTTAGGAGAGGGATACATATTTTAAAATTAGCTTGGCCTTCGTTTCTGACTGTTACATTTTGACTCTAGTTCTTTCTGAAATTGTGAATTTATAAGACGACAGCATGGAAGTTTTGGAAGTGAAATATTTGTGCACCAAATTCACAAGGATTATTGCTTTTGACAGTAATTGTATTCTGTACCAATTCTTTATCTGTACTTGGATGTACAATAGCAATAGCACTTAGACTTACTGCATGTACCACTTCATAGTGCTTTACAACCCTCTCTAAGCAGTTTACAGAGTCAGCATATTGCCCCCAACAATCTGGGTCTTCATTTTACCAACTGCGGAAGGACGGAAGGCTAAGTCAACTTTGAGCTGCTCAGAATTGAACTCCTGGAGTGAGCAGTGAGTTAGCCTGCAGTACTGCATTCTAACCACTGCACCACCATAACTCTTTTGTATATAACTGTATATAACAGTGAATGTAGTATCAGCAGACCCCAAATCTGGTAACTTACATGTTTTAATATCTGAAGAGATTGGTACCTGACAAACTAAGCTTGTACAAGTCATGCTTCTTGTTGAGAAAGCTAATTCTGTTTCTTCTCCAGGGACCTGGAATGGTACCACCAGGGTGGCAATCAAGACTCTAAAGCCTGGGACAATGTCTCCAGAAGCATTTCTACAGGAGGCTCAGGTTATGAAGAAACTGCGCCATGAAAAGCTGGTGCAGCTGTATGCTGTGGTTTCAGAAGAGCCAATTTACATTGTAACAGAGTACATGTGCAAAGGTGCTTACATGTGCTACTATCTGTTCTTCCTATTTCTCAATATGCTTTCTTCTCCTTCAAACTGAAATAGGGAAAACACAGACAGAGGAGACATCTGAAACTGGAAGGAAAATATACGTTTTTGCCTAGCTGTGTTTATACTTTCTGTGTTACTGGATACAATAGTATGTGAAACATGAGGCTGACTGCTAAAAATGCATTTACACAACTAAAGATGTAGTGTTGTAATTTGGGGCTGAATGAATTCATACACTGCTTAGCAAGCACTGAAGGAACTGTGTGATTGCTTATTACATAGGTAGTTTACGATTCAGTTCTTGCTTAACATGTCACAATAAAACTCAAGGAGTAGAAAATTACACCCCAATTTACATGTGTGGCTAGGTGATAATAATGAAGGGTTTTAGAAAGTTTAATGATTTCATGATTTCCCCCTATTTGAATTCCTGACAACTTTCTATTCTACTGTAGGGAGCCTCCTGGATTTTTTGAAGGGAGAGATGGGCAAGTATCTGAGACTGCCCCAGCTGGTGGACATGGCTGCACAGGTAAGTATAAAAGACTTTGCTGCAGATAACTTAGTGCCTCTGTTTCACATCTATATCACGACTCAGCGTTTGGGAGGTAGGTCCTGAACTGTATAGAAAGCAATCTACTGTGTTCTTTCTATTTGAATATGGACATGAGGAGCTCATCCACAAATATGTGAATAAAAATATACAGCACTCTGCTTGGAATCACCATATTTGGGACACCCCTTGTGAACAGCTGCCTGAACATTAAGATCTATTGTTAGCAAGAGTTTTTCTTTGTCTCCCACCATGAGAAGTAATACATTACTTTTATTTGTTCATTAAATTTGTTTGCTGCCATCTCATTGCAGTGGATTGTGTGGATATAAAGAGAGAGACTGAGACTTTTCTGTTCAAACACTACCGCCACCACTACGCCCAATTAGAATGGCACCAGCATGTGTATCAAGGAAAAATTACTCTTTCTTCAAGCTTTTGGGATCTCAGTGATAGGAGTTTTAATACACTGGATTTGCTGGACCTATGTTGTTGTTATTTTGTGTAGTTTTAATTGATCGCATCTTATCTAAGATTTATTTATATAAAATGAAATATAACCGTTTTAATAAATGCATTCACATCTGAAGATTTTTCTTGTAATTTGAAGTGAATCAGGCCAGGGAAAAATATACGTTGGCTGCATTTAAATAATATAACCTGCTTATTGAATTAATCCATTTTTTAAAAAAATTTGCAGAATATATTGAATTACAGATTACCCATATAGCTTGGGCTTGTGCATCAGGTCAAATCACAAAGAAGTATTAACATTAATTAAGCTTTATTGTTGTGTAAATGTAGTTATATAACTTTAACTGACTTAAATAAGTATCTTCTGCAAACACTCATGAAGTTCTGAGTGCTTCTAAGTAAGCTATTTACTCTGCAGCAGAGGCCTGAGTCATTTTTTTTTTAAATGGTGGTCAGCCTCATCATTAACTATTACGTAGTCTGTGTCCTACGCTGATATTTTAAGATCACCATCATACAAGACTTTACTACACAAATGACTGTAACCCAGAATTTCTCCTGGTGTGAAGTGATTTGATTTGACTAATGCTTTAAGGAGTAAAATCTGCAGAACAAAATTATTGTCAAGCTGCCTTAGACTTCAATTTGCTTTTCGAATGATGTTAGATTGCTTCTGGCATGGCCTACGTGGAAAGGATGAACTACGTTCACAGAGATCTCCGAGCTGCCAACATCCTTGTGGGGGAGAACCTGGTGTGCAAAGTAGCTGACTTTGGACTGGCACGACTGATTGAGGACAATGAATACACAGCAAGACAAGGTATGATCACTCTTTAATCTGTTTAGGTAAAAAATAACTTCTGAAGAATTGCTGCTTCAGAGGGAAGGTAGTATCAGTAGGATGCAGGCATTCTCTCGCTCAGCAGATACTGTCGTGTTTTCCCGAGAATAAGACCCACCCAGAAAATAAGCCCTAACCTGATTTTTTTAGTGTGTTCCTAATATAAGCCCTACCCCCAAAATAAGCCCGGGGAGATGGGGGTGGGCTGGCCAGCACAGGAGGCAGCGAGCATGCGGGGGCTGATGGTATGCAGCAGCAGCCACAGTCCATGCAGCGCAGGTAAATCCGAGTGTGGAGGCAGAGGCGGGGGGTAGGCAGGCAATCCGGATGCACTGCGCAGTCGTCTCGCTTGTAGGAGGCTTGTGTGGTGGCACCGCCAGCAGATGGAAGCAGAGGCACGGGGAGAGGCAGGCCGCCCACTCCATCCCACCGTCTCTCGGCTTGTCCGCAGCCTTGTCGGGGCACACGGTCAGGCTGCCCATTGGGATCGCCTGCCTCTCCCCCCATGTCTCTGCCTCTGCTGCTGCCGGTGCCACTGTGCGAGCCTCCCACGAGTCAGGCGGCCGTGCAGCACATCCAGATCGCCTTCCTTCTGCCTCTGCCTGCTGCCAGTGCCACTGTGTGAGCCTCCCGCAAGCCAGGCAGCTGCGCAGTGCATCCAGATCTCCTGCCTTCTCCCTGTGCTTCTGCCTCCGCCTGCTGCCAGTGCTGCCGTGCGAGCATCCCGTGAGCCAGGCAGCCGCACAGCACATCCAGATTGCCTGCTTCCCCCCATGATCCTGCCTGCTGCCAGTGCTGCTGTGCAAGCCTCCCATGAATCTCCTGCAAGTGAGATGACCACGCAGTGTGTCTGGATCATCTGCCTCCCCCACCCTGCTTCTGCCTCCACGCTCGGACTTACCTGCACTACATGGGCATACCATCAGCCCTCATGTGCTCCCGCCTCCTGTGCTAGCCACCCCTACCCCCTGGGCTTATTTTGGAATGATGTTAGGGCTTATATTAGGAACACACTAAAAATTCAGGCTAGGGTTTATTTTCTGAGTGGGTCTTATTTTTGGAGAGACACGGCAGTATATGCTGAGCAAGAGAATGCCTGCATCCTACTGATACTACCTTCTTCCCCTCCATCTGCTGCCAGTGCTGCTGTGTAAGCCTCCCATGAGCCAGGCGGCTGCGCAGCACATCCCGATCGCCTCCCTCCCTCCGTGCTTCTGCCTCCACCTGCTGGCGGTGCCGCTGCATGAGCCTCCCACAAGCCAGGCAGCCGCACAGCATGTCTGGATCGCCTGCCTCCCCCCCCACCTCTGCCTCCGTGCTTGGATTTACCTGCGCTGCGCCAAGGGGCCAGTGATCTGTGGCTGCTGCCGGACACTGTTAGCTCCTCTGAGCTCGCTGCCTTTTGTGCACGTGCCGGGGGGTGGGGCGCCCGGCTGGGCTGATCACCCTGATACCATGTTTCCCCCAAAATAAGCCCTTGTGCGTCTTTTGGTGCAAAAAAAATGTATGACCGAGTCTTATTTTTGGAGAAACGTGGTAGTAAGAGATTTATTTACCAACAAGATATATCATTAGGTATGTTTCAAATTACTATTGTATTGTTTACAGCTGATGAATGATAAAAAGTAGTTGGTAGACATGGCAGCACATGTGAATGTAATTCCTCTCCACTTGTTCCCTCCTTTTGTGGTCCCTAGACAAGAACACCTGAATGAGAGTTTTCAACCTTTTTATGTACATTCCTGTTTCCGTGCTTAGGTGCTAAATTTCCCATCAAATGGACTGCCCCAGAAGCTGCTCTGTATGGTCGGTTCACTATCAAGTCAGATGTTTGGTCCTTTGGAATACTCTTGACAGAACTTGCCACCAAAGGTCGAGTGCCGTATCCCGGTAAGTGTGTGTTCACTTTTGATATAGGTGCCAAGAGCTTCGGAAACAGCTGTAGGGAACTCTTTCTATCTTCTATGAGTTCCATGGGATAAAAATCTAATGAAGGAATACACTGTGAAGAAAGCCAGATAATTCATGAAAGAGGAGGCTAGAGTGTGGTTGGCCATACTTAGCTATTGGTTCAGACTACATTTCTTTCCCCTTGAAAGGGAGGTCCTACTACTAACCATAAGTGATGAAGGCCAATCCATCTGAAAACAGGAAGTGGCAACTAAACCTCATCTCACCAGCTCTTCACCTCTGCCAATGCTGGATGGGTCATTACCAGGCCAAAACACTTGTCAGATATCACACACCATAGAGAGTGCCAATCAGACCTATCTAGAGCCCTGAACATCCTTGTCAGGCATTTGCTTTTTCTATGGCACAACTAATCAAGCTGGTAGTCTCTGAACTGAAATATTGTTCTTCAGGGTTTTCATTCTGGCATGATGTCATGCCTTCCTGTAAGCCATTCTTGAAGGTCAGTCCGTAAAGGAAGCTTCTGAGCTTGACTTCCAGTCTTACTAAACTTAAACTCAGGTTCTGCAGTGCCTTCCTTTGATACTGATACCATGACTGCCTCGCAGACACATGATCTAAACGGGGGCTCCACTTAAGCTTTATTTCAGTTTGATTGGATGATTTCCTGAGCTTCTTAAGATACAACACAGCTTTCTAGATCCTTAGATGGAGAAATGAGAAAGAAGCTGTGTCATAACATTATTTTTTTTGAACCTTTAAAATCTTCTTGGCAGCTTTTACCAAAGCTCCGATTTATAAGATGTATCCAGGGCTTGAGAGGGGAAAAAATCCCCACCCTCTGCAATGTCTGAGTTTGTTCTAAAAGAAATATAGCAGAGTCAGTTAGAAAGGTTAAATGTAATACATTATTCTGCAAATACTAAGATGTTGCTGACTTCATATATTTTAAAGTATTTGTCAATATCCACCCTTTTTTAAATTAGATTTTGATTTTTTTTCTTGGGTAACTTTTCAGTGTTGTTGTTCCCCTTCATTCAACAAGCCAATTTCGACAGAAACTGAAACTCACAGTTCAAAGATTGCCATGTTATCCACCTACAGACTATGCAATTCCCTGCCTGCACGTATTTTTCAGTCTTCACAAATGAAAGGAATTGTAGAATTTGGATTCTTGCAGAGTTCTTTTAAGCAATGAAAATACTTAGGAAGCAGAACTCAGCATAGTGTGTAGATAGCTTATGTAAGGGGATGTTGCAGATGGCTGCTGCTGCTGCTTGAGACCCAGTGTGGTCTCTTAAACTAGGAGGCATCATTAGTTGGTGACTCACAGAATTTTTTCCTAGATTTTGAATGCAAAGTAGAACTTTGCCTTGCTTCAAAGCCTACTTCAGAAAATATTATTGTGCCATGGTAACCTCTGAGAAAAGCTCTTCTTGAGTAGTACTTAAGCAGTGGCTGGATAGCCATCTGTTCTGGATGTGTTGGCATAGAGCAGAGAATTAGATAAGATGACTTTCTTGGCACTTCCAATTCTGTGCTTATTAGTTAAGAAGAATCATAGAAATGTAAAGTTGGAAGGGGCCTTTGGGCAATCAAGACCAAGCCCTGTTTAGGGTAAGGCTTTAATACAAATTAAAGCATTCTTGACAAATGTCTAATTTCAGCTTGGACACACCCAATAAAGGGGAACATATCGCTTTTCTGTAATCATTACTGAAATGTTTATACCATTGGAAAGAGCTCACATAATTAGCAATGCCTCTGTATATTTCAATTGGAGAGTATACTATTTGATTCCAACAAAATAAAGAAGAACAAAATTATGAAACCAGGAACAATTCCAAGTATTTTCCCTTATGTACTAGATACATTAAGAATCTCTCTCTTTCTTCTTCTGTCTCTATCTTTCCCCATTTTTGTATCATAGGCATGGTGAATCGGGAAGTCCTAGATCAAGTGGAACGAGGCTATCGGATGCCCTGTCCACCAGAGTGCCCAGAATCTCTACATGATCTGATGTGCCAGTGCTGGAGAAAGGATCCTGAGGAAAGGCCAACCTTTGAATACCTCCAAGCTTTCCTGGAGGATTACTTCACATCAACAGAGCCCCAGTATCAGCCAGGCGAAAATCTATAGGTCTGAGGACTGGATCAGTTGCCAGAAGACTTTATGCTGCTCTAATGGCAAGTGTGCTCTAGAGAGGAACTTTTGAGTCACATTAGGACTCCTGCTGGAGTACTAGCCAGGGTGTTTTTGTCATTCTGACAAGTTGCCCTTCTTTTTAAGGATTGCACCAATTACTTTTATCATACAAATGTGGTTAACGAAAGCCTTGATGGATTGTGAGTGAACAAAGTCTCATTTCAATTTGAAGTTGGTTGTAGTACAGCAGATGAGTTTCAGGAACACCAAAACTTTCTGCAAAAGAAAAGATCAAGTAGGAGCAAGGATCCTACTCCTGAAGGTCACTTATTTTCAGGATTGTGTCCTCCATCAAAGCCACTCTTGACTATGATTAGAAGGAATTGCCATCAGGACAATCCTGCATTTGATGCAGGACCATCCTGCATCAAAGCACTTGAGTCATTTCTGATTGAATTCTGATGCTAAGGAAGTATGCCTTTCAGACCCTCGTGGCTTTTGTTCTTCTTTATGGACAAAACCAGCACAATTTCCCTACTTGTATTCAAATATCTGGATCTAGGCTGACTGAATCCAAGGAAAAAAAAATGTAGCTCACTTATATTGTGGACACTGCACATTTCGTGTGTTTGTAGTCCTCTCCTTTTTATTTTTATTTGACACCCATTTTCTTCTGTGCCACTGTCTATCCAGTCTTGTCCTGTTCGTGGAGGTGCCCTTGCCAATCTTAGCCATATAATAGGTTGAACTGGATGTATTTGGTTTGTTTAGAAAATGTGTTGTTCTTTGCCTTCTGGCTGTAAATGAAGTAAAGGACATTCTTGGGGAAACTGTACCCAGCATTTGCGTAAGATAGGACATATAACGTCATAAAGCAAATAATGATCCCCAAATTGTTCAGGACAGTGAGCTAGAACTTGGACTGGAGGCTTGTCTTCCCATCTAGCCCTTTAATTCAGTAGATAGCTGAAGATTATCAGTTTCTTCAGCCCGTAAAAAAATCCTTCTTTCCTCTACCCATACTGAACTGCTAAGCTGTTAATACCAGTCTTCTGCCTAGGAAATATTAGTCTTCCACATAGCATTCTATAAATTCTTTAAGCACACACTTAGGTCACATCACTGCCTTTTAATTTTAACCCAGTCTGGGATTCCTCAGTGCCTTGGAAGCATAATACTGCAGCAGGAAGTGGCCTGTTGTGTTTACTATCTAGTATTATAATCATGGTCTAATCACTGCTTCAATGGCCATCCACTTTCTTTGCCATGATGTATGATTGAGCAACATACACTGGAAGGACGGAAGTAAAAATACTGAAATAAAATTTAGGAAAGCCTAAATAATTCTGTAAAATCTGATATCCCTACCCACTTTCCCCGTTCAGTCATTTAAACTGTCTTCCCAGTTTAAGGATGATAATTTCAGGGATTTAAACCCAGTCTCCTGATCCAGAAAACACACTGCAAAATCCATGCGGACTCCTTTCAGAGTGATTCTTAGTCTTCCTCCCCCAACTTAATGTATTTCAACAACTTTGGATTAAAAAAACCCTATCTGCCAGGAGCTGGATGGTGATAACTGTGGTCAAAACATTTGAACAGTATTGTCTTTGAGGGAGGCTGTTATAAGAAATCTAAAATCCTGTTCTCTTATTTTCAATAAAAATTAATAGCATTAAAAACTAATGTACTATGTAAAGTTTGACAAAGGGATCGTGAAGAAATGATTATTTAATCTTTTACTTCTGGAGAGTAAGGTAATTCTTTAATTTTTAACCATTCTTTTAGGGTAAACCTTACAACAATTTAAATAAAATTAAAAGCATAAAAATAGGACAGAACAATAATGAAATTTTATTCCAATTAGATCGTGTCATTAAAGGCCAAATGATTTAGCAAATCTTTGGCCTCTGTATGAAGATATAATGATGGTGCTTGGTAGAAGTCATTTGGTAGCTAGCTCCACAATTTGATAATATAGGTAATGTACCCAGAAGGACCTGTATACTGGCATACTGGTCCAAGCCAATTGTCTGGACCAGTATGCCATCCCAAGCTATTTTTTTTAACCACTGGGAAAAATAAATAGAATCTCTTATATTTACTGTGAAAATAGCCGGGAAGGTTTTAAACACTAACACCCATCCCTGTACACTCTCTCACACACACACATATTTATATATACACACAATGGGATGTTCCTCTGCTCATTATAAAAATTACAGTACACATAACTGCATGTACTTATAGTGTGGCCATAAGACTCTTTGCTTGTGGATACTCACACTTTACTAGTCTCTTTTTTGCTAATTTGTTACTTTCCATGACCCCATAAAGACTTTAATATTCAAACATATTTTCACAGCAGTTTCCATCCGACTAACAAGATGTAGCTTACATTTAGATTTGTGCATACACAGTAGAAATTGACTTAACATCTTTGTTATAGGCCTATTCCATCCTATTCAAAAAAAGGATAGGCAGCAAACTGAACATGGCCACTATTTGTAAACCAAGTGTCATAGTGATTTTGCTCAATGACATTTACCAAGAGGAGAAAAATGAACGGAGTTCCACTTGGCTTGCTACACCATGCCTGTTATATTTGCTAAGAAATCTGTATCCCGGAACAGATGTAAGAACAACAGCTGGTAGGACTAGCCTGAGACACTGTTTGGGAGCTGGCAGGTATGTTCAGTCCCAGTAGCATTAGGGCAAACCAAACTGTGCATTCTAGATTCATATTACATAACTTTTCTGTAGGTTAGGCTATGGCAGTGGTGGCGAACCTATGGCACGGGTGCCAGAGGTGGCACTCAGAGCCCTCTCTGTGGGCATGCGCGCTGTCGCCCCAGTCCTAGGCCTTCAGCTGGGTTTTATAAAACCTTTTCACTTTAGGCCTCCGCCGCCATGTGCAAAAAAAAAAAAAGGTTCAATCAGTCAATTTCAACTTCTCACGGGGAAAAAAAGATCTTGCAAAGTTGGAATTGACTGATTGAACTTTTTAGTCCCACCCAGTCTGCCGTTACCACCACAGCCATGCCCACCCAATGGGCCACGCCCACCCAATGGGCCACACCCAGCCAATGGGCCACACCCACCCGGCACTCGACGATGCATAAGTGGGTTTGGGGTTGCAGTTTGGGCACTCGGTCTCTAAAAGGTTCGCCATCACTGGGCTATGGCTTTAAGCTGAGGCAGAAGAAATGTTTTAAAATACAAGTTAACTACTATCTTAAACAGGAAAGATTTCATCAGTGGAATGTGGACCTCTCCATGTTTTTCCTCAAAGACGTTCTTATACTGTAACTAGAAACCTAGATTTATAGAAACAAATATTGATGGGAGAGACTTGAAGTCCCCCCAGTTTCTTTTGAAGCAGACATAGCAAGACTCACACTTAGCTGTCCACATGGGCAGAATCAGATGAGAAGCAACTTTGTGTAAGCAATATTTATATTGGTTATCACTAGACTAGACTGACTAATAGTTTTTTCCTTCATGAAACTTGTGAGTCATATATTTTGTACTGCTGATCTCATTCTCTAGAATGAGTGTTTTGACAGCTGAGATCCCAAGCCTACAGTCCAAGAAACAGCTCCTTCCCTATGGAGACCAGAAATTAGAGGTGGCTTTGGGGCAGTCTTTGGAAACCTAGCTGGCAACGCATACAATTTTAAGTGAGAAAAATGCAAAGAAAGCCAGTCCATCCATCTTTACTAATGTGTCTAGCTAAGTCCAGTGAAGATCTCTGCAAAGAATTAAATCCAAGGAGTAATAGCAATCCAAGCCATATGTAAACATATCTGCCTTTTGTTGCAACAGTTTTGTTGCCAGTATGGTACAAAAAACTCTTTTGCAGTGCACCAGCTTTGTCTTACTGGGAGAATTTCTTACCAACTGTAAGATAGCCCTCTTTTGTATATAATCCTTGAGTCAACCAAGCGAGTGGTACTTGGTGACTTTGGATGTCAGCTTAAGTGCATGTTTTTTTTTTTCCAAAATAAGAAGAATGTTTGTTGCAATTGTATTTAGCTGGAAATTATTGTCAGCCGGCCATCACTTGATCTTATTTTTCCATGTCTAACTTTTTGATGTTATCTGATGTGCCAAAAACAAACAACAACAACCCTCCAACAGCAAAAACTTTTTTATTCCATGATGAACTACCCTTCATGACTAATTTATGTCAGAACAAAGAAAGTACTTCCAAAAGTTTATATGTTGTTTGCTCTAGTCAAGTAGATACCTGACTTGTTTCTTCTTCCATTCTTGTTGATGTCATCTTGTATGTTAGAATGATATGGTGTGTTGCAGGGGGGGGGGGTTGTTGTTGGTAGTGTTTGCTTAGAAAGGTCCAAAGTTGAGATCTCATACTTCTGCCTTATGCAGAGAAGTGTGTCATTCTCACAATTATGTATTTAGAACATAGAACCTCTATCAGTGCTTCAGTTGAATATTCCCAAAGCTTATTTCGTTTTCCAAGAGATTATTTTCATCAGAGAACTACGGAGCATAGTTGAGAAAGCACCAAAAATGATTTGAATTGGTGACCAGGTTTCACATGCTTCCTCTTAACTCGAAACTGCTCTTTTTAGGAAAAGGGATCTGAGACAAGGTATAATTCCTATAATTTGCACAAGCTCTTTCCCCAAATAGTTCAAATTCAAGTTTTTTCTGACACTGAGGATGTCAATATCCTTTTTAGACAATAGAGCCAAATCTGTTTATTATGCCGAGCATGTGTATGTACCTCAGGACCTCAAAATAGTAAATGACTGCAGCAATAGGTATAAACTTTAGCAATGGCTTCTCATGGGTAGAACAGTGGGAGGGGCCCATGACTGTTCTCTTAGTTACATGCCAAAATGCCTATCTCCTGCAGAATGAAATTCCCATTTGTATTGTGTTGAGAACAGGGTACAATTTACTTTCTTTAATATGACCAGGGTATGATGCTGTGTCAAACGATCAAAACTCTTTCTTGCCTTTGTTAGTAATATGCCTTGCCTGTTTTTTTCTATTTGTACTTGCAAAATTCCATTATTTTTCCTGCTCCTTTTTGAAATCTCTGATTGATCGATGGGGCATTCTTGTACAATCTCTCATCAAATGAGAAAGCAGTTTAATCAGGAATGGAGACTGTGCCTTTCCACATCTCTAAAATTTTTGATTTCTTTCCTTCTCCTTCCAAACAGAACACATCTTGTTTTGTACCTCCTTCCATCGCTGGGACCAGAATGACTTTCTGACTTCAGCCATTTTTTTCAGAATTCCAATGTGCTGACATAAATCCTAATTACCATTTTCCTTTGTTGAAACAAAATTGTTCAATCTAAAACACTAGCTGTGTATTACAAGGCGGTTTGCTTAAAACCTCCTCTGGTGTCTAGTTCTCTACATTCAGGATTGGTTGGGAAGTCAGTTATTCCTAGCAACTCCTACCTACAGTCTGAGAATTAACTTCGTAAAATCTTTGTTCCATTTCCTCATGTATAATACTGCAGTTAAAAAAAAAAGTAGAGCATTTCGTTTGTGAGCAGGACTTGCATTTGTGTCTTCATGTTGTATGTTCTGGGGTTGGGTGGGCATATTTAGTAAAAGATGGAGCAATTGTTTTAAAGGGGATAATCCTTCTTTCCAAGGAAATCCCATTTGTGTTATTATTGCTATGTAATTAAATTTGGAGATGAGCCTTTTTTTGCCAATAAGGAACAAGAGTACTGCTTTTTAATGCCAATACCTTTTATATACCATACTTGATTAAAGTCTGCCATCACGGAGAAACAGCTTCTTAACAAATGCAAAATGGAGCACATATCAACTTCCGAAAACTTTTATTGTGGGAGTTAAAACCAACGTGTGCATATATGACTATGTACATGTATAGATACTAATGTGTAAAAATGACCATTTTCCAAATATGTACATTTTTTAAAAAGTCAAGGTTTAGGTCAGTTTAAAATTGCAGATTTCTTTCCTGATTTTGGTGTAGCAATAATGATGATGAATACTAATTTAAATGAACACCATGCTTGGTCTTGCTTTTCTTTTTTATTAAGGGCAAATTTTTGAAAGAAAGAAATGGCTGGTGGTTCCCTTTTGTAAAATCATCACTTCCTTTATTCATGCATGATGTAGTCTTTGACCCAGAGGCAAGAAACCAGATCGCCACGTAAGGATCAGAGCCTGGCTGACCTCTGCAATTAATTCATGAACTGAAGAAAGTATTAAACAAACTTCTTGTGTTGGCTTTGTCATTCCTTATTCATTTTGCTTTTGAAAATGCCGATCAGAAAGGAATCTCAGAATGGGCTCTGCTGTTGTGTGAAGTTTAAACTCACCTGACTATGGATTTCTTTTGCTATTATATTTTTTTATGAAAACACACACATTTTGTAAAATCTCAGTTACTATGCAGAGAATGTGACGATCTCTCTCTCTCTCCTGCCCTTGCCTTTTTAGTGTCTGAAATCTAACTCCTTTTTAAAAATAAAATGTTTTGAAATATTAAAACTCCTAAATGTAGGAAGGTGAAAGTCCTCTTTTAATTCAGTGGTGTACTTTTATTTCTTTTTCACACGACATAAAAACATAGTTTTGTTGAATAAAAGTACATGGCACTGCTTAGAAATGTAGACCACAAGTTCTAGCATAGTAATCCCGTATACCTGTGGGAGGGAGGGATGTCTCAGGCATATTTTTTTTATAATTAAACAGCAGCCACATTTTGATAAATTCACTATTTTAGTATGTAGCATGATAGCAATAGGACTTAGACTTATATACTGCTTTACAGTGCTTTACAGCCCTCTCTAAGGGGTTTACAGAGTCAGCATATTGCCCCCGACAATCTGGGTCCTCATTTTACTGACCTTGGAAAGATGGGAGGCTGAGTCAACCTTGAGCCGGTGAGGATCGAACTGCAATTCTGCATTCTAACCAGCAGGGTTCCTCATGATTGTGGCTTAATATAGTTTGAGCCTAATCTCTGGCATTTAGAAAACATGCTTTATGACTTAGTTTCATGCGGGAACCCAACCAATGCAAGGTTTAGGAAATATTCTATGATGGTTAAACAAAATAGCAGTATATAAAGGCGGGCTGCATATGCTTTGTCCCTATCCCTTCCACAGGCCTTAGAAGATTTCCAAAGCAAGCAAGACTAAACATTTTGGTAAAATGAGGGTGGGGATGGGTTACGGACAAAACTGGGTGCCTTAAACTTTGTTGAGTTTGAAGACATTGCACCCCAAACCTTGCCAATATAGTTAAATTGATCCCACCCATTCAGGTGCCATCACCTGAGATCTTCAACAGCTTTTTTTTTTTAATGCAGCATCTGATTTAAGGAAATTGTACACTCCTGCCTTAGAATGAGATGACAAATCAGTGAGTGCCACTTCTTCTGTTGTGAAAATAAACACAATGAATATTGCAAAAATGACTAAAATGATGGCGTCATGGCATTGGAAGAGGTCATTTAAGTCACCAAATCCAAGAATCTTTCTGTTTTGGAATCCTAACCTTAAATGTGCTGAAGAGAATAGTGTAACTTGAATAAAAAGGGACAAATATACTATTAAAGCCTTTTCTAAATGCATTCTTAAACAGACACTGAAATTCAGTGTAGACTGTTATCTAGATCAGTGAGTCCTATTCTACTGCATGTAGATGAGAGCTAGTCTGAACTCTGAAAATGACAATTTGCCTGCTTCAGTTTCTTATCCTCCCAGTTTTGAGCTCTGGATAATCCATACAAGGTTCCTCCATTGAGCTGTGCATGTTGCATGTTTATTGCAGTTTAGCCCAGTGAAGCATTACCAGAGGTATTACAATGATTAATTCTGGAAATCTGTCAGCAAGGCAATTGGCCCTGGAATCCCAGCTATCTGCGGTATTGGATTAGGGACAGCTATTTTAGAATGATTGATAATATGTAGGATGACTTGTGCACAAGTAATACTATGTATAATTTACTTTTGTAGAAGTACTGTTTAACTGTATATCTTATTCTTAGAAAGATCCCATCATTCA
Organism: Azemiops feae; assembly: GCA_023970755.1. NCBI lineage: Eukaryota > Metazoa > Chordata > Lepidosauria > Squamata > Viperidae > Azemiops > Azemiops feae. The sequence continues at coordinate 783,701 of JALGBA010003986.1, read as the reverse complement.
GAATATTTTTCTTTAATTCAGTGTTCCCAGAAATTGACTGGATAGAATCCAGTTCATGTTTTCAAATCAATTTTATCCATTTATTTATTAGCTTGGATATTGATTAATCTTCCATTTACGTGCACACAGACACACACACAGCGTAATTAAGCTACACATACTGTGCAAAGAAATCATAAAATTTTTCTCATTCTTCATATATATATACCCTTCTGTATAAGCTCTCATTTTTTAAACATGTTCAGCCAATCTATCTCTATTCACTGCTTACCTTATGTCAGCCTATTTGACTTTTCTGCTTCTCTGATCTCAGGCTAGAAAAAGACTCATTTTTTACATGTTTAAAACTTTGTACTCTAAAACCACTTACAAAATGAAAGGATATTTTTCTCATTCTTTTTCAGCTTCTGGGTAAGTCTGTAACACATGAAGTGATGCCTTCATCACCGGTATAGTCTTTTCTACTTGGGAACAAGTAAAAGAGGATTTCTGCTAAGCATACTTTTCTTGAAATCTGAAAAAGCATGATCTTGGGAAGAAAGTCAAGCACAATATTTAACATAACTGTTTCTTTTTTATTAAAAAGAGGGCCTTTTCTACACCTAGGAGTAGCTATTACATCATAGAATAGAATAGAATTAGAATAGAATAGAATAGAATAGAATAGAATAGAATAGAATAGAATAGAATAGAATAGAATAGAATAGAATAGAATAGAGCTGGAAGGGACCTTGGAGGTCTTGTAGTCCAGCCCCCTGCTCAAGCAGGAGAACCTATACCATCTCAGACAAGTGACTGTCTAGTCTTTTCTTAAAAATCTCCAGTGATGGAGCACCCACAATTTCTGGAGGCAAGCTGTTCCACTGGTTAATTGTCCTCACTGTCAGGAAGTTTCTCCTTAATTCCAGCTTGCTTCTCTCTTTGATCAGTTTCCAACCATTGTTTCTTGTCCTGCCCTCTGGTGCTTTGGTGAATAACGTGACCCCCTCTTCTTTGTGGCAGCCCCTCAAATACTGGAATACTGCTATCATGTCTCCCCTATTTCTTCTTTTCTTTAGACTAGCCAAACCCAAGTCCTGCAGCAGTTCTTCGTATGTTTTAGTCTCCAGGCCTTTGATCATCTTAGTTGCTCTTCTCTGAATTTTTTCCAAACTCTCAACATCTTTTTTGTGATATGGTGACCAAAATTGGCTGCAGTATTCCAGGTGTGGTCTTACTAGGGTTTGATAAAGCGGTACTAATACTTTGCGTGATCTTGATTCTATGCCTCTGTTTATACAACCCAGGATTGTATTAGGTTTTTTTGGTTGCTGCTGCACACTGCTGGCTCATAGTCAAGTGATCATCCACTAGGACTCCAAGGTCCCTCTCACAGCTGCTGTTTTTGAGCCACTTTTCTTTGAAGAACTTCCCACATCAGTTTATATACCGTATGTCAGTCTTCTAAGCTCAAGTATTCCTCAGTTCTATGATTTCAGTGCCCTTGGACAGAAATAGCAATAGCACTTAAGAAGAGGATCTTTTAAAAATAATTTCTGAAAACTCTTACTTCCTGAATCACCTGAAAATGACATAAGATAGTAAGTAATGCTTCACTCTAATGCCTGAAATGCAGGGGCTGCTTTGCAAAGATGCAGCTTCATTTCCAACGACTACTTCATTCATGTAAAGGATGAAAGTAGACTGGTTTCTCTTTGCAAAGGTTTGAGTAGAAGAGCCTATGCATTCACAACTTTTACATCCATTGTTTTTAAAGTGGAGGGAGTCTTGAGTAAATTACACTTCTAATTCATGGTTCCATCACAATTCAAAAGGGTTTTGTTTTTTCTAAAAACAAAGCCCAACCATTGTAATCTGTGAACGGTTCTATACTTTTGTATTATTTGTGAACCAGTTACCTACAGTATGTTCAGCACATCACCAACAAAACCATAGCTTGATACAATATATGAACCCACCCATTTGGAAATGTTCCCAAGACAACCAGCAGCAAGGTGGATGGACTCAGTTACAGCAGCAATGAATGCACTTTTGGAAGGGTTAAAAGAACAGGTTAGGGAAAGATGATCGTCATGGAGAAAACTCTATGTGGCTGCTAAGATCGGAAAACAAATTGATGGCACTCTGATATAAAGATGTAAACAGAGGCACAGAGGTGAAAAGGTTTTTAAATTATTAAATCTACATTATGAAAACATATGCCAACTTCCCATAAGCTGAAGCCACAAAAATAATAAAACATCACTTTGAATTTTCATTTAATTCACTATTAAGTAAAAATTAATTCTTCATCTTTTATTAATGGATTTGAACAATCCAAAGAAGGGAACTCACCACCTCTCTGATTAATTTCACTGTCAAACTGCAGTGAGAAAATCCTTTTTAATATTTAATCAGAATTTGCCTTTTCGTAATTTAATCCCATTATAGGTAGCCCTTGACTTATGATCCTGACTGACCCCAAAATTTCTGTTGCTAAATGAGATAGTTAAGTGAATTTTGCCCCATTTTATGACCGTTCTTGCCACGATTGTTAAGCGAATCACTGCAGTTGTCAAGTTAGTAACATGGTTGTTAAGTCAATCTGGCTTCCCCATTGATTTTGCTTATCAGAAGGTCGTAAAAGGTGATCACGTGACCCTGGAACACTGCAACCATCATAAATATGAGTCAGTTGAATTTTGAACACATGACCATGGGGATGCTGCAGCAGTCGTAAGTGAAAAACAGTTAATAGGTCACTTTTTTCAGAGCTGCTGTAACTTTGAATGGTCACTAAATGAACTGTTGTAACTCGAGGACTACCTTTATTTTGTCTTTTGCACTAGAATTAGAACAGAATAGAATAGAGCTGGAAGGGACCTTGGAGATCTTCTAGTCCAGCCCCCTGCTCAAGCAGGAGAACCTATACATTTCAGACAAGTGACTGTCTAGCCTCTTCTTAAAAATCTCCAGTGATTTTTGAGGGCAAGCTGTTCTGAAGGCAAGCTGTTCCAATGGTTAATTGTCCTCATTGTCAGGAAGTTTCTCCTTAATTCCAGCTTGCTTCTCTCTTTGATCAGTTTCCAACCATTGTTTCTTGACCTGCCCTCTGGTGCCTTGGAGAATACGTTTCAGGCTCCAGGCCTTTGATCATTTTAGTTGCTCTTCTCTGAACTTTTTCCAAGGTCTCAACATCTTTTTTGTAGTATGGTGACCAAAATTGGATGCAGTATTCCAGGTGTGGTCTTACTAGGGTTTTACAAACTAGTATTAATATTAGGATCAGGAAAGAATAGATCTTGACCTGACCATCTTCTTTGAAAAGATGTATCTCCTTGCTGAGGAATCTTCCAAAGTCCTAATATCTTGGATCAGTAGAAATTCTGTTGCCCTAGCAGAATGTATGCAATCTGTTGTATAAAATCTTTGGCTAACCTTTCTTAATAATCGCTTCATTACTAAAGGTGGCTGTGCTACTTCAGTACTAGATTTGGTGAGACTTTCTGAATATGTGAATGGCACCAAAACCAGTTTTGGAAAAGAAGGGGGAATATATTTGAAAGCCAGCTAGCATTTGCCTTTGGTGCTGGAAAAAAAAATTAACTAGTCGGAGAGAGATTGTAATATGTTCCAAAATACAGCCACCTAACAAAGGACCTTGGCAGCTTCTGGCCCTCTTCCCACCATTACTTAGTAAGAAGCAAAATTTGAGCCACTGAAACACTGAGATTTGGAAAGAGAAACCTCTTACTCCCACCCAGGAGGCAGAATTATCCAGCTCAGTGGCAAGAAATAGCCCTTATATTGATGGATGGGCCTGGTTCCCAATTAGAGCCAGGAAAACAACTGCCAGGCTGACCAACAGGGCTGGGATTATTCTTGAATCAACTTGCTTCTACCAGAGAGGAAGAATAAGCTCTGACTCTTGACAGTTTTTGTTGCACGATAACAGGAAAATATATGTAGGAATGAGAGAAAAAGAATGATGTCAAAGCATCATGTCTTAAAACAGAAGAATATCCTTTTAACAGGGAGAACTAATTGTACCTGCATTGTGAAAACAGTCCATTAAAGCCATCTACAAAATGTTCCTTTTGGTTTGGTTAGATCCTCTTAACGTAACACTGTGCCACGAATATTTTCCTTTTGAATTGTTGTGGAATGCCGCATCTGGTTGTTTTTATACCTTCAAACCCCCAAGGATAGGGCTCCAAACCCAGAGTATACACTGTGCCATGAATATGAGAATAGATTTTGCATTCTCCTCCCCCACCCTTGCCAATCCATTGAATGATGGCTGTGTGAACCTAGAGGGAGGTGGAGCATTGACAAAAAAACAGCTGGTGGGAGATGCTGTTTCCATGGCAACAGGATCCAGGACTAGGAAGGGATATGCAATTCTTTCTCTCTGCCCACAAGCTGTTTTTTAGCAGGTCCTTCATCTTTTAAGGTATTTCATCTCTTTTATTAATCTTATTATACCAAAGAATAATAAGAGATATTTCTGCCTAGTCTCTTTACCTAAAATATATAAATAATTATAATTTTAAGAATGTTTCCCCCCCTCCAAAAATGGTTTGACCTTTAATAAGGATTAACAATCTAATCTATTGCATAAGTCAACTGCAGTCATGCAAGAAGGAGCCATTTTGATGAAAAATGGAGCCCAAGAATGTGATTAAGTACCTGGAAGTGAGCTGTACAACCCAGATGGATCAGCAACAAGAAGATTAGAGAGAATTAGAGCAAGCCACTAATAAACCAGTTATTCAAGAAATTATTCTCTTCAGAGAGTTTGTGGCTTGATATGCACATTCCTGATTTTGAACCCCCTTGCTTTTCTGAAAAAGGATCATTCATCACCCAGATGGGAAACAGTTGGGTTGGGTTCTGAGTTGGGAGGCAAAATATTTCCTACATTCTCCTGATCTTACTCTTCTAACAGGGCAAAAGAATCAAAAGATGAATGTGGCTTCTGCCATCATCCAAGACTCCCTACATGTTAATGGTATTTCTGAATCAAAGAATAAAATAATTGTGCAAGCCATCCTCTATAGCAGGAATACAAAGGTCTCCTGATCTGAGAGCCACAGTCTTTGAGGAGCACACCAGGTCACACTGTAAAAAGAGATGGTTGAAACCAAGACAAAAAAACACATTAAAAATACAATTTGATGACAAAACCTGGAAATCCCTCTGCCTACATTCAAAGCTTTCAGGGGCCACTTGCATTCTTCAGGCTTCTAATAATCTGCCCTTACACGAAACTGTCAGGCTGTGTTATCATCTCAATGAACCTGAAGCCATGGAACTCTGAGAGGCTCTGAATTTTAAATAATGTTACCTCTTTAACAAAAGATTATTGCAGTTTTATCATTACAAGTAGACATGTCTCTGAGAGGTAGCTTCAAATCAAATGACCCAACCTTTTTTTCAAACTGGTATGTCATTCAAGCTGTACATACTGAGCCACTTATTGTCTGGGAATGAAAAGCCATTTGAATTTATCTCCACTCTTACCTAGCATGTGCATTTACACACACAGAGAGAGGGAGAGGGAGAGGGAGAGGGAGAGGGAGAGAGAGAGAGAGAGACAGACAGACAGACAGACAGACAGACAGACAGAGACTGCCCTTCACTTGGAATCTTTTTCATCACAGTCAACATTACTAATCAGGGCTGCTGTTGGATTAATGAGGCAATAAGACATGACACTTAAAGCCATCAAGCCAATTAATGAAATGCTTAAGTCAAGCAAGAAACATCATACTCAAAGTTAATCAGTTGAATTATTCTGAGTGCAAAGGCCAAAAGTGCAATTTCCTTTGAACTTTAAGCATGTGCATCATATTTTCTTGCATAGAAAAGCAAGGCAAGTGAGAACAATTACAGTTCTCAGAACTTGACTTTACATAAACATCCCTATGGAATATTAAGAAAAAAATCTCCATAGACAAAGGTGGCAGTATCTTCACGTGCACATATGTATCAGACCAGAGTAAAGGATGGCTAAAAGCCCCTGAGACAGCTCTATGGCTGAGAGCCTGCACTACGGGTCTGCGAAGAGATCCTGGAATCCTTATGAAGATGCTTTGAGCTCTCCAGAGAAAGAGAATGCCTCAAATGTGACAGAAGGTATATTCTGCCATCATCAGGAAATCTTCTTGTATAGCTTCCTTAAAGCAAAGTTTCAAACCAACATAAATCATATCTCCCTGATATTCTAATTCTCCAGCTGCAGCTGCAAAGTGTTGCCCCTTATAATGGAAAAGATCCAATCAACAATTAACAGCCTCTCGTGTTCCCATCTTAAACCAGGTGAGACAATTTGTCCATTGAGGCTAACACTCCAGCTTAGCATGTTTTCCCCATGGCCAATTATATGATTCTTTTTAAAAACTCATCCAGAACTCATTTGTATGCAGATGTTTGCAGAACCACAACAGAGAGCTCTATATTCCAAATTTTAAAAATGACTAGTGATCAAGCATTCCTATTTTTTTTTTTGCCCCTCTACCAACTGACAATATCTTACAAATTACTTTTTAAACTCTTTACAATTCAAATGTAATCTTCCATATCACAAAGAGTTGCATGAAATCCATACATACATCAAAAGGTGTCCAAAGCATTTATTTCTCAGATTCTTAAATTCTACAAAATGTCTATAGTTTATTCTACTAAATGAGGGGAACATGTGGATCTCCAGAGGTTGCTGAATTACAGTATGCATCCCAGCAGTCTCAAGCAGCATGTCATTGTATTGCTAGGCTCTATCATTCAACAACATCTAAAGATTCACAAGCTTCCCATCCCTGGGCTATATTGAATATTTACTCTGCAGTTGAATAGCTAATTGAAGGAAAAACTATAAGAGCATCAAATAGCTGGACAAGTACAATTTGCCACACCCATGCTCAGGTTTTGATCTCATAAAATGTTATATCTTTATTTTTTTTGTGGTCTTGGTTGCACAACGACAGAGCCAAAATACATATTATCTCGCCAATGTAACTGCTGAACTGGGAAACCTCTGCCAAGAACTATTGCATTTTCTTGCAGAAAATGATGTGTCTGGGTACGATAAAAAACCTTCTGCCTTGAGGCTTGCTACATCTGGGGAAATAGCAGCATTAAATGGAAACATCTGAAGACATCTGAGGAAATAGCATCATTAATTTGGTGTCAGGTTTTTGCTTTTAATGTTTATACTTTCATACAGGTAGTCTTTGACTTGACCATAATGAAATCTGGAATTTCAATGGTCATAAGTCAAGGCATCCACTTGACCCAACCCAATGCTGCTAAGATTTTTGCATTGGTTGTTAAGTGAATGATGAGGGCAAGTGAACACCAAGGTCATTAAACAAATCCATGTATTCCTACGAGGATTTTTTGCCAGAAACTAGACAAACGGTGAGAAACCAGCAAAAATATCATAAATTGTGGTCACATGGCCACAGAATGCTGCAACTGGCCATAAAGATGAACTGGTTGTCAAGTGCCCCAAACGCAATCATGTGACATGTGTGTGTGTGTATTTGGCCTTTGGGGCTCAGGAATTGGGTCATAAGTACTTTTGGGGGATTTGTTGTAACTTTGAACAGCCTCTAAGCAGCCAGTCATTAAGTGAGGAATACCTCTAGTTTTAATATGTTTTTTATGTTTTTATTACTGATATTTTTTTAAATTCTTGACTGGGAGCCATCCAGAGCTTGATATAAAATGGGCTGCTATATAAAGGATTTAAAACAAACAAACAAATCTGATTTGCTATTCCAGATGAGCTGTTATCCAAGTAAGGGCATTTTGTAAGAAAACATTTTTTTTAATATGTACTGCAGGTCACATAAAAAACTAAGAGCCATTCTGCTGGATACAACCAAGGATCCATCTACTCTGGTTCCCATAGTTGTCAAACAGCACCTGGCTAAAAGCGGATCAATTCCCTGCTCATCCTCAGAACTGGCCTTCGGTGAAATACTGGCCCCCAAACCTGAAAATTTATTTCTGGCTTATCAGTGCCTTTGTCATCTAAGCCAGTGGTTTTCAACTTTTTCTTCACCACAGACCCCCTTTAAATACCTTTTGTGGTCACAGACAGACTTAACTCAAGATTTAAATCATAACATTTCTTCAAGTCTTTGCAGACCCCCTGTGATGACATTACAGCCCCCCCAGGGGTACGCGGACCACAGGTTCTAAGCTACCAGTATTAACCACAAGCACTTAATGTGCAATACATTGATTAATAATTATGAAAAGCATTGTCCTAAATCTGTTGCCTAATAATTCACTTTCTAACATAATGAACAAGAAATATTTTTTTCAATATTCTGCAAGATATTTTAAAAAAAACAAAAACCCATTATGGCACTTCTAAATCATGGGTGTAATCTCTTTACGTGGCTTTTAAATCTCAAATTAAACCATTAAAAAATCCCCAGAGCTCCCATCGCCTGGATGCTAAAATCAGTTCATAGTAACAAGTCATTTTGTGTTGTTGTATTTTATTACTTATTTAGTGAAACACTGAATATAGCTCATTAAGATTCTTTTTCCCAGGAAAGTGAAACTTGTGGGAAAGAACTCTTGGATCCTAAAAATAATCATGAAAACATGGATATAATTTGCTAAATGAATACAGAAATAATTTGCCATTGCAGGAGGCTTTTCCACTTACAGCCCTATGGTATCCAGATTGTCTCCCATCGTAGCACTAACCAGCTCCAATCCTACTCAGTTTTTCAAAATTATCTAAAGGTAGGTAGGTGCTAGCCAACTTCTCCTGGCAGATGTTTGAAAAATTACATGAGCTGAAACAAAAACTCAGTCGTCCTATCTGCAGAATTTACCAAAAAAATTTAAAAAAATCAGGTATATCAAAGCCCACAATAAATAATGTATTGAGTCTTATATACTGATAAGGGGACATAAATGCATTTAAACTTTCATTTAAGAGGAGCTATGCATAGTGTTAATGATACCAAAAGTTAGATTTCTGTGAACTTGGTCTGTGGGCCACATACCTCTCCAGTATATTCGGGATAGGTATAAGTTTAGATAACCTACCTTCATTACCTGAAGCCTACTGATGAATTTAAGCTCACACATCAGCACCGTGCTGTAAGAATTTTCAGCAAGGGAGAGACTACAGTTCAATTTTTCCAGTTTGTGAACCAACATTTCTCCAGTAATTATTTTTGTCTGCTGAAACTTTACTGATCACCAGTTCCATTGTCTATCCCTCTTGCCATTCTTCATTTACATAATCTGAGCTCTTATGTTTTATATCTACTTGCTCTTTTCACACATGCCTTATGAAATAAAGCAAGTTAAAAGCATTTACATTTTATATCTACTTTTCTCTTTATGCTATTCTTCTATTTTTTTTTTTTAATTAAAAGTATTAATTCCAAGCATTCAGTTTGTATTTGGGGCTGTAACTATGTGTGGCATTCTGCAGAAAACAAAATAATTCACCCAACATAGAAACTAAATCTCTTCTGGAAAACTGGTACAGTGTTTCTCAACCTTGCCAACTTTAAGATGTTTGGCTGGCTGTGAAATTCTGGGAGTTGAAGTCCATTCATCTTAAAAATTGTTAAGGTTGAGGAACATTGGTGTAGACTAAAGACCGCCTCGAGCAGTTTCCCAAGATGCAATTTCCCTGCAGTCCAGCACTCCACAGGAACTGCTGCATGCCGCTTACCTTCAGGCAGTGTTCTCTTTCTGTTGACAGGCTCCTGTGACCTATCTGAGGCTGCGCGAAGTTGCATGAGGCCTTGAAGACACTTTGGTGCTCTTCTGCAGTGCCCCATTCTTGATTTGCAGAGGCCCCAGAGGGTCACGTTTGTGTGCGACTTCCAAAGGCTCTGGAGGCCGCATGACAGCACAACCCATTCTTGTGTAACCTCCACAAATTGCATGAGAACAGGGTGTGTTTTTAAGAATCGTGGGTGTTGGTGAAAGCTGATGTGTCACGCAAAACATAGTGGCATGTCACCTTTGATACACGTGTTATAGATTCGCCAACACTAGTGAGAAATTAAGTTGTTGGATGAACCAGGATGAAGACTTTTCTTCCCACATAGGATGGGCAGAAAGAGTGACTGGTTCAAAGTCAAAGGATGAGGGTGACATGAATCTGGATCTCTATAAGATCCAGATTCATGTCACCCTCATCCTTTGACTTTGAACCAGTCACTCTTTCTGCCCATCCTATGTGGGAAGAAAAGTCTTCATCCTGGTTCATCCAAGCCGGGGATAAATAAACAACATGGCGACTGCTTTGGGAAGAAGGTTGCAGTTTATTGAAGAGCCAGACTGAAAGATGGTTCTGGCAGGAAGGAGGAGAGAAATCAAGGCTGAGCACAAGTGGAGAGTAGGTTTTTATACCCTCTGAAAACCTTTTGTTTGGAAGTTTCCTGTTCCTGTGGCATGAACTTGGAGGCTATTTCCTGTGTCATGTATTCTGACCTGAGTTTAGGTGTGCCTCTCTGGTCTTTGTGAGTTAATCCTACCATGTCCTGTCACAGGTGGGGTATGCAGATTTTAGGTCTTTATCTTCTTGATCTCCTAGCTGGGGCCTTTCTGATGGTTTTCATCTGCATTTGTATAGGGCTGGCTCCTGCTTGGGGCAGAGAGACTTGGGGGCAGGGTTGGCTTCTGCTTTTAAAATCCTTTTGAGGAAATATATTTTTCTGCCCTTTTAATATTTCCTTCTCTGAGGGGCTGACTTCCCACACTACCAAGTAGGGTAATTGTGGGAAAAACTGGAGGAGGAAAAGTTGTGTCTCAACAAATTGTAGGATATACATCTGAGGTGATCAGATGTATACCTAAACCTAATTAAAAATATTTATAAATAAATAGGATTGCCTCTATCTTTAAATGTATCTTTTACTACTGACTGGGAACAGAGTTCAATCAATAGCAATAGAAAGCTTCCCTGTAATTATTGTCGAAGACAGTTTTCTGCTACTAGCACACAAACACATGCAACTATTTTTTCTAAAGTGTGAAACAAAATTTAGACCAAATGATAATACAGCCTTAAAAAGAAATAAAATATATAGCAAGGATACATGTTGCAAAACCTCAGAAATGCAACATAGTTACCAAAAATAAATTTTATATCTTTAACCTGTGTTTTATAATCTACTACGCTTGCTGTTCCCCACCTCTTTACTTTCTTGATTAACATCTATCAATTCCCTCAATATACCAATCTCAAGAGAATTTCACATCTGATATCAGGCAAATTAAAGCTGCAAAAGTGATAACAAGCTACAGCAAAGAAGGTTTTATAGCTTTGTTTATGAGCGTCCCAGGGCAGAAAAAGAAACTGCTTATGTAGCATTTTGGGGGGGGGGGGAATTGTCAGGGAAAAATTTGATCACTTTATTTCCCATCAATAAATAATCAGGAAAAATAAAAAAATATATAGAAAATCTATCCTGAAACTATTACTGATCTGCCTGGCTTGGCTTGGCGGCCTCACAGGCATCCTGCCATAAAAAAAAGGAAGGATGAAAGGGCAATATAGCTTTGTGTGTATGTGATAGGAAATCGGGAGGGGGGAAATGACAAGAAGGACTAGAGCAGCCGGATCCTGATTGTACCAGCATCCCACAGCCAGGCACCTTGAGAAATAGGCGTATTACCTCACCAACACCTCAGAGTTCTCAAAATATCTTGGCAAGCTCCGGTTGGCTGGAAATGGACTGGCCACGGAGGGGTTGGGGGCTGACCTACACCTTAATTTTGTATCCAGTGAGTGTGGTAATTTCAGAGCTGGCTTGACTTTACCGCAACCATCACTCTTAGTAAAAGAATCCTTTGCTTTAACCCAATGGAGTCGAAGTCTTTTCTTTCCTAAGGGATCGGATTGAGACAGTTCTTACCTGACAAAAAACAAAGATTAATACAATCTAGATGCCACCAAAATCGGCTGCCCAATTTTAGCCAAATTGGACATTTGGCAACCAGCATGTATTTATAATGGTTGCAGCGTCCTGGAGTCACTTAATCGCCATTTTGCAACCTACTCAGCCAACTTTTGACAAGCAAAATCAATGAAGGAGAGGGGATGCCAAATTCACTTAATGACTGTGATTTGCTTAACAACCATGCCAAAAAAGTTGTAAAATCAGATGCGGCTCACTTAATAGCAAAGGATGTTCCAGTCCCAATTGTGGTCTTAAGGTGAGGACTACCTGTACTGTTAAAAGATTAAGAAAGCCAATTAAGAAAGAAAATAGTTTCTGTTATTGCCCAGGAAGCCCTACTGTTTTCCACATCAAGATACACAGTCACTGGAACATTTTGTGAAATTGGTCAGCAGGTCAGCAACTAGACTGGCACATGAAAACCTGTTTGGGTTGCAACCAAATCACTTTGGAAATAAAAATGGCTTTAGGGAGTTGTGAACAAGATAAGCTGCTGCGAAAGCAAAGGTCTTAGTCCAGTTAAAAAGGTAACTGCATCATAAATGGCACTAATCCACAGACCAAAGTTTATAAAGCTTTATTAAACCTGTTGAACAGCTGTGCAATGAACAAACCAACAAAAATAATAATAAAAAAAAACTATTGAGGTTTCATGACTGGATTCTCAGTTCCATGTCCTTTGAGAGACAAAAATGCCTTTTCAGCAATACCCCAAGGAAGATTGTGTGGAGCCAAATGGGAAAATAACTTTGGAAAGTAACAGAAAAAGTGTCTGCTTGCCTTCTCCTCAGGGCTACCTGATATTTCACTCAAGCAATTAGCTCCTAAGGAAGAAAGTAAGTCTTGGTGGAGAAAAGGAGTAGAATAAAACCATGAGCAGGTACCACTAGAAAAATGGCTTCACAGAATCCTATGAAGATATGTAGTCTAAACAGATGTCACTTTCTTCCACCTATATATGTGAACACAGGCTCATTTGCTTGTGATAATGTAATACTTTTGGCCTAAAAGAAAAAAGCAGCACATTACTCCACTGATAGCCCCACCTCGGTATGGAGAAACCAGACCTGGTACACTGATCCATCCCGCACTCCGATTGCTTTTTCAAGCTAGAAACACTGGCAGCTTAAATTCAAAAGCAACACAATAAAAAAAAAAGATTTCCCAAGCTTTACAGCAGTGCATGCTTTCTTTCCAATTCAGCGTCCCCTATAAAAAGTAGATGTTTGGCAGGGATGGGAGAGAGACAAACTTCGGCATCTCTGCATTAAAAATAGCATCGTGATGATTCTGGGATTTTTGAGCTATGACACAGATAAGTAGCTTGGGAAACGGGCAGTATTCATGTTCCAGTATGGCCTGCTGAGATAATAAGCAGCCTCTGGCTCCAGGTGCTGTCAGGCTTATTAACCACTTGATAGTTCCCCTTCAGATGAACACCGTGAGAAGCACTAGCTTTCTACTGAACTCAAGGTGGAGAAACAGCTTTCCAACTATTTCAACAAGATCAGACACTCGTGCTCTAAAGGATGGATGGCCACCTTCTGATTTGACATCAGCAACACTCAACAGGTCTCTTCACCACCAAATTGGAAATGGAAGAACCCAACTCAAACAATAATACCAAAGGAAGGGATGGCACCCATTAGCAGCTCTGCTTCAAACCCTCGAACAGACAGCATTGCCAGCTACTACTAATAACAACTTTTGTCAAATTGTACAGGAAGATTGTGGAAGTGCAGATAATCATGAACGAAACATTTTAACCAAAACATGTACCCCAATCGCATGCCTTATATTCCCTCCTTCCCATGAAACCGTCCTTTTAAAAGGAAAAAAAAAGTGCAACCAAGTAGAAGATTTTAGGTGCCAACTATGTTGGGATCATGAGCAGAGTCCGGCAGTTGGGAACCAGAGCAGTGGTATAAGAAGCAATTCCCCCAGCAGCTGTAGCAGATGAGAAACAGAGCAGCCAAGAAGACCAAGGCACAGATCGTGCAAGGTTTCCGCTCCAACAAAAAACTCAGAAGGTAGAAGCCCATGAACATTGAGTGACTGAACCACAAGGCTGGGTTGAGGGGCTTGGGAATGAGGAGGACCGGCAGTAACCACTGGAGACAGTACATGATGCCTGGTGATCAGGATGTCACAGTGATGGCAGCAATCCAAGTCGCAGTATGAAATTTCTCCTCTGCACATTCAGCTCTTCGCCAACCAGGTAATCAGGCTTCATAAAACTTGGGAACAATGTGCAAGTAAATCTTGACAGAAAAGGGAGGGAAAAAAGGACAGATCAGCAACACATTTTTTTTTTTACATTTGCATTGCTTACTAATACAATCCAGCAGAAATCCAGAACTTCCCATCCCTTTAAATGTTATTTTATTCTAAATCCCTAGTCACTATTTCTTGCAACATAACATTTTAGCTATTTCTTCTCCAAGACAGTGGATAGAATGAGCATACATTTGCAGCATCACAGTCATTTATGTACAACTTTATGTACAAGATTGCCGCAACTCAACCTATCCACAGGATTGTTGCTGTGGGGGAATTTGGGAGAGGAAATGCTATGAACTCTTACAGGAAAGGCAAGACATACATCTAATAAAATCAATAAAGCACACACTGAGGCTTAGCATTTTGTAGGATGCTATAGTTTCTTCAAAAACCTGTAATTTAAAATCCTGGTATAATGTTATGTGAATCCATTAAACTGTGAACACACACATGCTGAGTTCTGTTGAGGTAGGCTTGATTTAAACTGTTACATAAATCTAACCATCATGGTTTATAAATCATTGCTTATTAGTATCAAATTATCAAATTGTGGTTTATTCATATTATCATTAAGCATGATGTAGGAGCCAAGCGGTAATGAGTTGGCCATTTGCTCTATTGTGAAGTTTAGAATATGATGCATGAATCCAGCTACAGTATGAATGACTTTGCTCATTACTGTAACTGTTGGAAAGACATTTTCTTAACAAAACAGAGAGTTGTATTGTGAGGGTTTTTTCACAACTAATTTAGCAAGGCACAGTAAGTTAGATCACACGTTAAACGAAACTAAACAAACAACATAATGATCTATCATTATATAAGAATCAGACATCCAAATGTGTCCTTACTGATGTTAGAATCCAGCATCCGAGAGGTGGAAATAGATGCTCATGGGAATTAGAAGCCTATTATTCATTTATAAACTTTCACAAAGTGAGAAGCAGCTTGGATTTGACACAATTCAATTTTTCACTACTTCATGTAGAATCACCAAAACACTGAGTATTTCTGGTTTTTATACAAAAAATGTATGTTGAATAAAAATTGCATGTTGATCACCAAGAGATTCATCCAGTTCAACTCCTAGTGGTTTTGTGTACATGTCCATGCAAATTTCTTGCTAACAACATGGTAGTACTTTGTCACTGTCTTCTGAGAAGTTTTTTCAAATCTCAGTATAGCCTAGGACAGGGGTCACCAATCCCCAGTCTGTGGACGTGGCATGCCAGAAACCGGGCTGTGGGAACAAGTGAAGCCCCATTTGCGGGATGCAGGCAGCATGTGAAACCATGCCCCTTCTGGTCCGCGGAAAAACCTTTCTCCTTGGAGCCGGTCCCTGGTGCCCAAAAGATTGGGCGATGCTGCCCTAGGATTTCTTACCAAGTACTATTCTGTTTAGATTTTTGAGATCCCTCAAGATTTACTAAGTGTTGTCATTAATTAGACATATTATATTACTGATCATCTGATATTTCCTTACATCTTGCATTGAAGTCATCCGGAAAGAATTTAATAGGAGCATTCAAGTTATCAAAATTGCATTAACTTCAAAATACAAGAAATATGAAAACAGCAACTTTACAGTTCATGCCTGTTTACTTTCCCCTTCACATTCTTTAGCATACATCATCCATTACAAACTTAATTCCTATTTCGTTGCCACTTGGAAACATTTACATGTCAACATCATGAGATCATCTGGGAGTGGCATGAAACAGACCATGACTAGTTCTCCTTTATACTTGCCACATCCTATAAAGTTTTCATAAACACTGATCAAGAGAGGCCTACATTTTACATTTATTTGTTCTAAATATCTGGGGACAAGTAACCATGTAAAGCTTTTATCCAATACTCTCCCACAGTCTTGGTAGGAAATCCCAGGGCAGCAGCCCCCAATCAAAGTCTACCAGAAGAACATGAGCTATCAAGAAGATCTGAAAAAGGTAAAACCAGAAGAATCTTGTTCAATAATCTGAATTTTCAGAAATGCAAGCCACATGAGTAGAAGCTATAGACTTTCATTGTATGAGAGATAACAGAATATACAGAAATAACAAAAAAAATACTAAATAAAATACTCGATTCATCTTAGATCTTCTGATTGTGAAACATGTAAAAAGAAAAGAAGGCATTTCTCCCTTTTTGGCAAAGAGACTAGTTATTCTTCAATAAAATAAAATCTTCAGATAAATGGAGAAATACTATGAATCAGGATTTTCCTCTTGAGACAGGCTTCAGTGCCTTTTTATTCCACCATATATCAGTAAAATATTTCTCATTTTTACAGGAGCTAATGAAAATCAAATAATGCAGCAGTACTTTATTTTTGCTGAGAATGAATGAAAATAAGATAAATCTCTTACCCTAATGCATGCAATTTCATTGAGAGAAATCTTTTCCCTTTTTTGTAGCTTTGGTGTTCAGTGTAGCTAGATAGACTTTCTTCCCTTAAGAAAATAAAACAGTTTCTTGTCAAGGGCCTTAGCAATTGGTTGAAATTTATCTGTGTACCAGAAACAATACACTGCAAACTATCCTGGTCACAAAAGCAATGCAGGTGAAGTATATTCACCTCTAAGAATTACTTCAAATATAACTAACAAATTTTTTTTTTGAGGGGGGGGGTACCTTCAAACCAGTTCTATCTGGATTAGTCCCTATAGATTCTTGGTAATATTTTTTAAACAGGTTTGCCACTGCCTTTCTCTTAGGAAGAGAGAAAGTGACTGGCCCCAGCTGGCTTCATGCATAGTGGGATTAGAACTGATTCTCTCCTGGTTTATAGCCAGATGCCTTAACCACTGCATCAAACTGGTTTTCCATCAGAAAATTAGGAAGTTTTTTTTCTTTAAAAAAAATCAAGATATTCATGTATATTGGAGCAAAAATGGTACCAGGAGATAAAAATTATTACTGTCAAATATGGAGTAATGTTTAAAGAAGTACATTCATGTAAATATTCTTTGTACGAAACACAGTTAATCAGGCAATTGAAAAATAGCTGGAAGAAAGAATATATGGAGTTGAAACAGATAAATTATCAAAATTCCCTGGAACTGTCAATGTAGAACAGAAAACCTCCTCTTAAATTCAAAAGGGTAAAAAATTAAAATTCACATAAAAGCAGGAGAGGGCCTTTCATTATAAGAAAATATCATTATTTAAGATCATTACCATCTCTGATTTGCCTATTCGCATCTGGACTACAATTTTTAGTGCACAATCCCAACAGTTATGGAATCAAACTATCTTGGTAGTCTCATACCATTTTATTCTATCTCTCTATAATATACTGGACACAAATCTGATTTACAAATGCATTTCTTACTTGCACTTCAATATAGTTGTCTACCTACTCCATCAATTGGTTTCAAAAATTAAAGGAGATACTTCAGATATGGAAACAGAAAGAATAATCATAAATATATCAGCAGGAATAATTTGCCTCTTTTCTAAAACATTGTTTCCACACACACAGAACTAAAGTTATCTAAAATATACATTATGCTTTCTATCAAAATCTGTAGTAGCTGTAGTATTTCCATAGTTTTCCAGCAAGGGAAAAAAATCCTCTGTTCAAGCTCTTTAGTTCTATGTTGTAACAGAGAATATAGACTTGCACAGTAATGCTTATTCAGTTCCCTAGTGTCCATATATCTTCTAATCTGTGTGAACATGTTGGTGTACTAGTGGATCTCTTATTGAACTATTAAAACTGATTACTAAATCCCTATGCTGAAATACCTTGTTAGAAACTCCCATTTTACAAAAACATGACAGATATTACTAGTCTGCCACTTGTACAAACCAATTTACTATCATCATATTGTTTATTCTTCATGCCCAAAGCACCTTAGGTATAATGGAAAAGACTGAGAGCGGATAAGAAAAGGCCTCCCATGAATAGTGATAATTTACAGAGTTATAATGATGACCTCTGTAAGATAAGTTAATATTTAATAAGTATGACAGATTGAAATATGACCCCTTTAATTCATCATTCGGATTCAACAGCAGCCTTTCATATGCCTCTATGGAGCTCACAAGTAGCAACGCCCCTACCAAACTGCTTTTGTCAAACCCTGCGTCTACCACGCTGCCACTTGTGTAACAGCCATTCATGGATCCATTTCCCACAAACGTTTCTATCTCTTTGGAGCAACCAGCTTAGCTAGTTGTGCCAGACGTCTCTCGAAAGATCCGGCACTGCCCAATAACTTTATAACTTCTGGCTACCCTATTTTTCCCCCCTCTGCTTGAGCTGCTTTAGGACTAGGGTTGAACCCAAAAGCAGCCAATATCACCCTCTTGTTGCAGGGAATTCCATAAGCAAAATTTCGGGATCCGGCCATGCGGGTGGCGGGTGCGGTTCCGCCGATCAGTTTTACGTTTGCAGAATCGAACTTCCCAGGTTGATCCTCGAGTCCTGCCCTGGGAACGGATCTGTTGGGGGTGGGGGTGGGAGGAGAAGCGATCATTCGGTCCAGCCGATCAGCCGCCACGGACACCGCAGTCCAGGAAAGATCCCCTTAGCCCAGATGAAATACAGAACCCGCCCAAATGAAGGCGCCCGCTCCGTCCCCCCTCCCCCCACGCCGCCAAAGCCCTGCTCATGAGTAAACGACACACCCTTCCCCGCACCCAGGGCTACGACATATGCTTTCAGGGTTGCCGTCGAGGGACAGAAGCGAACCATTCCCGGCGAGAGTTACCTCAACACCTTCGGCAGCTCCCAACCGGTCCCCCCCCCCCCACCGGCAGCTGTATTACCTGCCCTCCACGCCATAGCGCCCCGTCGCTCCTCGCCACACTAATTCGTTCGCAGGTCTCTTGCTTCACGTAGGACCTTCAACTGTCTCGCTTGGGTTGTCCACCCCAGCGCCTTTTTTTACAGCTCTCGCAATTCGACTTCTCCTGGAAGTCTGGATAGCCTTTGGCTTTCCACACGAGCCTTTTCTTCCACTTTTGCTCTCCTGCTATAGAAATAACCGAGCTGTTCCCAAGAATCAAGTGGTGTTCTGAACAGGCATTGCTGTAGATAGCCCCACCGTCCCGCTCTTGACGAGGCGGAAGGTCCTTGCGTTAGGCTGGAAGCAGAAGATGCATTATAAATACCGTGCAGTAGGCACGGAACAGAGTGAGCTGGATGGAAAGTACGTACTGGAATATGACAGATACGGACTTTGAAGGCGAAGGACTGCGCTACTGTGATGACGAAAGTGAAGCCGGTTCCCCACTCTTCCTCCTACCTCAACTCAGTAGCGGCGACGGAAATGCTCTCGTCCGCCATACGGTAACGGGGGTCATTGCGCTGGAAAGGTGAGAGACTCCATGCTGTCGGGCTGCGGCCACAACATGAAGTGGAAACGGAGCAAACCGGAATCTAAGTGGAGAGGAGACCGCTTTGGAATACTTCACTCCGTATGAATTACTTGCAGGTGGAAAGATAGCAGATCAGGAGAAAAGGCTCTGCTCTTATTTATGGTCTTCGCAGAAATATTTTTATTTGCAGAAGCTTCTGACTTTTTCCAGATATACCGAAAAATATATTTGCCACATTTAACTAGGTTTCTGAAATTGCTACGGGAATCTATGAACTTTGTCCCCTTGGTGTAGTAGAGAAAGCAATACGAATCGCTTTGTTTAAACGGGCATTTGTTTGTTAATGGCGCTGTTGGGCTACCTTTCTTTGTTGTTGGATTTTGTTTTTGTTTTTTGGTAAATTATTTTTATCGGAATGGAGTTTTGGGACCCCTTTTTATGTTTTGTACATGGAATGGCTTTTAATGAGAATGCTAGGCTGAGGTAGCTTGTTTTTGTATTTACTTATCAAATAAATGTGTATATGTGCATATAAGAGTTTTAGCCTGCCTTTATACCGGTACTGATAGCCAAATCCAACTCTACGTTCTGCCTTGGTTTATCTTCCCAATAAGCAACCGAGTCAGAAGATCATTTAAAAGCAGTTTATTAGGGTACCCTGATAAAGTGGGATCTCCCTATGAAAAGGGAGAACCCCGAGACCTATTTTACATTCCTTTTTATAATTAACACAAAGAAAATGCAAGAGGAAAGTTGATTGGGCAGGATAAAAGTAACCTCCCCTTTGCATATGAAATCAAGTTACATGTAGTCAAACGTGTTATCTAGTTGTATCCCATAATATCACACATGTTCATTAAAATAAGGTCTGACACCAGAAGGGGCATAAATTGTAAGGAAAAAGGTTTAGAGTTCATGAAAGAAGTAAACCACACCCCAATTTGTATTAACGAAATTTTTCATACTTCCTCCCTCTCACCACCAACCGAAATGGGAGAGTGCCTAGTAGTGTTTTATTTAAGCTTGAGAAATCTGGTGAAAGCATTTGTGGAAGATGGGAACTGCCAATAAGAAAATCTGTGATCTCATTGTGGCATATTGACTCAGCAAATTTATGTAGCGCTAAAAGGAAGCCCTTGTATGATTTCCATACCAGCTATGAGACTCAGCATTGTGATTTGCAAATTGTATAGCTTGCTCATTATTGTATAGCTTGCTCATCATTATTTTAGATAATGGCAATAACTTAGACTTATACACTGCTTCATAGAGCTTTACAGCCCTAAGCGGTTTACAGAGTAAGCATATTGCCCCCAATAATCTGGGTCCTCATTTTACCGACCTCAGATTGATGGAAGACTCAGTCCTGTTCATACATAGTTATCTTAATAGTTTTCAAATGTTTTTGACTCTTGCTAGAGAGCCATCTGAAATCATGAATTCAATAACCTGCAGCCCCAAATGTGGTAGCAGTAGGATCAGCAAATAGAATAAATGAATGTTCTGGTGAATTACCTTTGTAACAAGGTAATAGCAACTCTCTCCACTTTACATACCTTTCAGGTATAGCATAAGTTATTTTGGAAAGAATAAAAAAAAACCTGAATGCAAATCCAAATGTGGTTTTGAACAGAGATATTTTTTTTCTGGACCAAAGGTCAGTTGGACTTTACAATATTTATTTATAGATTCAATCCAACCAGAATTGCGGCTCTAAGCCACTAATATCTGATCAAAACACCAAACGGTATCAAACGAAGTACCCTAAAAGCACATTGCCTCTGAGGCTACTCATCTATCTGCCTAATCCTCCTTTAAAGACTTAATATCCTTGTCCAACACCCAAGTGGAAACAGGTGTTCAGTGCTTCACAAAATGCTGGCAAGGCTTGGGCCATCCAGATCACAGGTGTATGCTGTTCCACAGGGAAGGCACCATGACAGAGATGTGTCTCTTGGTCCCATCAAATGATGGTGCTTAATAGAAGGGACCTGGAGCATGCCCACTGTGTTGGATCATGTGAGAAAGTCTCCCAGATCTGGGAGGCCTTAAAACCTATAACACTCAGATTTAGTGTGAGCTTCTTCCTCTCTACAGACCCCCTCAGCTTCTGGACATCAACAATGACCAATATTTAACTTCAATAATGACCAATATTTAACTTCAATAAAGATGAGACAGTGCACTGTTTTGGGTGTTGCATCTTTAATCAGAATCTTTTTAGCTATTCACAAACTTTTATCACCACTGTACATACTTGTAGCTTTCTTCACAACACTGCAAAAGTGCCTTCCACTGCCTTTTTCCAGAATGCCTTTTCAACTTCTCAGTGTAATTTACAGACTAGGTTTTCCCTGGCAGTCTCTCATCCAAATACTACCCAAGTCTGACTCTCCTTAGCTTTTCACCATCAACCAAAATAACAATATCTTTCAGATTGGATTGGTGGACATGGGATAAAAACTGGTAAGTTTTCTAATCTATCCCTTGACCAATTTCCATACCTTGCATGGATTTCTATGGGTTCACGCAGGTGAAATTTTTGCTTTGTTATTAGGCAGTATGGTACATGGAAGACTAAAATAATGATCTTTATGAAGACCTTAATACCATTTGTCAACTATATATTGAAACCTTTTTAAACAATTTTTGTTTGCATACAAACAGCATTCATTCCCCAATTTAGATTACCACCTTAATCTAAATCCTGTGGGTATCGCTAGTCCAGCACCATGGTTTTTCTGTTTTAGAGTATTTTTTTGTTCAGGTTGCTCATGCTCTTAAGTCACAAACTGTTACGGAGATTTCTAGAAGCTGCATTCTCCAGTGACAACTGCATCAGTGTACTTCAAATTGTTTTTTCGTCTAAAATAGCAATTTGCCAAAATTAAATAGGTATGCAAAATACCCTCAAGCACAAATCTTTTATTATTTAATATTTTATGTGTTTCTTCTCTCTTACATCCACCAACACAGTGTTGATGCGTTGCTCTCAAAAAAATTCTGCCTTCAATTAAGTTGCACGTGGCAATTAAAAGGTGCAAGCTCAGTACGTGTACAGGGCAATTGAAGTAAGTTAGCCAATGAGATAAGAGTGGTTCTATTTTACCAAAACCAAGGAGATAAAAATTCAAGAGCAATTGTGGCTTATTTGAAGTTGTCTTTTCAGATAATGTAAACATCTTCAAAAGAGTAAGCTTATCCCCTGGGCATTTTTATTTACAGTCCTGAGATCAGCAATGAAGGAAGCTATCCAACAACCATGAAAAACAATTCATTACAAGAAAATAAATTAAATCTTGCAAAAGGTACCCTGCTTCAACCATCTACCTTCTCACAAGTTGGCCCTTCAATTCTTGGCTGGAGAGTTCCTAAAGCTTTCAGAAGTACATGCACCAGCTGTCCTCAGAGAGGTGGTACACCTCTTATTTTACGAATTATGTTTGCCAGTCGCTTGGCTAGGCCTCCCTTCTTAGGTTCTTCTACATGGAATGTTCTGGTCAGAAGATTATAAAAGGAGCCATAACACACAGCTACCACAGTGCAAGTCAGGCAGATCACATTATATGGCATGCTAAAATCTGGTGTTGGTAGATTCACCAGGAGGGGT
The DNA here is from genome assembly GCA_023970755.1 of Azemiops feae. Taxonomy (NCBI): domain Eukaryota; kingdom Metazoa; phylum Chordata; class Lepidosauria; order Squamata; family Viperidae; genus Azemiops; species Azemiops feae. The sequence continues at coordinate 760,550 of JALGBA010003986.1, read as the reverse complement.
TCAGTGTAGAGACGTACAAAGTAGCTGGAGCCATCAAAGGAAGGAAATCTGAGAAATAAAAATAAGCAGAAGCTTAAAATCAGAGGTGAAGATAAAGGTATTTTTGAGTCAAGCCCAACTTCTGGTGACCAATGTAATTTTCTTGGCAGATTATTGAACTGATAAACCACTGCCTTCCTCCAAGATGAATTTCAACTTTGCTATCCTGGAATCCAGTAGTCCTGGAATTCACAGGTGGTCCAGCCAGGTCCTAAACAGGTATGATCCCATAGCTTCTGAGATCTGCTATGGTGAGGTAGACAGTGCCCCTGGCTGAGGAAGATTAAGGATATATAACTTTTTTTCTGGCAAAAAAACCTTGATTTTTTTTTAGTTGTGTCCAGTGCTTTAGCTTGCATAAACTACCATAAGCTTCATTCAGGATGAGGCTTCGTTAAGGAATTGGACATTTACTTCATATGATATTAGCATTCAAATGGGATTACACATAAGAATACAACATATTTTGGGCACAACATTCCCATTTATATCAAGACAATGACTCCTACAAGTATGATCTTGCTTCATCAGCAAAGAAATACTCAAGTGACAGAGCACATGCACTGTTGAATGCAAAAGCCTTCCAAATTCAAGTGCTGGTGTTCCCAGTTAGAATACTAAGCAATTAAGAGAACAAAATCAGTGTTTAAGAAACTGCAAACTTGCTGTCAGCCTTACCCAATCTGAAATCCTCCATAAAGATACTCCTTGACTTTCAATAACAAGTGGAATTGGAATTTCCATTGCTAAGCAATGCAGTTGTAAAGCATAATCACACTGCTTAGCAATGGCAATCTTGTTGTTCTAGTTGCCATCACTGTTAAGTCATAGAATCATAAGGCTGAAAGGGACCTTGGAAGTCTTCTAATCCAACCCTCTGCCCAGCACAGGAATCTTTATTCCACCCCGGATAAATGGTTGTTCAAACTTTTCTTGAAAATCTTCAGCAATAGATTACCCACAATCTCAGGAGGCAGGCTGTTCCACTGATTAATTGTTCCCGCTGTCAGGAAATTTCTCCTTAGTTCCAGGTTGGACGTTCCTCTGATGAGGTTCCATCCATTGCTTCCTGTCCTGCCTTCAGGTGCTATGGAGAACAAATGGACCACCTCTTCTCTATGACGCCCTTCAAATATTGGAAAATGGCTCTAAGCCTTCTGTTTGTTAGGTTAGACCAGGGGTCTTCAAACTTGGCCCTTTTATGACTTATGAACTTCAACTCCCAGAATTCCTCAGCCAGCGTGCGTGGCTGAGGAATTCTGGCAGTTGAAGTCCACAAGTCATAAAAGGGCCAAGTTTGAAGACCCCTGGGTTAGACAGACCTAGTTCTCTCAGCCATTCCTTGTGATCTTTGTGGGTGTTCTCTTATCATCTTCGTTGCTCTTCTCTGCACTCTTTCCAGGGCCTCAGCATCTTTTTTGCGTAGTGATGACCAAAACTGGGCGTAATATTCCAAGTGTGGCCTTACTACTGCAGCATAGAGTGGTACTATTCAATTCTCATGATCTTGATGCTATCCCTCTGGTGATGTCTTAGATCAGCAGGCAGGTAAAGTGACTGCTGCAGTGTGGGGGAAGAGATGTACCCTGTGGGTTGGGAAGAGTGTGCAGGGGTGCACGAGAGGTGCCATGCGAGTCAAAAAGGGTATGATGGTGTGGTGCAAGCTCAGAAAGGTCTGGCGAGGGCAATGTGGGTCAGGAAGGATGCGGCGTGAGTTGGGGAGGGTGCAGGAGAGGTGCTGCGGGGGTTGGGGAGGGTACACGGGTCCTGCACAGCTGGACACAGGGTAGGGTGTGGGTTGGAGATGGTGCATCAGGTGCACGAATGCCATTGTAGTGTGAACACAGAGGAGTTGGATGGATGTGTGGATGGGTGTGACCTATCCCTGCAACCTGTGGTCTTCTCTGCCAGCTTCACCACTGACTTTCTGAGGAAGCCATCAGGGAAGGTTGCAAATGGCGATCAAATCATTGTGGCATGCTTGGCAACTGGTTTTAAGTACAAACCCTGTTGCCAAGTACCCAGATCATAATCAAGAGACTTGATTACTAGTTGTGAATACTGGTTGTGCCAAGGTGGATTGTAGAGAATAAGAAAGAAAGGTGACCTTGACAGAAATATGCAGGAATTTAAGCAAAACGGGCTGAAATATTTTTAAGTTCAGAGCAATAAGGTAGCATTTGGGCACAGCTCAAGGCAGATGCACCTCTCATTCAACAGAGCATAAGAGTGGAGGTAATAGCACAACCAGACTGTCAAGGTTTTGTTATAGCCAATCTCAATAAAAATAGCCTTCCTGGGGAGCTGACTACCTGGTCTGGTCTACATAAGGGAGCTGGTAGAATACGCAAGAAACATCTTGGGGAGAATGGAACAGATAATGACTAAATGGCTAAACAATGCAAGCTGATATAAGCAGCTTCCAATGTTCAATAGCAGTACATAAAGTAGGAGTGTCAACTGTACAGATTGCCCACTTTCCACCCTCCTTCATTTGCCAAGGTTTAGGGACTCACAGTGAAGCAAAAAGTGGTTTTGTATCTTCATCTTCCTCTTTTATGGCAATGGTGCTTGGCACTAGGGCACTTAAGACGGATGGGCTAAAAACCAGAGAAAGAAAGAAAGAAAATTAAGGTTATAAGCCTTAATCAAGAAGACAAGCAATCAAGGATTCAAAGGGATGGAGCACAGACAACTCTTTGGCTGAGGACTGTCCCTGCTTACCTCACATAAAAGCCATGGTTGGGATCAGGTGTGTATTCAGTCCACTTGAGCAAGGCTCTCTCAAACTGGATGTTGATCTTTGTGACTGAGTTTGCTGGCAACTGAATCAACATTTCCAGGAGATGGGGACGCTTTCGGTCCTGTGCTGGCTGATAATGGATATAACCTAATACCAAAGAAATACAATCAGCATTTCAGAGAAATAAACAAAATCCTTCCTTGAGGTTCATATATTGAACCTTGCTTAGGCCGAGATGATCTGCATAGCACCCCTGCAGAGCAGATCACACTGCTCCACTTTAACCCTTTGGAATGCTATCAGTATCTTCGGGATTCTGATTTAACATCTTAATTCATCTGTGAAAAAACAAATCCAGTATAGGACTATACTGACTGGCTAAAAAGCCAAACAGAATAGAGCTTAATATCTACATCAAACTGCTTGGGGGAGGTCATTCAGCAATTTGGAGTGAGGCATCACCAAAATGTTAATGACACTCAAGTTACATATTGCCACTTTATGCTGCATTGCAGATGCTATAAAAAATTCTGAATCAATGCCTGAAAGCTGTGATCTGGGTCAAATGAAAGTAGCTTGGATTAAGTCTAATAAGATGGATCTGCTTGTCATCAAATGACATCAATGCAATCTAGGAACATTGATCCTGTGAATAAGGATGAGTGGAGGAGGCGGCTTATGAATTGGAGACTTGTTTAAACAGTGAAAGTTGCAATCACAGAAGCCCTTCAGCTTATGCATCACTTTCAACCTTACCAGAACAGTTACCTTTATCTAGTACAAGTTATATCTGGAACAAAATGTGCTGGCCAGACTCTTAATAAGATAATCCTGTCAGAACAACAATATTTAAGTATAAGGGCAGTTAAATGATTGGACATTTATATGGTTTAGTTATATATTGAGGTTTTTAATAATTGTACATTGTATTTTTTTTCTTTTTCTATATGTAACTTTGTTGTACATCATCCCATCTCTTGATTGAGGTAGGCTATAAATATTGTAAATAATTTTGCCTCTAATCTTACTATGAGGCATCCTGTTCAGCAGTTTTGATACAATTGGAATAAATATACACATCCTACTTCTTTGTTCTGGGCTTATAAATCAGAAATTTATGGCTAAATGCAAATAAATGTTATGGAATAGTTACACGCACAGATTGCTAAACTAGGGCTTAGAAAGTAAAACCCAAATATTGGCCCTGCATATTGGTCTCTCTCTGCTCAATTGACAGCTTTTGTTTATGTGAATCAGAATAATTGTGCCAAAGATTCTCTTTGAAACAATATAGAACTGTGATTTAAACAAGTGGGGATTTGAAGTCCAGAACTCAAGATCCGCTGTATAAGATTTCCAACATTCTGAAAATTATAACGATCAGCCCTAAAGGTGGATGGTAATCTTGGACAATCCTCTAGATCTAAGTATCAATGGGTACAGATTGGATGTGGAGCAAAGGAAAAACTGAGCAACAATTCTGCATTTCCACTGTTCCGCTCCAAAGGATTTCTTTTTCTAAAAAGAAAAGGATTAGAAGAAGCATGTATTAAGGAGAATTTCTATCTTACTTGGTTTATTTTCCTTTCCTTTAGTAATAATGGTCAAGGTATGAATGTAGAGCCGTAGGTACCAGGGCACAGTCTCTAGCAGAAGCACAGGGAAAGCGCGATACGGATGTGTGTTATACACAAGAGTGCTGATTTCTCCTGTTTGGAGACCATAACCACTCACATAGCGCTGAGCATGGAGCACCGGTACTGTCAGGCCCACTGAAGGAAACAAATTAGACGAGTTAGAAACTCCGCTTTAGCATCTGTATCAAATGAAATACATCTAAAGCAAAACCTCAAAAGAAAATCTCCCATTTCCTTACTTACAAAGGATTTCCCCATTGTTTGCCTATTGGAAGCAAGGACTATTGTTTCCTACTTTTTATAATATGTGACCAAATCACTGCTTGATGATTTGGACACTTTTGTATGAGAGGATAATAAACACTTCTCTGAATTTCTAGAGTTTTCATACCGTCTCTTTTTTTAAAAAAAAATTCCTGGATGGTTGGGAATACCACTGGATCTTGTACTGGTGTCCCACTTCAAAGTAAACAATATTTTGAAATATCCATGGATAAAGTATTAGGCCATGGGAGTGTGTGAGGAGTAATTAAGTATTACTCCTAGTTAATAGACTCAACTGGCATAGTGCAATGGCATCCTTTATTACCACTAAATAGCATGCGGAAGCCAGGAAATCACTAATCACTCACAATTATCCTGAGGCCGTTTCCATTTCAATAGCACATTGAGGTTGCGAGATGTGTTGAAGAGTGTTGGATTCAGAAGGTCATAAACTGCATAAGTTCTTCTGTCTCCCTGGACTGATGCTTCATAGACAGATAGAGGAGCTGGGGAAACATCCAGGAACTCTTGCTCCTGAGAATAGAAGCAAACTCATTTGCCTTGTGCCAACATATCACATCCTCATTATACCACAGCTAGCTAAAACATGTTCAATACCTCCTTCCTTGTGTGTGTTCCGGAGCAACTTATGTTTATAAAGGTAACTAGACACAATTTGTTGAGGCAGTCTCTCTCTATTCAGAATCACAACTGCCCAAGTTCCCCAATTCATTGGAAATTTTACCAATGAAACACCCTTTTAAGCAGCACATGGAAATATGACAGCTGAAAAGCATACACAGCAAGTCACTGATACTCTTTCTATGCGCTGAATGTGTGCACATATAGGCAATTTCTTGAACATTTCTCCATCCTCAAATATCCATGAGAATAATAATTCTTCAATAGAGCATGTAATAACCATTTCAAAAGTCAATTAAAACATCTGAATATGTAATGGAACTTGTAATTATAAATCTTTACATGTAAAAATACAGAAGCATGATCAACTAATTAAAAACAAAAACTACCAATTTAGATCCACTAAAGCAGCAAAACCAAGTAAGATACCTACACCAAGTAGGATACCTCCTACACACTACCAAAACTACAAAAAGAAATCTACAAAAACTAAAAATGGCATTACTATAAAAAAATTATGCTTTCACTAACAATCAGATTTTATTATTGAAGATATCAAGCGTTTCAACTGCAAAAAGCTAAATTCCTGGAGCACACCTGATAACCAATCGCTCCATTTACATGGGGAGCTTCCATCAGGATTTTTTCACCCAACTAAATCTTAGTCTAAAGCCCATTTCAGGAGATGGTTACACTATGGAAATATAGATAAATCTTGTGCTGGAGAGGGCAACCTTTTGTGTCCCCGCCCCAGCTGTTATTATTTTATTGCAGATACTGCAGATCACATTATTGAATTTGGTTGGGTATATTTTAGAATTACATTAAGCACTCCTTCCCCTCCCCCCTGGCTTAAAACACTTTGTTTACCTAAAAAAGCCACTCAAAAATCTACAAAGCCTTAAAAAAAAAAGTCTTGTTCCCTCCAGTGGCATCATCCTGATCTCTCCCAATTCCTGTTTTTTTGTTTAGTTTTATTGAGATTTTAAAAAAACAACAGTGCCTGGTTTATTAACATTGCATCTATATTCAAACATGGTTGACAAAAAAAACCCTACCTGGGTTTTGCTGGAAATATCAACATAAACCTTGCTTTGAGACGCCAGAGGACAGGCTTCAGTCAGGGTACGAGAGAACATTTTTAAAAGCGACCAGTCTGAAGAGAGAACAACACAAGATCAGCTAAGAGATGAATCCGGACCAGCAGTAACAATACAGAGAGAGTAGCCTGAGTTACCTTTCTTTCCCTGGGCACTGGCAAAACTATCAAAGACAACAGTGAGGATCTGCCTGAGTTCCCAAGATAAGCTTAGACAAGATTTGTCCTGAAAGAAAAAGGCAAAGGAAGAAAAAACACCCACATTTAAAAAAGTTAACATGTTAAAAACTATAGTAATTTCAATATTCTCCCCAAAAGTTCTAGAGTAATCTGCCCTGAGAATTATAAATACGTCAGCAAAACAAATTTTACACCTGGGAAATCCCAAGAAATATAGAGACTCCACTTCCTCAGGGTCTTGCGGAAGAACAGGGTAGAACGACGACTCATGACCCTCTTCTACCGGTCTACTGTCGAAAGCGTTCTCACATATTGTATTGTGGTTTGGTATGCTGGCCTGACAGCCACGGACAGGAAGGTATTACAGAGGGTGGTGAGCACGGCACAAAACATCGTGGGCTGTTCCCTGACACCACTGGATGACATCGCCAGGGCCCGTTGCCTTGGTAGAGTGAGGAAAATTCTCAGGGATGACTCCCACCCTGGTCGGTACCTCTTTACTCTCCTACCATCGGGTAGGAGATACAGAAACATAGCCAGCCGTACCAACAGGCTGAAGAACAGCTTTTATCCATGGGCTGTCAGGCTCTTGAATGGGACATAATAATTTTATGCATGACAGACCTGAGAGGCCGGCGTGCTGTGCAATTAGGTCACAGGGTGTAATAAGTTGGGGGTCTGTAGTCACTGTGAGTTGTGGGGGGAAGCACGGAGGGAGGCTCAGCCAATCTCACTGTATACATGTTATACTTTGATAATAAAGGTTTATTCAATTCAATATCCCAACATAAATAGATATACAGAGACAACTTCCTTCTTTTGGTTCTTAAGAGCCCCTATATAACTGCTTTGAAATTTTTGCTAAACTTCCTCATTGTCAGTTTTAATTGTTCAGAACCAGTCTTTTATTCAACCTGGGCACATATCATTTGGTGATATTTTTGCCTGTTAGAAAACAGTCACCATCGTGGCAGCCAAAGCTTTATTCCTGATATCTATGCGCTCCAACATCTAATAAAATTCTTATAAACATACCACCAAAACAAATAGAAAAATCAGAAAACCCAACTTAATAGCTAAGACAAAGCTTTGGATCACTGAGTCAGTCAATGAATGGCATTGATAATGTTATCTAGTCAGGCAATGAAATGTTTGCAAGCAAACAACAAAGCTCAGAGAACTCCAAGGACTCCTCAGTCAATGAAGTTGATGATGGAAGATTCAGGTCAGATAAAAGCAAATAATTCTGAATCTAGTTCATAGTAAATCCCATAATATAACTGCAGGATGCAAATATAGCAATGACCATCAACTTGGAAATTTAAAAGTGAATTGCCATATAATTTTGTGGATGTTAGGATTATCAGTCATTTCTGTTTATGAAGGTTATATTTTACCTCTGGTGTTAAAAGAGGCAACTGCCACTAAATACCAATTGCTGTGGATCATAGGCTAAGTGTTGTTATTGTGATTTTCAAAGATATTAGGTTGATCATGGTGGTAATAGAATGCTGAACTAATTAAATATTTGGACTGATTTACCCATTTTTTTTTACATTTAATTTTTAAGAGGAGCATCTTCCACTTAATTGAGGAACCAAGATTATAGATACAGCATTATCAGTCTTGGGCATTCTGCCCTCAGCTCTTCCAGCTGATAAGATGAACCAAACCTCCAAAAACCCACCCTGCAAATGGGACGGATGTGCACAGCCTGGGAGTGGTAACTGCTGTGGAACAGTCGCTCAGCCTTCAGCAGAACAGCCAGGCCAGCCTGGAAAATAAAAAGAAGCCTTTTTCCGCGGAATCCAAAAGAAGCTTAGGAACTATGCAACTACTGTATGTACATATGATACTCCAATTTAATTGCAAGTTACACATACCCACCAAAGAAGAGGCAAAACCCCTAAAGCAATCTTGCAGATATCCAACTAATATTTACAAGAGTGAAAGAATTCCAGGGGTCAAAGGACATGCTGCTGCTTCAAGGCTCAACTACTGCAGCTAACACACGTCTCACCTTTGAGCTGCAAGGCAACAGCTTCTTCCAGGGTGTGAGATTTTCAGTGCATACAACTTCACGGGGCAAGACAGCATATCGTAGGAAACGATGATCTGTTACTGAATGAGGGAGCCAAAGATTAGAACCTTCCCCAACCTGGATTTTGCTAGGGATTATGGGAATTAAAAGTCCAGCACATTCAGAAGCCCCAAGCAGGGAACACCTGGGGGAGAAGGTTTACAGACATATGCATATCCCCTGTAAATGTACATGATTCCAAGGGTATACTGAAGAAATCTGGGCCTTGATTATTATTGAAACCTAGTCAACATTTAGCCTCTTCCTTTTTTATTATTTCTGTAAATAACATTATCCTACATATAGTAGCATATGGGTTACGATGTTGCTACTGGATTTCTTGTACTTCTTGTATGCCTCAGAACAGTCCTGGGGGATTGAGATGCAGAGAGAAAAAAAGAGAAACTACTGTTGAACAAGCAATATTGTTTATAAAATGTTCGAAGAAAAATGGAAATGCCTCAACTACAGTAACTCAACTGAGAACTCTTTCCTAGCAGGCTGAATAGTACTTTCACTGAGGTCTGCAAAAGCCGTTTAAACCCTTTTTGTTCCTTGTGGTTTTCTAATAATTATTACCTCCATTTTTTTTTTTTGCTGCAGGCCATTTTAAATTAAAGAATGTCAGTGTTCTATATTGTAAATTGCCACAATCACAGTACCGTTAATGATTTTTTTCCCAATTATCCAAGTATCCAGATTTTTTAAATAGCACTTTTCATTAAACTATTTTTGTTATTCATAAATTTTAATTGACTTTAGTGAACACTTATAGAATTCATTTTATAAGACCCTTTACATCTATAATATGATGAATACAGAATTCATTTTATAAGACTCTTTACATTTATAAGTAATAAATATGATGAATAAATAAATATAAACTCACCATTCACCAGCCCCAGCGGTTTGAAAGATGCAGTTGGGATGATTGTGTTGGTGGAATCAATGAAGTTCAAAGAGGCACAGAATATTCCTGAGAGGATGTTACTAAGATCATTCCAAGCTTTGTCAACACTATAAAAGGAAAACATATAGTAAGCATTGTAATATGTTTGTGAAGGAGTTATCTGAAATTTAAAAGATGTATTTGCTAAAACATTTAAAGCAATTTCATCTTTAAATTTTTAAGCTGTGTTTGTAAATTTACATATCATTTTAATGCTATTTTGGTGGCAGAGAATCTCAGTATCTAAAATTTGAAAAATATACATCAGAAGCTTGGACATTGTTACCTAGAAACAAAGCAAGCATTAACAGTCACAATAGTAATATACTATTGAAAACAAGCCATGTTCACAATCTCTGACTGGATTCACCCTAAGCCAGAGGGCAAAGGTTTTTTTAAAATGTTTTGGCTAGTGAGCATACCTGAAACTTTCAGAATGTATTGCAAGTACTCAATCTGTTGGTGCATAGAGATGTCAACATACATGCTAAGGCTAGTCATTCAAGATCAGCTCCTAAGTACATAGCCACACTGACCTCCATGGGCTGTTACAAATGATATCTTTCTCCAAACACCAAGTTTTATCCTAGATTTGATTTTTGTTCTGAGGGGAATAGTCTGTGGATGGAAGAGCCATAGATGACTTCTTTTTTAGGGATAATCACTATTTGGTTAAAATTTATTCACTGAGGGGTACAGGGCTGATTATGAAACCCACCCATGGCAGCTTCTGGATCCCACAGAATTTGCTTACAGGTCATGTAGCATCAAAACTTCTGATTGAGGCTTTGATGGTGGACTGGAATGTCACACCATCTCAACTCATAGGCTGTTTCACTCCTGTGTGACCTATACTTATTTATCAAGCTTATAGGTCTGCTTGGTCTACTGAGGAGTTGAAAGCAATGAAGGAGGCAGAGAAATGCCTGGAGTATAAGTAGTGGAAATCCAAAAGCAAGTATGACTAGATTTCAGCTTAGAACATATTGCATTATGTTTGCCTTATTTTGGGGGTGATAAATGAGTTTCTTTTTTCCTCCTCCCTCACTGCATCTGCAGAAAAGAGAGCTGTTCCTGGGACTGCAGTCACCTGAGGCCTTCTACAGGGTTGTCATACCCTCAGCAGCCAACTACAATAACCGATTATTTTTTCTCACCCATTTGCACAAGTAGATTGGAGACAGCATTAGTGAAAAAGATAGAAAAGATATCAGCATGTGATACCACTGCTAAACTATCAACCATCATTTATAAACCTGAACACCTCCCCGTGATGGATTCATACAACACTATAAGCCAAAAGAACCCCAAACTCAGATTATGGTTTAATGTATCTGCAATTTATGCCCACATATGATGCACATGAATAATGGATGATCAGATCAAGCCTTTCCAAGCTTTCTGGAATGTATTGCATTATATTTCCCACCATCCTCTATACATATGGTATACATAAGTAACCAAATGTAAGTAACCAAGCAAAAAAGGAAGGCTGAGTTCACTTTTATATATTTGTTCTTAATTGTCACAGCCCATGTAGGGTAAGTGGCTAAGGCTTTAGATCAGGATCCATGAAACCCAAGTTCAGTAACTCACTAGATTGACTGAAGCTTTCTTTCAGCCCAGCCTACTTCACAGGCTTTCTATTGAGAAAAAAAAATCAGTTGGAGAAGTCTTACCCAGGATATAGGTAAATCAAATAAATACATAAACTAATGGAGACTATGAACCTACTTACTCTGAGACAGTGTCCTGGAACCAGACCCAAAGTTCTGCACCTGCAGGAGCTTGCAAGTAGGGCTGTCCCCAGCTCCGCGTTCGCCAGAATCCCTGAGTGAGGGAGAGGTGTAACTCGCGCACTGAATACTTGGAAATAAGCTGGCCCAGAGCCTTAGGGAACAGCCGGTAATGGGAGACTGGGAGAAAATGGAGATGGAACGGGAAAGCAAAGTGAGAAGAGCATCCCTTCTCTCCCACTCCTATCTGCCCCACCTTTTATCTATCCCTCTGCAAGTATCTATGGAGCTTCTCAGTCACCCAAGTCATGGTTGTCCCCCAGGTACTTTTTCAAAAGGCAACTGGACTTTGTTTTACCTTGAAAAAGTTTCACTTTTCATCCAACAACTGCAAAACGTCTTCCAGGAAAAACAAAGGAAGCCCAGTTGGCTTTTGAAAAAGCACCTTTGGGGGATCCTTCTGCAACTTATCCTCCAGTTAAACGGCTGCTATTATTCAGACTATTAAATAGATTTACCCCAAGCCTTCTGGGATCTGGCATCCTCCAGATCTGGCATCCTGTGATCTGTCATCCTCCAAATGCAACCACACACTCCAGAAATCCTATCCCAAACCTAAAGGGTGGAAAGGTGCTCAGTTGGAGAAGAAGGCATTTTTAGGTAGAAGCCACCAGTTACAACAGGAAGTCAGCCCGCTGTGGGGAAACAGGAAGCTCTCCGCTATTTCAAATATTACAATAATTACTGGGATCAATAAAAACCATAGTCCCAAGCGGCAAATCGGGGAGAGTTGAGCCAGGCTGTAGAAAGCCTCTCCCAATATTTTGGAGGGTAGAGAACCGGTGCTTTTCTCAAGCTCCTTTTGGAAACCGACAGGCGAGCTGCTCCCTTTTCCTACAAATAATGACTCCTAAGTGCAGGGAATCCACAGATCGGGTGCCCAGAATGCACATTAAACACAATAAAACGGGCGTGCACAGCCCAGTCCCTGTCAAGACCCGACGGCTGGGCCACCCCGGGTCCCCGCGCCAGGTCTGCTCTTACCGCCGCCGCCACGCTGCAGGTCCGAGTCCCAGCGGGTGCGGAATTGGAACGTGGCGGCCACATCGCCGGAAGGCAGCGGACTGAGCACCAACTCTTCTCGCAAGGAGTCCCGGGGAGGGTCGGCGGCGCTCTCCGCCGACCCCGAGGCCCAAAGCAAGAGGCCCAGCAGCGAGACGGCCACCTCCATTCTCGCCGCGCCAGGAAGACGAAGCCCCGCCTCTCCCAGGCTCTAGTTGGTCGCCGGCAAGCCGGCGAGCCTTGGCAACATCGCCCTCCTTCTCCATGAAGCCAATAAGAACTCTTTTTGCGATAACGTAGAGACAAGAAAATAGAAAGATATGTCTCCTTTTTTCTTACATAGGAATATTCCGAGTCCACAAAGGAAGACAACTCTAAAATGCTCTAAATCCGTGTTTCTTAACTTCCCACTTTTTAAAACTTATGGAGGACACCAAAAGAGCTTTTGTTTTGGGGGTTACACTTATCAATATTTACCATATTATAAAATAAAAATGATTGCACTCATAGAATATTTATTTATCGAATTATTTAAAAATAATAGTATTAAATCCATTGGATATTAACATAAGCAAAATATTTTTCACAGAACCCTGTGTTTTTAACAAAAATAACGAGAGTGACATTCTTTTAATTTTTTGCAAATATCTTCAATATATAGCAAATAATTTTGATTTCGTGAACCACCGCAAGGGCCTTGGGGGAAACTGCTGTAAATCATCAGTTCTCAAGTGTGTCCTGGAGGTTTTCAAGATCCTTTCAGGGGGTCAGAGAAGTGAAATAAAAAATATTTTAAAATGTTTTTGTTTTCATATCTGGTACAGTAAATATCGACAGCTATAACCCACATACAAGTAGTTCTCACTCAATGACCATTCATTTAATGATTGTTTGAACTAATGATGGTACTGAAAAACAGTGACATATGACCAACCCTTGCACTTTCAACCATTGTAGTATCCCCACAGTCATGTGATCACATTTCAGGCACTTGGCAACTGTCGCTTGTTTTACTATCATTGCAGCATCCTGCAGTAACGAGATTGCCATTTGCAACTGTCCCAGCAGCTTTCAGCAAGCAAGGTTAATGGGGAAGCTGGCAAGAGATCATACATCATGGTCCCATTATGTGTCTTTTAAAGTTTGCAGATGAGTTGCTTAATGACATCAATGGAATTGGCAGAGCTGCTGTCACTAAGTGTGGCAGTCACATGATATTTTGCTTAATGATGACTTTGCTGAGGGATGGATTAGGTCCCAATTAGGGTAAACCCCTGTCTGGTCCTCAAACATTTTTAAGAATGCAAAAGGGTCCTGAGAATGTTGGAGAACTGCTGCTCCAAATTTTAGTCATAGCAGGTAGCAGTGCCTAGCCCAGTGATGGCGAACCTTTTAGAGACCGAGTGCCCAAACTGCAACCCCAAACCCACTTATGCATCGTCGAGTGCTGGGTGGGTGTGGCCCATTGGCTGGGTGTGGCCAATTGGATGGGCGTGGCCCATTGGGTGGGCATGGCTGTGGTGGTAACGGCAGACTGGATGGGACTAAAAAGTTAAATCAATCAATTCCAACTTTGCAAGATCCCGTGAGAAGTTGAAATTGACTGATTGAACCTTTTTTTTTTTTGCACACGGCGGCGGAGGCCTAAAGTGAAAAGGTTTTATAAAACCCAGCTGAAGGCCTAGGACTGGGGCAATGGCGCGCGTGCCCACAGAGAGGGCTCTGAGTGCTGCCTCTGGCACTCGTGCCATAGGTTCGCCACCACTGGCCTAGCCAGTCTTGCTTATTGCACAAGGATGATATAAGTCATCTTCATGTTTACCATGAAGCATCTTAGCAGGAAGGAGCCTGGTTAATCTTTGGGATGGGAGATCTCGAGGAAATCCTAGGCTTTTGTGCTGGACTAAGTAGTTAAACCACTTCCATCTTGCTGCTGAGGAAACTACATGGACTTGTCGGTAAAGCCACCACTAGTTGAGATGAAATCCAGGAAGAGTTTGAATATTGTGATGACATTCTGTACAAGCAAAAGCATGAGTGTGTACTCAAAGATATAAAACACAATAGCAAAAAACACATGTTTTATCTCAACTTTTAAAATATAATAATAGATTTTAAACATTTCTGTGGTTAAAATCCTACTAAGCACAGGTGAATATAGCAATTTATAACCACAAACTCCTGTGTAGCATGGGCATATGAAAACGTAGCTCTCTAAACATTGCAGCTTGAGAGAATGGGATCAGGAAAACAATATCCATGCAGCTATTTCGCACTGGCTTTGTTGAAGAAATATGGTAACGAGCTTTTTATGGCTCCCCTTTGTATTGCATAATTATTGTTTGGGGATGGAGGGAGCATACTGAAAGCACTTCTTTATTCAGGCATTTCAATGCTAACAAGAATTAATGGGTAAGAAGTTGGGCTTGGCCCAACTGCTTTCAGAGAAGTAGGAGGCTGGAAAGGTAACACTTGCCTTGACTTGCCAAGCAGTTCAAGTGTAGGCATGCAGAATTGTAAAAATGGGTGGAGGCGAGATGGGCTATATCCAAGGTCAATCTGCAACTCAGGAACAAAAGAGACAAAAATAGAAGAAATGAACTCAGAAGAACCCAAAAAATGCTAAGCTGATTGAAGTGCATTAGGAGCAGTTGATTATTGCAAAAGAACTTGAAAATGTACCAGTAAAACAGAACAATTTCTCAGGCTGAAGAATTTATGTAGCCTAGGAAGGAAACCAAAAGGTCAGAACACATTCTATCCAGCAATCAACACTCAGTTAAGCAGGGATTAACACCAGACAATAATCATATTGAACCCATACAGTGAGTCTAGATTAATGAAATTAATGAATTTCATGGAATGGGAACGGTCACATTATTCGAATATGTGCTATTTGAAGCGATATTTCTACAAAAAAAATATGGTGATTGGTAGTTGCTGGCAGAAAAGGGCAATGAATCTTAAACAAATTGTTATATGTATATTAATGAAATATTGCAGTAAAAGCTGAAAAGAATATATTTAAGCTTATGGTTAACAAGGTCATAAAATTAAATCTATAAAGTTATTTGTAAATCTTCCTTTTCCCCATTTTTCTTTCTAGTTCTACTAAGGATTTCATGGACATTAAACTACAGCTGTATTGTTTGCAGAAGTTAAAGTTATGTTAAAGATAGCCTCCTCTCTGCAAGTATTTCAGATTTTAAGAGAGAAACATTTTCCAGCAGAGGGCAATCACGATCTTTTTAGACTGCAGCCCATTTTTTGCAGAGGTCCCTCTGGCAAAGTAGTTGTGCTCTTTTTAATCTTTTTAGGCTTGAATACAGTAGTGCTTCCACATCTGTTGCCATCTAGTGGTCACTTGGATCTTCGTAGACTTTGCTTGAATCACGGGGATGGCACGTTGTGGTTTAGCTCAGAGGTCCCCAACCCCCGGTCCGTGGACTAGTACCGGGCCGCGGCATGCCAGCAACCAGTCCGCACAAACAAGCAAAGCCCCATCCGTGGGATGCAGGCAGCACACAAAACCACGCACCCTCTGGTCCACAGAAAAACCTCTCTCCATGGAACTGGTCCCTGGTGCCCAAAAGATTGGGGACCTTTGGTTCAGCTCGTCATGTGAACATTGCAGTTTGCCAACATTGGGTTATGGTGGGAGGATGACATGTTTTGTGCTTCAGAGCCACATTTCTTATAATAGTGATTTTGGCTTACAAGGGTTTCAGGAGGAATGATTATTGAGCTTCTTGTTATGTTATTGAAGTTTCTCTTTCATCCCTATTCAGAATAGCATTTTGAGGTTTAGGGAGAAAGCATTTGATGATACTAGGTTAAATATTGATGTACATTGATTACTAGAGTTTCAGATAGGAAATGATTGATTGATACACCACCTGATCCCCAAAGACTTTGAATGTTAACCAAATAAAAATATACAGTATAAAATAATATAGTGATAAAACTCATAGAATTATAGGGCTGAAAGGGACCTTGGACAACACCCTGCTCAGGGCAGGAATTATTGTTCCATCCTAGAGAAACGGTTGTCCAATCTTTTCTTGAAAGCCCTCTGGTGAAGGAGCATCCACAACTTAGGGAGGCAAGCAGTTCCATTGATTAACCGTTCTTAATGTTAGGAAATTCCTCCTTATTTCCAGGTTGAATCTCCCTCTGATAAGCTTACCCCCATTGCTTCTTGCCCTGCCCTCAGGTGCTATGGAGAATAAATCGACATCCTCTTCCCTGTGACAGCCCTTCAGGTATTGAAAGACTTCTTTTCATTAGGCTAAACATACCCAGTTCCCTTAGCCATGCATTATATCATTTAGTTACCATCTTTAGCTTATCACCTTTGTTGCTCTGCTCTGCACTCTTTCTAGGGCCTCAGCATCTTTTTTGGGTCCCAGAGATCAGAACTGGATGCAGTATTCCAAGTGTGGTCTCACCAGTGCAGTATAAAGCAGTATAGTACTATCACTTCCTATGCTCTTGAGGCTATCCCTCTGTTGATGTAGCCTAGAACTGTGTTGGCATTTTTGGCAGCTGCAGCACACTGCTTGATCATACTTAAGTGGTGATCCAGCAGGACACCTAGATCCTTCTCACAGTTACTACTGTTGAGCCTGTACCTCCTATTCTATACCCATGTGTTGGTTTTTCCTGCCTAAGTGCAGGGCCTTACTTTTCATACCATTGAACTGCATCTTGTTAGATGTGATAATACAGTAATTAAAACAAGAAAAAGTGATAATACAAAGATGTTGTCAGTCACCCACATAAAGGACTGGCCAATTTTCTCAACTTCATTTGAACTGTGCATGGGACTTTTAGAAAGCAAAGTTGATAAAACACGATTTATTGCAGAAAGAAAGAAAGAATCAGGTCAACCCTTTAAATTGTGTCCTTACTTCTGAGTAATTATCTGAGAATATTTTAAATGTTTTAATATTTTACATGGCACGTAATAAGGAATCCACCAGATTCTTTTCTGTCACCACCTTCAGAAAGCAAGACATATGTTGTCATTGGCACCTTGTGGTACATTTTATGCAAACAGTTGCTGGCAGAAGTAGACTTTTTTTTCTTCTCATGATCATAGCAGATAAAATAACTCCTTCACCCTGCTGCAGTGAGCCTCTTGGTGGGCCTCTTCTGAATTTTGTGTCTATTAAATGTGCATAAGGACAGTTTAGTGTAATGTGATTGTTTGATTGTGGCCTTGTGTGCTGTATGAGCCCATGCAGTGTAGTTTGAAAACCATGATTTATGGCTTAGCATCTGGTGTAAACACCTTGTGTCAGCTGTACCTTATATAGTATAGCATGGATAAGCAAGCTATGCCTTAGCTTAGGCAACCTTGGCTCTTTTATGACTCGTGGACTTCAACTCCCAGAATTCCTGAGCCAGCCATGCTGGCTCAGGAATTCTGGGAGTTGAAGTCCACGAGTCATAAGAGAGCCAAGGTTGCCTACCTAGTGTGTGAACTCAGCTATATGATTTATTTATTTATATTTCCTGTTTCTAGACCTCCCATCTCCCCTATAGAACTGCTAGCTGCAAAAGAAGATAGGCTTTTAATCTATTAATTATTGTACAGAGGGAAGTGGAAAAAGTCTAGTTTTACAAGGCTCTTCACATGTCTGTTCAAGAGGAAGGAGCTTCTTTCTCCATGCATCCGGCCCCTAACTTAATGTTAAGCCTTAGCTGACTTTTAACCAACTGGCCAGTTACTTAATGGAATTGTCACAAATTGTATCTTGTGTGCTTTAATGCATTTTACTTGTTTAAATTCCCCTCCCACTCCCCTCCCACAATTTTCATTGCTTTTCTGTGAAAAGCTTTAGTCTAGGTGATCAGATATGATTAATGTTAAGCAGTGCTTTTTTTGTAAAATAAAAAGGTGCCGGAACTCACACACGTCATACAACCCGCCTTGCCTATCCTACAAGGTTCCATCCAAAAAAGGTGCCGGAACTCCCTTCTGGGCGTTCTATGAGAAAAAAAGCCCTGATGTTAAGGAGATTTTCCCCTGCAAAGCTATTAAGAATTATTTTCTGAGTGCAGTTCAGCTGTTGACCTTTCAAAACACTTACATTATTTCACTGGCTTTTTCCTTACTGGCAAGGGGGGGGGGAGATTTGTGGCTGCCAGATCTCTTTTTCTGGACTTTCTCCCCACGCACCTGTTCCTCCCAAAGTCTTCCTCCTTTCAATCTCTCCCTCTCTATTCAACCTTTCTCTCGAAAACAATGACTAGAGCTGCACTTGCAAGGGGAAGTGGGGGAGAGAGAGTCTATGAGTCATTTGCACCTGGACGGAAGTTTTAGTGCTAAAAGCTGCAACCAGGGCCACAAAAGGCTGGCTGATGTGTTGACTCAGTACAGATGCCAAGCAACTACAGAGAGCCCCAGGAACTGAGCCAGCCCAAGGTTATTTATACATTGCACTTTGTTTTCCTTTTGAGCTTAGTTTTATATTCTCATATAGTTTTATATTCTCATTTATACTAGGTACCATCGTTCTGGTTTAAACCAACTTGCAGTTCATGGACAACCCTGAATATTCTTTTGAGGTCATTGATTTCCTATGTCAGTTTTCTAAGGTCTGTGAGCCACATAATCTAGCCACCCATCAGTTTGGACTAATGGGTTATGTGAATGTGCACATGCAATCAGTTAATGGTTCAGTGTGTCATGCAGACTCAGAAAAGTGGATTCATTGAGCAGATTATGGTTAAGGTGAGGTTCACTGTGTAAACCCAAGGCTACCAAAACATCCAGATGACCACTAGATGGCAGCAAAGAATTGGAACTGTCTGTATGTCTTTGCTGCCATCTAGCAGTTGTCTGGATTTTTGCAGCCTCTGGTTTCTAGTCCTAATAAACCATAGAAGAGGAGGGAAGGAACTAGGAATAAAGCAAAGATTTTGGGAGATAGGACTTTTCAAGGATGTGAATGGATGTCACACAGAAAAAGAAGACCTGTTCTCTTTCAGTGCAAATAGCATTTAAGGTACCAGAAAGCAAATTGTTATTGGGGAAAAATATTCTTACATTAATTAATTACATTAATGCCCTTACAAATTGCCACTGGTAGTTAGAGGAGTCCCTTCCCTAGTAGCAGTATATACACTTCAAAAATTATTTGGAGTAAATGCTTCAGAACTCAATTAAGCACAGCATCACTCTACTATTCATTATAGCAGCCCGATTCCTCCTTCCCCCCTTCCATGTGGATCTGAAAACAATTGCTTTAAAATTATATATTGTATTAACTTGAACCAATTGATTCTGTAAAACAGTCAAGGTTGGTACCCCCCTCTCCTTGGCTCTACCCTTTAAATTGTTTTGTGATTTATCTTTGGAGGAGTAAATCTGCAGTGCCTGACATAGACTTCAGTCTTAAAACAACTTTAAATTTGCCTACAAAATTTTGCTCTTCAACCTTGATTACCAGTCCATAAACTAACATTATTAGAAGTCACAAAACTGGCTTGAGAACAAATAAGACAGTTTTATATGCTGTTTACAGAGTTGAATAAATTTTGTTACAGAACTGTACTCTGCACTTTTCTCTCTCCCCATCCCCATTTCCGATGCTCTATCCATGGATCAATATGTTTGTTGTTGTTGTTAGTTGCGAAGTCGTGTCCGACCCATCGCGACCCCATGGACAACATTCCGCCAGGCCTTCCTATCCTCTACCATCTTCTGGAGTCCACTTAAGCTCACGCCTACTGCTTCAGTGACTCCATCCAGCCACCTCATTCTCTGTCGTCCCCTTCTTCTATTGCCCTCAATCTTTCCCAGCATCAGGCTCTTCTCCAGTGAGTCCTTCCTTCTCATTAGGTGGCCAAAGTATTTGAGTTTCAACTTCAGGATCTGGCCTTCTAAGGAGCAGTCAGGGTTGATGATCTCTAGGACTGACCGGTTTGAACGCCTTGCAGTCCAAGGGACTCGCAGGAGTCTTCTCCAGCACCATAGTTCAAAGGCCTCAATTCTTCGGTGCTCAGCCTTTCTTATGGTCCAACTTTCACAGCCATACATTGCAACTGGGAAAACCATGGCCTTGACTATATTGTTGGCAGGGTGACGTCTCTGCTTTTTAGTATGCTGTCTAGATTTGCCATAGCTTTCCTTCCCAGGAGCAAGCGTCTTTTAATTTCTTGGCTGCAGTCCCCATCTGCGGTGATCTTATCAATATGTTATTGTGTTTAAAACTCAAGTATTCCTCACTTGATGCCATATACATCAAATCAAGCAAATATGCACAAATCAGTTTGCTTTTGATCTGGCTATAAATGGCCCAACTGTTACTTCTCAATTATCACTTGATTTAGCAGAGATTTGACTTGGAGACATTTTTTCAGTCAGTCATCATGTTTTAATGGATTAATCCAACCAATTGACTAAGAGCTACAGGCAGAACTCTGTCCACAAAGGCAGCAATTTCACACAGTGAGGTTGTCAACAAATAAAAACAGATGAATTAAGTATCAGGAATATTGAAACATTCCATAATCATTCTGTCCTGTGGGACTGCCAAATCCTTATCGACTACAATGGCTATCGTTTATTGTTCAGGGGCATTTACACAAGGGGGATTAAAAGTAGTCGAGATGGCAGCCACAACCACAAGATTTGAAGCCTCACCTCTTTTGCACATATAAAAATGGGACGGGGCTCTGGTCATGCAGCCCCCACCTTGATGTTTTCTTAAACTTCTTCCCCCACAGAGACTCCTAAGGCTGTTCATTCTCTATGCTGGCTGGGGCTAATGGAAATGGGAATTCAACAATATGCCCCAAACCACAAATGTTCTCATTCAGATGAATACTATAGTTCCATCTCTCACAGTGGTTTTGCTACTAAATCTGCTACTAGTTTACTCTTAAATGTTTCAGCATGTAGGATGTTGAAAGTCACTGAACTTGTAACATTTTCAGGCAAGGTTTATTTTTACATCACAGGTAGTCCTTGACTTATGACTGTTCGCTTAAGTGACTGTTCAAAGTTGCAATGGAACCTCCTCCAAAAGGTACTTACCACCCAATTTTGAACTTACAATAGCTGCCCTCCCCCAAGTCAAAATCGCATTTTGTCTCCTTAGCAATTGGCTCACCTTTGTGGCTGTTTGCACATCCTGTGATTACATGACTGCAATTTTTGATGTTTTTGCTGGTTTCTGGCATTTACTTTCAGTTTTCAGCAAATACCATCCATTGGATATAATGGATTTGTTTAATGACCACAGCATTCACTTAACAACCACTGGGTTCATGTAATGCCTGCACAAAAATGTTGTAAAATTTAGTCTTGTCACATGGTGTCCTGCTTAATGACTGCAAGGACTTATGACCATAATTCTGGGCTCAATTATGGTTGAAGACTATCTGTATCTTCAGTCCTACAGCACAGTGGAGGAAACCCCTACAAACTGTCTCCATTGACAGTGGAGTCATAAGTTCTGATTTGTCCTGCTGCCTGAATTCCCTTCAACTGAAGGGGTGAAGTGTGGCCTGATCCACATAACTTGCTAAGAAAGTGGCATGGTTCCTATGACATAGTTAACCATAAATTATTCACTTTAGCCTAATCTAGCATATTGTTATGATCTCCAGCATGTTTTATGAAGAGCATTATCCTTTCCCAAACTACTAACTTGTCTACTAAACATATCCATGATTCTGAGTTGACTCTAATCACTAAAATAAAAAAAAATGATAGTGAAACTATTTAGCATTTAATGTTCAAAGCACTTTATGTACATATACCTTCTCGGATTTTTTCCCCCAAACTTCCCAGTGAGGTGGGGCACCTGTAAAGCCTACATTGGATGAAAGCAATTACATTAAAAAACATAATACAAAAAGAAGAGATACTGTACCAATTTCTTAAAACTATAGAATCTGATACTGCAACCGATATATTTTTCAGTATTATTGTTCCCATAGTAGGAAGTAGGAAGGTTTTGGAAAAGAGATGCAGTGATGCTGCAGCTAACTCTCTGGTTCATACTGGTGGTGAGATTTTACCAGGAACTTTCTGAGACTTATTTCATGCATCCTTCACAGGTGGCTATTACACATCAGTGATAGGGAACCTCTTGGCCTCCAGATTTGCCAAAATGAAACTTCCAGCATCTCTCCTCATTAGCTAAAAAACAGTGATTCAGCAATATTTTAAGGGACACATGCTCCTGCATAAAGGTACCTCTAACCCATGCTGGAATGTGAAAAACATGAAGGGTCATTTTGCCATGCATGGCAGACTTGTGAAAAAGCAAAAACAAAAAAAGGATAAAAATACATATAATGATATAAAGAATTTTAAAGCCTAATATTCAAATAAAACTAGCACTTATGGACAACCAATTAGAAAAGATTTATAGATTTGGTATATGATAACTGCAGCTAAACTATTAAATCCCCCAAGTTGGAAAAATACTGAGATACCCATAATGGAGAAATGGATTTGGAAGATGGCAGAATTGGTGGTAATGACAAAACTGAGTTGTTTGATAAGGGATAAAACAAGTTTTTTATATATATAAAAGACTGGAATAGGGACCTTATGCTGAAAATGGGAAAAATGATTTTTGGATTTGCTGAATAAAAAGTGTTGAATATTTATAAAAATAATATAAAGGTGGGATAAAAATAAATAAAAAATACAGGAAGAGAATTGTATAAGATAATTTTAAAGAGGAGAGACAATAAGTTTGTAATTGCTCTAAAGGAGATTGGAAGAGATTGCTTCTTTATATATATTTTCTTTTTTTCTATCCGTACTATCTTTCACACTTTTATCTTTTCTTTTTTGTTGATCTCTCATTGTATTATTCTTATATTTATCTTTTAATAATATGAAAAGTGCTAATAAAAATTATATATCTATTAAACGAAGGGGACAAGTTCTCCATAATATATCAAAAGGAAAGCAAAATTTAAGTGCCAAAATGTCCTCCAATTTCCACAAAGCTTCCTTCTCCCAGAGAAAGAGTCTTCTGTTTTTCTGCCTCATTCTATCTGCCTCAAGCCAGGGATATTTTCTTTAGACATTTTTAGTGTAAATATTTTAACACTGATGATGTTACTTAGTTTGGTATTGAAACGTCTGGCGGAAAACCACAAAGGTCAGAGAACACCAAGGACCCCACAGTTCAATCTTAAGCTACAAATATTCTATCAGTGTAATTAACTTTATAAAGAGGCAGTCAGTAATTCTTTTTGTCCCCTATTATCTGTATCTGCATCATTCCACAGCCTCTCTGGCTACTACTTCTTAATCCGAAAAAGCTCCATGGAAGGAGTTTTCTTTTGCAGTCTTTGTCTGATTTGACTTTGACCAATATAACTGAAGACTGAGATGCCAGAGAGTGGAAGACATGACTGTGGAATGAAAGGTAGAGCACACACAAGTACCTTTTAGGCACTTTACAACTAAGGTAAATATAAAGACGCAGCACCACAGCCATGAGACATCAACAAAACGTTCTTCTGCCTTGGAAAAAGTTCTGAAAGCCCTTTCTCTCCCATCAAACAAAATAAGAATGATTGGGGGAAATGGAGAAGATGTTTTCATCATAGAAATAATTGGATTACTTTAAAACTTATGGGAGAGCAATTAAAGTTTACTTTGCTACTGAGGTATTCAGCATGGAGGTTCGAAGGAAGTTTTTCTAAGGACTGTCCTGACTGTAGCTTTCCCTTAAGACCCATTGTCCTCCTCCAGAGCTCTTCCTGGGCTTTCTGGTACCTGCTGTTCATTTGCAATATAAGGATGTAAAAATCAGATGAATGAAAAAAAATCTGATTCATTCCAAGAACCTTTCAAATTATTTTAGTCCCACCGTCTTTCAGCCATTCCTTTTCCATCTTTCCTATCCAGGTAGCCTCATTGTTTCTTTCCCAGTAACACACGTCATCCCAGCTGCTTGTTTGAAAGGAATGTAATTTTCTATTATGTTACAATTAAAGACATGCTGCATTCACGTTTGTGTGTGTATATGTGTTAGGATTAGGGAGCCTATCAGTTTGCACAGAGGTCTCACTTTAAATCTTTGTAGCCTTGTAGCAAACTGAGTCCTCGTGTGAGGGAAGCAGAAGCATTACTGTATGCATAAAAAGATGGAGAGTTAAATTCTATTTTAATTCTGTAGCACCCGTGCCTCACCCTATTCTCCCTCTTCTGTTGCCTTATCCATGCATTGACCATCCTGCAGGAGGAAGGATTATCTTGAATCTTCCCCAAGTACAACAATTGGACAGGGAGTTTCTGTGGGTTTTACACAGTGGGAATCAGAGCGATCCAGTCATGTTCATAATCTCATGCTGGCAGGGTCCGTATAGCAGGGTGGATGCAAAACCTTGCTAGCTCTTGCTCTCCGGTTCTTCAGACCCATCTTGCTCCAATTCTTCCTCATCTGACTGCACCACCGGAGTCTCAGCTCCTTCTTCACTGGTGTCCAGGCTATTCAGGTCTGTAGAGGCAGATGATGTGGACGAAATTCGTGATTTGATTTCAACTGTATTGGGCACTTGCAGAGAAATATCTTCCTGGAAGGGGTTAGAATCTGGCAAAGGAGAAGGACAAAAAGGAAAGAAGGAAGAAATTAGATGATTGGCATCTGCTTTACCCTGTCCCATAATATCCTGGTAGCCCTCGGGGATAAGTGAATCCACTATATCCGATTGAGTTTTTATTTTACAGCTACTGTATATTGCAGTTGATAGGCCAAACTTGAAAACTCTGCATTAAAATTTCATGAATGTTGGTGCACATTTCTGTCAACATACATATTTCTTTTGTCATATTAACCTACTGCATACATTATCAGCTAATAATATCCTATTTTTTGTACTACTTTAAAATGGAAGATTATGTAAGTCTGCACTGAAATCTAAATTATACTTTTCCATTTTTGAAAATGCATGCATTCATGAAAATACAAAATTAACTGAAGTTCTTGTTCAAATGCTATCCCATCCTAAAATATTCTACCACTTCATTTTGCAGAAAGTACAGTAGGAAATTCTACGTATTGCTGCAGTTTTTCAAAGATATGCACTGCTTATTGAAATCAGTTAACAGACATATGCACACCAAGCTATTAATAGAAAATGCAAAATGCACTGGATTTTATTATTGCATCACCAGAGTCGTATAAAGTAATACGTACTTCTACTGTTCCGGACTTAAATAAATTGCATGTAAATCACTTCCAAAGATAAAGTACAGACAAGAAAAATGCCATTTTAGGTCAGAGGAGTTTAAATTTCATTTGTGCTGGGAAGCATTTATTCAACGATCAATCCTTCTCCAAACAAACAAACAAACAAACAAACAAACAAAACGTTACAGATTGCCGAGAATTCAATGCCCCCTGATAATTACACACGGTAGAGAATATTATGACTGTTCATTGCACTAGATGCATATGTGCAAATAAGCTATCCAGTTCCACAAACAGAGCTGATCTTTCCTTGCAGTCATCCTGCAGATAATGAGTAGTGGATGAGGATCCCTTTCTTCTAGCTCTGCATAATCCTTCACAGTGCTTTTTTTATAAGAAAAAAGGTGCCGGAACTCACATCTTGTTAATCTTTTATTTTAAAAAAATATATATTCAGTTCTTAGCAGGACCAATGGTTGAGAAGTAATTAGTAATTTTTTCCATTTTTAAATTTGGGGTCACACTTTTACACTAAAAATTAAAAAGATTTTTAATTCATCAACAATTTTTTAAAATAAAGAAATTATTTACCTTTCACACGTAGTCAATCACTGTACATACACCCACACACGTCAGTTGTGTAACGAAACATAACAGTCGCCACCCGCAGTAAGCACTCAGCGTGCGACTACATGACAAATCACAAGCTGAGCAACAACTAGCGCGGATGAAGTACGCATGCATCAGACTCGACACACAAGCAGCCTGCTTGCACCATTTTAATGATTTTGCTGCCGACCTGCTACGCTCAACAGGGCGATTGAAGTCCATGTGGACCAAACATCAAATTTTCAAAAGTTACTTTTAAAACTTGGGAAATCCATTGAAAAAAGGTGCCGGAATGCTGTTCCGGTGCGTTCTATGACAAAAAAAGCACTGATCCTTCACCATGCCAAAAGAATCCATCATAAGCAGCCTTTTCAGGCATTTTGGCATGCCTGACCTAATTTAAAAATGTTATAAACATTTACATCTTTGGATATATTCTGCTCGGTTTAGAATACAAATCACAAAATGTAATCTGAGAGGAACAACAATGAGACGCTTCACTTAATGCTTAACATTAAACATTCTGTGGTCGTCCAAAACATGGTGAACGTGCATTAGAGTTGATGAAAGGTGTGACGATCTCTTGCTTAGCAGATTGAGTGTATGGTTTGAATCACAATGACACATTATTATCTTTTTAATAAAAATGCTCTTGTAAGACTGCAGCATCAATACTTCACCTCCTATTTGTTATATAAAAAAAAGCTCTGTAGATCTTGCCTTAAAATAGGGGTGTCAAACTGGTTGCATCATACGGAGGCCATGCCCACCCCAGCTCCGGCAATGCAAAAAAAGTTATGATACATCGCGACACGTCATGTGACGCGGCGAGTTTGACACCCATGCCTTAAAATGAAAGAAAAGGAAAGCATGAGTCAGCTCCTTGCAGTCAAGAATCATACACTGTAGGAATTCCAGGAAGGCCACTTTATTGTTGCAGGGGTATTTACACAATCTTGAAAGCCTGTCCAAAATCCTCACTGCCTTGTTTGACGGTCAATAAAGTCAAGGTGTGGCTGGGCTGACTCTCTTTCTCATACTTCCCACTTTCCCAGGACTAAGCAATCATTTTCCCTCTCCCACCTCCTTCTCAAGGGCAGACCTAAATTCCTTACAACATGTTTCTGATTCCTTTGCTCCTGGAAGAAAATTTGCAAATATGTGGGAAGTACCTGAGTAAACATTCCAGAGTCCAAATAGTTTCTGCAGTTGCTTGTTCTAGTACACCTGTGATTATTATGCATCATTCATCTCCTTTTTTACATTGTCTACATTCTGCTTCTCTCTACACAAAAATTTACATTTCAGACTTATTTATTCAATAGAAGATATGGAATTTTATTAATCTCTCCTCATATTTCCTGGTGATGTAATCATAATAGGAAACATGGTCCCCAAGTTGCCATAAGTTGCCATACGAACCACCCAGTACGAGTCCCCCTCGATAATAGTTAGGATCTAACTGGCTAATGAAACATTATGAAACATGCTAATGAATATGTGACCCACTGACCTATTGGATTCAGGGACAGATGAAGCCAGTGACCCTGTAACCTTCCACTCAAGCTGGGCTACTGTTTGGGCTAGATCCTATCCATGAATGAATCTTTGAGCTGCTCTTTATGCAATGCACACGCTTTACATTCCTTCTCCATCTTTGGCCACAGGAGCTTTGGTGCCTGGTTTGTAAATCTCACAGCCTGGAGATTTAATCAGTGAGTCTACTTAACTGGAATGTGAAAGGCTATGCTGTGAAATGTCTGAATCACTCTCAGGGTGATTCATTGTGGTATAACTGAGCTCTGTTCCCTCTAGCACACAATCTAAAGTCTCCTGGCATTAGAAGGAAGATGTGTCAGTGTTCAATCCCAGCATTTAAAAAAGCTTTTAATCTACACAAATGCAAAAGTATTCTGGAGATGTTAGCAGTGCTGACTATCCAGGGACTTAACAAACTGACTAGATGCTTTGTTGGATTTTTATAATTTTATTTTTTACACAATTGTAAAGTTTTCATTCACTGTACATGCATTCAATAAAAGCATTTGATAGAAGCACAATGACATCACATGCATCACAACACATTATGCTATGATGCAAATACCATTTGGTGCATAATTGGCATGTTAATATCCTGTGGAGCATGATGTCTCTATCCCCACCTATGATGTGAGGCAATTCCAGATGTTGCTTAACTGCAGCTTCAAATGTACCTCACCACTGGCTGGAGCTGCTGGAAGTTGTAGTTCCAACATCTGGAACATCACAGAAATTGTCCTGAAAGTGATGGTGGCAAAGGGTATTTAACTTTAGAAGTATTTAATATAGGTCAGGAAATATAGTCAGCCTGCTTTATTCCAACTCCCTCGTCATATTGCTATTATTCTATTTCATGGAATGAGATTAATCAAGGCCACAGAGTGATGGAATGAAAGCTGCGATAGAAAATGGTCACTCACTGTAAAATAAGCTTGGCTCAAGATACCAGAATTCTTAAGTCAAAAACTGATATTTGCATCAATGCAGGCACTTCTGTTAGAATCTAGCATTTTGAGATTCATCGAGGGGAACTTGGCTGTGTCCTTGGAACAGTTATTTCTTTTCATAATTTTCAGACATTATTATTTAGGCAAACATAGAAAGAGAGGAGTAAGGAAAGCACTGTTGCTTAGCAACAAGTATGTGGTTGTTAAGCAACAGCTTCCCTGAACTTTCCATTCCCCACTCCTCAGAATAAACATCACTGTTAAGTTTACAAAAAAAAAATGCATGGGAGAAAATGTGATACGTAGAAAGCCAGAGGGAAGAAGACGACAAGGTGCTATAAAAACAGTTCACAATGTGCAGACAGCAGACAATGCAGACACGCAAGACACTACTATCACCAGACGGGTTGTTTTTCTGTTTAAATTTTGAACAGCAGATCCAAATGGCTCCAAACACCCATCCAAACAGAGCAGTTTCTAACTTGAAACAATTCCAGTAAACAATGAGCTTTGAGCTTTAAAACAGCAGGTTTCTTTTCCAGGCTGAGTTTGAAACAGTTCTGCTCTGAAACATTTTGCACACCTCTCTGTGCAGCCTGCTATCACAGGACACATAACAGGCTCGGACCTGCACTGGAGACAGTCTGGCCTCTTGGCACAAAGTGGGCAAATACACATTTGGGGACACCCTGGCTACCTTTGCTATCCCCCTTCTTAAGGCTGGCTACTTTATTTTATCCCAAAAGACCAGCAAAACAGCAATGCGATATACCTGCCACAGGAAACTCCTCGGGTTCATTTCTTGGTGTGTGTGTGTGTGTGTGTGTGTGTGTTGTCCTGGAAAGCCAAGAAGGAGTTTTTCCAAGCTGATACCATATATGGCTAGAAACTCTACTGCTCTCTCGTTAACACTAAATAATTGTGTGTTTATTTAATTTATTTATTTACAAGGCTTATAAATTATTCCAACCGAAGCCAATTCTGAAAGGGTTTCAAGTGCTTACTGAGCATGGCCACTAATATTGGGATGTCATGAGGCCAGTTAGGGCAAAAATGTTTAATCTAATTTAGGGGTTCAATTTATGGAATGAAATAAGTATATTAAATCTAAAGGAGGCCTGCTCCTGTTTTGCCCCTTATTTTGTTCCAAACCCCTAAAGATGGTGGCAATGATTTTGCCACTCTCAGCAGTGTGTGCTGGAGATGCTCTGGGGATCACAATAGGACTAGGGCACTTGTCAGAGGTCCATCATGACTTGGCCACTCCTGGCTTAAATCAAGATTCCTATTGCTAAGGTTAGGAGTGGATAAATACATATCCAAATCTTATCAGTGGGAGTAAGAAAGTCAATTGTTTCCTTAGACTTTAATCTATATAAATGTTGTGATGCTTCAAGTTTTACAAAATGCCAGAATTATCCATGGCCCACAGCATATCCGTGATTCTTATTTCATTGTTTATTTCAATTTTGTTCAATTCAAATTAACACAGAAAGGGCCAGACATGACAACATGGAAGTTATACATTTATAAAAAGGAGTAAAGAATACATTTGGGTAATAGGAAATACTTGAAAGTTTGGAGCAAATAAAGAATGGCCTGGAGATGTATATTTTTTTGTAGGAAAGAAAAAAGAAAAGCTGAGTTTCTGTGTAGTAATAGGAGAACATTAGACAGGGCTGTGAGGTTTCTGGATTAACACAAAGGTATATGATATCTTCTGGGTTTAAATTTTTTAATATGTATTTGTGTTTTTCAGCTACAGTTGGGAACTTATAAAACAAAAAGCTCAAGCCTTGTCCAGTGGCCATTTGGAAATTTGTTTTGGGTTATGACTTCATCTTCCAAATCAATGCTCCCACTAAGAAGCAGTAACAATCTCCCTTGAAAGGAACATGCCTCACATAGAACTTGACTGACTCTGTTTGGTACCACAATTTTTCAGTGTGGTTCCACTGTATACCATCCCACTTAGGAATATTTCTCTTCCCTGATTTCTATCCCACCTGACTTTAATTTTAGCAAATAGAGCAAGAGAATGTGACAGAAAAAGAAAACAGTATTATGTTTAAGTTTCTACAATATTTTTCATAGTTGCAGAAAAGGATACCAATGAAAGTTATGTCCTAGGCTTAGAAGATTGTTTAAGATGGTATTTCTAATGATCAAGATTCTAAGTGTTTCCCTAGCAGTCCATCTCTTTTCTGTTGTCAGCCCTTTGAGGTAGACCAGACTAGGAAATCAAAGTCAAGAATGCTAAAACCATTTTTATTGTAATATTACAGTAACATATTTTTTTTTCAAATGAATGCACCTCCTTCCCTCTCCCTTTATCTTCATTAGAAATAGGGAGGGTCAAGACTGAGATGATTTCTCAAATTACATTTCTGCCTCAGACTGAAATTTCTTTTGTCTATGACCATTGTTTTACTGTTTCTCAAGATTATTCTTATTGCCCAGTGCATCTGCATTCACACTAATTTCTACCTTTAATGCCCATGTTGGACCTGTGTTGATGAACTGCATATGCCTACATTTAACTTGGTTAAATTTCCAACCTTTTCCCTGAATAAAGAGTTTACCATAACACATCCCAGATGGAACACATGGGCCAACAATTGATATGGAAAGTTATCAAAGTTGTACATACCTGGCAATAGGGTAGCTACATTGTTGTTGTCCTCTGTCCCACAGCTAAGAAATACATCAACAGTGTCTTGGTCAGAGAGATCCAACATGTCCATCTGTTCCAGCATGTCCACATTGACCTCCATGGAAGAAATGCTGCCTAGGGGAGCTGGAAAGATGTAGAAATTATCAGAGGTCATACTGCATGAAGAATTCTCATAACACAGGGCAAGACCTACACACAGCTTGATAATTGTTTATACCTACACCTATTATGGAAGAAATGGATCTCCATTTCATAGCTTGCTGCCCAAATTAATCACAAGTAAATTACAAACGTATTGACTGTTCTCACACAAACAATACATAGATTTCCTATATTCTCATTCATTGTTTATAAATAGGATAGGCAGCCTTTCCTGGAGCCTGGGGACTAAACTGAGCTGCACAATGATGTAGAGAAGGCAAGGCTGCATCATGGTTTTTATTTATTTTCTTCTTCTTACTTTTTTGGGATTTGTATGTGATGTTGTTTTGTTATTTAACAGCATTGAGCCTATATGAGGACACATGCTGTTATTTTTATAGGTTTTGGGGGGCTCAAGATGGGAAAAAGCTGTCTTCCTGTAGAAAAGCAGTGGTACAATTGCTGTAAAGTGTCACAAAAAGAGATCTGGAGTAGAACACTGGTCCTTGATGATACCGGTTGCTCTTGTATGGTCTATGAACTTGATACATGAACTTACGTCTCCTGTGTTCTATCTGCAGGTGTGATACTGGGAAGAAGAAATCAACATCATGCTGGAAAACTTCTTCAAAGAATCTCTGCCTTTCCCAAAGTTTAAGTTGCTGTTGTTGCATCTGCTCAGGATCCAGCCCCCGCTGTCCATTTTCAATATCAGCTGAAAATAAAATCAGAATGAAAAGTTGAAATATAGAAATCAGTGTTCTCTCCTGTTCCTTCCAGAACCAAAAATTGTCCTTGACAACGTGCAGGATAGAAACAGATTTCTTTAAAGAGAAATGTTAACAGTTTGAAAAAAGTTTCACTTTTGTGGGGTTTTGCACAGGACAGGAAGCTGGACTAAAATTATCTCCAAGATCCTTTCCCATTTTTACATACTTTCATGCATGATTCATAGTTTTGCTTTACTGTCACTTCCTGCCAAGTAAGAACAAACCCCAGTAAAGCATGTTTAGTAGTGGTGAAAATCGGAAGACTTAACACTTTGTAACTAGTATTAATTATTTTATCTTTTCAAGCTACCTTGAGTTATATGAAGAAAGCAGACCCAACCATTTCTATCTTGCCAAATCAGCTGGACTATTTTCTGTGGAACTATAACATGATGCAAGATGATGCAAACCAAAGCTTATATTCTGACCAGCTAATCCTCTTCTCTTTCCAAAGTCTCAAATAATTTATAATCCTTTCTAGAATGCATTCATACTGCAGCATAGTTTATAGCACAGAATTGCTTTGAGGGAAAAAAGTACTGTGTACACAGCATTTTGCTCTTGGATGCAAGG
Organism: Azemiops feae; assembly: GCA_023970755.1. Lineage (NCBI taxonomy): Eukaryota > Metazoa > Chordata > Lepidosauria > Squamata > Viperidae > Azemiops > Azemiops feae. The sequence continues at coordinate 727,691 of JALGBA010003986.1, read as the reverse complement.
TGGTGTAGAAATGCAATGAACTTCCTATTTGTGATGATGAGAAAAAACATTAAAAGTTTTCCCTATTCATTACAAAGCAGATTAGTTCTGTGAAATACACATGAACCACAAAATGACATGGTAAAGTGTTATTAAATTACCTAGGCTACAGGAATCAGCAAGAAAGGCTACCTTCAAAACATCAAATTGATTGATTCCTTTTGATTAACTTAACCAAATAAAAGATTAAAAAAGTACTTTGAAAGGATGCTGATAAATACTACCTCTGAAGAGGATGTCTTTGAGGGCAAATTTAATCATTATCCAATATGAAAGCATTTTGATATGGTGGGAACAATCTTCCTTATTTCACATTTAATATCGCTTCCCCTTTGAGCTTTGTCTATCTACCTACAGAAAAATAAGTTAGTTTCACTTACATCTAATCTATGTAAATAAATAAATAAGTAAATAAACATTTTGATATTTTCTGTTAATAATTATGATTTTTAGGCATTTATTTATTGTTTTAATGTGCTGTAAGCTGCCCAGAGGCGCTTGTTCTGTGAGATGGACAGCTATATAAATGATAGATAGGATAGATAGGCAGGCAGACAGACAAATAAGAAATGTTATATAAGAAATAGATAGCACAAGAAAAATATAATTCATTTAAATGTATTATTTCAGGATAGGGGAGCCTATATCAAGAGAAAAGGGACATATTGATAAATTAATAAAAATCATTGCGGGCCACAAATATGATTTATGATAACTATGATTTATGGTCTATGACCTATCACTTTGTTGCTTGTATGTACACTGACAGCTTGTGCATCAGAGACAAATTCCTTCTGTGTCCAATCACACTTGGCCAATAAAGAATTCTATGTTATTCTATTTTAAATGTTGAATGGAGTTCACAGAAGTAAAGTGAGAACATAAATAGACAGTCTACCAATATTTTGATGCTAAACAAAGGACAAAAGCTTTGTTAAATCTTTGCCAAGAACATTAGCATGCCTTCTGTTGTCAGTTTAGATTTAGCAAAGCTAGTCTTAATTAGTTTTTAAGGTCATTACATTCTTAGTGTAGGGTTCTGCTTGAAGCTAACAGTTCAGGTTCTGCTTAGATTATGAAGTTGCAAGAAACTATTTGAGCTATGCAAAGATATTGTCTTATAATTTTAGTGGATTCACCTAATACATGGTTTATTTCAAAATGCATCACTCTGACCAGTCACTGGACAATTTTTGGATTTTCTGAATGAGATAACTCACCAAAATAAATTGAAATAATGAAGCCCATTTCAAAGGGAAAGTAAACCAACCTTTTGGGGTATCTTCTTCAAAAAGAAAGATTGCTAAATCTTCAGTATGATTAATATGAATGAAATCTACCCACATTTTCTTTTTTGGATGCTATAATGCCTTCATAATTTTTCTCCAGCATATACAACAATTAGTCCTTGAACATGGATAAAGATAAGCAAGTCTTTGCTTGGTTTTTTTAAAAATCAATTTTTAATCAAATCAAAATTATTTCAGAGATGCAATTCACAAAGAGACAAAAAGGAACCAGATTCAACCAAGTAATCATAGGCCATTATGAAAAGGCTGAACATTGAGAAATCTCTTTTTTTTTCTGGGAAAAACCCACATAATCAAGGAACAAAGTAACAGCTGGAATAAGAATGACCCCTTGACCTTATCTAGGAGATTTTCCATAGCAAATATCAGATGGCTTTAAAAATTAAAGACATTTTAGCTCCTCTATTCAACAACTGATGATGTAGGGACTGGCTAGACTGACATAAGGAAAATGTGATTACTAAGCTGGGCAGTGCCATAACCAAGGAAACCAAACAAATAGTGAAAATTGTAATTGTCTCAAGTAGAACAGCCTTTTCAATTGCTTCAGGGGAAATTTCAGCTCAACAGCAACAACTGTTAAACTTCCTGTTATGGGAGGGAAAAAAGAAAGAAAAGAGATGAGGCAGTGTCTCTATGGTGTGGCCTATGAATTCAGCTCCAGACTGGGGGGGGGGGACCCTAAATCCATTGGTACCAATCAAAATGACATAACAAATATGCAATTTAGAGTTCTGCAGAACTTTTCATCAAACAAGTCACTGAATTCAAGAGAATTAGGAAGCTAAACTCCTATCATTTGGCTAGTCCTAAGAAAGGCATCACCTAATGTTTGATTTGAAACTATTTTTCCTATATATCAACCTGGCAACGGCAGCCTTTTATGTTTCAAGAGGTACTGGTAATTCAAGAACCTATGCAGCTAGCAAATACAATAAAAGAAGGCATGCTTAACCACTAGATACAGATATGGCTCATGTACTATTTTAATACATGTTCATCAGCCAACAATGTTTTTCTACCTGAGCAATTACTCAAAAGCAAATTTACATGCCACCTGCCAACCTTCAAATATGCTGAGATTTCAAATTCCAGAATTTCCAGCTAGCACAAGCTTCAATTAAAAGGGATCCAGTAGCAGATGATGAAAATAATGTCTCTCCTGTCCTGAAGGCTTGCACTCAGAACAGAGTAGTCCAACCAGATGTGTTGAACCATAATTGCCAATCAGCATGTTCAAAAGCTAAGCATTATGAGAATTTTTGTGGTTCAGTTGTTCATTTACCTTCAATTTGTCCAAGCATCAAGATCTTTTCCAAAGACCCCTCCTCCCTTTCATTATAGATACAAAATATCTAAGAGCTTTCAGAGAGTAACCTGTTTTCACTTGATCTAATTCTGAATAATTTGTCCTTTCTCCGTTCAAGGGTATTTTTGATTTTCCTGAGCATCACAACTGAAAGATGACATGATTTTCATTCAGCTTTTCTTACTGTGCTTCCCATGTATTGTTAAAAACTGGGTATTTTTGTTGGCATAGCCTTTAATGAAGCCATAAATTTCATTCCAGAGTTTTTCAGGCAACCCTATTTATCAAATCTAATCTATTTAATTTATTTTTATTTTTACTGCATAATCATATATCCTTTAAATAGGTTTGAGTGGCTGGTTCAAAAGAAAGAAAAACAAATACTTATATAATATTGTACTGTAATTTCTATAGAGACATATAGATTTCTCTATTTTTGCCTTTTCTGTGCCAGTATCCCAGATGAACACATTAGTATTACACAATAAAAATAATTCCTACCTTCTGATTACCAAAAAGAGTAATCTTTTAGGCACTTGGATGAAGGAATTTGCTATAAACATTGAGTATTTATTTATTATCAAATTCACATAGCTGCCCATCTCACTCAAGGCGACTTTGGATAGTGCACAATAAAAAGCGAAGGTATAAAAAGAGTAAATACAAATATAAAAGACCATAACAATAAATATAATGACACCAAGAATACATAGATGAATGACCTCAACAATGGAGCCATCTAGATAAATCTCTAGTTCCACAGGAACTCCAGGCCTGGTTAAATAATCAAGTCTTAAGGACCTTTTGGAATATTAAAATGGATGGGGCCAATCTAATTGTGGGAGGAAGAATATTCCATAGGCTGGGCACCACAGCAGAGAAGACACCTCTCCTAGAATCACCAAATGTAAATCTCTAGCTGAAGGTACCCAAGCATGTTTGCCAGATCTGATGGGGAGGGCTGATTGAGCAGTGAAAAATGGTCCCTCAGATAATCTGGTCCCACGTCCTGAAGAAATTTAAAGGTTAAAACTACTATCTTGAATTTGACCCAGAAACAAACTGGAAACCAGTGCAGCTCACGAAAGTAGGTGTAACATGTGCTGTTCTAGGAGTGCACATAACTGCCTGCACCGCTGCATTCTATACCAGTTGAAGCCTCCAGGTACTTTTCAAGGGCAGCCCCATTGCAGTAGTCCAATCTGTAGGTGACTAGGATGTGAGTGACTGTAAGCAAGGGTTGCCAATCCAGGAACTGCACAACTGGCACACAAGATGGACCTGTGAATTTTTCCTGACAATTCTATTTGTCTGATTGCTATGTCATTTCATACAAAAAGGATGAGTTTTCCCATTTTTCAGAGAGTATTTTATTTGCAGTTTCAGCATTCCACTCTTCTATAATTAGTACAATGCCTTTTTGGTATTGGTCAATAAGGTGTTGCAAGTCATCATAGCTTCTGCTTCCACAGTGTAATATCGATTGGATTACCTTGGACTCATATTGGGATCATTCTGTCATTTAGGTTTGTATTTGAGCACAGTATTAACTTTGACTTTTTGCTGATAAATATGGCTACTCCATTTATTCTACATATATATATATATTTTCCTGCTGTAGAATATTTGATGCTCTGATGGACATTCCGGTCCATTTCAGTTTTGCTGCTTCCCCGTCTTTGGTATTTATATATATTTATATTCTGAGAATATAAAGTTTATCTTGATTCATGGTTCTGACATTCGATGGATGGATGGATGGATGGATGGATGGATGGATGGATGGATGGATGGATGGAAGGAAGGAAGGAAGGAAGGAAGGAAGGAAGGAAGGAAGGAAGGAAGGAAGGAAGGAAGGAAGGAAGGACATCTTATCATCATTAGGTCACCCTTTTATCAATAGGCACATCAACATGTGAATATATTTTCAGATTTAATCCAGCCACATCCCTAACAACTAATGCTATTCCTAACTGATCCTCTCCTACTTTCTCACAGTGTTTTGGATACTTTCTGACCTTCCAAAATGGGGGCTTGTTTTCTGTTATTATGTTGACATTGTTCCACTTTTGAATATACATTTTGTTTCTTGGCATTATTTGGTACTTCTCCAATGGATCAAATTTAGTCTAAGCCCTTAGGAATGACCTGGCTGTCAAATGTGACACTGCTGGGAGTGTAGATTCGCACTGATATAGTTCAGTGGGAGGTGCAAGCCCTTCACAACTACAAAAGAATGATCCATAAAAGGACCAATATATCATGATGTCAGCAAAATAGAGGAAGGTCCAGGGCAGACAATACTGACTACACGGTCAACAACAATTCCTGCAGACCAATGCACATGATAGCTTTTGTGTCATGTTCATGGGTCTGCAGTCTCAAAATACTTAGCTGTGGCTACTAAATATCTCTTCAGCCACAGTGGTTCCTCTTTATTCCAATGAAATCTAGATGTTCTTCTGGAACCTTTTACTAACAGACAATAATAGTCAGCTGCTTAGCTGAATTTTCCTATAGAAAGCAGCCAGCAATTAAAGCAAGAGCAAATTTTTGATGAACAAGAATCAGATTTGATTGCTGAGGCAATTATTTCTAAACACTGGAGGTGTGCTTGTTCAATTTCTCAAAGCTTTTGCATTATAAGCACTGGCATAATCTGAGACTTTATTTCCAAAATGGCATCCTCAGCAAGACAGTAAAAACTCTGCAATGTGTAAATTGTCTTAGTTTTGCATGATCGCCTTGGTGTCTGTTTTTCAAGAGCTGAAAAGCAATTTAAGTACAATGCCTTACTCTCAATACCCTTTTCACTCTGAAGCCCATCATACGGATACTTCAGATGTTGCAGAACCTCAGCTCCCACCAGCCTCAGCCACTATGGCATATAGTGAAGAATGCTGGGAGATGCAGTTCAGAAACATCAGGAAGGCCACAGTTTGTTAATGTTATACCTGGAGACTTACTTCAACAAAACATGAAAGGAAAAGAAAAAAACCCAATGCTTGGAGAGCTCATTCTGTTCCTCATCAATTGCAAAAGCACATAGAATCAAAATAGGCACTGATATTTGATCTCTCTAAAATCAGAGATAAATGCTGAAATCAACACTGCATAAGGGAGCCCATTGCCAATTCTAAACATTCCAAGGTATTCCTAATATATTCACATTAATATAATAAATGTTTCAGAATCTGGGCTTGAGCTTCAAGGTTTATTGCAGAGAAAGAGGATTTTAGAATTTGGCTGACACCATCAGCAGAAAAATATTTTTGGACACTGACACAGCCAATACTTATACATTTTTCTGTCTTCAAGGGTGTGACAAAGAAAGCTACATAAACAACAGTGTGATACTGTGTTTAGAGCTAGGGTGCAAATATAAACTGGCCTGTGAAAAAGTGCTCAGATCAGTCCCCATTACTTAAAACATCTGCAGTCGAGATTTTCAAAGTGGAAGCTCCACGTCTTATTTGCATAATGTTTCCATGGGTTTAGAAATCATTGTCTTGCATTTATACACTTTAACAGCCACCACAAAAAAAGGATTGTAAAACTTTGCAACTGTCATAAATTACAACCATGATGGGCAGGCTCCATTATGGTCATAACTCAAGGATACCTGTACAAATAACACATCTTTAAATTCTATGAAGTATACAGTATAATATTGTTTGAATTCATACGTCTTAATAAGACATGTCAAGAAAATATTTTTTTCATTATTTGTTCGATATTTATCTATTAATTTCTCCATTAATAGCATTAAACACAAAAAACATAAACCTAACTAAGTTGCCCAAGGGCAGGGGTCTTCAAACTTGGCCCTTTTATGACTTGTGGATTTCAACTCCCAGAATTCCTCAGCCAGGGTGCCTGGCTGAGGAATTCTGGGAGTTGAAGTCCATAAGTCATAAAAGGACCAAGTTTGAAGACCCCTGCCCAAGGGACTAGAGCAGCTTCCCTATGAGGACAGGTTGTGACCTTTGAGCCTTTTAGTCTAGAAAGTAGGTGAATGAGAAGGGACATGATTGTGATATATAAAATTATGTATGGTGTAGATAAAGTGGGCAAGGAGAAGCTATTTTCCCTTCCCAAAATGCTAGAACCAGAGGACATACAATAGAATTGATTGGAAAAATTGGGACGGACGAAAGGAAATAATTTTTTACACAATACATAATTAAATGTTAGAATTCACTACCCTAGGATGTAGTGCTGCTTATCAGCTTGGTTGGTTGGAGCAATTCATGGGATCAGTTTACTATTAGCCTTGATGGTAGTGGGACTGCCTCTGAAGGCCATCTGCTGGGAGACTAGTAGGCTTCCTAGTGCAGTTGGCTGGCCACTTGAGAACAGACTGGTAGTCTAAATGGGTCAGAAGTCCAATCCAGCAATGCACTGCTTATGTTCTTATCTTCCTCATCTGATATTCCTCCCAGCTACCTAACACATCCACCTAATTAGAATAGAAATACTGCTTTACATATCCCACCAAAGTTAATGGCTTTAAAAGGGGATTGGTAAATTAATGAATGTTTAACAAGGGCATTAATCTTGAAGACTCATGCCTCCAAATATTAATTACAAGAGAAATATGGTGGGAAAGGGGTGTATTGTCATCTGTTGCTTGTAAGCATCCCAGAATTATACAGTTGGCTATAATAAGAAACAAAACACAAGACAAGGATGAACCTTAGCCTGAATGAGCAAGGCTATTCCTATGCTCTTGTGTTGTTCCTTTAGAACAGGGGTGTCAAACTGCCGGCCCACGGGCCGGTTTCATCATACCAAAGCCATGCCCACCCCATTGCCGGCAATGCAAAAAGAGTTGTGATACATTGCGACATGTCACATGACGTGGCGAGTTTGACACCCGTGCTTTAAAAGATGGAGTCCTCTCTTTAAATAGCCCTCATCAACCTTGGCAACTTCCAAATATGCAGACTTTAAGTCCTAAAATTCACCAGTGATCATGGCTAATGTAAGGTTATATTTTATTTTGGAGTGGGACAACTATAGCTTCCTAGATGTTAATATACTATTTATTGACTGAGGTTGGTAGAAGTTATAGTTCAACAATATCTGAAAGGTTAAAGATTGCCTGTCCCAGCTCTGATTACATACAACTAAATTGATACCTGCAATTTTATGTAAACTTGTTCTTTTGTTTTTATTGTTCTCTGTTTTGTTGATTCATTTCCTGGTTTTGTTGGTGATCTGTAACTTGCTGATCTACCCACAGTGCTCTGATAAACATTATTAGATCTCAGTCATGAATTCAGTTGACATAGAATTGAAAGCTGTTTGAATGGTGTGGTTTTTTAAAAAAAACAGCACTCCTTTCTTTTCAATTAAATATCCAGAGCCAACCCTTATTCCTACTGCTTGAGAATACAAGGTTTCGTTTCAGCTCAGAAATTAATTGCAGTTCTCATTCCATGGTGGTCTAATTCAATACTGGTCACTATGCTGGGTCTCCTCTTCTCCTGGTAGAACAGTTCTACTGTTTGAGCAAATACACTGTGAAACCGAAGAAAGTGATACTAGGCATCAAGACAAAGAGAGATGGAACGGATTGGTACTGTGAGGCAACATGTCATGGCTTGGACAAAATGCTTTATGTTAGAGCTTGAATCAAAAAGATGTGTTGGATTTATTTCCTAGATAAATTAACAAACCTGCTGATACATTCCTGATGAAATTTCATTGGCCAGCTGGGCAGCTGGCTACAAGCACTGCATTTCCATTATATAATTCTTGCTGATAGTCAGCTGCTTTGTTGAGCAGCTGGTGGCAGACTGTACTGCACTAGGACAGCAATTGAGGGTCAGAAATGGTGCCATCTTCTTTATTCCACCTTATATATCTTGGGCAGACAAGAAGGAAACAGGTTTTAGATTCAAGCTTTTTTACAGCCTTCTCTTTTGCTTTCCTTTAGCAAAGAACAGAGCAGATGCCTTTCCTTCTCTTTATGACTGATGGGCTCTCTCACACTGCTGGGTACTAAGATTGCCTCACTAGGATGGCATGTACTCCACAACTGTTATGTATTCATTCACAATGCTTCCTCTTGTGTGCTGCATTCTGTGTTTAAGGAGAGAAAAATACCTGCTGCTGCCTTTTCTTTCCCAGGGCATTCAACCAATTGGGGCCTGCACTCATTCACAACTGGGGGGTGGACCGTGCCACAGTGCCTTCTCTTGAAACGCTGCCCCCCCCCATGCGTCCACTACTTGAGTTCCAAAAGCACCAGCTTCCCTATTGCCTACTAATCCTTCCGGCTCTTACTGCACACTCATTATGCACTGAAGTCTGGGGCTGAATGTGAAAGTGAGGACTGTAAGAAAGGAATGAATCTGGGAATGAAACCTGTAGATTTGCTTCTCATTCATTTTTTCATTACCTACATGAAAGGGTTTTCGAACAAAGAGAGGCTTCCCAGCAGCTGGATTAACTTTAGCATCAGGTGCTGTACCTTTATCCAAAGGAAGAAGCATATTATAAAGCCTCCAAAAGGGTTTATGTGTTTAGAAATGTTATTGTTGATGGGTAACAGGTTTCTATTGAATATATTCTGCATAAGAATGGGTCACTCAGGTTTTAATTTGGTTTGAAATGAGTCAAATGAATTAATGTCTTCTGGAGGTAATTTTAGCATATAAATCAAGAATGTTAACACTGAATGCATGGCATATCCACATCACTTAAAATCAACACATTAAACTCTTCTATCATATACAACAGACTCTCTTGAAAGCACTGTATTACCATCTTTAATGGTACTTTTTTACGCTGAAAATTTTCAAGAGATTAGATAACAGTCCAGAAATTGATACTAGTGTAGCTTTATAATCCATTTTTCTTAGGATATGTATAAAATGGTCCAACACAAGAAATTCAATTTTCATTATTAGCTGCAAACTTACAATAGCAAAATACCAGGAAACTAAGAGTATCTTTTGTACTTAATCATATTGAAAAGTGGCAAATTGTGTGGGCTGCCCATTTAACAGAACGTTAAATGTCACTTAATTAAAAAAAGGTTTTACTCACATTTATTCTTTTTTAAAATTTATATTAGCCAACTAATTCCTCATAGATTACCTCTATCTATACAAATGCACTTTTTGGATAGAACAATCGAATTTTGAAGTTCAACCTGACTTTCTCAGATTTTAATCTGTTGCATTAACCGCTCCTAAATTAGTTACTGAAATCTGATTAAGAAGTAGGTTGTCATGGCAATCTGGATTTATATGGACAGGTTAGAGTCCATAGTAGATGAAACTGATTTTTCCTTCTTTTTACGAACATTTGTTTGCCAGGGGCAAGCTACTGTAGCTGGATTTGTACATGATTATTTGCACTCACTATATTTCTTAACAGCTGTTTATTCCCAAATTTTCTTGATGTTTCTGCAACTAAAATAATACAAACGTTCATATTGTATGGGACCAGAAAATCCTTATGTCCAGAGTATAAAATTATCTAACCACAATACTGTGGTTTCTCTGAATCTTTTTTCCCCCAAGTCTTAGGCGCCTAAGTTCCACAACAAGAAGGGCATGAAAAGTTCATCTCAGCAACTTTGTTAATAATTCATACTGCAGCTCCCATAAAGACCCGGAATGTTTGTCTGTATCAAGCTCCAAAACCAAGAAGTACTTCTAAGGAGTTTCCTTTATTGTTCCTTACTTAGCAGACCGCTTTCACCATTAAACATATACTCTAAGAACTCCTAGGAATGAGCTGTCTTAACTCTTTTTTCTCCTAACCCAGGGGTGTCAAACTCGCAACATCACGTGATGTGCCGGCAATGGGGTGGGCGCAGTTTCGCTATGATGCATCCGGCCCGCGGTCCGGCAGTTTGACACCCCTGTCCTCACCTAACTATCTAAACTTTGCTGCCTTTTGCTCCTCTGGAATGTGATCCATCCATCTTGGGAATCTGGACCTCATTTCACCACAGACTGTACTATAAAAGTGAAAGCCTCTTTTGATTCAAATGAATACGTTTATGTAGTTTTGTTAGAAACAATACAGGTAATCCTTGATTTACCATCACAACTGGGACCAGAATTTCAGTCGCTAAGAGATATAATTATTAAGCAAGTCATCACACGAACAGACCCAATTTAACAACCCTTTTACCCTGGTTGTTAAATGAATCATGTGGCTATTAAGTAAATGCCATTGCCTTTGTTTGTTGGAAGCTGGCTGGGAAGGTCACAAATCATGATAATGTGACTGCAAGATGCTGCAATCATCATAAATGCAAGCTGGTTGCCAAGCACCTGAATTCCTGTCATAACTTTTAATTGTTATTAAACTAATGGTTATAAGTTGACAACCAGCTGTATGTAAATGGTTTGTCATTGCCTTTTTCTAGTTCTTTTTTTTTTATTATTAATTTTTCAATCTAGCTTGCAGCTCTGGTTTATCCTAACACATTCCTGTCCCAAGTATTAACCCGATCTGACCTTCCTTAGCTTTTTGAGATCAGCCAGATCAGCTAAAACATCCTAAATGACTTCCTCTCTCTTACACTGCTTGGTCTACTTCATAGTTGGAAATGTACTGATAAATAAAATCACCCATTTTGAGTTAACATGGTCAGCCTATGAGACCCAGCTTAAAAGCTGAAGGTGATTAATATGACGATTCAAATCCCGTTTCAGATATGAGATCACCAGGGGATATGATACAAGTTACTAATCTCATGGCTATTTTACATTTGATTGACTGTAAAATATGAACAATGAGCTACTGTACGTAGTTATGAGGAAGTGTAATATAAAGACTATGAGCATGAACAGAATTCCAGAGTTTCTGAGGTCACACATTTAAGACACTTCAAATTCATTAATTGTTAATTCTAAATACTATTACTATTTAGATGAAGGGTGTCCAACTTTGGCAATTTTAAAACTTGTGGACTTCAACTTCCAGAATTCCACAATAAGCCTGTCTGTCAGTTCTTTTAATCCAGCATTTTGTTCCCTATCGTGATAAACCAATAAATCCAAGAGGAGTAAGGGCAGCAATATTCACCTATGCTGTTGTTTCAAATAACAGATAATTAATGCGTTATTGCTTTTCAGAGAATAATAAAGCTTGGAAAAGCCATTGAGGATGTCTCCTATTCAACACATGAATTCAAATTAAGTACCTTCAGCAACTGTTTACCTAACATCTGGTTGCAAACATGAATTAAGAAAAGCTCACAACATCCCTTCACTAATTGGTTTTTATCATCAAACTACTCTTGCTATTGGGAAACATTTTCATGATATCAAATGGAAGAATCAGTTTTTCTAAAATTTAAACATTGTTTTGGACTTGCATTCTGAGGGAGTTTTGATTTATTTTGACACTTTCTGGTTCTTGAAAAGTACTACCATCTTCCTTTCACCTGTCTTTTCTTAAGAGAAAGCATAGATCCTTCAACCATTCCTGGTAGGGCAGGAGTCTGATCAACTTTATAGCCTTATAGCCTTCAGTATAAATAATGTTTGGCAGTCTTAACTAAATCAAGACACCAAATGAGAACAGCATAGAATAGCCTTTGTAGTCTGGTGCCTTCTAAGCTCATGGCCACAGTAGCTGGGGAACTGAAATCCCCACACATCTGGTGGCTCCTTGGTCTAGCAAGGCTGTCTTACAATAAAACTTTTTTTTTTTTAATCTTCAGCAGAAATAAACTTGCAAGAAAACCTGCCAAATCTGGTGATTAAAAACTGCAGAAGTGTCAGGAACAGAGGATATATTTAACCTAAGAGTTCTAGGGCAGGCTTAGATTTTTCTGGGCTGTCTTGAGACCAGGAAGTAATGTCTTGTTTTGGACAAGTCTTGTCAGAACTGTTGGACTGGATTTCTGCTGGGAGTGGTAGCTTTAGTCAATCTTTCTTGTCCAGTTAGATCCTGATTACAAAATGCCTATTGTGAGGCAGGCAGTATGAATGAAAGGAGATGGAGGAGGAGTGTTGTTAACGTAGGCATACTTCCAAGAGAAGATTGTGGGAGGTGGCTTTTCTTCTTTAAGAAGCTCTTAAAAATCCTTGAGTTTTGAAATGCAGCTCCTTAAGAGTAAAGCTTGGAATAGTTGCTTTTTTGCTTTTAATCAGTACATAACACCTGAAATTCTTTCCAGGCCAGATGTGAATGCTAAGTTAGGTTAAATTAGAATCGCTAATGCTAATGGCTCACGATTTGTCCACTCAGCCACCATGTAAAATGAAGGGCTTGCACTTGTATGAAAAGGAGTTTTTCAAGCCTGTTATTGCTAAGCCACGATAAAACATTATTATTTATGTTTACTATTAATGTGCACACAGAATTTGGTTCCCCCAAACTCCCAGACATTTTTAAACTGTCATGGCTGAAAAATGGGAAGTTGACAATACAGGTAGTCCTCAACTTACAACACAGTTCGTTTAGTGACTATTCAAAGTTAGAACAGCACTGAAAAAAGTGACTTATGACCATTTTTCACACTTACAACCGTTGCATCATCCCCAGGGTCATGTGATCAAAAGTCAGATGTTTTGCAACTGGTTAATATTTATGATGGTTGCAGTGTCCCAGGGTCAGGTGATCAAATTTTGTGACCTTCTGACAAGCAAAGTCAATGGGGAAGCCAGATTCATTTAACAATTGGGTTGTTAACTTAACAACTACAATGATTCACTTAACAACGGTGGCAAGAAAGGTCGTAAAATGGGGCAAAACTCATGTAACAAATGTCTCACTTAGCAAAATAAATTTTGGGCTCAGTTGTGGTCATAAGTCAAAGCCTACCTGTATTCAGTCAGGAAAATTCAGAAACAGGGTATTAAGGTTGGTTCTAGATTCTGGTTGAATAGCACGCATTTATTGAATTAGAATGAGTACATAAATTAGAAAGAACATTTTCTGTACTGCATGCACTGACTGACATTCTATATATTGTCAGAAATGGTCAGCATCCAACAGCCAAGCAGGATACAAATATGATTGTAAATTCCATGAATGAGTCAGGGAAATTGCAAAAACGTCCAGATTTATTTCAATATTCTACATAACAATTCAACTTTGTTATTATATCCATGTTGCAGATAGAAACTTAACTTTAAAAACACAGACCTGCTAAAGTGCTATCTTAAGAATTCATAATTCAAGTCATATTTTCACATCTTCATCTCGCATCTCCAGTTTCCAGAACTGTGAAAAGTACTTCCATAGAACCACCTGAGAATTAATTATCCAAATTCTTCAGGCCCCAAAGATGAATTCTACATATAAATGGTATATATTTGTTCCTTTTTGTACAATGTGGCATATTTTTGGAAGTCATGGGAGGGGGGGGGGGTTCCTTTTGAGAAAGACTTGACTCCTGGTGCCTGCATGGACAAATCCCTACAGATTTCTAAGCATCATTTTTGGAAGTGGTTTGCCATTGACCTCTTCTTCCTAAGGCTGAGAAGGAGTGATGAACCCAAGATCATCCAGCTGGCTGAACTATAACTCGGGTTTTTCTCTCCTAGTCCAGCACTTTAACCATTAGACCAACTAGACTCTCATTTATTTCCCCAAGGATGAATGCAAAATCATAGCACTGAAAAACAACCTTAGGTCCTCATTTCTGTTCTTTTGGGATATAGGAGAAAGCATTCTCTGACTAGTTGGTAATTCTGTACTGCAAACTCAACACATTTTGGAGGTCTTCAGATTAGGAATGCTGATCTATAGGAGCCATAAATTATTTGTCATCTGGAGGTAAATCCCACACTGCTACTATTAAGGTTATTCAGCCCATTCAACATGGCTATTTTCAGGAATGATTCTAGATTTATTGCATGAATATCAATGGATTGTTTCTTTCTGCATTTGCATGGTAACTACAGATAGCTCTTATATAGGTACAGAATGCTTTAATTGTACTGCATGCAATTGCAGGTATTTGGATTAAGGGATAAATTTTCTTCAGCAAAGGATGTGATTTCCATCCAAATCTGATCTGACACCATTCTTTCCCATCCATCCACCCTTCTTTTCTACACACTCCCTTTAGGCTCCTGATTTAATCCACACCACTACTGTTCCTGCAACCAAAACAAAATCTTCAAGAGTGCAGCAAAAGTTGAGGAATAGATTCAGGAAAATTCTTTTAATACAGAGCATACTTCAATCATCTAGAGAATTAAGACAGCTCCCAGACTGAACCAGGCAAGGCTGCTGACCTTACAGTTTGGACCAAGCACAACAAGGAAGCTGCCTCCTTTTGTTGTCCTTGGGGTTTTGAACATCTCTTGTCCTCCCATCAACCTCTCTAATGTGCTCCTGGTTTTATCCTGCTCGTCATTCTATATAAAGCAACTCGTGGCCCTGTAAATAGCCAGGTCTTATGATGTTGTCTCTGCTGGGGAGAGAGAGCCGTGACCTGTGAAAATATTTTTAGCTCCAAGACTCAAGGGATTTAAGGATAGGCCAGTCTAGCTTTCATTATGAATTTGAAACAGAGGGGAAGGGTCACAGGATAATAATTCTTCACCTCACCCTGTTTCTCTCAAGTCACCAGCTTTTCAGTCTTTCCTCCCACCTTCCCTCTTTTTCTTGCACTTCATCTCCCCGCAGTTTGAGTTATGCTTTTACTGCAGTATCACATCCCAAAGGAAGGCAGAGAGGAGCATTCAAATGGGAATTGTTGATGGATTCTAAATCTCCAGTTTCAGGCCAGTTCATCTTTCCATACATGTTATTCCTAACACATGCTTATCTCCTACGGAATAGAAGGGTTTTATTTTCTTTTTCTATAAAGGAAATCTACCACTGATCTTTCAACTATTTCCAGTATCTGCCATAGGCTAATAGATCTCACAAAAGCCAATGTTACTCAATTTCTCTTCAGAGCCTAGGGAAAAAGACTTTAAATGGAGATCAAAAGAGGCTTGTTTTAGCAACCTCATCTAAAAATAAAAACTCTTCACCCTACCAGCAAAAAAACAAAACAAAAGATAGAACTGGACATCACATTAAATGCATCTTTCCATTAAAAAATACACTTATAATTTAAAAGGAATTAAAATTGTTAATATCAAAGATTGGTTGTAAGTGGAGGAATATCTAGAAAAGGGAAAGTGGCACATTTGTGTATGAAATTATGCAAAGATAGATCTAGCTTTTCTCTTTTGCATCAGAAAAGTTGCCGATGTAAAAATGGCATCAGTGTAAGAATCATGTGAATTCATCAGAATTGATACTGAGAGTACATTCTGAAGAGAGATTACAGCAGAGGGTGCATTTCTCAGGAATAAGAGTTCATGCATAGCTTTTTATGAGGGTGGCAAGTATCTTTACCTTGTCAGGAACATGACATCACTATCACAACATCTCAGGCCCCATCACCCACTAGAGTTAAAAGGTCTCCTTAAACCAAAGCAAGGGAATATAATATAAAGAGCAAAGTCGAAATTGCAGGGATGAGCCACACAAAAGCCTAATATCTTAACTGTAGGGGATTTTTTTTTTTTAGAAAGCTATGGGGGAGGGAGGAGGGCATACTTTGACTAAAATGAGAGGGAGGAAATGAGGACTGGGCTTGTTGCTTTTATTCTTATCCTGCTGTCTGATAGCAATTATCCACCACTTGCACCTTGTGAAACTACACATAAACTCCCACTGAATTTGCCTATGAGAACAATACTTTCTCTTTGCCAGGAAAAAAATAACTTTGCAATTTGTGCTGATCACAGGGGAAGAAAAAAAGACAGTTGGTGTACTGAATGTATTTTTCTTAGCCAAAAGATGAACACATTTATTTTTGACCATAAACACCTGTCAAATGTAAATTAAACACCTTATATAGACTTCATAGAAGGGTGGGAAGTGGGGAGCCATTGTTTAGAATTGCCTATAGGTATTTTCTGAATGCAGATCAGGAAGAGACTAGAAGAGGCACAAAGTCCAAGGTTAGCAGGTGAGTATTTGTAGGAAAGACTAATAAACATGGGGCTTTCCAGAGACTTTGGATCGTTCCAATGTTGACTGGGGTTGATATGAGTTGTAATTTCTTAAGAAGAGAGAGAAAAAATTCTCAACAGCATATAAATGATGTAGCCATATAAATTAGATTGAAACAGGAAAAAAAATGCAAGCCTATGAGTCAGATTGTCTTGAGAAAGAAATGTTGTGGGTTGTTGTTGAAGGGACAAAATACTAAGAGATGAACTGCAATTAGAAGGCAATGGTTAAGATAGGGTTTCCTGATGTTAATCAAGAGGTGTGGATCCTGAGATTTGTGCCCAAGCAATTCCCCTGCTCTTGAAAGGATGCCTAGTCAAGCTATTTTCCCACAATAACCCAGAGCAGGAAAGGAATCAGGAAAAAAAAAAAAGTCCTGCTCTCAGATGAAAGCTTTTTTTCTCTGAGTGTATGTATAGAGAAGCTGGCCCTGCATTCCAGTTGGGAGCCAGGACTCTGGGGTCTGGGGGCATTAGGGGAAGATGGACTTCTCTTCAGCCTGGCTGGCCCTCATTACTCCAGGCCAGTGGGACACAGCCCCCTTAACACCTGCTGGCTGGGCAAGGCGAGAGTTGTAGCGCGCAAAGTCTGGATGGGAGTTGGATCCTAGAAGGCTGAAAGGAAGCCCTTTTTCTCCCCTCCATATTTCACCTGCCAAGCGCTTTGGGCCATACCCGTCTGTCTTGGCACTTCCGTTTCTCAGAAATGCCTAATAAAAGTTTCGGTTCGAAAAACGAGGGAAGGGGAGCGCCCACCCTGGGTTTCCCCAGGCAAAGGACGGACTTACAGGGCAGCCTCCGGCTGTGACCGTGATGGGTTTCGGCTCCTGACATCGCTTTCCGTGGGCAACTACGCGTTGGGTCGCCTAGATAGTCTCTACGGCCTTCCCGGGCAGAAGGGCTCTCTCTCACAGCAGATCGGCCGCGAATACTCCCGCCGCTCCCAAGCGCCTTCTCATCTTCCCAGGGAGTGGTCCAGCTCGGGGACTCCACCGGCCACGAGCGTAACTCCGGCTGTCTGACTCCGGCAGGGCTGACTGGGACTTCGGCTGCAGAATGTACCAAGTGGCTGAGATGCCAAGGGGGTGGAGCCGCAGGTCGCGGGGCGGCGTGTGTGCTTGTGAAGGGGGGGGGGGTTGCTCTTCGCGCTGATTTTCCGTCCGCCTCGTTTGGCGAGGTCGGAAGCGGAGGACGAGATGAGGAGGCTGGAGTGGCGCAGACATTCCCCAGCACGTTGGAGCCCCCACAGACTCGCCCGTGGCTTTTTTTTTTTTTTTTTTTTAAAGACTGCTTTTCCCAGGACCACTGTAGACGTGGAAAACGGACGGGGATTAAAGAAAAAAAGACTCTGGCGGCAGCAGTCGGAGAAGAAAAGGCTTAAGGCTGCAAAGATGGGCTGTCAGGCGGGACTCCGGGGCTGATCAGTGAAACAAGCAGAAGCTCATTGTCTTAAACGATCTTCATTCTGCTCACTTTACTTTGCAGGGTTGTTGTTGTTGTGGAAGGGAATGAAGGAGGAACAGTGCCCTACGTCGGAACATGGAGCTTCTAAAAACATGTGGAAATATGATGAAAATGATAATATTACAGCTGATGTAGCCTCAAATGTGCCTTCAGACACCTAAATATACCTTCAGATGCTTGAAAGCCAGCAGGCTATTTCTTTCATACAAAAGGGAATGCAGGGAGAGCAGTTTTTCCTCAAACTTGGCATCTTTAAGACGGATGGATTTCAACTCCCACAATTCCCTAGTTGGTTGGTTGGCCAGGGAATTCTGAGAATTGAAGTCCACCCATCTTAAAACTGCCAAGGTTGTGAAACACTGATATAGAGAATTTCGTTTTGACTGAGTCTCTCGTGGCTTCAGTATGGAACAGAGAACTGGAAATTTAAGATGCGTGCATACTAAATGGGAAGTCCCTGTGTTTTGAACTATTTTCCATTTATGCGGGGAGGTGAGACAGGGGCTTCCATTCCCTTGTGGCTGCAGAGGGAACCCAGGCAAGGAGGGCAGGCAGTGCGGGAGGTGTGATAAACTAAATTCCTTCCTTGTCTGAAAATGCCTTTTCCAACAAACAATTTTTTATTAAAAGGCCTAAGATCAACTGGGAGACAAACTCTGCACCAAGTGGAAGATCAAACAGGTTCCTGACAAACCTAGCAGATAATTTTGTCTCCCCAAAAGTAGAGAAGGGAACTAAGGGATCAGCCATATTGGACTTAATTCTCACTAACAGAGAGGAAATGATAGAAGGTGTTGAAGCTATAGGAACCTTGGGGGGGGGGAGTGATCATGCAATATTGGAATTCAACATTATGCAGGCACAAGCAATAGAACAAAGTCAAATTAGAGTCTTGGATTTTAAGAGAGCTAATTTCAATAAACTTAGAGCTTGGGAAGGATTCCATGGATGAGAATCTTCAAGGGGAAAACAGCCAAAGAAGCTTGGGAAAGTGAGATTATAAAAGTCCAGTCTAGCACAATACCAATGAAGAAGAAAAATAACAGTTCTCAAAAGAAACCAGCATGGCTGAATAAAGAATTCTCTAACAAATTGAAAGACAAAAAGCACAAGTATAGAAAGTGGAAAGAGGGGCACATAACTAAGGCAGAATATCAGCAAATAGCCTAAGCCTGCTAAGATGAAGTGAGGAAAGCTAAAGATCAAAATGAACTAAGGCTTGTGACAAAAGTAAAAAATAACAAAAAAAACTTCTTTCAACATGTAAAAAACAAGAAAAAAGTCAAGGAATTATTCGTCCATTAATGGGAGAAAGTGGCAAGAAGGAGTCAAACAACAGGGAGAAAGCAGAACTGCTTAACTCGTTTTTGCATCACACACACAAAAAAAGAATCCAACCTATCAAAAACAGTACCATAAATAGATTAGGAATATAAATTAAAATAGGCAAGAAAATGGTAAGTGAGCATCTGTCCACCGTAGATGAGTTCAAATTACCAGGACCAGATGGATTACACCCCAAGGTTCTGACGGAACTGGCCGACGTGATCTAAGAACCATTGAACTATATCTTTCAAAGATCCTGGAACAGCGGGGAACTACCAGAGGACTGGAAAAGAGCTGATGCAGTTCCCATCTTCGAAAAAGGAAGAAAAATAGATCTAGGAAGCTACAGACCTATCAGCCTGACCTCAATACCTGGGGAAATTTTGGAAAAGAAAATCAAGCAACGAATCAGTGAAATCTAGAGGCAAATGAAGTCATTGTCAAAAGCCAACATGGGTTTGTCAAAAACAAATCATGCCAGACAAATCTTATTGCATTCTTTGACAAAGTGACAAAATTAGTGGACCAGAGGAATGCTGTGGATATAATTTACTTGGACTTCAGTAAGGCATTTGTTAAAGTAGACCACAACCTACTACTTGATAAGATAGAAAAATGTGGGTTAGACAGCATCACCACCAGATGGATTCATAACTGTCTGACCAACCACACTCAACATGTAGTCCTCAATGGAATTGCATCTGCATGGAGGGAAGTATGCAGTGGGGTACCCCAAGGCTCTATTTTAGGCCCAATACTCTTCAACCCCTTCATCAATGATTTGAATGAGGGGATAGATGGGAAACTCATCAAATTTGCAGATGACATCAAGCTGGCAGCAATAGCCAACACTCCAGAAGATAGGCTTAAGATACAGAAGGATCTTGACAGATGTGAACACTGGGCCCTATCTAACAAAATGAAATTCAATGGTGAAAAAAGTAAGGTTCTACATTTAGGTAAGAGAAAGAAAATGCACAGGTATAGTATAGGTGGTACCTGGCTCAATAGTAGTAACTGTGACGGGGATCTTGGAGTCCTAGTGGACAATCACTTAAATATGAGCCAGCAGTGTGCTGCAGCCACCAAAAAAGCCAACACAGTTCTAGGCTGCATTAACAGAAGGATAGAATCAAGATCACATGAAGTATTAATACCACTTTATAAGGCCTTAGTAAGACCATGCTTGGAATACTGCATCCAGAGTTGGTCGGCAAAGATACTGAGACTCTAGAAAGAGTGCAGAGGAGCAACAAAGATGATTAGGGAACTGAAGGCTAAAACATATAAAGAACGGTTGCTGGAATTGGTATGTCTAGTTTAGTGAAGAGAAGGACGAGGGGGGACATGATAGCAGTGTTCCAATATCTCAGGGGTTGCCACAAAGAAGAGGGAGTCAAGCTATTTTCCAAGGCGCCTGAAGGCAGGACGAGAAGCAACGGATGGAAACTAATCAAAGAGAGAAGCAACCTAGAAACTAAGGAGAAATTTTCTGACAGTTAGAACAATTAATCAGTGGAACAACTTGCTCCCAGAAGTTGTGGAAGTTTTTAAGAAGAGATTGGACAACCATTTGTCTGAAATGGTATAGACTAGAGTTTCCTGCCTGAGCAGAGGGTTGAGCTAGAAGACCTCCAAGATCCCTTCCAACTCTGTTATTCTGTTCTGTTTTGTTCTGTTCTATTCTATCACTTTATCAGATCTTTTGCCACCATAGACTAACATGGCTCTCTTCCCACAGTTTCTCTTGTCTGATGATATTAGTGATGAATACTTAAGGATTCAGAAAAATGTGTGAGGTATAAAGATCAATGCTGCCAAAAAAAAAAGCTGCTTACACAACTAATAATTCTGTGAGTCCAATGTTACTTAATCCACTGGTAGTGTCTAATGTCTCTCTGGCACACAGATTTTCTCTCCTAGATATCTTGTTCCTGTGAAATGATTTGATCTGTTTTGATCTATTATTAATCAGTTTGAAGTACTCCTGCACATTGAGCACAATTAATTGATGGGATTCAGTATGCTACTTGAGATGCAGTTACTGCTGCTAGCTCAGACAAATTAAAGGATGATGCTATGAATGGTTATTAACCAGGAAGGTTAATAGAATCGCCTTATGTGGGACAGATATCTGTGGGGGGCAATCCTGCCAGATACTGTATTTCTGTGCTGATGGATAAAATGTCACCCAAGGTGCTGAATTCCACTCCAAGCAACTGAAATGCCTGATATATTCAGGATTTAGTACTCATTTATGGTGCATCCTGTAGTTCTTAATTAGGCAAATATTAACCAGCCTTCATGGGCATTGAAGATAAGATGTAATAGTCTTTTTCGTGTATACATGTTCTAAACCCTGACTCACCAATGCTTTAAAGTTGAAGAGCAACAATATGATATTTGAACAAAATATATAATTATAATCTCCAATATCTAGGGGGTGGATCCATCACAGCCCTTTATTGATCACATTTGTCCACCTCCCCCTCCTTTGCCATTTTTGGGACCACTTTGAATGACTGACAGATGCATTTCACTCCTACATTTGTAACACCTAGGTATTGGTTCTTGATTCCTGATGCTGCCATGCAAATAAATCAAGGGATGAGAATTGCACAGAGTATAATTCTGCTAGCTATGCAGCCAGAGCACTCGAATTCTGGCTGTATAGTAGTGTTTCCAGTTTTACCATTTATTCATTCAGGTGTCTTCTTCCAGAAGGTTGACTTTGAGTCTTTATTGTCTGCTTTGACTCATGGCTGACCATGGGAGAGAGGGATGTGGTAATAACCAGATCTTTTCCCCAGTCTATGCCATTGACCAAATCAGGCTAGTTGTTTCACATTTAGGGAGGATTTGTCACCTCCAGGGCAAGAGAGTGCCCTAAAGTCTCCTTCATCCAAGTCATCATCGAACACAACCTTGGCTTCCTCCACCAAGTGGTCTTCAACAGGAGTGTATTAACATCCATAATCACCGAGCCACTGTGGAAGGTCTTCGGGACTATGGTGAAAATGTGGGCCTGTTGTTCCTCTTTCAACCTTTTCTCCCCCCTCCCCCAAGATTGGAGGCCTGGAATGCATACAATTCCCATCTGGGGGATATTAAATTCAAGGAGGCTGTTGAGCATTGTGTCAGCATGTTGTTGTGCTATAGGCTATCTTAACTGGCTTGCTTGCCTTGTCTTTTCATGCATTTCTCTTTTACTTCAGGCTGCCCCTCTGATTTTAGACCAAACTTTTTGTCTTTTCGTTTGGGATCACTTGCTTTTGTTCTTTTCCATACCAGCTGTTGATTGTATTGTAGAGATGAAAAGTGACATTTCAAGAACTCATGCTTGCACCCATATTAGAGCAATGAGGAAAGATGCTATGGAATTCCAAATGCTGTTTAACAAGAACTAGTCCACATGGCCAATGTAACCTACATGTAATTCAGCAGCATGAGGAGGGCCACAGATCCCCTCCCCAATGCTAGAACCAATAAGGTTGGAGCTATATAAGGATGGGAGAAGATTTCCCAGTTAGAGGAATTTGGGGCAGATCTGGATTTTATTGAATTTTCATGCACTGTTTTTGCAATTCTATTTACATGCAAGGGAGCTATCTATGGAATCTGGTTTCTAATGAAAGATATTTTTTAGAGTCAGAGCAGCATTCATCAGCAGTGAATTGACTCACTGCCAGTTTAGAAGGTGGAATTAAAATTGGATTTTATTTAAAGCTGTCCTTTACAAAAAGTACCACATTGCCAAGTTGTTTGCACTTTTTAAATTCAGGAAATGCTCTTGGAATAATTTGCTGAACATAATCCACGGTTTTTGTCTAAGTATGTCTCCATGAAGTCCATTGTTGTGACCCTAACATTCTAGTTTCCATCCTCCAAAGTAGGTACACTCACCTCTGAGTCAAACCTTTCTCCTATTAATTTTATGGATATTTTTACATAGCTTTCTTGGCATAATATGGAAGGAGTTTGCCATCATTTTCTTCCTGGATGAGTTTTAGATTTCTTAATTTAGCCTACTGCAGTGGTATATTCTGGCAGCCTACTAACCTATCCTAACCAATTAACAATACTAATTTTGTTTCATTTAGAACAGTGTTTTTTGGTCTCGGCAGCTTCAAGGAGTATGGACTTCAACTCGTAGAATTCCCCACCCAGCTTGCTTGCTGTCTGGGGAATTCTGGGTGTTGAAGTTCCACATCATAAAGCTGTTGATTGCCTTTGATCTTAAAGCAGCAGTATGACCCTTTGCCCAAGGTCCCTGTTGTAGAAATGTAGTATAAATGTCTTTCAAGAACAGTGCCAACTGTTTGTGAGACACTTCAGTGTTTATTTTAACAGGTTCATGAATCAAGATGTTAAATGCCAGATAGCGGATGGACTAATCATTTTTATTACTTGACAGTTCTATTAAAAATAAGGATGCAATCTTCCTTGCTTATCTACCCTGCTTTACTGTATAGTTTCCATGGTGATTTTAATCTGAGCAACATTGCCCCCTGCTGATTAAATATCAATGCATCCTGCATTTCATAGTCTAGACTCTAGTTAATATTTTTAGATCTGCTATCAGTTAAAAGTCCAGCTTGCTTGATAATCTCATTCCTTTCTATCTCCTCATTCATTACATCTGAGAACAATTTCTGTGCTTCTAAATAAGGTGCAATGTCTAAAATGAAGGATGGGATGTCAGGATTCAATGGCACATGTGAGGCATTGCTCCCAAATCTGTAAGATGCCTTTAAAAAAAAACACTCTACAAGCCTAGGTTTATGAATACCTGATAAGTGGTTAGCTCATTCTGGTCTAATTATGAAAGTCAACTATAATCTGAAAAAAAATAATTTTGATTTTCGATTCTATCTGTCTCCCTATTTATTTGTCTTCCTCTCCTCTTAAACAAAGCAGGAGCTTCTTCAGAAAGATTAAATGAAGAAATTTTTTTGGGGGGAGGGAATGTAAATAGAACACAATCTAGTACCTTCTGAGTCACAAGAAGCTAAATACAAGTTACTGGGGAACAACTACAAGCATGTGGTCCATAGTGTTATCTGTGCTTTTTAAAAATTTCCTTTTAACCAATGCGTAACACAGAATGATTGAATAGGTGGTCCAAAAGAGGTCTTCTTATGCTTTTGCATACCGACCATCCTCCTTGCCTGCAACTTTATTCACATTTCCTTTGGCCCTAATATGGGCATACAATGAAATAGAGGCAGTTTTTTTTGTCCAAAGTAATAAGACTACAACAATCAGTACCATGCTCAAACCTGCTTGAGAATAACAGTAGTTTCAATTAATTGTATTGGTTTTAATATTTGGTTTTATTAATATTTTATAAATGCTTTATTGTGTTATTGTAAGCTGCCTAGAATTCTGGGAATAGGAGACATAAAAATGTTTTCAAATAAATTTAGATAAAATAAACAAGACAAAGATTTTCAACTCCATTCTCCAGGGCAAAACTTCTTTCCTTAGGATCTCTAGCTATTATTTTTTGACTGGATACAAGGCTAATGATTAGTGCTTGGTGTTGACTTTGGCATGTAGGTATAACTGCATGTGAACAGCTGAGGGTTATGGAATTGCCATTTATTATTGAACATCTTGTGCAATGATTACTTTGCTATATTTTTGAACTCTTGATAGGATGATAATTCTGTTTGTCATTTTTTTTTCAATAATACCAATACCAAAACTGACTACACTGTAAAAGCCATTTTCAATATCAGAAGTGAGTTCTGAAAGTTAACAATTAAATGTCATCCTCAGGATAAACACCTGGCAACTAGTCAGAGGGTGTAGTCCCATTTTAGGCATGAAAGGTGATCTTGGACCAGTCACTCACCTCAACCCAATTCACCTCACAGGTTTGTTGTACAGAAAATAATGGCAAGAAAGAATATTGTATGTGTTCACCATCTTGAGTTATTTATTACAATAATTTAAAAGATGGGTGAAAGTAAATCAAAAAATAAAATTTCCACTCCATCAGATATTTCCTAGCTTTTCTCTTAGAATAGCTCCAATAAGAACAATCTGCCCAAGAAAACGTCCTTCACATTTACAGCAAGTTCTTGACAATAGAGTAGCCATGCAAATGCTTCTAAACAATACCTCTGTATTCCGAAAAAGATTGGAGCTGAGACAAGTGATTTAGAAGGTCTTTTGAAGTCTAACATACAGAAAGACTTCACTAGCCCTTCTCAATCTCCAGTCTTGGCTCCAATCTTTTTTGTCCCTGAGAAACAAGGCCTAGGCGCCCCAGTTGTGAGAGAGGTGGTTTCCCTTTGTACAGTACAGTCCATGACTATAAGCCCCTTAATTCCAAATATGGAGGAGTCCAAATATTGCTTCAAAGTTACTAACTCCTTAGCTGTCATTGGGTACTGTCATCTGGTAGGTATTTTAGTCCCCAGGACTAGGTCAATGGCACAGTCACAGTCTCAGGGGGGTGGGGTGGGGGCTAAAAGAGAAGCTTCCTCCTTCTGAAAAATGTATGTGAAAACTGCATACTTGCCAGGTAGGTTGGCGACCTCCTTATCGGATTTCAATGTCGGTTGGAGTAGGAGGATTGGTCCTCAGAGAATTATGATTGATGCAAGCTGGGCCATCAAAGGAAATAGTACGTCTCTTCTAACAAATTGTGGGGCTGAGCCATCCAGTCCCCAAAATTATTGGAAGGTCCAGGTGGTTAGTCACATAAACGGTTAACATTTCAGTGTGTTCGATTGTTAAGTGCAAAGGGACTGTGGAATGAGTAACTGGACCCGCCTTCAAAAGTCGACCATCAATGGTTTTCAGTTGCAACAGGGACTTCAAAGGGGTAGGGAATCTTTGGCACTTTCGCTGCTGTGAAGTCCATAAAGTTGGCTGTTGCCCCAGAATCCAATAACACAGCCACAGTTTTTTCCTGCTTGCCTGAGAGAGATAAAGTAACATGAATCTTTAACAACATACCTGTCAACGCTGCTAACATCAGATGTTCTTGCTTTGACAACAGATGAAAATGCAGCCATTTTCTCTATTGCTTTTAGAATTAGTTGGTGCTGGGAGGGGGGAATTGGGATGAGAGTTCAGTTAGTCATAATAATAATAACTCTGCTGTGGGAATCCAAGGACAAACTGGGTCCTGAGCTGATAACATTTTGGCGGGCTGGAGAGCTGGGGAGGAAGCCCGCGCTTCAAGCTAATTGGGGAATGTGCTTTATGACTGTTTATTGGGGGTAGGAATTGTACTTTGTTACTTTATATCCAGGGGAGGGGAATTTAGTTTTTGGGTTCAACTATGTAGTGCCGATACTTTGTTTCCCGAATAAAAGATTCTTTAAGGTAAACAATGCCTCGAAGTTCTTTTGAAGGGTTTCATCTGTCAGAACCATGACAATACCTTGATGGGGTTGGATGTGAGCTCTGTTTAGTTCTTGAATAGTCCCTCCTGTGAGCTTTTGACATGTTTACCCCTACCCTCCGGCTCAGCCTGCTTTTCTCCCACAATACCACTTTGGGCATATCTAATTTGAAATCTTTCCAAACTTTGGAGTGCAGAATTGAGTTTCAGCCCAGGCCTCAATGATAAATAGAAAGAAAATTCTTCTCCACATCATGAAATTCCTTATAGGCTTCTGTGATGCTTCTTTTTTGCAAGGGAAACTTCACTATTGCTAGAAAAGAAAAGGAAGTTATTTTTCTATTTTGGGACAAATATTGAACAGCAGCGCTGAGCTGTGCAAAACAAGCTATGGAAGAAGAATCTGAAAACTAAATTTCTTCAAGTCAACAGTAAGCTCTGGTGTATTTATTTTCTGTAGCATGTGATTTCACACTATATGACACTTTCTTAAATCAAATGTTCAGCGGTTAAGAAATCCGACTAAGAGTCCCTTCTTGATCATTGGATTCTCTGAATGACTTTTGAAGGACCAGCACACTTATCTGGACCAGGGAAAAATTGGCAAATTTGTCTACAAATCTCACTCTCCACATCTGAAGAACAATACATTGAAGACGGCTGTCCTAATGTAACATGAAGCAGTTAGGGCTACTCCTTCCATTGCAAGCTGCTGGTGCTCTCCAGTGCCCATAAGCCACATTGCCTACTTTGCCTCCCATCAAGACAAAGATTTGCACTTGTAGAATGATTTGGAAAGAGGGGTGGTGCTGGCACCTCCTAAGCTTTGGCATCCTAGGCCACTGCCTACTCAGCCTTAGCCTAAAGCCAGTCTTAGGATTCTCTTATTGGAGTCTGCGTCAGCCTCTCAGAAAAAAAAACCCTCCAGTAATATTTCCAATTACTTTCCACAATCCTGCTCCTCCCACCCTTTTCTCCTCCCAAGCTCCATCACTATAATTTCTCTGCCATTACTGCCATGATTTCTGATGTCACAAAGAAATGATGTCACAGCATCTGTGCAACTTGAGCATCACTCATGGCTCCCCAAACTCAAGAGGACCAGTAGCGTCTCAGAGCCAGAGGGAGCAGTCACCTTTTCTCTCAGCTACTTTGCTTATGAGCTATAGGCCCTCCTGTGAAGCTCTCACTGAACCATCTGAAAGAAGATGAAGGCTGTCAAGAAGAAGAAAGAATGTCTTAATGTATTCCTTCTTGAGGCATTTTGAATATTATGGACCTAAGTTTCATTTGAAAGTTTATTATCATTTTAATAGTGGCTCTAACAATCTCCAATTATGGGATTATTTGTAATTTTTTAAATACTGAGTTCTATTTCAAATATCTTATTGCATTGTGGTTTTGTGCATTAATTGTCATGGTTCCGACAGATGTGTTACACTGTTCTTTTCAGAAGTAAGACTAATTAATATCAACAAGCCATAATGTAAATGTGAAGAAGAGATGACCCTCCAGATGTTGCTTAACCACATATCCTGTGATTCCCCACCATTGGCCATATTGCCTGGGGTTGATTGGAGTTTCAGTTAGCAATATTTGGAAGATCTCATGTTGCCCATCCTGGTACATAGGATTAAATCCCAAGTTATTAACTAATAAAAGGAAGGAAATAACTTTGTTCTTGGGGAAGAAAGCTAATGAATCATAGTATGTAAACTAAATTGCTAAAATGTCATTTTAGGGGCAGAAACATTGAATTAAATTCTATAGAAGCAAAACTGATAAAGGCCTCTTTCCCTTGTAATCAGTGTTATTTATTGACTTTAGTGATTCGTTGAACTAACAAATGATATTTGTCAATCTAACAAATGATATTACAGCAATACTGTGTATTCCAAATTCTCAAAATCGTGGTTCTTATTCAAGGAGCTTGATTATCTAAATTGGATTATCAATCAACAGTAAAAGTCATATGGAGACTTCAAGGATAGAGGAGACAGCCAGAGTAGATGGTGGGTAGTATATACCATATGTCAAGATTACAGGCCATTCTGTCTCTACCATCCCATGTCTCAAAACCGAATGAAATTAAGCTTCATAAAAGTAAATAAGTGATTATATGATATCGACAATTTGTAGGTCTGCCAATTCAGGTCTAATATCTGTTAGAAGAGATAAATGCTTCCAGTTGATTAAAGATTTGACCGGTCCAGAATAAACACTTTACTGATACAGGTAGTCCTTGACTTACGACCACAATTGAGCCCAGAATTTATGCTACTAAGTGAGGAATTTTTAAAGTGAGTTTTGTCCCATTTTACGATTTTTCTTGCTATATTTGTTAAGTGAATTATTGCAGTTGTTAAATTAATAACAACATTGTTAAGTGAATCTGGCTTCCCCATTGACTTTGCTTGTCAGAAGGTCACAAAAGGGGACCACATGACCCTTAAAACATTGCAACCATCATAAATATGAACCACCTTGTCAAGCATCCGACTGTAAATCAAATAACCATGGGGATGCTGCAACGGTCATAAGTGTGAAAAATGGTCATCAGTCACTTTTTCAGTTCCATAACTTTGAACAGTCACTAAATGAACTGCTGTAAGTTGAGGACTACTTATATACACCCTGCCAATCATAAGAATGAGTGGTTGGTATCTCATATTGAGTATAGATTTTACTCCTCATATAAATCTATAGATAAGATGGACCACACATAAATAAATAAAATAAACCTAACTTTCAAAGTTTCTGTTGGCCATTAGTTATAGATGGCACTTCCATCTTCTGCCAAGGTAACGGCAACTTATTGATGGAACTCTCCCTCCAAGGCAACTCATGTCATAGCTATTTCAACGATTTTCAGATGCTCTGTGAAAACATGAGATGCTCAAAGAAGCAATCGATGCCATTGGTCTTTAAGACATGTTTGCTAATTGTATTTCTAAAGTTTCTGCTATTTTTGTTTTTGTCTCATCTTATTTTAATCAGGTTGGATCCTAATTTAGCTGTGTTTTGGTCAAAGATCTGCTGAAATGAGCAGCTACTGCCTGATATTTTTCTTAAGTCTATTCCTGATGTAATAATGCTTAACAAAAGTATTTTGAATTCAGTATCTTAATATTTCCAATAAGTTAGTCCTGTCTATAATTTCTCCCACATGCAAGGATCGCACTGATCAATTATCAGTAACTCTTTGCTTTTGTCCCCATGTTGCCATGGAAAATGTGTGTGTGGGATTAGCAGCTCCTGCTTTAGAGAACACATTGGAAAGGCGGATTTGCAGCATTTTCTTTGAAGCTATTTGGCAGTCCATTTCCTACTCAAACACCAACCACACCTCCTGGATCCTGTGACTTCCCCATTCTCTCTTGCACCCAACACAGGTCCCTTGGGTCTGTCTTTCTTCCACTTAGCTTTTCCAATCTCTTCAAAAGATGGCACTGATGCCCTCTTACACAGTGGGCAGTTAGGTATGTTTTTCTTAGCTGAAAAAAAAGTAAATGTTGCTAGGCATGCTTGGATTCAACTGCACATTAGGTGCTTTGGGGTGGAGTCCTTCTTATTGGAGGAAGTGCTGGCCAACTCTATGAACCCAGCAATTGGGATGATGGTGTGGCAGCATGGAACTGTTGCTGAGGGTGAAAGGGACAAAAGCTTTAAGAGGTGTAGACTACAACTCCCAGAATTCCCTAGCCAGCATGGCCTTTGGCCTTTGATCACAAAGCTGAGCCAACTTTCTTTGTTATGTCATGCGTATTTCGACTTACAACTTGCCTCCTGCAGTTTTCTCCATCCTGGCATCCTTTAAATGTGCTCAGGATTGCCAAGGCCATGCTGGTTCAGAGATCTGGTGTTTGTATTTTCAACAAAACACCTTGTTGGGGAAAGCCATTCTATATAGTTCTTTCAGAACATTTTTAAGCAATTTTATGGCAAGTTAAATTAAAGATCTAGGGGCTACATTTGTACCAAATACTAAGCTTGGATATTTTGAACTCTTTTAAGTTATTTTGGGGAAGGGTATATAGTTGGGAGGGGTCATTCGATATTATAGAATTAGCCTAATTTATTGGATGAGGCTGTTCTAATACTTTATTGCTATTAATCATATGTCTTTTTCTCTTATTCCCATAACTTCCTTCCTTCCTTCCTTCCTTCCTTCCTTCCTTCCTTCCTTCCTTCCTTCCTTCCTTCCTTCCTTCCTTCCTTCCTTCCTTCCTTCCTTCCTTCCTTCCTTCCTTCCTTCCTTCCCCTCTCTCTCTCTCCCTCTCCCTTTCCGTTTCCCAGATCATTGATGTGATAAATGAAGTACCACAGATAAGCAATTTGGTGCAAGTAATAAGCCAACTCAAAAGGGTAAGATGGCATTTCTTCCTTTCTCCCTCAAATTTAAGTTAGGTTAGACAGCTTTATGATAGCTAAGAATCAAAATAGAGGGGAGAGCATGAATGAATGAAGGGACAAAACCATCTGCCAAAAGGACTTTCAGGGACTACACATAGGCTCTGACCTACTCTTGGTCAAATTATGAGTCAAATCCTAAATTAGGCGCAGAATGGTTTGGGAAGAAGCAACTTTATTTGTTAGATTACAAAACAAAAAAACCCAAATACCTCATTTCTTCAGGCTTTTATAGGATACTCACATCACACTGTCTTCTGGTGAGATAGATCGGACTGAAAGACTGTGAGTGGCCCAAGGCCACCTAGTGAATGTCTGGCTAATGGCAAACTCTCCAGGCCTCATCCAGGATTTTTTGTTTTTTTTGTTTTGTAAATAACAGAATAACAAAGTTGTAAGGGACCTTGGAGTTCTTCTAGTCCAAATCCCTGCTCAGGCAGGAAACTCTATACCATTTCAGACAAATGGTTGTCCAATATCTTCTTAAAAACTTCCAGTGTTGGAGTACCTAAAATGATTCTGGAGGCAAATCATTCAAAATGTTCAGAAAGAACTGTATTGATATCTGGAGCATATCAATCAAGCCTACATCTAGAAGAATGTATTTGGTCTCTTGGTAATGAAGCATACTGATGGCACATCATTCTTTGTGGCAGTGGCAACTTAATTTTGGAATCCTGGAACTGTTTGACAGCAAATCCACATAATTTGCCAATCTCTTCCACCTTCATAATCTGAAAAAAATGAGCATAGGTTCTACAATGTGCTCTCATATCATGATAGCACTGTACAGCATCTCCAGCAGTTGTCAAATCCCGACGTTCCTTGTTCATCCTGTGAGTTTCACTATGAGAATCACAGGGCAGCCTGATATCAAAGTTTTTCATCTTCGGAGGAGACTTCTCATAAACCTGTCCACAATGTACAATTTCCTCAGAAGATTTTTTATTTTTTTTTAGCTCAATACAAAACACTAGAAATGGGATTTTGCAACAGCATAGTTAGGAGCAAATCTGTGCACCCGATAGAAAGCTGGTGTTGGGCACGTGGGACTAGGAAGGCATCTCCCAACATCTTTATACTCCCTTATGGTCTCATCTCTCTCACAGTCATCAGAAAGACATTTAACTCCTATGCTTTTAACCATTACAACACGCTGGCTCAAGAATGTGGTCCAGAGCAGAAAACAGTAGAATGCATTTGCAAACTTACCTTGTTTCTCTGCAAACTCTGGTAGATAATGAAGAAATTGGTTCTACTGAAAATGTTCAAGAGCCAGAACCGCAGAATTAAGTGGCTTTGTGAATTAGCCCACAAATACCTGAAAATGTTAGTGCTTGAGAAGCCATTGAGGAGCTCAACTTCCATTTCAGGGTAAGTGAGAATAATTGATAATTTTTGTGTGTGTGCATTTTGCACAAATGGGACAAAGTCGGATCATTAAAGTGAGATGTTTTAAAAAGTCACTACCAAGAGAAGTAAAGACTCCCTTGAGTTGAGCTGATGATAATTTTCTTGGCAATAATATGGAAACGACGTGTACTCTCTTATTCTGGGAATGTTTTTTTGACTTCCTACAGACCTGAGATATCCCGGTGATTTCTCATCCAAATATTATTTCATTGTTGTGACAATGGTTGTTCAGAGGCCAATTTATTATTTGACCTCATAGTGGCCACTGGATCTCAGGGAAGAATGGGAAAGAAACATGATCAATTCAAGAATTGCAATAGAACTTCATATGGCCCTCCCCATAGAAAGCAATAGTGCAAAAGATCTTCCCAGTTCAGTCAGAAAGGCTATGGCACAGATTTCAAATGTATTAGTGAAATTATACTATTTAATTAACTTGATACCTGTCAAAATTTAAACCAGCCAATCTGGTAAGAGCAAGTGTACTGGAATTACAGCTCCTCGTTGGCCAAATTGGCTTAGAGCTGCAGTCTTAGTACTTCCAGAGGATACCAGTCTGTGGCATTACATTATTAGTAAAGCCAATTATCAATTCAATGGGTGGTTCCAAAGAATAAGCCAACAATCTTTCTATATTCCATGGTAGAAAGATAGAGCAAACCAGAATGCAGCTCCATAATAATGCTTCCATTCTGCTTATATGGCAGGATGAGTATCACCTCTGAAGATAATCTGAGTCCTAATGCTAATGTGGTCATTGAGCCTGTCATGGATATTGCTAAGGGGTCTATTGACAAAGAGGTGGAAGATGGTTGTTTTCCTGAGACGTCCTTAAAGGCTTCAACCTCAGAACGTTATGAGGCACTCTCCTTGAAAGGCCTGCCTCAACGGTTCCATATGCCAGCACCCAGAGTGCTCTGTAGACCTTCAGCTCTGAGGTGGACCAAGCCCTGCTGCACCAGATCATGTAATGAGACCCTGGAGCACATCATCACCATCAATTATTCAGAATGTCAGAAGTCATATTCTGTGAGCAACCAAACTTCAATTATTGTTGCCTAGGGTAGAGATTCTCTTAAAGAAACTCATGCCTGCCAAAGAAGAGAGGTTTTGCCTAAAAGTCAGGCTTGAGTCTCATTAGGAGTCTTGTCAGTAGCTGCAGCACTTTACTCTGAAGCAATCTGGGAATAGTCCCCAGTTACTACAATGTCTCTGTGGCTATTCCCATCCTGCTTACTCCTGAAGTGAACAAGGACAGAGACTCAGGAATTGTATAAACAGCAAGCTTCAAAGTCCTCACCTGATCTCATTGATCAAGAGGAGTTAGATTCATTAAAGTAATGAATAGACATATCAATAACTTAGGGTCTATTAGAAATGAAAACACAAAGAACAGAGTTGCTGAACCAACTGGCAACCAAAAAGGGGAATATCTTTGCCTACTCAGATTGAGGAAGCACGTTTACAATTAAGAGTTTACTTTCATTTCTTG
The DNA here is from genome assembly GCA_023970755.1 of Azemiops feae. Lineage (NCBI taxonomy): Eukaryota > Metazoa > Chordata > Lepidosauria > Squamata > Viperidae > Azemiops > Azemiops feae. The sequence continues at coordinate 693,568 of JALGBA010003986.1, read as the reverse complement.
CAAGACTTTTTGTAAGGAATTAAAACAGAGATAGGCTATTCCTTTAGGACTGGTGGTCACAGTTTAATTTTGAGAACATCTTGTAGGCACTTTCCCAAAAAGAATTACCATGGGGTTAAGGCCAATTCTTCCCTCCCTGTGTCTCCCCCCCCAACATTTAGCAGAAAGCAGAGTGGTGGGGTGCTTCTCATTGACTTCTGTAGTTCTTTCTCAAGACAATTGCTATTGATCTCCAGATAACTGTCTTTTTCTTTTACCAAATTGATTCACACCCAAACAAAACTGAAGGAGGATGTGCTATAAGTCACCCTCCATTTTTATTTCTTAGAAATATCTCTCAGACCTATGTGATATTGTAGGCTGAAGCTTTACTCTGCATGATGGTAATTTTCTACATTTTTTAAGTTAAAAACATTTTTTTAAAAAGTAAATAAAATCAGGCGGTTCCCCTCCCCCCCCCCGATTTAAAAGAAAGGCTTTGATGAATATCTTTGGGATGATCATTAAGTGATTTTGATAAGGTCTAAGTAGGTGAAGAATGTGTTTGCCACAGGGAAAAGAAAGGAACAGGAGGGATTAAACTTTAACATTAATAATAAATAATAGCAGTGGTAGAATTTTGGAACCTTGGTTTGGAAGTCTTACATGTGAGCATCTCTGCTACATTTTCTCTTTTAAGAAACTGGATTGACCGGACTGACAGCTCATTTCAGATGCTCTGAAGATACTGTAGTAAGAAGAACCCTGAAGAGATAGATCTATTAAGTGCCCTATTAACTCATATTCCTACAATAAATGGGTTATTGATCATCCTTCAAATACAAAACTTGTCTGCAGTTTGCAATAAACTGTGCATGCTTATTCAGGCCAAGAAAGGGGAATAATGGTCAAGGATTATGGGATTTGTAGTCCGGGGGGGTTCCTTAGGTTTTGCCTATCCTAACCAATAACCAGAGGCACGTACACTGTTGATACCCTTTCTATCGCACCACAACTAAAAGAGACCTGGCACCACAGCTAAACGTTTCCATTCATCCACAACAACTTCATCTTCCCAAATCAAGGAGAGAAGCAACCTAGAACTAAGGAGAAACTTCCTGACCATTAGAACAATTAACCAGTGGAACAACCTGCCTCCAGAAGCGGTGAATGCTCCAACACTGGAAGTTTTTAAGAAGAGACTGGACAGCCACATGTCCGAAATGGTATACGGTTTCCTGCCTGAGCAGGTGGTTGGACTCGATGACCTCCAAGGTCCCTTCCAATTTTTTAATTTTTTTTATATTATTATTATTATTATTATTATTATTATTATTATTATTATTATTATTATTATTATTATTATTATTATTATTATTATTATTATTATTATTATTATTATTATTATTATTATTATTATTATTATTATTATTATTATTATTATTATTATTATTATTATTATCATCATCTCTATCCCAGCATATGGGGGAAAATAGCAATAGCATTTATATACTGCCCCATAGCACTTTACAGCACACTCTGGGTGGTTTACAATCTCAGCATTATTTAGATATTGCCCCAACAATCTGGGTCCTCATTTTACCAACCTCAGAAGGATGGAAGGCTGAATCAACCTTGAGCCCCGTCAGGATTGAACTCCAGGTTGTGGGCAGCGTTTGCCTGCAATACTGCACTATAACCACTGCCCCACCAGGGCTCCTCAAAATAGAGGTTGGGTCTTGAGTGCCTTTTGGAAGATTAAAAGTGTGGGAGCCAAGTCCTTGCTCAGGACTGATTTAACTATACTTTCTCCTAGTGTCCGAATTGTTATAAATGTTCCTGTTCTTTCTGAAGAACAGATTGCAGGCATAGCCAGTATATGGCTAGGTATTGTCTGAACTTGGTGTTAGGATTGCAAATGTTTCATGACCATATTAAGCAACATAATTTATGTAGGAAATATGGAGAAAAAGTATGTGAAGTGGGGCATCGCCGCAGCCCCATTTAAAAAACGGTCAGTCCCGGACACCACAATTTAAAAGAGACAGTGACAAATTGGAGTAAGTTAGGAGAAGGGCTACTTAGAAGGTAAGATGTCTGAAAACTAAGCTCTATGTGTGACACTTAAAAAATTCTGATATACCAATAGCACTTAGACTTATATACCTCTTCATAGTTCTTTACAGCCTTCTCTAGGTGGTTTACAGTGAGCATTTTGCCCCAACAATTTGGGTCCTCATTTTACCGACCTCAGATGGATGGAAGGCTGAATCAACTTTGAGTCGGTCAGGATTGAACTCCTGGCAGCGGGCAGAGTTAGCCTGCAATACTGCATTCTAACCCCGCCACCACGGCTCTTATATATTTGGTCTACAGAAGAAATGACTGAAGAGAAACACATGATAGTGTTCAAATACTTGAAGGACTGTGACACAGAAAGAGGTCATTCCTTAATGCCTAAGACGGCAAGGTCTAGACCCATTGGATTAAAACACAAGGAAAACTGTATGTAAGGAAGAACTTCCTGACTGACTATTACTCAGTGGAATAGCCTGCAAGAGAAAGGGTGACCTCTCCTTCAAATGAAGGTTGAATAGTCATCTGCCCACATGGCTCCCGCACTTAACAGAGGGATGGGCTAGATTCTAAAGTCTCTTCCAACTCTTCCAATTCTATGAAAACACATTTCTCTTAGTATTCTGATTTTGCAAGATAACTTCCTTGATCTGAAAAAGTGATATGGTTTGCTTATTAAATAGACTTAGTACTCATCAGTGTGTATGCAGAATAAAAAATGTCTGCTGTCTAGGGTTTTCTCATCAATAAATGACCTCAGGTTCCTCAATGGGCCAACATTTTAGGATATTTACAGGATATCCCAAATATTTAGGCTATTTAGTGTTTTTATATGGCTGCCTTGTGCAATGTAATCATGGGCACCAGCTGGAATGTAGAAATGACTTCTCTCTTGCATCAGCATCATTTACATGTAACAGAAATTATACTGGAGAGGCTAAAGTGAGCTCTTAAGCACCTCCCTCAAAAAATATGCCCAGAACAGGGTTACTTAGCCAGGAAAGACCATTACTCTAATACAGCAGCCTTAACTGGATCGGGATTTACTGATTAATCCCAATTGCCTCTCTTTGTGCAACACAGTGAGCCAATCATATTTTACCATTGTGCAGGAATCTCTAAGCTTTTATAGGATTAATTATGAGGACAAGTTTGGTATTGTGGTTAAAGGCTAGAAACCTGGAGACTGTGAATTCTAGTCCTGTCTTAGGCATTGAAGCTAGCTGCGTGACTTTGGGTCAATCACCCTCTCTCAGCCCTGGGAAGTAGGCAATGGCAAAATGCTTCTGAAATCTTGTCAAGAGAACTACAAGGACTAGTCCAGGCAATTGCCAGGAATCAACATTGACTTGAAGACATAGATCCGATAGAATATATAATGGCACATTTGGAAATGATAATTTAAGAACTTCTATGCGTAACATGCTGGCCATAAGAAACATAAGCAGCTACAAAGCACTGATTTACTAGACTTCTGTCTAAATTTTGACTCCACCCACCCACGCTCCCCACCTGTTTACCTTTGCTGTTTTCCTAAACAAGTGTATACATTTCTAGCCAAAGGATTCAACTGGAGCCATGCATCTAGAAACCTCTTAGAAATAAACTTGATGCTGAAGATTGGCAGTTGGGAACCTTATTTCAAAAATTATTATTTTAGTAAAAAAAAAAAAAAAGTCAGATAAAGCAGGAAACTAAAGAAATTGTCTACAGGCACACTGGCTCCCCAGGGCACTAACGCTGGAAATATCTAGGACAGTGGTTCTCAATCAGTGGTCCACGGAAGAAAAGGATGAGAACCACTGATCTAGGATATTGTGCTCTTCCAGCCAATGATCTAAGAGTGCCTGTCTTTTTAATAGCAGTTTGAAAGAATCGAGAAGGCTGCAAGTTAGTTGGCATCTTGCCACCACCTCCTACAAATTGAGCTGCAATTAAAGGCAGGTACCAGAGCCAGCAAATCTCTCCCAGAGCTGTGGGCCATCTTACAGCTCAACAGGATGCATGCAAAGGATGTCTGAAGGAGAGCCAGTTCAATCAATACCAACATGTTTCGTGAGGATCAGAAGCAGAAGACTAAAATCAGCCTTAATCTTTTGCTTTAACTGCACTGAGCATCTGAAATAGGGCTACTGAGGACTTCAAAAGCAGGATTAATAGGAGTTAAGGCTGAGTTAAGACATTTTAGTAATTAGAAATGTTCCTGTAATTTGGCTAGAGGCATATCTTCTATATTATCTATTCTGATTCATAAACCTACTCAAAAGTAATTTCACATGTTCTGAATGGGTAGATTCTGGTCGGGTACATCCTGGACATGTGCAACTGCCTCTGTCTTCTTTGCCAAGCTATTGAACTTTAGGATGGGCTGGTTAAGCAGAATTAGGAAGTTTAGAATTATGGCTTGGAATGCTAGTCAAAAATGTTATAGTATTACTAAAATACAAAAAAGCAATGCAAAAATGAAACGAACTAAACAATACTACAAAAACGTCCATTGACAAAAACAAAACCAACATATACATAAGTTGTCCCCCTTGGTTGAATACTGATAAATGCACTTCAAAGATAATAACTTCTCTTCTCTTGGAAAGCAGGCACACATATTTTACTTTCATGTTTTGAATAAAAGAAAAATATATAGAGAAAAAAGTGTTACAATATTGCTAATATTAATCCGGGGCAGCTACTAATTTGTGGACTATTAAGGGATGAATTCAGTTCCAGAGGTAACACAAGGCAACTCAGAAACTCTGCCCAATGGCTTACACATTTCAATAGAACCAGGTTAATAAGAGAAGATGGAGTACACTGGGCAGGAACCAGAGATCCTCACTACAGTGACTATGGCCACTTGTACAATAACCTCCTCCAATTTGATATCCTCCAGAAAAGCAGCAGTAGGGAAAGCTGAGTGGTGGTTTTCAAAACTGATAAAAGTATCTGATAAGCATACCATGTAGAATTAATTCTAAAATGGTATTCTTTGGGTGTTTGGGATTATGCAGGTAGTCCTCAACAGTTCATTTAGTGACTGTTCAAAGTTACAACAGCACTGAAAAAAGTGACTTATGACCGTTTTTCACACTTACAACTGTTGCAGCATCCCCATGGTTCACATGATCCAAATTCAGATGCTTGCCAAGTGGTTCCTATTTATGACGGTTGCAGTGTCTCGTGGTCCCCTTTTGCAAGCTTCTGATAAGCAAAGTCAGTGGGAGAGTCAGAGTCACTTAACCACCATGATACCAACTTAAACGACTGCAGTGATTCACTTAACAAGGGTGGCAAAAGGTGGTTGAAAAAATGGGGCAAAATTCACTTAACAAGTGTTTCACTTAGCAAGAGAAATGTTGGGCTCACTTGTGGTCCTAAGTGGAGGACTGCCTGCAATTCCCATCAGCCCTGAGGATTGGCTGGACCTAATGGATGTCGCAGTAGTTGATGTGGCTACTCCAGATCCCAAACCTTTTTCGGAACCTGCGCCGGGACTTGGGGCTAAGGTCACACGGCTGGAGCTGATCGGAATGGCCTCAGTTCGATTTGCTCGGAAGGGGGCTTGTGCTGCCCTGTCCCTCTTCTTGCCTCCCTGCCTCCCTCGACCAGCGACCTCCTCCTCCGTGTCCCTCTCGCCTGGCTGTTCCGCAAAGCACCTGGGCAAGGTCTGCCCTGCCCTCAGCGCCAAAGAGCCCGGCCCTCCGGAGCGAGAGCAGAGGCAGAGCAAGCGCGCTCCGGCGGGGGGGATCGCGATACCTTTCCCCGCGGGGTGGAAGCGAGCGCCGGCGGAGCTTGGCCAGGGTCAATTCCCGCCTTGTCTATCTCGTCGGGAGGTCGAGAAGCCCCTCGTCTCCTGCCCGGGGAAGAGCAATGGGCGGGCTGCCGGTGGCGGCGACCCACTTTACTCGGAGCCCCTAAACAAGGCAGCCACAGCGGCGACAATGGCACTCCGACCGGGCACGGTGCTGCTACTCATTACGCTGGGTAAGCCCAAATCTTGCGCCGGTCCAGCGGGAACGGCATCCTCTGGGTGGGTGCATGGTTGGGGCGAAATGATAAAGGGAACTTTTTTCAATATCTATAATATCTATAATTCAGATATATTAAGGCAGTTTCCTAGCAAGAATTGAGGTTATTCATCTTTCTCTGCATCGCTAGAAGATTAGGGGAAACGTTCCTCTGCTAACTTCCCGAAATTGATAAGATGATAGAAGAGCCCAGGATAGTGTTATAGTGATGGGCAACTTCTAACTGCGAACTTGTTTAAATTCATTGCTTCATTTCCAAGGAAAACTTTCCAAGGAACACTTTAAGAATTCAGGTAAGTTGGTGAGACTTCCCAAAAGCAGGGGCAGCGAATTCAAAATGAAGCAAGTTTACTTTTCAGTTCATGTACTGATTCGTCCTATTCTTTATGGCTATTTTTTTTTTTTAAAGTACCAAGCTCATCTCTCCCCCCCCCCCTATTTTACGTTTTAAATAGCTTTGTAAAAAAGGGCACTTTACAAGAGATAATACTGGCTCAGCTCACTGTTTAGTCCTTCCTTTGGAAATCATATATTCCAGGTCAAAATCCCTAACACTGATCTTGTCAAGCAAATTGTCTCTTACTATGCCACACTATAGTTTGTTTGAATAAACCATACACTGTGACTTTCAAATGATATGATAATGACATTATGGCTTAGTGCAGGGGTAGGCAACCTTGGCTCTTTTATGACTTGTGGACTTCAATACCCAGAATTCCTGAACCAGCCATGCTGACTCAGGAATTCTGGGAGTTGAAGTCCACAAGTCATAAAAGAGCCAAGGTTGCCTACCCCTGGCTTAGTGTAATGTTTGAAGCAGAATTCTATCTAGTACTTAATTTTGGTTCTGCCTCTTGTATATGATGACCATTCGTTATGTGTGTGTGTGTGTGTGTGTGTGTGCGTGCGCGCACGCGCGTGTTGCACACATATATTTTATGTGTTCTTATTTAAGGGAAATTGCTTTTGGTCTTTAGATGACGTGCCTGGAAAAAGATGTGTGCTATTAGATGTTACATTAATCCCCTTTCCATTTGCAGGGCACTTGCTCAGGTTACTGACAGCAGAAACTCAGTGTGAAAATATTTATCAAGATTTCTCTGGCTGTATCTTAAAATTAGGAGAAAACATGGCTAGATATGAAGAAGAAGCTGAAGAAGACGAAGCGAACCAGAGTCTGCTGCAAGGATTGCAGGTTGTTTGTGGGTGAGCAGCAATCCTCTGAAATGTACTGTAGGAATATCCTATCATGACGTGTATCTTGAATACAGTTGTCTCTTTAGTCCATTTAGAATAATGAATAACAAAGTTGGAAGGGACCTTGGAGGTCTTCTAGTCCAACCCCCTGCTCAAGCAGGAAATCCTATACAATTTCAGACTAATGGCTATCCAGTCTCTTCTTAAAAACTTCCAGTATTGGAGGACCCACAATGCCTGGAGGCAAGTTGTTCCACTGATTAATTGTTCTAACTGTCAGGAAATTTCTCCTTAATTCTAGATTGGTTCTGTCATTGATTAGCTTCCATCCATTGCTTCTTGTCCTGCCTACCTTTTAAATCAGAATGACTGATATCTCCTTCCCTTTTCTCCTCTGTGAATGTTTCCATTGAATATTCTCCAAATACTAGTAGAAAAAGTGAAGGTTTCCACTCGCATAGCACTGTTGTTGGTCTCATGTCTATCAGTTGGCTAGCAAATTGTGTTACCCACAGAAAATGGTTCCATCTTTCTGCTTAGCCATAGGAACCACAATAATGGAAGGGGACTTTCTTTTGAAACTGGCTTGGATCAACTATGATTTATCATAGGAAGTGCTATCATCAGCACTTCATCAAAGACAACCATCAATTGAAAGCAAAAGACTAGTTGAAGTTAGTACCAATACAAGAGAACAAATCCTTCATTGTTGAGAAGGGCTTGCTGTCCATTATTGACATGTTACAAAACTAGATTCTAATCACAATTAGAAATGTCATTTTGTAGATAGTAAAGGCAAAGCCAGTTCTGCTGCCTCCTATGAAACATGCATTTGCTTTCAAGGAAAGAATGAGGTACCATACTAGAATTTTAAGAAACCTGCTTCCATGAACACAATTTGAGCCTGAGCAGTTTTGATTGGCTACCAACTCATGTGGTAGCTTTCAGCCTATCAGCGCCCTTCAATCCTGGATATAACATGATTAGATTTTCCGGTATCCATTTCTTGGATTTAAAACAACTATGAGGAGAGAATGGTATGGAGTTAGGGCTATAGTCCTAGGATGGAATTCATCCTTTAGCTTGCATAATTTCTCCACTCACTTTAATACCATAACCTTCAAAGCTTCAATTAATATAGCTTTATCATTTGTTTTGTGATGCTTCTTGTATTTCCTGGGTCTGCAATCCTCTTTGACTCTAAACTATGCACTTTCTAACTACCAATATTAACCATAATGGTAGTCTTTTGTTATCCCCACTGTTCTTTGCCAGGCTTGGTTTGTCACCTTGGGCAGCTTCACAGCCAGAGGAATGAGGAGAATACAGACACAGCTGTTTGTTTATCTTTAATCTAATCAAGTGCAAGAAGAAGGCAGTAAAATAGCAAAAGCATCAAGATGTTTGAAATTTAGCTCGCAGCAAGTCTGAGTAGAGAACTGATTGTAAACAGACAAGGGAATGGGAAGAAAGAAAGGAATTGTAGAGATAGATGCAGATCATTGAAGGTTCCAAGGGTGAAATGCTGGACTGAGCAAACCTATAGACAAACCAGGAAGTGTACAAAACAATCAAGGAAAAAGGCAGAAGTTCTGGAGAAGCATCATCCTGCCAAAACTGTGTGAGAAGAACGATTGAGATGGGGAATGCAGAAACCACAATAAATTAGATTAGAAGCTAACAAAAAGACTAGATAGAAGAGACAAAGACATTTTTCATGTAATAAAATGAAGGGATTAATAAAGGAAAAATAAGCGTTTGGTAGAGGACAGAAGAAGGGAATCTGATGTAAAGAACATTACTGGATGTGGAATCCTACTACTAGATGGTGGGATGATGGTACAGATTACTGTACAAGTTGTCCTCGGCTTATGACCACAATTGAACCCAACATTTCTGTTGCTAAGTGAGACATTTGTTAAGTAAATTTTGCCCCATTTTATGACTTTTCTTGCCACGGTTGTTAAGGGAATCACTGCAGTTGTTAAATTAGTAACAAGGTTGTTAAGTGAATCTGAGTTCCCCATTGACTTTGCTTGTCAGAAGGTTGCCAAAGCTAATCACATGACCCCAGGACAAGCGTCATAAATACGAATCAGTTGCCAAGCATCCAAATTTTGATCACGTGACCATAGGGATGCTGCAAATGTCAAAAGTGTGAAAAATGATCATAAGTCACTTTTTTTAAGCCATTTTAACTTCAAATGGTCACTAAATGAACTGTTGTAAGTTGAGGACTATCCGTATAGCACTTTCAAGAGAGCCAGCCTGATGTAATGGTTAAGATGTTGGATTAGGACTGGAGAGATTCATGTCCTTTCTTAGACATGGAAGCCAGCTGAGTGACCAGGGGCCGGTCACTCCCTCTCAGCCCTACTCAGTGTTAGGCTTTGCAACAAGCTGGCAGGGAAACAAAACCTCCTGTAGCATCATGCGTTGTAGCTTTGCTGTGTGAACTAAGTTAGCATAATGCAAAAGAAGCAGACTCTGTGACCAAGAGGAACAGAAGTTAAGATTGCACAGTGCTTTCAAATATTACAAGCACTTTCAATGTATTATTTTATTTCTCCCAACAATCCTGCCACATCATTCAATATTATTGTCCCCAGTACTTTTTTTCAATAGGGAAGGTGGAGTTAAGGACAATAGGGAGAGATTTATACAAGGTCAGCATGAATCCACAGAAGATTTGAACTTGATGTTTTTTAATCCACCAGTCACTTTGCACAGAATTGGATGTGTTTGTCATGAAAGACAATGGCAGTGAAGGTGCTTATGAGTCCACCACTGCAGCTAAAGTGGGATGTTGAAAGCTAGATACACTTACTTCAGATTGTGTATTGGGAATAGAGAAGGACAGGAGGAAGAGCCACTAACTTGAGAAAAATACCTCAGACAAGCCCCTCCTCACACAAAGATAAAATGAGGGAGGGGGAAGTACATTCAGACCTGCAAGATTCTATTACAGTACTAAAGTTGTTAAAATAAAAAATAGACCGCACGTATATACGTTTCTTAATTTGCTTTAGGGGCTGACAGATTCCAAAAAAAATGCCAAAGCTATTTGAATTTTGGTTTTCCCCCTCATCTATCACAGAATAGAACAAGGTTTTCTAAATTTCAGTTCAATTTTTTTGAAAAGAAAGAAAAATCAAATCAGTTACCAGAAGAACCTTCAAACTTAAACACGTGCTGGCATATAAGGCCTGTTTGCATATTCAAGATGTGAAGAAATGCAAAACAGTGATACAGAATGTAACAGGAAATAAACCAATAGACTGATAATGAAGTTTGTCTAAAGAACCATTGGAAAATGAAAGAGGTTCTTGATTCAGTGCTGAAGGAACACATTTACACTCATGAACAATGAACAATATGACAATGTGCAACCTTGAGAAAAAGCAAAGATGAGGAATGTAATAAAAATTTTTCCACAGGCGGAAAAAAAAGAATGGAGCTATTGCGGCGTACAGCTTGATGTAAAATGTATAGTTAGGCTGATGCAAGGTAGAGGAATCATAGTTTGAAAGATCTGCAGTACTGCTAGTTACGTGCCAAGCACGATTTAAGATGTTGGTCTTGGCTTTTAAAGCCCTACATAACTTAGGGTACAATTATCCAAACCTGGTGTGCAGGAGAAGTACTTTTGAAAATGCCCTATTGTGTTCTTGACTGAGAAGTCCTGCTCTTGTGTTGCTCCCAATGGATAGGATGCTGTTGCTCAGGAGTTATATTTGCCCCCAACCTCTCAATATTTAGAAAAAATGTTGTTCCTTTTGCGAGGTTCTTAATTATTCAATGATGAACAATTGATGACCTGGATAATTTTAATTTGTTTAAAACTTTTTAATGTTTGTTTTTCATAAATTTGGTTAGCCACTTTGAGTATTTGCCAGCATTAGAGGATGGGGTTTAAGGCAAAGAAATAAGCAAATCATTAAATAATACATTGATACTTTACTGAAAAATTTGTCCCTCCATACCCATGTTATATTGGTCACATAGATTCCTACCAGACAGCACATTTGCTGGGTTGGTAGGGAGACTTTCTGGCATTTTCCTGCTCCCATGTTATATTTTTCTAACTCTTTTTCCTCTTTATGAAAAAAAGCACTCTGTTGTTTGAACCTCTAAGTCAGTGGTGGCGAACCTATGGCACACGTGCCAGAGGCGGCACTCAGAGCCCTCTCTGTGGGCACACGTGCCGTGCCCCGGAGATGGCAAGGGACTGGCCCCCGCCGCCCTGGCCCCACCCACCCAGTCTGCCGTGACCACCGCGGCCACGCCCACCCGGCACCCGGTGATAAATAAGTGGGGTTTGGGTTGCAGTTTGGGCACTGGGTCTCTAAAAGGTTCGCCATCACTGCTCTAAGTCTTCCTAGTACCTCTGCATCAGGAACAATTAGGGTTCCTGAAGGGTTTTAGCACAAAATAAGCAAAGTCCCTATTATTATGATACAAGGCTTGAATCAGACAAAGACAAAAATCTTAAGTCTTCCTTCTACAGTACTGTTGTGGAACTAAAACTAGCACCTTTTCTGAGGAAGCTTCCATATTTCTCTGTCTACAAGAAGAAAAAGTGACAGATATGATTAGAATTAATTTTTTGTAAAGTGATCTATAATGAAATTAGGGTTGTTTTGTTTTGGTTTATTTGCCTTGGGGGGGGGGGTTAAATTGTGCAACATCCCCCCAAATCTAGAACTGACAGGGCATGTGACATAGTTTGATTCCCAAACAAATAAGGTCTGTAAAACCAGGCATTGGGACATTGAAATTATCCAATTGAAAGGGGAAGAATGAAAAGAGAGAATTCTGATTTCGTGTCCTCTGACAAATTGCCACTTCAGTCCTTACTAGTTACTCCTCCTTCCTTTTTGTTTTTTTAATATGAAACCAAGTAACATCCAACTGCTTTCCTACTGGATTGCTTCTCCCTTACTCTACCCACCCCTACTACATTGCTGCAGGATTTGGAGGAAACAACCATAGAAATTCAAAACAGAGTTTAACCTTGTTTTACACCAATTTCTCTCATTATTGTCTCAAAAGATTTCTTCTACCACATTTCTTCTATTTAATGAGTTCTTGACAGTTGGCAGTCAATTAGAGGCTCTTTAGCGTGATTACAAAGACTTTTTAAGGGAAAAGCAATTGCCCTGGGCACCACCACATGGTGGAGGCTCCCTCCAAAGGATAATTTAATATTTGAAATCATTCAATGGTTTAATATTTTTCATGCAAGTTGGCAAAAGCTATCTTGTCAATTTTATAATGGTTTATTATTAAGCTATGGATTTCAATGTATAAAATAAAAATAAACGGAGAAAACTATTACATTGATGTAGAATATAGTAAGAATGTATAGTGATGGGTTGTTTAGATAAACATTTCTCTAAAAAAGTCTAAAAATATCCATATTCATGGTTTAAAGTGATACCAACACTATTTCTTGCTCTCAGTGTGCAAGTTTTAACACAATACTTCTGGAAAATACCAGTTTCACTAAGGCTGCTTTAGCACACTATAAAAGCACAATATATGAAAGCACAATATAAAATTGTAAATATATCATCAGTTTGGTGTAGTGGTTAAGGCACCAGGCTAGAAACCAGGAGACCATGAGTTCTAATCTTGGTAAATAAACAAGGCAAGAAAAAAATAGGCTTTGAAGGTCTGCATCCACATGGATGTTTTTGTAAACTTGGCAACTTTAAGATGGATGGATTGGGAGTTTAAGTCTACCCATCCAAAGTTAAAACACACCTAGATGAAGGGTTACCTCTGAAACCCTTCATTGCTGCCCCTATAATCCTGTCTGACTACAACTGTTAAAAATAAGTGGAAATATGTCTTGCAGTTTTCAGGCAGGAAGCTTACAAAAAGTGTTGCTGAGGCCCTAAAATAGGCTTTAGTTGAACAGGTATGGAAAAACGCTCAACCTAAAAAAATTAAAAACCCTCAGAAAATAGCAATTTCATCAACCTGCGAGATTCTCTTTATTTAGTTGCCTGTTTTGACTTTCCTGTAATGCCCCCACCCATCAGAAAATATCCCATTCTTGACTAGATAAACCTTTCCAGAGTGTATGGTCTTGTATGGCAGGCACCAATATTTCACTTTTCAGCTGCATCATGTTAAATACTCCATTAGGATTATTTTAGAGATCCTGCTGCATACCTGGAACAGTATCCTCCTGTGTACTGGAAAAGATTCTGCACAGAGGAATTATATATGAATTATAGTCATTATGTGAGAATAGGTTTCTTTGCTTCCCAGAGTTGGCTTTCCATAATGGATAGAATTAAAGCAGATCATTTAATTAAAAAAAAAAAGAACTAAAGTAGATCACAACTGCATGGACCAATTAACCAGATATTATGATGGATGGTGAATGGGCAGATGGATAGACAGGTTATGTTCTTCATAGATGGCCCATGTCTATCTGTGACTTTTGTGGCAAAGAACTGCGGAGTCCTTAGTGCTCTCTGCACTTCATGGGATCTCAGAGAGCACCAAGGACCCCACAGTTCAATCCCGAGCTACAAATATTCTCTTCTGTTGGTGGCAAATAATTTATTGTTTACTCTTTCTTTTGCAGATATTGGAATGAATTTCATAATTGTGCGATGGCTACTCTTTGGGTGTGCCAGAAGGAGATGGTGACTGTCTGGGAAAAGTTGAAAAAGGAATCTAGAAAAATCAAATTCGAAGGCAATCTTTTTGACCTCTGCATCTCCAGTAACTACCAGAACTTACACTCATTCCAGATCCCAACCCTTTGTTTAGTAGGCATCACTCTGATGCTCATTTGGCTCAATTTATGAAGGCAACAGCTCTGTGATTTTGTACAAATGAACCTATGCTTCTTTCCTTAATATTTAGAAAATATTTTGTGGTGATTTTTTTTCTTTTTTAGTGAATTTTTGATTGTGATAACAGAATTTCCTAATATTTAATTTTTCCAGTGAAATCAATTGTAAATATGGCAATTGAATTTTGACTATCAAAAGTTGTGCATGCCTTACGGATCTCAAAATTAAATTACTAAAATACAGCTTGCATAGGAAACTGTGGCACAAGTGGAATGGTGTCACTGGATTTTGTATCTTGGCCTGCTTATCAGGGTTTGCTTTGGTAAGCTTTTCATTCCAACTGATGTTCTGATTTCTATATTTAAAGAACTTTTTAGCAACTTTCTTTTTGTATATAGGTGTAACTACAGTAATTAAAATATTTGCAGTTTTATGAAAGAAAATGTTGGGGAACTCAAGAGGGTAGCATGAAGTTTTAAAATAACTGGATTCTCTCAGTAGAACATGCTGGTTTCATTACCTGCCTGAAATGAGCTCCCCAAAATGTCCAAAACAAGATTACAGACTGATGATTGACTTGTTATAGAGGCATTTGAAAGAATGATTAGTTATGCAAGAGATTTACATTATGTTGGTATATGACTTCAGAACTAAAGAAAGACCAAAACCCTGAGGTAGCTTAAGGCAGAACATCTGAAACCCATGCAAGGAATAATGCTGTGATACCCCTTTTTCTCCATTCCTGACTAGTTTTTCCTCCTCTCTGATTTTCCAATGAAACTTGCAAAATGCAGTCATATATAGTAAATATTTCTGAGATGGAAATAAATATTCAGTTAGAAGTAAAAATCCTTGCAATTTTCTAAGGAAAACTTCTGTATTGCAGGATGGGTGGATGTTCAGGGGAATCACTTGAATGAAGTATGGCTATTGCTGTAAAATAGCAGTGGAGAAATGGAACTTCCTGTTCATTGCTTCTCTGACTATTCCTTGTAACTGCCTATTCTGGTTGAGGCTCGTGGGAACTACAATTCAACTTTTGAAGTTCTCTACATTCCTTACCCCCTTCTAAAATCCATATGAATTCTTGTATAACTCTACTCTGTACATGAAGTAGGATATGCCATGTGTTGCAGCTATTTTTAACATATTCTGATAATCTCTCTCTTTCCAATTTCTCTAATTTGTACTGAATATACAAAGCAACCTTAGATTGTCACAATTAGTGTTAAGTTGCCTTTGTTTAGTATTGGTATTTAGACTGATTACTTCCAATCTGTTGGTCACTGTGCTGTTCTCCAGATTTTTTGATGGCATGGTTGATTAGAACCTCTACCGATCCTTCTTCTGTTGCTTGCTATATTTCCGTAGCTATTTCATCAATTCTTGTAGCCTTCTGACTTGATAAGTTACTGGCGTGATCTAACTTGATTTTCTAATATTTGACATTCATGTAAATAGGTGAAATCTTCTAAGGTATCTTGGATATTAACATTCATACTATTCAGAATTTCAATATACTCCTTCCATTTT
The DNA here is from genome assembly GCA_023970755.1 of Azemiops feae. Lineage (NCBI taxonomy): Eukaryota > Metazoa > Chordata > Lepidosauria > Squamata > Viperidae > Azemiops > Azemiops feae. Next base: position 677,943 of record JALGBA010003986.1, on the reverse strand, counting down.
TGTTTGATCTTCTTGAGAATCATTACAGGTAGTCTTCGATTTATGACCAATTGTTTAATGACTGTTCAAAGTTACTGTGGCTTCAGAAAGGGTGTCCATCTATCTTAAAACGTTGCAAATCCCATGGTCACATGACCATGTTTTGGATGCTTGGCAACCAGCTTCATTTGTAACCAGCTGTAGCATCCCAGTCATGTGACCGCAATTTGCAACGCTTTTTACTTGTTTCTGGCATTTTTTTGCCAGTTTCCAGCAAAAACAAACAAACCCCAAACCCACTCATTCAGGAGAATGGATTTGCTTAATAACTGCATGATTCAGACTTATGAACACATGATCCATTTAATGACCGTAAAAACCATTAAAAAATTGGGTCATGTCGATGCCTCAATTTATAACCACAATTTACAACCACACTCCAGTTCCAATTATAGTTGTAACTTGAGGACAACTTTTGCTATCTGTACATTAGTGTCCCTTACTATACTAATTTAAGGATGGAATTTCCTTCTGAGTTCAAGAACTTTCCACATCTTTAACAGCCTCTTTGACTTCGTTCTATTGTTCCTCTGGTTGCCTGTCAATAAGGGCCAGGATTGTGAAGAAATTCTTGATGTTCTTCTTGAAAATGATGGATATATGCTCAAGATCACATGGAAATTGACTTACATCTTGTACATGAGCAGTCTGTGATCTTCAATCAGTCTCTGACTTCATTCTTTCTTGATATAACTAAGACTTCTACCTCCTTGCATTAATAATACAACTGATTTGATTTCTGCTTAGTCCATCAGGTGATGTCCATACACATAGGCATGATTTTGATAATCTGAAGACTTGTGTCAGCAATCAAGAAATAATTTGATTAGCAGAAACTAATTATCATCATTATTAGCAGAAAGTCACTATTTTGCTTAATTTTTTAGGTTTCCTTGGCCTTATGATTCAATTCAGTCTCATTATTTCCAACTCTGGCATCCCAATCTCCAATCACAAGCACCATATTATGCTTATGACTTCTGTCAATTTATGGAAAAGTAGGCAGGGTCAAATAAGTTCCAAACAAACCCATTTCTTTTTAACTACTTTTTCACTTTGCCTTAAACATAGCCCCTAATTTCAAACACAGGCTTTGATCATAAATAAATGTGCACCCTAATCCCTGTTAACATCTGCTAAATAGATCTCAAATAATGGGGACAGAAAAACTCTCAGTACTTAGACTGCCACTGTCTGCCTAATTAGATTCCAGTCTTTAGTCAATGTTAAGTCTACAGAGATTCATTGAAATGGCTTCAAATCTCCTTTGCTGCATTAGGTATGCTATTATGATATTCCCAAAGGAAAACAAATGCCTTGAGTGCACATGTGAACATACATATAAATACTGCAGAGAAGATTGCATAATACACAACTTACAACAGGAATTGCAGTGGCTTTCACTACTGTCTCAAAAGGAAGCAGTGCCATCTTCTGGAAGAAGTAATGTCAATGCAATTATAATTCAACAATGCATACTATACAGTACAATATGTTAACATTGGATGAAGACAGTGTGACTCACCTATATTTTCTAACTACAACAATCGTGCAAGGAAAGATATTCCCTCTGCCCAAATCTATACTTAAGTATGTGGAACAGAACATGCTATTTTGGCAGAACCTTTGGGCTTCTTTATATGTTATCAATGGGTCCCACAAGAGTGCTTTGAGAGATGGTTTATAAAGTTCATTTTCCAAAATTATTCACCTTAATCATTACAAACATTAGCTTCCCAACTGTAACTGATACAAATTATTAGCATTTCAAAATATTTACGTACAAAGGGAAAACTCTGGGATATATCCAAAAAAGTAATTATTTTTTTTAAATAATAAAAACTGCAGCTACCCTTTGGTGCATTATAAATGAACCTTCCCTTCACACACTTTCTTTTCACAGGAAGTCAATATTTGCTCTGGAGGACAGAGTTTATTCAGGTTCCATTCTAAGAAGACAATTAAAATTATATGCAAAATAAGCTTATCTTGACAGTAGTAGTTACAAAAAGAATTAACCATCCTGTTTTTCATGCCCTGCACAACACCTTGCAAGTTTCCTTGATTATGAACAGTGAATCTTCAAGATAAAACATTCATTGTAGTAAAAAAAAGAGGGCTCATTTGAACCATCTCCAGTCTTGGGAGTATGTGACCAGGGGCAGTTACCTCTCTATGCCACACATTGTAAACAAGAGTGGTTTAAATCTTTGTTCACCTTTTTGAAGCCAATAGTTTAAAAGTGTCTAAGTCACCGTTTCCTGAATTGTATTCCAGACCGATAACTTTTTCATTTCTACTGTCATATTAGTAATATAAACTAGCCTGATCAATGCACTGTAAAGCTTCAATGGAAAGCTGAAGTCTTTATTAAATAAAATAGTAATTTCTTCAGTCAAATAAATACAGTCACTTTTTGCTGTTAATACGCTTTCTGGAATCTGAGCAGCCAAGGGAATAATAGTACTGTGCCTTTCTGCATTGTTTGATCTCCTTGATCTTTTAATTCAAAAAGTGGAAGTAAAACAAGTATCAGATATATGAGGGATAAAAGGGAACAAAGTGTCTATTGTGCAATTGTTGGAGTTCACTAGTCAACTGATGTTCACACTATAGAGAAGGGAAACTGTGATCATCACAACTCACTGCTTGCTTCTCAAATTCTCAAAATCAGTCCACTTCCCATGTCTTTTATGCATTTTATCCAACGCTCGAGTCTGATCTATGTCACTTTGGCAAATTGGGCATGTCTGCATAGTAATAAAAATGAGTTATGTAAAAACTATATTCATCTTGGTCTATCAAAGTATGTCAGTCTCCCAGCTAACATATTTAAGGCCCTCTGGATTTCTTCAGTTGCATTTCCACATCTCACAAACTAGCACCAAGATGCTGATACTGATGGAGAAACACAGTGCCTCTGATGGCCTATACACTGGATTTGGGGGCTGAATTTAATGGGATTTCTTTCAGTTCTGTCCTCATACAGAGGTATTCCCCAATCACAGCCATGAGTGCTGTGCACACAGTATGTACAAGCCACCAGGTCAAAGCTGTCGGAAAGTATCCATTGTAAATCCAGCAGCCCAACAGGTGAAAAAAATGAACGGTGGCTGTGAAATCCAAGCATTGCTTTCCTCGTCGAATGAAATACAATAAACCAATGGCACTGCAGAAGAAAAGAAAAGAATTATGTCAAACCTTAAGATACACCATCTTCAACATTCTATTTCCCATATAAGCTATGTAAGACATATCTCATGGAAGCACTTTTCATTTAAATCATTATCCAAGCTATGTGAGAAAGCAAAGAAATTAAAGGAAACTTTAGACTCCAAAGATAAACATTTTATATTCTTTTTATATGTCAGCAATTTTTGGCCCTTTAAAAAATTGGTCACTGAAAATAAAGTGAAATTTTCATATATAAAAAATTCCTAACTGTTCTATTTTATATGTATGCCTTTTTTTTAACCAGTCTCCAAAGTCTAGAAGGGTAATTATATACTGGTAGTCCTTGACTTACAACCACAACTAAGCCGAACATTTCCATTGCTAAGCAAGGCAGTTGTTAAGTGAGTTCCCCCCCATTTTATGACCTTTTTGCCACAGTTGTTAAGCAAATCATTGCAGTTGTTAAGTGAATCATGCTGTCATTAAGCAAATCTGGCTTCATCCCCTTGACTTTGTTTATGAGCAAGTCAGTTGGGAAAGTTACAAATAGTGATCATATGACAATGGAAAAATGCAACAGTCATAAATACATGCCAGTTGCCAAGTGCCCAAATTCTGATCAGCTGACCACGGGGCTGCTGTAGCGGTCATGTGAAAAATGGTCCTAAGTCACTTTTTTCCACTGGCATTGTAATTTCAAATGTCACTAAATGAGTGGTTGCAAGTCAAGGAAAATTTGGGTAATTAAAACTATGCGTTTTTCCTTTCTAAAATTGTAACTTTTAAGCACATTTTTCTTGGATATTCTCCCTCTTGAAATTCTTTCCTTTTCTTCATTGCATGTTAAACAACTATAGTTTCATATATATTTTTTTGCTTTAGATATCATCATTATAATTTATCAGCCTCAGCTTCATCTTTCTGAATGGCTCTACTTCAATACTTTTTCTCTAGACTCCTCTTCATGATCTCTCCATAGGATTTGAGCAGTTCAACCAACCTGATTTCATTACGTATTATCAACTCAGTGTCCACTATTAGGTAGATTTTCTCCTGGACACTGTGTTCCCAGCCTGGTCTTTCAGCCATTGCTTCAGTAGCTCGATCTGTCCACCTGGCAGTCAGATATTTTGGGCTACTTAGCTAATCATATTAAATTCCTAGTCCCAACCTTCTTTAGTTTGGCCTTCAATTTTACAGCACTGATAATCTGAATGCTTCTGTTTTTATCAAGAGGCAGCTCACCACTCTAAAGGTGTTTGGTTTGAGGATGTCAGAAGAATAACAACCCGACTTACCAGGTGAGTGCATTCAGGATAAATGCCATTGTGGAAAGTCTCCCTGGAGAGGTGGCTAATCCCAAAACCTGTACAGGTACAAAGAAACAGCCATTGCAATAAACTGTAAACCAGCTAAGATCTATTGGCTTCAATGATGTTACATCAGCTCTATAGTTCAAGAGGCAACATCTGGACAACTAATCAAACTCATTTTAATACTGATATAATAAAGGCAGTAATTTGAAACAGTGCAAATTAACTTTTGACATACTGTACGTTAAATTTAAATGTAAATTATATGAGAAGTAATCCATGAAGTTACACATTAGCTTTCAGTATTCCTCCTAAAAATCTTCTACTGCCTTCTTTGATTTGTCAAAATTTGTTTCTGACATATTGAAAACATAATTACCTACCTCATAACTGAAAATCTGGTCCAGTGAAGGGTTGCTCTGTACCAGACTGTCTACTAGAGCCAACCAAAGCCCCAGACTGCTATAATAAATTGCTTGCATGAGCATGATCTGGGAAACGATAAGAGCAGGATCCCAAACATAACTGCGGAATTGGGGAGCCATTCCTGAAGCAACAACCCAGAGGCTGCATAGACATATATAAATAATCCACGGATGTCTTAAAACATAAATTCCTCGGGTCACTGTCTAGAGAATGCAGAATGATTCCTTCAGTACCTGAAAGAAAAAATAATTTGTGTCATTCCAACTAAATCCTACAAAAAGAAGGCCTTCTAATGTACCTCTTCTCCAAAATCCAAGAATTGTATTGCATCTTTTTCCAATTACAATACTACCTGTGTTACTTACAGCTTCCTAAAGTGAGGTCACTGACCCAAGCATGGCACAGGAAAGTTATTAGACAGGTTACAATAAATGAAATTTCTCAGATCTGGTTAAAGGTGATAAATAAAATGGAAATAGTATGCACTCTGATTCTTTCAGAGGAGGCACTGCAGAATTATATTTGTATATAGTATTCAATCTAACTCTTTAAGATTTGAGATGAAATATATTCAACATGAATAAAACATCAATACAACATCATTCTTCAAACAATGGAAAAATTGGCTTTCTTGACTATGAAAAAGATCCAGCAAATACAATATTCTGCTTCTATTACTGACATTCCACTGTAAAAAAACAAAGACTGAGCACATATTAGTTATGGCTCCTTCATGACTAATATCAGTTAATAGTCTTATTCCTCCTCAGAAATTTATAATATCTATGAAACATACATCCTAAAAACATCATAATTTAGGATTTAATTTGCAGCCCAGTGCAATGTAAGTAGGTTTATTTCCATTTCTGCATTGACTGGTAAAGGACTTCATTGCATCCTTCTGCTATTGGGCCTATTTAATTTTGTAAAATAACAACTGAATATTTATTCAGGAATAAGTTCAGATGCACTTAATGAGACTTGTAGATAAGTGCATTACATTGCAAACATTTTTTCTATCTACTCAAAAGTACATCCTTTGTGAAGTGTTTAACTGACTTAGCCATGCTCATTCTCCCAACTATCATAGATTTCCTATGAAGAAGGACTCACTGTTACACAGATAGTTGTCACCTTACAACAGGTCACTTGGTGACCATTCCAAGTTACAACAGACCCGGAAAAGCTATTTGTGGCCCCTCCCCCATAGTCATGTGACTACACTTCAGGTGCTTGGCAACTGGCCTGCATTTACGACTGTTTGCAAAACCCTTTGGTCACATGACTGCAATTTGCATTTTTGTCAGAAACCGCCATTTACTTCCGATTGCCCACAAAAAATGTCCCATAGTGAACAATGGGTTCGTTTAAGAACCAGGATATTTGCTCAACAACTTCAGCATTTGCTTAATAACTGCTGCAAAAAAGTGGTAAAATTGGGTGTGGTCACATTGTGATCTGCTTTATGACCATCATGATTTATGACTATAATTGATAGGTTCCATTGTGGTCATAAATCAACAACTACCTGTGTACTTGGGTTTGAATATTGACCATCCAACAAGTGTTTGACATGGTAATTCATAATTTATACTCTCAGATACTAAGCCACGGGTGTCAAACTCGCCACGTCATGTGACGTGTCGTGATGTATCACGACTCTTTTTGCATTGCCAGCAATGGGGTAGGCGCGGCTTTGGTATGATGAAACTGGCCCGCAGGCCGGCAGTTTGACACCCCTGTACTAAGTCCTTCTTTATACAAGAAAATACACAGTAGTTCACTCTATGTCTGTGGAATATAACAGAAAACCAATCAATCAATCAGAATAGAGCTGGAGGGGACTTGGAGATCTTCTAGTCCAGCCCACTGCTCAAGCAGGATACCCTATAGTACCATTTCAGACAAGTGACTGTCCAGTCTCTACCAGTGATGAAGCACCTACAACTTCTGAAGGCAAGCTGCTCCACTAGTTAATTAAACCAAATAACATTATATACCTTTTCAGAGATCAGCATTTGTTAGGTCCAAATTTTGAGACTGAACATGCACTTTGAAAGCTGCATCAATTGGTGGTATCTCACATATTATTTTAAGTGATGGATATATTTAGGTATTTGAATTGTAACAAGTTACAATAATTGAGTTCATAAACAACGAAGGCAAAAAACATAGACTGCCAATCACAGTGACTGGATTCCTACATTATTTTAAGCCCAAAACAATCACATAATAGTCTAACTGATGTAGAAACCAGTCACCATTATATATGTTAGGGAGAGAGTCAAAAGACTGATAAACTTCAATTCTACAGTCATGGCAACCTTTTCACCATTAAACATATACTAAGCTTGAAAGATGCTAGGTGAAGGGTTCAATGAATTGGTTCAATGTATAATTGTAAATCATGAATGATTTACCCATTGTTTATGCAACAAACCACAAATGACTGGACTCACAAGTAACCCTAAACCATAATTGGCTGAGTTCACACACAACAAATCGCATTGAGGCTTCGTGGGTTTAAAGTAGACCTTTAAAAGACACACACACACATACAAAAAGCAAGTAGTTTCCGGTGTCTTTACAAAAGAAAAAAGAAAAGCAAAAATACTCCATTGTTGTAGATCCATGATGGGAGAAAGCATCCCTGATGGTTTTCTGTCAAGGGAAGGAAACGAAAGAAAGACGCACCATCCTAAAGAGGCCTCTGACCCCCTTCTCACGATCACTGCTCCCAATCGAGCGGCAAATCCGTATTCCCCCAAATCCTTCCGATTTACCCTTCGCATTTCCTCGCTGGTCCCCCGCTAACTCGCTCCGTCTCTTCTACCAGACCGAGAAGCCACGACAATACAGGCTCCTCTCGTCCACCGCCAGGCCCGTCTCCGCAGCTGACTCCTTTCGTCGAACCATCGAGTCAGGCGGCCTCCAATCGCCTAGAAAGAACATTGAGACAACCTCGTCCCTCTAAGGAGCCATGGAAACAACCCCGCGCGCCTAGAAAGGTAGCCAGTAAAAGGAAGTGACATTAAACACAGGAAACGTGCGGCCTGTGGCGTCTATGTGGTCCCTGAGCCATAGAGATAAACATTACAGAATACTTAAAAAAAAAAAATCTAAATCATTGTATATTTTTCTAGAAATGCTTTTAGAATTAAGGGAACATAGTTTGCTCTAATTCAGCGGTTCCCAACCTTTTCTATTCCCCGCAGCCCTAAAACGCTTCTGATATATTCTCGCACCCCTTACAAAATTAGTACCTGGTTATGCATATACACTATAATTTTGAAACTTCTAAATCCAAGTTTTCTCACCCCCAGAGGGTGTGAGCACCCCCGGTTGGGAACCCCTGCTCTAATTCATTTAATATGGCTGAATATTTACTAACTTTCATAATATGCTGAAACCTTAACTTTCTGTAAAACAGCCTTCGATATTTTTCAAAGAGGGAAAGAGAAAGAGATGCTCATTAAAAAGAAAAGTGGACTGGTTTTAATTTCCAGTGAGTTCATCAAAACAGTGCTAAGGGTTAGGGTTAGTGTTACGGTGCTAATAAAACGTTTAAATGTTTTTCCAAAAGTACAAGCAGTGTTTCTTCATTTCAAGCATGTCTGAGGCGTTGCCTGAATCTTAGCTCCAGAAACATCACTTCCTAGGGAACTCTGAAGTGGTCGGGATTACCCAGCGCTGAGTCAGCCTTACTCGTTTCGTCCGTCCGTCCGTCACGTTCGCATTGTACAATAAATAACTTATTTCTTTGGGCCGTCGTTTTCCAAGCCGAAGAGGTAAAGAGAGAAAACTTAAACCTCTTCTTCATACTCGATAGGAGAGTTCAGTTAATGCAACCCCTCCTAAATTTTGTATTAGAATATCTAACTCCGCCCCCATGAGCTGCTGTGAAATTCAAAATGACTAAATAGCTATAGCATACAGTAATGCCAAGTATAGCACTTTAGAAATATGCTAATCTAGAAAATCTAAGCAGGATAGGATTTTTTTGGTCGTTGGATGGGAGAATATCAGGAAATCCTGAGTTGTACCTAAAATGGGATATCCAAAAAAACTTCCCAGAATAAAAGCAGTGCCAAATAACTTAGTTGTTGCAAATAAACAATGCAAATCTGTATGTATCGTCACCAGAAATAACACCATATTCTTATTTATCAGTCTACTTTAAAAAGGGACTGTTTTAATGCAGGAATACATGGGCTTGTATTGCTAATCAAATGACATTGTTCAGAAAATAATTGAGCATTTATTCAATTACAAGATTCTATACAAATTCTTTGATTCTTCTTTCAGGATTGTCTAGAGTACCACCCCCAATATTTTACAACAAGTGTTGTGCTGTGCAGAGATAAAAGTAACATGTTGATTGGAACACAGAACTATAGTACTTCTAAATATCTATGGCTGCTTTCCCTTGCTTGCTATCCTCCAGCTGCCTGGAGGCAGGAATATATCTGGAAGAAATCCAATTGGAAAAGGCTATCCTATGCTGCCCTCATTGTATTTGTGAAAACAAATATGAAAACAACACCCCTTTTCTTCTCATTAGTTCTTCATATGTTTGTTTCCTAGTTTGTTTTCCCCATTCCAGTTAACCTCATGTCATTTTTCCATTATTAAGCAAGGAAGTTTTGGAAAACATTGTGAGTTTAAAAAGGTCTACACTCACCCATTCCTAGCCAGGCTCTATGATGAAACAAAGGAAATGAAGAAAAGAAGGAAGGAGGAAGAAGTTTCAAAATCAAGAGTACTAGAAATCTTATTAAGGTAAAATTATCTGAATCATAAGACAGTTGAATCAACCTCCATGAGACAGACCAAAAACAACCATGTGCGCTGACTGATGAAATGTGTTATCAGAAAACAAGCTTGTTTTTGCCGACTGTCATGAAATGGGTCCAGTTCCTTCCAAAGAATTAACTAAAAAGACAATTTCTGAATCTGCAAACCTGGGTGTGTTTTCTTGGAAGCAACAGTGGCATTTATCTTTGAAGATATGAGAAACTGAGCTGCCAGATTGGTGGTTTTTCTAATCTTTCTTTGAAAATTCTTAAGAAAAGTAAACAGTTGTTACTGTGGTCTTGTGAAATATGCCCTCCTTTATGAAGGACACTTCTTTGTTTGAAAGTATCCTCTACTTAAAGTGCTGTCTGATTTAAAAATAAAGAGCTACAAGAAAGGAAAGCTTTGAAGTTGTCCTTCAACAGTTAAGACTTTCCTACATGCTCTCAGCTCATGAAAATGGGACATAAAGTGAATTGAATAAGTAAAATAAACCCTAAACAAGCAGGTAGTTTATCTGGACACCGGGCCCATTCATATACCTCTTTACCTTGCCTTCAAGATAGCCTAATTACTGTTTATGATGTGTCCTAACATCAAGACTTCCATCTTGGAGCCAGCTGACTGCTCAGGTGAACTAAAACTAGATCAAGGTTGCTCAGATTGGAAAATGGAAGAAAACCTCTTTTATGAACATTCTGAGTCACAAGACTGATTAGTTTTCAATATATGTGTCAGGGAAATGTTAACTTCACAAAAGACAATATTCCCATTTCTGCACAAAAACAACAAATATGAGGTTGTAGGCCCACATCAGCAGCTGTCTGAGCTTGTAAGCTCACATCAGTAGCTCCTGCAGGGAGGGGCTGCACTGGCAATGGCTCTCCCAGTTCAGCTGTACATACATGACGGGACTTGCACTCACCTGAGACTCTGGAGCTGCTGCCCATAGTCTACTCTGTCAACATTCTTGGGCCAGCTATCAATGAACTACAGTGTCTGCCCCTACATACTGACAAGTCTCCACAGGTGGGACAGGTCCCACACTATTTACTTCCCCTTCTTTCTGGTATCTGTACCCTGCAGTCTCTACCTTTAAGAGATGTTTACAGCCTGGCTACAACCTGTTTAGAGCAATTCTTACTACCCATGTCAGCAGCAGCAGCAGCAGCAGCAATCACTATCCTTATTGGAGGACAGAGACTGCCAGCCTTGTTCTGGAGGCCCAGCCAAAAAAAAATGCCATGGGGCAATAATTTTTAGATCCATATTTTTTTTGAATAGAGGTTGATTACTGCAGTGATGGCTGTGCAAACCTTTTGAAAAGGCATGTTTATCAAAGCTTTAATGGAAGTAACCCTTTGAGGCCACTCTATAGTACAGTCAATGGCATTCAGTAGTTCTTGCATGAGCCAAGGCAACTCTTTCATGGGCATTTTTAGTAAAGAGACAAAAGCAAACTAACCCTCTTGCACTGGAGATGGCAAGTTAGGAGCACCTCATTTTTTTTCTAGTCAAGGCACAAAGTCAAGACTAAACCCATGGAGTAATAATAGATTCTGAGATTAAACAGTGGCCAGTCTTACTGAATGAAGCTCAAATTCTATTGAGAAACAAAAATGATATAAGTAAATAGGGGACATCCATAACGAAGGCTGATTGATATATGCAAAGTCTTGTCTGAGAATGGTTATGTCTGAGTTTAAAGGAAATAATGAAGTAATATATTGCATTTGGTGCTGTGAATTGCTTTTTTATTTTGATTGCAGAACAGCCTTTATTCTTTTATTTTCTCACCACTCTGTGCTTTATATTTATGCATTGAAGCTTACAAGAAGGAAACTAAAATAAGTCATTGTTTCCCAGGCATTATTATTTTACAGGTTTGTTGTGATCTTAAAATAAGGATTGTGAAACTGATTTCAGTGCCACTCTGAACTCATAAGTGGAGAATATAAATAAGTATCATCCTAAAAAATATTTGGCAAGGAATTCTGGAATCTTTGTGAGCTTGGAAAGGAACAAGGACAAATTTCTTGGTTGGAAACACTCTCCATCATACACTACTTCTGTCTTTTTCCATCCTTCTCTTCAACCAACTTTAAGATATCAAGCGGCACATCCACATTCCTCTATCTTCAACTTGAAAATGCCTCACTAAGCTTCTTTGGGGACATGGCTGCATGACAATCTTCTTTCTCATCCACAATCTACACTCAAGTCCAGTTAACATCAGGATGTTCTGATGTGGAAACAGTGTTACCCATTTTCTCTCCCAGTACAAGTTCAGTTAGTTCCTGTTGGTTTCTGCAACCATTTCCCTCTTCAGTTATTGCCAGTTTTCCTTCTTGAGCATTATGGTTGGTGATGCTGGATTGACACTTATCAGATCACTTCAGAGATGTCTTAGATTTTCATTTTCTCTAGCAATCTTGTTGCCTGTTAGAGAATTTCTTGCTACATGGGCCTGACAGGCAGGTTGTTTTAGAAAGATCCTAGTCTGTCTGCTAGAACAATAATTGCTAGAGAAAGCTCTTGAGCAGGACTTGCTGGCGTTGTTATTGAGCAGAGAAGAGACCGCCAATGTAGGTGGAACATTGTGCCAGCAAACTTACCATCTCAAAAAGTATATGAAAGCACATTAAACCAGTTGTTTAGATATATTCATGATCTCTATGATGGGCAAATCCTGCCCTGAAATATTTGTAATTATCTTGGTGTCATGTTGCTTTGTTGTCACTAGGTGGCAAATTCTCTTAATAAAGTAAATAATCTAGGTTTGGTTGGCACAATAGTTTTTAAGAATTGCATAACTAGTGTTAACCAAATCTAAGTTGTCTCAGAATGCTCTTTAATTATTTGGGACATCTTATTTACAGCGGTGTTTTATTTTGTATATGAACTTCTTTTCTAATATTGTAGCTGCTTTCCACGGCTTGTAGTAACATGCCTGTAATTTGGATTCTTAAAAATGAGGAAATAATTTGTTCTCATGTTATTGATGAAGGGAGGAGAAAATATGACTCTTCCAACTCCTGTACAGATTATTTCATGTACTTTTTCTGGTTGACTGAATCAGGTCTTCTGGATGATCCACTTTAGAGCCTTGCTTAGACTGCCATGGCAGTGTGCCATGTACTATGGCATCACTTACATTTATGAGGAAAAGCTGACAACAGGATGGGGGGTACAAAGAGTTAACAACTACTAGACCATTGTGATGGTTTGGCACAACTTACTTGCCCCCACCTACTTCTTGTCTACATTGCAGAATCTTCTGTCTGCATTTCCAATTGTCTTGAAGCCTAGATAAGCCAAACAAATTCAGAAGAATTACATGAGTAATGTTATTTACAATGAGATTTCTTTAGGTATGACTTAGCAGAGGAATGGACAACCTGTGGCATTCCACATATTGTTAATTTTAACTCCCAGCATCATCTCAAATTAGCCATTGGTGGAATAAGTACAAATAGCACATATGTGAGCTATATACATTAATCAGTGTGAAATAGTGAAGACTTATGTATAAATAAATCAAATCCTGAAGGAGTGAAACAAGAAAATATAGGGTGGAATTCTGGAAGATGATGCAAAATGTAGAAGAGGAAAACGATCTAGAGTAAAACTGAAATATTAAGCATAGCCCAACTACATGAAATATAGATTAACAAAGTAAAAAAGTAATAGTGCATGCCACAATAAGCTTAAGGCAATAAGGCACGTGGAGACAAAGCTAAGAGGAAAATAAGTATTATATAACTGAAATAGTTTCACTTCTTGAAATGTGTACTATAAATGTGATTCTTTTCATATACTTCTAACCTTTGAATGCCGTGTTGTATTCAAAAACCTATTGAGCCCCACCTACTTCTCTCATTATCATATTCAAAGCAGAAATAATATGCAGATCCATTACACACAGCAGGGTGCTTTCCCCAGTCAAAGAGACTGGAAATCCCTGGGCAGGTGGGGCTCATTAATATGACGAAAGGACTTTTGTCTAGGTTACTTCTGTATAGGTTGTGCCCTACTTTTTTCAGATTAATACATTCTTTTTTTTCATTTTCATCCTCTGTCTTGTTTGAAGTAATCATCATCATGCTACCCCAATGTTTTATAACATCAGTGCTATAATGATGCTAACCTTATATGGGTTTGTGAAATTTTGGCTGAATTTTCACAAACTACTTTTGAATTTTTTCTCAGTTGCAAAAGCCCATTGTGATTTCATATGGGGAACTACTCTTTGAACATATCAAACATTTCCAAATTGCCTGGTTTGATCTAGCAAATAATCTGATATTTTCTAGGTATTTGGGGCAATCCCAACAATCATTTCCCAATATAGTGACTGGGGATGATGGGGCTTAAAATAAGTACTGGGTACCAGGTTGTCTACACCTCGGGAAATCATTAAATAAAGCCCGTAACTGCTTTCGACATTCTTTCTTCCTGAGATGATTCTAATACATTAAACAACCTTAGATATGTGCATAATCATATATAACCAGAATTCCTAATGTATACAAGTGAAATGCAAGCAAATAAACTAGGAAAAGGTAACTTATTGTGATGTCCGAACACGGAATCCTGTTTCTTTGCTACTAAATGAGACAGAAATGTAAGGCAGCCAAATCAGGTTCAAATATCACGAATATCCATTTCTGGTTAATTTTACCTGGTTGTATAAACGAAAGAACAAATCAAGACTTCTCATTTGCAACAAGCCATGCCAAATATGACTTATTTGCCCAACAAGCAACCACTTTTGTTCTAGTTTTCATTTTCTTTGGCAAATGATTTACAGAAAAGAAAATTAATCAAGTCTAATAGACTCAACAATGCAATCCTTTGTAGCTCTTGATATAATATCAGAGACCCTCTGCAGAAGATCTAATCAGAGTCATGTTAAACTTGACTTGGAAGAGAAAGAAAAGGGTGATAAGAGAGAGAAAAAAGGAAGGAATCAGAGAACACTTTTGTCTGGGTGGCATTCAGTGCTTGCTTTACTTTTCTCTAGAAGCATTGTGTCCCTAAGCAGGAAAAAGCTGGCTCACTCTACATCAGGGGTGTCAAACTGCCGGCCCGTGTGCCGGATGCGTCATGGCGAAACCGCGCCCACCCCATTGCTGGCAATGGAAAAAAAGTCACAATACATCGCGGCATGTCACGTGACGTTGCGAGTTTGACACCCCTGGTCTACATGTTAGGCTAATTCCCTTCAATACAATAGGCTTTAATATGGTCCTTACAAGTACATAAGGAGAATGCCATCTGGCAGCATGAAAGCTAGAGCAACAACTTCAGCTGTGCATAATTGAAACAAGATGTGATTCTTCCGATGGCTTGGTGTCACTTAAGTAAAAGAAAACCTGTGTATTTCACATAAGTGATCCTGACATGAGAAGCTCTAAGGCAGCCTCTAGAGACTTACTAGAATGCTTGTCTAGTTATTAGAATAACTGAGTGGGGATAATGAAACTGTAGCTATGGTGGCTTCCATGAAGATGGAACACAACTTATATATATGTCAACCTGTACATACCGGTAGAGTGAAATTCATTTATTTCAGCATACATTTTAAATAGGTTTGCTCCTTTTCTTTCCCGACCTCATGCTTCCCAGATTGAACGTTCATCGCTCCCAAATTAGCACAGCTTCGGATTGGTAAAGACTGTTGATAGTGCTTATGTTTGAGGTAGCTTGAAGAGTATCCATTCCTGTATTAGTCTTTCCTGAGCAAGACTTCAACATGGCTATTCCATGTGGATGGAAATAATTATGTGATCTGTCAATCAATGTGGTCTATTAGATAAACTACAGCTAGTCCTCAACATATGATTACAACTGAGCCCAAAATTTCGATTGCTAAGTGAAAGATTTGTTAAGTGAATTTTGCCCCATTTTAGAACCCTTCTTGCCACAGTTGTTAAGTGAATCACTGCAGTTCTTAGTAACATGATTGTTAAGTGAATCTGGCTTCCCCGTTGGCTTTGCTTAAAAGAAGGTCACAAAAGGGGATCACATGATCCCCAAGATACTGCAACCGTCATAAATATGAGTCAGTTGCCAAGTGTCCGAATTTTGATCATGTGACCATGGGGAATGCTGAAATGGTTGTTAGAGTGAAAAATGGCCATAAGTCACTTTTTTCAGTGCTGTTGCAACTTCGAATGGTCACTAAATGAACTTGTAAGTCCAGGAGTACCTGTATTATAATATTTTGAAAAAGCAGTCTTTTCAATGTATGAGGGAGATTAATGTAGTTCATGTCACTCTTCTTGCTTACTGGGGCTGAATATTCCTTTAAATGTCCACATGCCTTAAATTTCCTAATTGTTTTATACTATTTATGTCAGATTTCCCTATTCTGTTACCTTCAGGGGCGGAAGTGATGAGGAATGTCATCTAAGGACAATTCCACACCAGATGCTTATGTTCCCCCTGAATTGGCTTTGCATTGCTCTTAAACAGGGGTCTTCAAACGTGGCCCTTTTATGACTTGTGGACTTCAACTCCCAGAATTCCTCAGCCAGTGTGCCTGGCTGAGGAGTTCTGGGAGTTGAAGTCCACAAGTCATAAAAGGGCCACGTTTGAAGACCCCTGCTCTTAAACCATGCTTTCACCATACCTTAGCAGATGAACTGGTTTACTTCTAGCTCAGCTGCAAAGGCATTGCTCTGAAGCTGGTTTTCATATGGAAATGTTGTCACACTGTAGTTTAGACTAGAGGCAAGCAATTTCCTGCAAGACACAGGTGGCCATGACCTTTCAGCTCTGTGACAGCAAGTTGCTGAAATTGCAGTGTTGCTTTTTTGTTGTTGTTTTATGAATTAAAGGTGGGTTTGGGAATGGGAGATCTGTCTCTCTTCCATCCCCATTCTTCAGTGCACCAGAAAATGCTCCAAAGCTTTTTTCAGGATCTTGATTTCAGCCAGTTTTTCATATTCTCTGAGAGTTTCAAAGCTGGGAAAGGAGCAAGAAGATTTTGAAAGGGAAACAATTCCCATCTCACAACTCTCCCCAAGCGCAGCCATGCTATGCAATTTTTCAGTGGGTTGGAACAATTAAGGGGGGAGGGAATGGGAATTATTTACCTCAGAGTCCTCATATTCCTATTCCCACAAAAATGAGGAACTGTGCAGAAATAGACTCATCTCTTCCAGTGATGCCACTGATGGCTTCCTGCAGTTCTCTGGAAAGTGAGAAAGCTAAATTTGGTCCCCACACATTGGCCACCTAGCTCTAAAGCAGAGGTGGGGAACGATGGCCCTTTTATGACCTGTGGACTTCAATTCCCAGAATTCCTGAGACACCATGGCTGGCTCAGGAATTCTGGGAGTTGAAGTCCACAGGTCATAAAAGGGCCGTCGTTCCCCACTTCTGCTCTAAAGGAAGGCTAGTTTGACAGCTTCACATCTTCCCCCTAGAACTTCTAGCAGTGGTTTTTGGAACAGAAATGAAATTAACAATATTTTCAGTTTCGCCCATTTGTTCTGCAAGTTGTTGCTGCAGAAAAACACCTGCAACCACAGGATGAGCAAAGTTTTTGGCTTCTTGTTATTGAAAGGTCCATCATCAGTGAAGCAGATTGTGAGTCGTTTTCAAAGAGTATTTGAGGGAATGAAAAGTGGACTAGTGACTGTGCCTAACACACTATATAGAGGACATTACTTTTCTTTGGAAACATCTGGAGGGCATCAGGTTGGGGAAGCCTTCCTTACATTAGTTGTATTTCTTTTATTTCTTTATTATGCAGAACACATACTGTGTATAAGACATAGGGCAGATTGAATTGGTGCACATGTACTAACTCTGGGTTATTTAAGTTTCTATTTCAAATCTTTATACTCTATGATTTTATTTATTATTTAATTATTTAGGAAAAGAATTCTGATGCCAAGGTTTATGAACAGGAATATCTCCAAGGCAATGTGGGAAAAGGAAATTGAGTAATATTCCTCTGTGGAAGGGAAAAGGAAGGTCCAGCAATAATGCTTTTTCAGCAATTTCCCAGCTTTCAGGAAGGTGAATAATAAAAAAAAATTCCTGGTTCTCTGTGCGTAAGAAGAGCTTTGATACCGTTGTTTGCAAGATTAATTTGTTATATTAGGAATTTTCCCACTTGGCTTATGTCACATACTACAGCTTCCCTTTTCCTTTTGTCAGTTTGAATATGACACAACTGTGAACTGTGATATCTGTGGGCAGCTTTCTAAATATAAGTTCTTTAGCTAGAAAGAAGGAAAATCCCACCTGTGTGGTTGCTGGCTTTTCCAGGCAACAAGGCCTGGCACAGGCCTTTTCAGATAATTTGATTGTGATGTAATCAACCATTATGTTTGGGAAAGTCCCAGCTCAGCTGTTCAGCCTGTTCTGCAAAGAACCACAAAACCACAGAATTTCCCCTTATAGCACAATTTTTAAGCAATTAGTTTCCATTTTCTAGCTATCTCTGAGCACTTTATCAGAGAGCTGAAATTCTGAGAATCTGTCTCTGGGGTGCATCTGCATTTAGACAAGTGGATGTTCACATGATGGCGTCCGATGATGTACAAGAAATGGGTAATGCAGGGCTCCAAAGCTATGTGGAGTCATTTAAATCCAGTTGTACAATTTCTGGACCCACTTTCTGACTTGAGCACCCAGATTTCAGTTGCACAGTTACCAAACATTAATCATGCAGTTACTCATTTTTAGGTTGACAACAATCCCCACTTTGTGCTAAAACAGAACAGTTTTAATATGTTTTCACAAGCAAGAAACTGTCTCCCCATATTCTCCACTTCCCCCGGAATCTTTTCTTTGCAATCCATTTCCTTTGCATCATCTCTCCACTTAATCCTTGTGTGCTCCATTCCCTGTGGCCTGTGCCTAATCCTCTTCCCCAAAATGATTTTTGATTGATGGCCAGGAAATATGATTTATTCCTGATATTTAAGCAATGGATTTCACCTTTCCTCTTTGCAGTAGGAATGGGAGAATTCAATATAAGATATTATTCCAATTTATAGCTTTGTAGTATTACAGAAATGCCACTTCCTAAGGCTGGTGAGATCAAGAACTGGTTCTATTTCCTTATCCTAGTATCTGATCCTCCGCTCCAAATCTACATGTTCATCTCTCAGAGTTGGGGAATTGATTACATGATGCTAACAGTTCTATGGGATGAAGATACTGTATACTCCTAGCATGGTAGCTGAACTGCAGAAAACTATTGCTCATTGTCATGTGTTTTGGTTTTTATTGGACAAGGCAGTGGATATTTTTTATTTCCATCTTCTGAACAGAAGGCCAGATCCTTTTGTAATTCTTGTGGGTTTATTATTATTATTTTTTTAAAAAAATGTTAAAGAAAATGCAGAGCACGTGTTTTTAAATTGTTTCCAATCCCTTTACCAACAGTGGTCATAAGAGGCCTTTTCCCCCCGTTCAATGAAATAGTGTATTGTGTCTGCGTTTTTGTTTTCTCCTTGTGCTATATCTCTCTGTGCTTGGGTATTATGTGTGCACTGGGAAGCATAGAGCAAGCTGGATCTGCTTTGCTCTGGATCACATGACCAGGAAAAGGGCTTAGGGTGGGGCATTTGGCAGCCTTTCCTAATGGGAATTTAGGATTCTTTTTCTGGAATGTTTTTCCCACAATCCCAAAGCACTTATAACTCATATTTCTTTTGCCAGCTTCTCTCATCATACCACATTTACCCCATAGTCTCATTCTTTTCCATTTGGGGAGAGTCATCTCACTGCTGGTTAGTTGGATAGCATTCTGAGCCCCTTTGCATAGATTCTTTTTAACATACTGTTGTTTTGGAAATAATAAAAGATAACACTTGATGCAGATTCACATATTATAAATCCAAAGTGTTGAGGGTTTTTTTTGTCTAACACCTGTGTTTTGCAAATAATAGCACTTGACTTTTAGAGGAACCAAACATTGTGTTAGATTGGTTTTTGACTTACTCCAGCAAAGCTCTTACAGGATAGATAGGTGAAGGTCATTGTCTTTCTGGGGAAGGCAAAATTTTCAATAGTGAATGTGCAACTGTATTTGAATGGTGCCAAAGGTTAAAACTATATGTTGGGGAAATACTTATTAAAAAGCATATGCTACTGTTTTGAAGAAGAAGTAGCCTTGGTATCTGACCCAAAATTTACTCCCGATCCAATCTGAAGGCGCACACTTTATCCTTTGGACTGCCATTTGTCCATGTAAGTGTACTTTACTATTAACAATCTCTTCATGGTTTCTTAGGTATTGGTAATTAAGAGGGGAATGTTCAGCAGAAATTGGAATAGCTGGGGTCGACATACACAAGAAAAAATATATAGGGTCTGTTCTTCAAAACTGTAGTAAGTTGGGCAAGTTAAACACACTTTAAAAATGTTTATTGTAACAAGTTTGGCAGAATTTACATAATTTCTAAACTACTAATACTTGTTTTGAAAAAAGGCAGGTGAACCAAAGTTATTTTCCTTTGTTTTACCTTTCAAACATTAATTATAGGTGGTTTGAGCAGAAGAATTCCTATTATATATTGCTCTAATGGAATCCCAGGTATGAACTGTGCTTTTTAAACATGATTTAATGGCAGATAGCCTTGAAAAAAGCAGTTTTCACACTCCTGACTGCATGCTATTTACAGCAACAATACCTAATAGACCTTGACTATGCTTATAGATATAGTCAAAGTTACGTCAATATTGTATGGAGAATCAAAGTTATTAATATTTTGAAGGATTGTTTTTGTCTGATTGGAAAATGATATTCATATTCTTAATTTGAAAACTATATGCCACATGACAAGAATCGGTGTAACCTTAAAGTTTCAATTTAAAAATGGAGATGAAAACCTTCAGTGTTTGTTCAGGAAATGTTACTGAATTCATGCAAATTTCTTAAGGCTGGAAAACACATTAGCACTTTCCCACCTCATGTATTACTCATTGGCCTCAAGTCAGTGATCTTTTTCATTTTTTTATCACTTTGCTTAGACGTGAGAAACCAAGATCTTTACATTTTTCAACCTGAAATTTCAAAGTAAGTACCGAAATTCAAAATGCCCTGGCTATGGCTGATAATAAGAAGTAGCAATTAAGCTCCTGCAATCCAACAGTGCAGAGAAAGTCCAGCAAAGATAGTAAAAACAATTTTCTAAGTTTATGGACTTCTTCATTGTCATATATGACTATATGAGACTATCCTATTTTTTACTACAGATAGTCCTCAGCTTACAACCATTCATTTAGTGACTGTTCGAACTTACAACGGCAATGGGAAAAAGTGACATGGCCTTTTTTCACACTTATGACTGTCGCAGCATCCCCATGGTCATGTGATCAAAATTTGGACACTTGGCGACTGGCATGTCTTTTTGATTGTTGCAGTGTCCTGGGATCACATGATCACCTTTTGCCAACCTCTGATAAAAGTTGATGGGAAAATCAGATTCACTCAACAATCATGCTACTAACTTAGGAACTTCAGTGATTCACTTAACAAGTGTGGCAAGAAAGGTCATAAAGTGGGACAAAACTCACTTAAAAACAGTCTTGCTTGGCAACGGAAATTTTGGGCACATTTGTGGTCATAACTTGAGGGCTACCTATACTTTTTTCCCAAGTATGTAGCCACTAGACGTTAGCTTCATAAAACTCCAGATCATCTCAGGAGGAAAATAACATGTATTAAGATTAATTATACTGAGAGTATTCAGACATGATAAAAATACTAGACGGTTCGTTCTTATGAGAACAAATCTAGGCTCCTGTGGACTCTCACTTTCTCTTCCCTACTCTTTGCAAAGAAGAGGCTGGGAACATTTGCTTCCCCATTTGATTAACACCCAAGCTTGGAATGAAATGTAATTATGCTTGGTTAGAATAAACTATGGTTAATAAAATTAACTGTGGTTGTCAGTTTAGATGATGCAGTAAGTTGCAATTTCTTGGGGGGGGGAAGCTAATACTAAGGATAAATACGTTCTTATTATGGCATCTGAATGAAGGCAAAGAGTTGACCATGGGATTTTGTCTTGTCTATGCTGCCTAGCAGCAGCTCTTCAAGATTTCAGCTAGAAATCCTTTTGGCTTAAATATATTAAGGCAGTCTCCAAGAACCTTGGATATATCCCCAGCAGATCTCCAAAAACTATTATTATATTATAATGTTTAATGTGCCGGGGAGAGAAAATTATTCAATAGATGACTAAAGATAGCAATCCTCATTATCTGTATGCATTCTGCTTCTGCAGATTTGCTTATATGTGTCTATAAAAGTGTAATCCATTTATCATGAAACACAGTGTCAACATGGTTCTATGCAGCCATGCAGAGTAGGGAAAATGTCTGAGAGCCTTACTGCATAGTGTCAACATGAGCTACACACAGAAAACCACATTCTTGTTGTCTTGTTCTCGCCGTTTTTGTTAACAAGTCTCCATGTCAGTACTGATACAGACCACATGTTCTCACTAGGATGAATGCTTCAATAACCATAGTTTCTGTTTCTGCAGAGGTTTTCAAGAACATAATTCCCATACATGATGAGGATTGAGTGTAATATTTAATGTTAATTAAATATAAATTACAGGCAGTCCTCGATTTACAACCATTCATTTAGTGACCATTTAGTGACCAAGTTACAATGGCACTGAAAAAAGTGATTTATAACCGGTCCTTGCACTAAGGAGCACCACGGCATCCCCATGGTGGCAATATCCCAGGATCATGTGATTGCCATTTGTAACCTTCCCAATTGGCTTCTGACAAACAAAGTCAATGGAGGAAGCTGGGTTCACTTAACATACATGTGATTCACTTAACAATTGCAGTGATTTGCTTAACAACCGTGACAAAAAGGTTGTAAAATCACGTGCAAATCATTTAATAACTGCCTTGCTTAGCAATGGAAAGTGTGGTCCCAATTGTGATCGTAAGTCAAGGATTACCTGTATATCAAATTTAGGTTTTGTACTAGTCTTATTGTCAGTTGTCCAAGGTCAACCAAATCAAGGAAAGACCTGCAGGGATTTGAGGAATAGTACTTTATTATTCTGCGTATTATAATAGAATATGAAAGTCTAGACTTTTCTCTGTCCCATCTCATACTAAACAAAAACAAGCTGGGGGCTGGTGATAGTGAGCATTTTTCTCCTGCTTCTATCAGTCTCCCTACTATCTAACCACTTCTTCATGTCCCTCCTTAGGAGCTGTTTCATACCATTCTAAGGTCATCTCTAAATTCTTTTTACATTGACTCACTTTGTTTTGGAATGTGGCTGCTGAGATATTTTTCTTGGTCCAGAAAAAAATGCAAATTTACTAGAAATGCCAGGTGTTACACAAAAATATGCCACTAAAGCACAGTAAATTATCCAGTACCGATACATGTGCAAGGTGAAATACAAACATGAATTGAAGTGATACAAACATAGAGAACAATATAGAAAGTATGAAAAGATAATATAATGTTTATTTGATAATGACTTTGTATTTAGAATAGCTTTTAAACATTAATCTGCTACATTAGAATATTTAATATTGCTGTCCTCTTAATATTTTACTGCTGTTTTTATTTATATCTGCTTTTGTTTTTGTTTTTTCTCAATGATGTATTTTTAATGTTGATTTAATTATTATTTTAATAAAGGAATGGGATTTAAATAACCAGTATAATGAAATGAAAATAAGCTGTATCTGTTTTGAGATAATTCAAAGGGGATTTTTTTTCCTGTAAACTATTCTTGTAAAAGAGATACTTTGAACAATTTGGTTTCTGTGAAGAGCGTAGCTGTCTTGTGGTTTTACCCTTTGGCAAAGGAAGGTCACGTCTTTTGAAAATAAAATAAATATTAAGGTCCACCCAGGGCATCTGGGTGAGGGAAGGTGCATTAAAAAAAAATCAAAATGGCCCCCACAAGTGAGTAACTGAAGCCTCACCATTTCTTACATGCACCATGATGTCAAAATGGATGAAATTTCTATTGCATGATTGTGGCTGTCATCTTAGCTATTTTGGTTCCTGGTATCTATTTTTTTCCCCCAATAATAATGTCTCATGTCAACAACTGTTACTCTCTTTTTTGTGATAATTTATTACATTTATATCCTGCCACAGGAAGAAATGACTCTTGGAATGATGGAATTCATATTACCTACTTTTCCTTATTGTGAAATATGGCACTTGTTGCTATTTGAATTCATAGATCTGAATTAGATTTAATGTTGTGTAGTGCTCTGAGTCTCAAAGCTGTATAAAAATACATATTAATGTTTTTGAAGAATGTGTTCCTCAGTTTCTTAAGTAATCAAAATATCTTTTTTCCTAATGTATTGATGTTAGTTATTCACTGCATTTATATCCCATCTTCCTTCTTTAAAGTGGTACACAGTTCTATTTTTTCTCTCCATATAGATGCAGTTCCATTGAGGACTACACGTTGGGTGCAGTTGGTCAGCCAGTTACGAATCCATCTGGTGGTGATGCTGTCTAACCCACATTTTTGTTCTTTTCTTCTTATTTTGACACTGTCCAAGGATAGGCTCAAGTGTACAAAATCTGGTGGGCTTGGTCATCCTTACCTTGGAGGGAAGCCAGGTGAATGGCAGGGACTTGAAATCAAGGCAATGGCAAGACAGCAATGGGAATAGCAATTTTGTGCTGGTCTAGTTTTTCTGAATCAAGGATGAATAGAGAACACTTCCATTCAGGAGTGGGGAAAGACTTTTGACCATGTCCTATCTACTTGCCTTATGATAAGTAGTCTTAATCTGGGTTTAGAAATGGTTTTCCAGGACTCCATGAATGGGTGGAATATATATATATATATATATATATATATATATATATATATATATATATATATATATATATGTAGGTCTTTGGTAATTCGGGTTTTCTCCCGTGTAAAATTGGAAGTGTCTTGGCGACGTTTCGACGAAGTCTCATTCGTCATCTTCAGGCTGGTGTCTCTTCGGCCTCGTGCTTCTAGAAGCAATGTGTGATCGCAGCTGTTTCTTCCTTTTAACTGCCAGTGGAGGTATGAACTGATTGGATGGGAGCTTGGCTGTGTTCTGATTGGGTGAAGGTGTGTTCTGATTGGTTAGGGGCTTGGCTGTGCTCTGATTGGATGGGGGGTTGGCTGTGCTCTGATTGGATGGGGTGTTGGCTGTGCTGTGATTGGATGGGGGTGTGCTCTGCTTGGGTGGGGGCCCTGTTGTGCTAGGATTAGTCTGAATTGCAGGGGAATTTGGGATGGAGCGCTGCATTGCTGTAGTTTGGCTTTGCGTTCGTGGTCGTGCCACATCTTCAAGGTGGGTGTCAGTTTGTTTCACGTATGAATGGAGGGGTTCATCGTGTGGCGGGTGGTCCGAGTCGGCGTGGATGTGTGGTGGTGACATCATGTGTGGTCTTCGTGAGTGTGGGTCGAGTGTTGCTCCTTGTGCTAGGGATTCATCTCTCAATAAGGCTGGGTTTCCAAATGGCTGGTAGGCGGGAGGTATCATCTCGTTTATTCATGCTGTGTGGGCGTTTTTCTATCTCGATGGCTTCTCTGATTATTCTGTTGTTAAAGTGTTCAGTTTTGGCAATAGTTCTGGTATTTTTAAAGTCAATTTTATGTCCTGTGGCTTTGAGGTGTTGGACCAGGGAGGAAGTTGGTTCCTCTTTTCTGACTGAGTTCTTGTGTTCTTCAATGCGTGCACTTATTCTTCTGTTGGTTTGTCCGATGTATGTGGTGGAGCAGGCGGTGCATGGGATTTCATATACTCCTTGATTTTCTAACTCAATTTTGTCCTTGGGGTTTCTTAGGATGGTGGATATTTTTCGGTTTGTGCAGAATGCTGTCTTGATGTTGTGTTTGTGGAGGATCTTGCTGATTTTGTCTGTGGTGCCTTTTATGTATGGGAGGAGGGCTTTGCCGTTTTCTTGTTCTATGTCTTGGATTTTAGTGGGGGTTTCTTTTTGGATTAAGTTGGTAATCTTATTTCTTTGGAATCCGTTGGATGTTAGTACATTAGTGAGAGTGTGTAGTTCGGTTTTTAGGTGTTGTTGGTCAGCTAAGCGTTTTGTTCTCGAGATGAGTGTCTTGGCTACGGAGTTGATCTGTGCTGGGTGGTGGTGTGAGAGTGCGTGCAGATAGCGGTTTGTGTGTGTTTTCTTCTGGTAGATGGTGTGTCCTAGGGAGCCATTGGATTTCTTGTAGACTAAGACATCCAGGAAGGGAAGTTGCTTGTTAGCTTCTGTTTCCATGGTGAACTGTATTTTGGGGTGTGGGCTGTTGAGGTGTGTGAGGAAGTTGTCTAGTTTTTCTTTCCCATGTGGCCAGATTATGAAGGTGTCGTCTACGTATCTGAGCCAGAGTTTGGGTTTATGATCAGATTTTTCTAGAGCTTGGGTTTCAAAGTGTTCCATGTAGAGGTTTGCAATGACAGGTGAGAGGGGTGACCCCATGGGTGCTCCTTCTATTTGTTTGTATTTTTGTCCGTTATAGATGAAGTATGTGTTGGATAGGCAATGGTTGGTCAGATCTAGGATGTGCTTGGGGGGGTTATATTTGTTTTGGATAGCTGTCAAGGCTTCTTGGATTGGCACTTGGGTGAAGAGGGAAATGACATCAAAGCTCACGAGTAGGTCGCTGGGCTGTAAGGTTTGTTTCTTTATGATCTCTATGAATTGGAATGAATTTTTTACGTGTGAGGTGATGGATTCTGAATAGGGCTGTAGTTGTTTGGCGAGAAATTTGGCTAGGTTTTGTAGAGGTGAGCCTATGGAGCTGACTATGGGTCTGAGTGGGGTTCCTTCTTTGTGTATCTTGGGGAGACCATAGAGCTTAGGGCATCTGGATGACTTTTCTCTGGGAATGATTCTTTGCTGGATCTCTTCGCTGATGGGGGAGGCTTTTATTTTGGATCTAGTGGTTTTTTCCAGGTAGGTGGTGGGATCTGTGGTTAGGGGTTTGTATGTGGAGTCCTGGAGTAGGTTGGTTAATTTGGTTTGGTAGTCAGATGTGTTCATAACCACCGTGGCATTGCCCTTGTCTGCTGGTAGGATTATTATGCTGGTGTCTTCTTTCAGGTTAATTAGTGCTGTCTGTTCCTCTTTGTGTAAGTTGCTTTTGGGGGGTTTGCTGGTGCAGAGGATGTTGGTGATTTCGAGTCTGATTCTGTTAGCGTCATCGGGGTTGATTTTGGTGAGGCTGGTTTCAACTCCGCATATAATGGTTTCAGTGGGGATGTGTTTGGGAGCGACTGCAAAGTTGAATCCTTTGGAAAGGACATCGGTTTCGGCTTTGGTGAGGATCCTATCTGAGATGTTATGCACTGTTTGTTTCATGTGTGGCTGTGAGGGAGGAAGGGTTTGTTTCTGGCGTTCCTGTAGTCTTCGGAATTTGTTGGTATGTGTGTCTGTCTTGAGGGTGGTCTGTGTTTCGGCTCTCCAGACGGCGAGTTGTTTGGATTTGTCCCAAAGTGCGGGGTGGATCTTGTTGCTGAGTTTGAGGTGAAGTGTGAGGAGATCTTTGTTGATTCGGTCAAGGAGGAATCTTTTTGTGTGAAGTTCATTTCTGATTAGGGCCAACTCTGTTCTTTTCAGGATGCGTTTGGTGGCTGCAGAGTTGGAGTGGAATTTCAATTGGAAGCATGTGGGGATTAAATTTTGATCTCGGCAGTTGCGTAAGAATGAGAGGTCACATAGAATGGAAGCTCTTTGGACTTCAAGTTTTTCATATGTCCTGGTCAGATGGTAGATTTCCTCTCCGTAGAGGTACGATATTTGTTTTCTGAGGTTTTCACGGGTGTTTGTATGTAGGTCTTTGGTAATTCGGGTTTTCTCCCGTGTAAAATTGGAAGTGTCTTGGCGACGTTTCGACGAAGTCTCATTCGTCATCTTCAGGCTGGTGTCTCTTCGGCCTCGTGCTTCTAGAAGCAATGTGTGATCGCAGCTGTTTCTTCCTTTTAACTGCCAGAGGAGGTATGAACTGATTGGATGGGAGCTTGGCTGTGTTCTGATTGGGTGGAGGTGTGTTCTGATTGGTTAGGGGCTTGGCTGTGCTCTGATTGGATGGGGGGTTGGCTGTGCTCTGATTGGCGGGGTGTGTGCTCTGCTTGGGTGGGGGCCCTGTTGTGCTCAGATTAGTCTGAGTTGCAGGGGGATTTGAGATGGAGAGCTGCATTGCTGTTGTTTGGCTTCGCGTTCGTGGTCGTGCCACATCTTCAAGGTGGGTGTCAGTTTGCTTCACGTATGGAATGGAGGGGTTTAAAATGGCCAATGATGCAGCTGTGGTCTGGTTTCTGGTCCGCGGTCGTGCCTCATCATCGGTGCGGGTTTGAGTCTGCTTTTTGCATGGATGTGTGGTGGTGACATCATGTGTGGTCTTCGTGAGTGTGGGTCCAGTGTGGGTCCAGTGTCGCTCCTTGTGTCGCCTGCCCCACCACATACATCGGACAAACCAACAGAAGAATAAGCGCACGCATTGAAGAACACAAGAACTCAGTCAGAAAAGAGGAACCAACTTCCTCCCTGGTCCAACACCTCAAAGCCACAGGACATAAAATTGACTTTAAAAATACCAGAACTATTGCCAAAACTGAACACTTTAACAACAGAATAATCAGAGAAGCCATCGAGATAGAAAAACGCCCACACAGCATGAATAAACGAGATGATACCTCCCGCCTACCAGCCATTTGGAAACCCAGCCTTATTGACAGACGAATCCCTAGCACAAGGAGCGACACTGGACCTACACTCACGAAGACCACACATGATGTCACCACCACACATTCACGCAAAAAGCAGACTCAAACCCGCACCGATGATGAGGCACGACCGCGGACCAGAAACCAGACCACAGCTGCATCATTGGCCATTTTAAAACCCTCCATTCCATACGTGAAGCAAACTGACACCCACCTTGAAGATGTGGCACGACCACGAATGCGAAGCCAAACTACAGCAATGCAGCTCTCCATCTCAAATTCCCCTGCAACTCAGACTAATCCTAGCACAACAGGGCCCCCACCCAAGCAGAGCACACCCCCATCCAATCAGAGCACAGCCAACCCCCCATCCAATCAGAGCACAGCCAACCCCCCATCCAATCAGAGCACAGCCAAGCCCCTAACCAATCAGAACACACCTCCACCCAATCAGAACACAGCCAAGCTCCCATCCAATCAGTTCATACCTCCACTGGCAGTTAAAAGGAAGAAACAGCTGCGATCACACATTGCTTCTAGAAGCACGAGGCCGAAGAGACACCAGCCTGAAGATGACGAATGAGACTTCGTCGAAACGTCGCCAAGACACTTTCAATTTTACACGGGAGAAAACACGAATTACCAAAGACCTACATACAAACACCCGTGAAAACCTCAGAAAACATATATATATATATATATATATATCTTCTACCATATGCAATGGGAAAAAAACCATATGAATAACAATATAGAAGATGCATCTTCCAGGGTTACTTATTATTACATTTATTTTTGTCATTGTTATGATTCTGATTTCAGTGATTTTGAAATAAACAGATCTTGGCTAGCAAACAGCAAAAATGCTAATAAAATCTCACATTTTGTTTACAGTATTTTTTAATTTGTATCCTGATTTTTTTTATTTTTACAAATAACTCAAGGCGGCAAACATATCCAACATAATTTCCTCCTTCTACTTGTCCCACAATACCAGCCTTGTGAAGTGAGTTGCACTGAGAGAGAGAGTGCCTGGTCCAAGGTCATCCAGCTGACTTTCATGGCTAAGGTGGGGTAGAACTCACAGTCTCCTGGTTTCTAGCCTGGTGCCTTAACCACTGGACCAAAGAGACTCCATATTTGCTTTATTTATTTGTTTATTTGCATTTACTTTATATGAATGATCTGAAGCTTTACAGAAAATCAGAAATCAAAATTCAGTCATTGATAAATATTGTAAGAATTTTTAGCATAGATATAGCAATGGAATTTGGCCTAGAAAAATGTGCTAAAGTAGCGATAAATCCAGGTGAAATGATGAACAATAATGGAATTTAAATGCTGAATGGCCAAACCACCAGGATGAAGCTTACAAGTATCTGGGCATTTTACAGTTGGATAACATCAAGCATGGACAAGTTAAAATGTGATTAATAAAGAATATATCAAAAGAGTGAGGAAATGGCTAAAGACAAAATTGAACAGTTGAAAGAGTGGAAACACCATCAAAACCAGGAAATCCTGAGCCATACCTGTGATATGATACATTGCTGGAATTATTAACTGCCCAGAAGCTCATTTGGACAGTTTGGACTGAAAAACAAGAAATTGATGATTATTCACTATGTATAACATTCCTGTAATGATATTAATAAATTATACCCACCTTGCAGAAATGAAGGCAGAGGCTTATTTCAAGTCAAACAAACTGTCAAAGAAGAAAAGCCTGCATTGGCTGATTATATAAAAGATGGCCAAGAACAAGCACTAATGCAAGTTAAAAATTGGAATTTACTAAATGTACAGGAAACAAAGCATGAACATTGAAATAATGTAATAAAAAACAAGAATGAAATACCAGCAAGGAGAAACATTACATGGTCAATTTCTACAAAAGATGAAAGGGAAAGTGGATAAAGATAAAACCTGGCAATGGCTTACAACCGGAACATTAAAAAAGCAACTGAATGCTTAATTTTGACTGCTCAAGAGCAAGCTATTTGAACTAATGCAATCAAGGCCGGAACTGAAAAAATCATCAAATGATTCAAAGTGCAGATTGAGCAAAGAAACAGAAGAAACAGCAGATCATATACTCAGTTTGAGCAAGAAAATCACACTACATAATACTGTCACCAGAACTCTTTTTTAGTCCCTATATTGTGAAACATTACACACAAATAGAATAATGAATTCTTGGATTAGACATATTTTAAATGTGGTGTTACAAGACACATTTTTGTAGGAGTTCGTACTGGGGAAAAATAGTTTCCTGCAATAATAGTCTGAAATGTGATATGACCATTGGCACATATTGTTTTAAAAGAGATAGATAGCATGTAACTCAATGACTGGAAATTATTATGACCCAAGAAGAATCTCCATATTCATTGCATTATACCTCTGGTACTTTATTTCTGATGGAAGGAAACAAAAATATTGCTGATGAAATGCAATTGCTGATAGTACAGAAGCAAGAAATTGGTTCTGCTTGATTCCTCTTGTAAATTTTGTTGAAACATTAGAAGCTTACTGTGGAAATAGGATACCAGACTAGGCAAGTCCTTGACTTAATTTAGCATAATTCTTATGTGTGCCATGAGATTTGTGTTTCACACTGAGATTATAGGATTGAGTAGATTTAAGAATATTCATGATCTTTTAGATTATCAGCTGCATTAGTATTGGGATCCCCAGATATTATTCTCTATAATTCCCATCATACCATGTCTAATATTGAAGGATGATGGGGATTGTAAACCAGTAATAACTGATGTGTCTTAAACTTAGTAACCACTGCCGCAGTAAATCTTCCTTATTCCGAACATGTTGGGGTTCGGTTGTTTTAGGACTATATGACTTCAGAATAACAGTCAGGTAACATTCTTAACCAGAACAGGTAAAGCTAGCTGACACATTTGCACAATTTACTAAGTAGCTTAGTTAGTGTTAATCTTGGGCAGAAGTTTTTGCTTGTTTCTTTGTTTGTGACCCAGAATGCTGGTTGGGGAATTCTGGAAACTAAAATCCACAAATTTTAAAATTGCCAAGTTTGATATATATTATAGCATTTTTTTTCAAATCTATTTTTATTTTATTCAAAAAAAAGTTAAAATACAAAATACAAATACAAAACTTCAAAATTTTTAAAAAACTAAGAAAAAAAATACAAAACAGACATTTAAAAAGTGCATTAAAAAAGGAAAAACACTAACACATGTGCACATATTATCCCCCCTAGTTGAATACTGATTAATACGTTACAACAATATTAGTTTCCCACCCCTTGAGAAACACCCCCCAAATCTTTAAACTAATACATCTATTTGCAAGTTATTAACCTGTCATCTATATACTATATTAATGACATAATAGTTAACAAGAAGAATAGTAATAAAAAAGGCAAGATTAAGGTTTCAAAACCTTCTGTTAACAAACTATTATTGTAATCAACACATAAAAAAATTACCATGATATCTTATCAATCCCAAATCATCCCAAAAGATAAGAGTGATTCGTCCTGGATCAATTTCCATGTTTGTTTCTTAATACCATCTCTTATCAATGATTTATATTATAAAGTAATATGTTAAACAAGGTGAAGTATGTTGTGTGAATGCAGCCAATACCTAGAACAGTCACCCGGTCTGTCAACCATTCTGCCTATCAAATCCTAACATGACAGAGAAATACCTTTGCCTAGCCATTTCCCTGAGATATTGATTTTCTATGCAACCAATTTATTGATTGGGGAGAAATCAAAGAGTTGTCCCATGTGGATTTTTTTTCAAAGTTTATCTTCCAGAGCTATTTAAGCACATCTTGCATATTTTGGCAAGATGAAAATAAAAACTACTATAAAACCAGACTTTCTTATTCTTTGAACAAGTGTCCATCCTCTTCTAGTAATTTATATTTAAAATGTTTTGACAATATGATCAAAAGATTAATTCGTGAAACAGAAAGGTGAATTCCATAGTAGTATTCCTTTGGCATTTGCTATGACTGTAGAAAATGTTAGATGAAAAGTATCATATTATAAATAGTCAAGAGGTAAAATGGGGTCCATTTTTCTACAAACCCAAGACCCATTTCTCCATTTGATCACTGTGTTCAACTATGAGCTCACTTATATGCCAACTGTCCTTTTTTTGCAAATGCACAACTTTCTGATCATAATTACATTTGTGTTCACCAATGTTTACACATCAGAACCCTAGCTGCTGTATTAATTTTATTTACTTGAAAAGATTTATAAGGCCACCCATCTTTTGGCACACAACTCAACAATAATGATAAAAACACAAACAATTAAATGATAAATGTTAAAGAAAAAAAAAATCAAGAACGTTCACATCTCTGGGTATGAATTGTCTTCCAACCAGGCCTTTTTGGTTCAGTTAAATACGGCTTGGTTCCCAATCGTCAGATGTGTTTCCTAACATATTTGGATTTGTGTTTTAATTTGAGAAGACTTTGACTGTTTTATGGAATTTATTTGCTGTTGTCTCTGCCTTCCCTATAGCTGGTATTTTATTTAGTGACAGAAAATCTGCACTATTTATGGATTTTTTTTTCACTATAAAACTACTGCAGCCCTATCACATGGCATCTTCTCCTAAGCCATCTGTCACAGAGGTCTGGCATTTTATGTGAATGTTGGTCAGGCAGACTTAACCCAAGATTTTTTATTATGAAAAATGTTTGCAACTACAATATTTAGTATTTTACTTTACAGTGGTTATTAAACTTGATTACTTTGTAGCTCTCTTTCATGGCTGCACTTATATATCAACTAGGAAGCCAAAAAAACACAAGGGTAATTATGGCAATGCAGTCAGGCCCTGGAAAGTTCAGCTGGCAATGATACAGTTAATATCTTGGATTTTTGTAAGTAAGAGTTATTAATGCTGATATAAAACTGTATTTGATTTTATACAGATGGCATAAGATGTGGTTACTAAGTTATTATCCGGGATAAGCTGTACTGGCAAATTCAGGGTTTAAAACTATCACAGGAGATTAAATTATTTACTAAAAAGGGACAGAAAGATATAGTGAAAGCATCTTACCATGAACATATTATAAGTACATTTACTTCCCATAAATATAATGAAGTATATCTCTCTTAAAATGAGGGATTAAAATGTGACTGTTGTCATAGAAGAGTTTCTCATTTGTACACAGAGAAGTAATTGGCCCAATTGTTTTCAGCTTTTTCCAAGGAAAGCAAGAAAACTGATATTTCAAAAACCTTATGCAAGTATCATGAAAACTTTACATTTTCTGGATAATTTTCTAACATTATATGAGCAACATACTCTAAAAATATTGATATTTTAGCAGCTATATCAAAATAGTTTATTCTTTTATAACTTTTTTCAGGATTTATTCTGTTTGGTTGTCTTTGTCTTTTTCTCAGTAACCAACATACTGAATTTGTGTCCAAGCATTTAATGGTGGAGCAACTAATCATACAGCAGATACATTTTTCAGTCAGGATTTATAATAAAACTTTTTATAAGAATAATTCAAGAACATTCTAGTCACTAAAGCAGTAGCTGATCTGATTTGGCAACATGTGGTTCACAGGTTAAGGAAGATAACCACCAAGCAGCCAGCTAATCATACCTGAGAAGTAGTTTCACATATTTATTTATTTAGAGTATGGCATATCATACATGGACTTGCAATATATATTAACATTTCAGCTAGATTAAAAAAAAATAACAAAATATGAATGTTAAAAAGATCTATATTCCGATATCAAAGTCTAGGTTATCTAACCATTGAAGCTTCATTTATATGAAGAAAAAAAACAGATACTGGATCAGTATATGCCCTGTATTTTTTCCCTCACTTCCTATACTTTCCTACTACCTAGAAGAAATTCAGGATAACTCAGTAAAAGAGTTTAGCATTGGATTCTGTCAAGAGCTGAACGTCAAGGTTTATTGAGATAATTTGGGATAAATTGTGAAGTACATGAGATAGAATGTATCCCTCTAGCCTGCTTGGTCCCAATTAAAACATTCCCACAGTGCATTTGGCCAATTTGTTGCTCCAAATTTACATCCAGGTTGTGCTGGGAGGGAGAACAAAAATTACACTGAATGACAGGGCTTCCTCTTGAGATCAGACCACCAGTACAGCCTCTTTGGAGGGTTGCAAACATCTTGGAAGGAGATGTTTATTTTGTCATTTGCTTTACTTGTTATTTCCTGCTGCATGGTGATATTTCATGAGCTGATTTAGATGTCTATTTGATATTTTATTGAAAAGATTATTGAGGGAATTTTTTATACATTCCTCTACCCTCAACATAACATATTTGTGAAGGACATCATCATCATTTCTTTCCATCATCCCTTCCCTTTAGGTTAAGCGCCTTAAACTTGTCCCCAAACACCTTCAACCTACAGGTGTAAAATTTGCTAGGAATACTCTTTCCTGAAATCCCATTTTACTATAAATGTTGTGATATTATGATTCAGAATTTAAATGCTACCAAATTTTCTTAAAACATAACAACGTAAGGCATTGTGGCTCAAAAACCTTTGCAAAGATTCTTATGAAAGTGGAAACTTCTTACAATTTTCTTATAAACTTTCTGTCTAACTTTCCTGAAAATATAGCTGTTGTGGTATATACTTTATGTTTCCAATACTAGATTATGGGAGGGTTGAATTTTGTTTTTTCTGAATAAGTTTTGGATCCAGAAAGTGAGTGTAATAATCCAGCCCTCTGAGTGGATTTAACAATTTCTGAATACCATAGTAACCTAACCATTTTCAGTTTTGCAATATTTTATAAAGGGAATAAATAAAGCAAAAGCACTGTTCCATTTCTCATTCATCCATCTTTAAACAAAAGTTATCTCTCTCCTGGAATCACCTTTCTCAACTCTACAACTTTACAATTTGTATTTTAATTGTATTGTATTGATTTTGTTTTTTCATAGAATTAATAGTTGTTCTCCAGATGTTGATTGTTATGTTCTTCTTGTTGTATTAATTTATTAAAACCTAGTTTAGTGCTTAGTGCCAAAAATCTATTTAAAAATATGGTGGCAATTGCATTGCTCCTAAATTTTGGTAGTATAGTTCCTGGGGCTACCTTGCCCACAAAAAAGATGCAGGAATGATAGAGTTCATTTGCTATAGGTTGAGTACCCCTGAATTAGAGAGTAAACTGAAATTCCCTATTCTTCCTCTGTACCAAAGGATGCTGAGATAAATGCAAGGGACAGCAATCCTAGCTGGTTTGGCATATAGGGTTGTCTGAAACCTGGAGATGTATTATATTTTAACTCCCCCAAATTCTTGGTCAATAGGGCCTAAAGGAAATTGTGGCATTTAGCTCACACATCTGGGAAAGCATCAGGTTAAAAATCCTAATTGAATCTTTGTAGGTTAAAACCTTTCAATAGTTCAGTTAAGATACTTTTGTAGATAGCAAACATGCATAGGGTATCATATGGAAAAATACACATAATTTAGCCATAAGGCAAGCTACAGATCAACAAGAATAAGTTATATCTGATTTTGTTCTTCATAATGTCCAATGAGATATTATATTTAAAAGAGGAGTACCACCCACATTTATTACGATAATCCTTTAACCTGATCTTATAATTCAGAGTGCACTTTAGATCAAGTGAGATTGTAGCTCCTATGTAAAGGACAAATGTTTTTGCATTTCTTTACCCTCCTCTAATGCAAATGTACTATCTGTAGTGTATGGGGGAAGGAAGGAATAAAAAATAAGATTGATAAGCAATGAATTTATGCTTTGATACAAAAGGGATCATAATTATTTGCAAATAAAAGGAGCAAGATTTAAATTTTAAACATATCCTCTGATTTAGTATATACAGTTTACATTTAGGAAGCCTCTTTTCCAATTCTGCTTGCAATATACAAGTATTCAAACACAGAAAGAGCATTATTGAAGTATCACTTAAGTCTGCCTAAGAATTAAATATTAATGGGTGTAAACTGTAAAGCTGGTTTTAGATTTAGATATATTTAAATAATAAGAGGCATTTTCACTTATCCCTTAAAAGCTCCACATGTCTTAGGGTGCCTCTGCAAACAGCTCTTTAAACATTTCTCTCTTATGTTTCAGGGAATTGAAATAGAAGTAGATGAAAATGGCACTTTGGATTTGAGTATGAAAAAGAACCGAAGTCAAGAAAATATTGGTTCTCTAAGTTCCTTCAGTGCAAGTGTCCCCACTCCTTCCTCCTCTCCCCTCAAATCAGGCAGCATTCTGGTCAATGCCACTTTCTACCAAGCTTTGAATGAAAAAGAAGGTTGGGATACACCAATCAATTATAGCAAGAGCCAAGGCAAAAAAGAGGAAGAGAAAGAGGTATTTTGCTTTATTTTACTTGACAATACCCAGGGGTGATGGGAATCAACTCTATTTATTTTCCAATGCATAATTTGAGTTAATGGCAGATACTGCTGCATCCCTAAATATAAGCAAATGCAATTCAACTAGAAGTTGGTTACTGTCTTAAGGACTGATCAAGGTTATTTCTGCCTATATGATGCTGGCAGAAAGAGGTATTTAGAATGATGTGCCATTAACTGTTACGTCATGTTCATTTCTGACAGTATGGTGGTATTCCTAGAAAATTCAGATTTTGGCTGCCAGATTTTTATGAGAATGAAGAGAAAACATTCAACTCTCTACACCTATCTGTACTTTTAAAATATTGCTCATGGCTGAAAGGGTTGCAGTTTAGCATCTGAAAGACCAGGTCAATAAGTTCTTTAACCCTATTTTAGGAAGGCAGATATGCATTTTTCAATATTTTTAAGCAGGAGGCCATGTCTAAAGTTTAGAGAGCATGTTGTGAGTTTCCTTAAAATGGCTGCTACAGGACAATTTGTTCATCTACACAAACACACAAATACACATGAATGGGAATGCTTCTTCTCTCTAATTTAGTCATGTTAAGACACTCCCTACATTGGACTGGAAAAGAGCTGATGTAGTTCCCATCTTCAAAAAAGGAAAAAAACGGATCCAGGAAATTACAGACCTATCAGCTTGACCTCAATACCTGGGAAAATTGTGGAAAAGATAATCAAACAACGAATCAGTGAACACCTACAGGCAAACAAAGTCATTACTAAAAGCCAACATGGGTTTGTCAAAAACAGATCATGCCAGACAAATCTTATTGCATTCTTTGACCAAGTGACAAAATTAGTGGACCAGAGGAATGCTGTGGATATAATTTACTTGGACTTCAGTAAGGCATTTGACAAAGTAGATCACAACCTACTACTTGATAAGATAGAAAAATGTGGTTAGACAGCATCACCACCAGATGGATTCGTAGCTGGCTGACCGGCCGTACTCAGCGTGTGGTCCTCAATGGAACCGCATCTACATGGAGGGAAGTGTGTAGTGGGGTGCCCCAAGGCTCTGTTCTGGGCCCAGTGCTCTTCAACATCTTCATCAACGATTTGGACGAGGGGATAGATGGGGAACACATCAAATTTGCAGACGACACCAAGCTGGCAGGAATAGCCAACACTCCAGAAGACAAGCTTAGGATACAGGAGGATCTGGACAGACTTGAACACTGAGCGCTATGTAACAAAATGAAATTCAATGGTGAAAAAAGTAAGGTTCTACATTTAGGCAAGAAAAACCAAATGTACAGTAACTGTGAAAGGGATCTCGGAGTCCTAGTGGACAATCATTTAAATATGAGCCAGCAGTGTGCTGCAGCTGCCAAAAAAGCCAAAACAGTGCTAGGCTGCATTAACAGAGGGATAGATCAAGATCACAGGAAGTATTAATACCACTTTACAATGCCTTGGTAAGGCCACACTTGGAATACTGCATCCAGTTTTGGTCACCACGATGTAAAAAAGATGTTGAGACTCTAGAAAGAGTACAGAGAAGAGCAACAAAGATGATTAGGGGACTGGAGGCTAAAACATATGAGGAACGGTTGCTAGAATTGGGTATGTTTAGTTTAATGAAGAGAAGGATGAGGGGGAACATGATAGCAGTGTTCCAATATCTCAGGGGCTGCCACAAAGAAGAGGGAGTCAAGCTATTTTCCAAAGCGCCTGAGGGCAGGACAAGAAGCAACGGATGGAAACTAATCAAGGAGAGAAGCAACCTAGAACTAAGGAGAAACTTCCTGACAGTTAGAACAATTAACCAGTGGAACAACCTGCCTCCAGGGGCGGTGAGTGCTCCAACACTGGAAGTTTTTAAGAAGAGACTGGACAGCCATTTGTCCGAAATGGTATAGGGTTACCTGCCTGAGCAGGGGGTTGGACTTGATGACCTCCAAGGTCCCTTCCAACTTTATTATTATTATTATCTGGTTTTTTAAAAAAAATAGATAAATATGTTTCCAAACAAAGCAGTCATCCTCTATTTTATTTTCTAAGAATGTTTATGAGCCCTGTGTAGAACCCAATAGCATTCTTGTAGAGACAGATAATGCTTTAGGCTGGTGTCCTGTTTTGCAGCATGCTAAATCTCTGATTAATTTTGTTCTTAAAAGCTATGTCTAAAAAAGCTCCTGACCAGTCTCTAGGAAGATATTTATGGCCACATTCATGTGTTCTTGTGCTTTCTATTTTGTTGATATTCACCATATAGAAGCCAAACCCATCTAGGTCTAATATTTATTATATTTAAGCCTTTGACTTAAAGCCATTCTACCGGTATATAACAGAGTAATAAATCTTCAAACAGAGAGTTGACCAACCCTAAGTCAAATAAAATGGAGCAACAATTAAGGTAGAAAGAGGTATGCAAATCAAAGATACTAGATATCCATGTACTTTTCTCTATCATCTATATTTTCAGCCCCGTTTTGACCCTGGAAATTACCCAGGGTTTGGTGTAGGGAGTGGAATCAGACAGGAATATAGCAGATACGTGAAGATTTAATACAGCTTGGCTGTGTACTTCTTTGAATTTGAAATCTCAATTGCCAGAAACATATAAATCATATAGAAATTGACCTTTGGACAGTGATCATCAAAGAAATCAATCAAGCACTTAAAATATAAGCCATATCTCATTTGCTCCTCTGTATTCTTCATCATGGCATTCACAAAACATCAACATGCATATCAGTATAGTGCATCAATTTGGTTTACAATAGAAGCTGAACAGGAAACAAAAATGCAGCTGTGGGCTGATACTCTCCCTTACATAAATAAGACAAATATTTACATAAAGGGAATCATCATTTGAAACAGATACTGTACTAAATTATAATTTAAACCCTGATGATTTCCTTGATTTTTGTTATGCCCTTTTCATTTATATGTTTATTGACTGTTGATAGTACATTTCTTGTTTGTTTTCTCCCTTCCCCCAACTTTTTGCCCATGTTTTCTATACGAATGTTGTTGCCAGAATTAAGCAAAGTAGAGTATTATTTAAACCTACTCTTATGATGAATAATCAGCATCAGATTTTTATAATGCGAGTTGAATGACACTTAGATAAATTAACAGGAATCAGCACTGTTTATTCAGATTTATCTTTGTGTACAACATAAGAACAGTGCATATATAATGACTGCCAGGTGGAGACCATATTAATTACATGAAAATTAGTGCAGAAAGTAGGAAATTTATTTCCATGTCATTGCAATCTTGTATTGCAAAGAAGGATTGCAGTTGTGTAGGAAGAGCCATCACCCCAATCTCTGACTTGCTGCAGTTAAACAGCTGCTTTAAAGCTTTACAATAAGCATTCTGTGTTTTACTTCAATGAAACACATAAGAACAGAATGGTACAATTTGAGGCACCAATAGAAGAGAATATTTGTAGCTCAGGGATGGACTGTGGGGTTTTGGGTGCTTTCTGAGCTTGGTGGTTTTCTTGCAGACATTTTATTACCAAACTAGGTAATATCATCAGTGCTAAAGAAATGTCTGCCAGAAAACCACCAAGTTCAAAGAGCACCAAGGACCCCACAATTTGAAGTCATAGGACCTCCTAGCCTTAGGAAGGAAAATAAAATAAAATTGTTGTGTCTCTACCCTACCTTTTCTAGTTCTGATTCTGAGAGCCATTGACCATCCATTTGTTTTTGATAAAAAAATATGGCAAAAAAATTATTCATCCCCATCCCATAGTAAAATTACAAGTAATATTGAAAAACTGTCCAAATGATTGGACTGATTTAGACCACATCAAAGAACCTTATAACCTATTGTTGAAAGAAGACTATGATTTCTCAAATGCAACTAAAGCCTTACAAAGTATACATAGGGCTATTCAAGTAGATTTCAGCTATGCTGGATTTTTATGAATCAAACAGAACATATCTGAATACATCAAACTTAAATGGAACCATTACTTGAAAGAAACCTGTCAAGGAATTATACTTTGAACATGTTGTCAGTTTAAAAGCTATGTCTATTATTTTGTATCAAAGATTTTTTATTAAAAACAAAAGAAGATGCAATATTTACATAATATTTTTGATTGTTAGTACTGCAGCTATCTGTCTAGAAGTATTCTTGCTCTTACATTAATAAATCCACTCTTACAAAGCAACTTTATTTTATTTTAATTTATTTTATTATTTTTACTTTATTTTATTTTATTTATTTTACTTATTTATTTATTTTATTTTATTTTCTCTTCTTACCAGAAAAGTATGCTAATTATAAGAGTAAGTTATTTTCCTTGTTGAAGGAGATGAAAGGCCAGAGGGCAATCTTTTTCTTTAAGACTCCTCTGGGAAAATACAAGTGTTACATAAGAACATTCTTCATGATATTAGTGAGCAGAATAACATCTCAAGGAGGACCAGGCAGATGCAGCTGTCTAGGAGCAAAAGAGACCCCCAAAGAGAAAGCAGGAAGCTCTGTGGAAATAGTGAGTTCTTAGAAACCTATAAAAAAATCAAGAGAGGCTTATGTCTCAGAGCTGAACAATCAGTCTGAAGATATGGACACGAAGGGCAAACTCCAACTTTCTGAGATATTTCTTTCTTCTGTATGTCAATAGAACAATGGATTTTACCACCTCAGGGATTAACAAAACAAAATAAAGCTGGTGTACTGCTATATGTGGATCAAACAAGTTCTCACAAAAAAGTGTGTTATCTTCCTGAATCCAAGATATAATGGAACAATGGCAAAGTTTTATAAAATCGCTATCGAAGTAATATATATGACTTCTTCCCAGAATATAGCAGTTTTAGGTCATTGCTAAAAATGTGTTTGAATGAAACATTATTCTTACCATATCTTAAACAACATGATGACCATTAATATCTTTTGAGTAAAAATACAATAGATCCAATTTATTTTAATTAAATATGGCATAATATAGGAACTATTTAATTTTTATATATGAAAATTCCTTGACAAAGGAAATGGGGACCTCCAATTTTTTGTTCTATTTAGTTTTTAACATTTGCATATTGAATTAATTCATTGCCAAAGATTTATAAAGGTTAATTGTGGGATCTTTTACTCTTATAATTTTACTAATCACTCCTAATAATTTAAGTGTCTCTGAAGCTGAAAATATTTCAGGCCCAAACCGAGGTGTCACTAGAAGTTATAATTGTAAATATTGCCTGTGGGCATATGAAAATGAATTAAGTAATTGGTTAAAAGTAAATATCCCATTAATCATTCAAACATTTTACACAATAATTTTTAACAATCTGTATTAGCTCATAATGTCAATTTGTCATGAACAAAAGATCAAAATGCAATTTTCTATTAATATTATATCATGATATTCAAACTGATTTGTTAGTGGAATGATTTATATTACTCTATTACACTTTGAGTCTCAAGCAGTCCAAGTAGATAAACATAATATGTGTGAATATTTCAAAAGATTGAAAGAAGGAGAGTTTTACTGAATAAAGCCATTCAAATTTGGTAATAGTAAAAAAAAAGTATAATGGTATAATTTAAGGTATAGAAAATCTCCACTACCTCCCATCATCAAATGAAAACTTCATTTTTAAAGCTGTCTTTGGAATTTTATTATTCCAATATTATATTACAGAATACTCAGTTTTTGGGGAAAAATCCATATACATATGGAAATTTCACACAAAATATAAAATATCCTTGGAACTGCAACTGGTTGCTATTTATTTCTGCTTCCCCACATGGAGACAACAACACAACCAAAAGAAATCAATACCTCAGATAAATAGCTTAAAGCCAAGCATAGGAAAGCAAAGGAGTTGCAAAGAATAAATCTATACATTGATGGTCAAGGGGCAAAATGGAAAACAAAATCCTGGAATTGAACAACTGGCTAAAACGAAGATAGCATCCAGATTCCTAATTCATAGCCTACATCATCAGCATAAGGGATTCTTGGGCAGAGATAGCTGGGATAGAAAAGGTGCTTATCAAATTTGTGTCTGACACCAGGCTTGGAGGCTGGCTAATTCCTAAGATGGCAACCACAGTCTAAATTATCTTCAGACTTGAACACTAGGCCAACTAGCAGAGCTTCTGATTAAGAAGAAAATCAAACATATAACTATAGAATTTTAATGAGCTGGCTTGCCAGGAGTGTTTGTCCAAAGGATGTAAAGAAACTAGTGGACCATTAGCTAAACGTGAAGAAACATTATAAGACATCAGTTAAAAAGATATGTGTATTAATAGAAGTATTGCATCCAAATCATTGGAGGTACTATCTCATGCAGTTTAAAGGAGATATCGCGAAGCTGAAACAAGTTCAGAGAAGAGATATCAGAATGGTAAGGGATCTGGAAACCATTCCTTATCAGGAATGGTACATATTTCATTTCCAAAAGAGAAGATTAAAATAAATATGCCAATGGTATACAAATACTTGAAAAGCGGTTATATGATGTTATATGTTATAAGATGGGACATATCAGTTCTTAACTCAAACTGGAAGCTGGACAAAGACAAAGGAATATAAAACTAAGGGCGAATATTAGGAGGAATTTCCCAATGGTAAGTACTGTCAAGCACTAAGCAGAAGTTGAGCTAAATTGCTTAAGGCCACATTAAATCTATGATCCTGAGTCTTTCTGATAATATTTATCACTATCCTCAAGGATGAGTTTAGAGTAAGTAATATTTTCTGCAGCTGGAACAGCTGAAAATGATTGTAAACTGAAACCAAATGTTTCCAAAAATACTCAAATAAAGATGCAGGATCCAATCTGGGTCGGTCACCGGGACCAGAGATTTAGCCTTCTGA
Organism: Azemiops feae; assembly: GCA_023970755.1. Taxonomy (NCBI): domain Eukaryota; kingdom Metazoa; phylum Chordata; class Lepidosauria; order Squamata; family Viperidae; genus Azemiops; species Azemiops feae. The sequence goes on along the minus strand of JALGBA010003986.1, from coordinate 634,273 downwards.
CTCATGCTGAAGCCCATCCTCAGGGAACTTCTTTCTCCCCAGTCTGGAGGATGGCCTCCAGCATGAATCCAAAAGCTCAGAAGACTAGACGTCTGGTTCCAGTGACCGATCCAGATTGAATCCTGCCACATTATCCGGGGACACATATATTTGCCTTCATCAAATAGAGATGTTTATACTGTCATTTATAATGTAAAGATAAAAGTATGGTAGCATACATGGGTCATGTATGAACCAAAAGAATTCTCCAAATGGGCCTTGGGAGTACAGGAGGGAGGGGACAAAATATTTATCCTTTCATCTGAATAATTTTGTGTCTGATCCATGTCCAAAATATATAAGATCCAAATAATATTGGCTATAAATGAAAAAATCTTAGGTCAAAAACAGCATACTATAAAGGTACTATATTAGATGCAGCAAGTAATCATTATTATACATGCATACATGCACATATAGAATTGATTGTAAAATTGAAGTTCATTTCTAGAAGTTTTTTTTTCCTAACAAAGAAATAGTGTATCTGTCCAGAAGCCATCCTCAAAAATAAATAAATAATAAATAAATAACCAAATAAATAAATATAAACAAACAAACAAACAAATAAATAAATAATAAAATCCTGAATTGGAAAAAGCTGACACTCTTTTTAAAAGGAAGCAAAAAGCTGAGAAATAACTGGAGCTTTTAGTTTAGTTCAACTGTCAGTTTTCCAAAGATTTCAGGGCTTAAAATGTTAAAAGTGCCAGATGCTATTATCTGTTATTTGTGTTGTCATTATGTTCTGGTCTTTGCAAAAAATCAATATAAATGTCCATCTGTACATTAATGGAATTTCATTTGATTTCCCCCCTCCTCCTGAATGGGTAGGAATATGGAGGCTGGCAAGGATCCTAAGAACTATGTAGCTCAGCTTCCCAAATAAAGCTCACACATACAGACAGTCTAAGAGATCACTTAGAAACAGAATTGGGAGAAGCTGATTAAAAGAAAAAAACAAATAAACAACTTATATTTGTGGAAGACTTTTAGTTTACTTTCTACTAGCTGTCTGTACCTTACCACTATCTGTCTAATATACCTTTGTATTAAATAATGAGGTTTGCCTCTAGTTTTCTGGTTTTGAAACAGATTGTATAAGCATACAGAAAAGGTCATATTAGCTGACTCTTGTATTTGAGTAGATACAACAAACTCTGAATATAGTCTTGGATCTAAGATGACAGATGATATAAGATGACCATGACATTATTATTTTATATTGAACTTCTTCAGTGGTGATTACTTGATTACTTTTTCTGCCTAGACAGTATGGTTAGATTCATATGACTTGTTAAGCCATACTTTGAGAAACAAATCATAGTGGCATGCAACATACAACATAGATATTGAATGACCCTGGCTGCAATCAGACATCTTGTTAAACCAAACCCAAATAAACCATATCATGGTTGACCACAAACCATGGTTGACCACAAACCAGCTTATATAATCAGATATTCCTTTATTTTGACTAACTTCTGTTGGTAAAGTAAATAGAAAACAGATGATAAAACAAATGGAAAAGAATAACATTGTGTTTATAATTGTGAACAATTTACACAATTTTCCCCTGCGACCTAATGAACGATCTGTTTCAATGAGTACAGATGAGTAAAGATGAAAAAGTAAAATTTCCATGCATTTTCCCACTACATTTAAAAAATATTGTGTGAAATAGCACTAAATTAAAAATATGTTTCTTTTCAACAGTTTCTATTTACCCTGAGTTAGATTAAAAGATAGCAGTTTTTTCTAAGTAATAGCCTCTTCTATTATTTCAGAAAGATCCTGCAATCTGTCCCGAAAGCCTGGAGGAAAAAAAATCCTCAGATGTCTCAGAATCTAGTCCAAAACTCAAGGTCCATTCAAGAGATCTCAAAAAGGAACTGATCACGTGAGTAGATGATAGATAGATACAGGGCTTTTTTTGTCATAGAACGCCCAGAACGGAGTTCCGGCACCTTTTTTGGGTGGAGCCTTGTAGGGTAGGCAAGGCGGGTTGTATGACGTGTGTGAGTTCCGGCACCTTTTTTTTTTTCTTCAAAAAAAGCACTAGATAGATAGATAGATAGATAGATAGATAGATAGATAGATAGATAGATAGATAGATAGATAGATAGATAGATAGATAGATAGATAGATAGATAGATAGATAGATAGATAGATAGATAGATAGGTAGATAGATAGATAGATAGATAGATAGATAGATAGATAGATAGATAGATAGATAGATAGATAGATAGATAGATAGATAGATAGATAGATAGATAGATAGATAGATATTGCATCAGTTATGGCTTAGTTTTCCTGTATGAAGAAAATATTATTAAAATTTGTTGGATAAAAAATATTTTTTCATTCAGTGAGTCAAGAACTCCACTTATAGTATGTTAATTCCCAGAATCCACACAACTGTTTAACACAATAAACACAGAATATAATTTACTCTGTGTATAATAATTTACATACCTTGTAAACCTTGCATTAGATTTTAAATCTAATGGTTGTTTTGCTTGCTAATATGTGTCCAAAATATGTTTGGCTGTGTAATTTAATTGAAATATGTTTAAATACAAGTATGTAAAAGGTCTAAAAGTAACACTCAGGGCAAGGAATGTTTACCAAATATTTGCTGGTAGAATTGGTAATGCAAATGGCTCCATCTTGAGGAAATACCAAGAATGACAACAGCAATTATAAAGCGAAATTCTGTGTCTGAAGCTCAATTACAATACAAATATAAATATGGATTACATATTTTGGAATATTAATGGCCTCTTCAATAATTATATTATACCAAGGCAAACAGTATTCTGCAGAATGAACTAGGTAATCTAATGTGCTATACTTCTACTTAAAAGAAACTATACATTTCCTCTTTTTTAAATACCGGTACTATTAAGCAGCTACAATGGGGTGATCCAATCATGCTTTAAGGATATTACCGAAAGCTGTAGTCAGTTAATTATTAGAAAAAAATGAAAAAAATATTAGAAGGTTCAACTCATTAGTGGACAACTAAATGAAATAATTAAATGATTTGGTTACTTTATGAGAAAACAACATATTTTTATCTACAATCTTCAAGCTACAGTTTTGCAGCTTTCATCTTCATTTTCACCCTATAAAAATACAGATGCATCTCAGTGAAAATACTTATAGTGTTATAATCCATATTTATTAAATTAAAGCAGTTTCCCACACACTCTACTCTTTCTCTCTTCTTGGGACCTCACTTCAGTTGCTCTTGTTATACTAACTAGTAATCATTATAATGTCACTAGCCACCATTAAGTAAGGCAGCTATAGGCAGCTAGAAAGGAAGACAATCACGAGAAGGTATTTTATAGAATTAAACTGAATGCACCTCCAATTAAAATAAAAAGGTAATGTTACCTGATTTCTCAGCAAGCCTATACTTTCCCTCTGACATACATTTTTTTCTATCATACACACAAAGCCTTCTATGTTTGCTTTTCTCTTTCCCCATGCCTTTCTTTCATATATGTGGAATTTTTGGCTTTTTACAACAGGTAATAGCAGCATCCTATACCAGTAGTAAACTTCCTTTATTTTTCTTTACTTTTCTTTAACTAGCAGTGGAAGCCACTGAAAGATATTTTTTAAGGGCTTGGAAGCTTGCCCCAGACTCAACTATATGTTTTGCCTTGTGCATTTCCTTTCTGCTTCACCATTCTCTTCATTTAATTCATTGCAACTAGCCACATCCCATAGGATATTTGGGCTGCTGCAAAAATATGGACAACCATTACATGGAAAGCAACACGATATAGAAAGCTCTAACTCTAGTAGTCAGCCAGATTATTGCAGTTTAGGTAGAGGAGTTCTACTGGAAAAGCAGAATAGACAAATAAGGGTAATAAAAAGTACGTCAGCCAGAGGGTAGAAGTGAACCTAGAGAGGGGAAAAGGAACTTCTAAACTTCCAGGTGTCCGATGCCTGGATGTCACTGTTTCCAGTGTAAGGAGCAGAAGTTTATTTTTTTTTTCAAACCAGGATTTGAAGTAAGGTTCAGATCCTGATAATGAGGAATTAAACCAGGTTCCTGATACAGAGAATCTCTCCCCCCCCCCAGAAATATTGGGAATATAAGCTTGCTTAGCCATAAAAACAGTCTTCACTAAAGTCCATTGCAAGATAGAGAGAAGAGAGACAGCTTCCTCATTACTAACACATAGCATTATATAAAGCATTTGAAGGAACACTTCCCAAACATAGTGGCTTAAATGGAATGTCTCCTGAAAACTCAGAGACAGGAACATCCTCTAGAATAATGTTTCCCAACCTTAGTAATTTTAAGATGTCTGGACTTCAGTTTCCAGAAGTTTTCAGCTATTTACTTGTGGAATTCTGGGTGTTGAAATCCAGACACCTCAAAGCTGCTAAGGTTGAGAAACACTGTTCTAGAAAACTGTGCAGTTGCTTCAAGGGGTTTCCCAAATTATTCATGCATGTAAACGAATATATAGCCACTTCATATTGCTGGCACCATGAGTGTTGCTTGCACACAGGCACACAAGCACCTCCCAAAACAACTGTGCCAACCCTACTGGAGGACAGGCTATCACAATACATCAAATCTTTTGCACAGCCCAATGACCATGGAGAACAGTAGAACATGGTTCTCCAGCAGAACATAGTTATTTCCCCTTTGTTTTCTCTCTTTCCCAATTAATTTGTGTCTGACTGATTCACTTTATTTTCTTAGGTGTCCAACTCCAGGATGTGATGGCAGTGGTCATGTGACAGGAAACTATGCATCCCACCGCAGGTAAAAAAGAAAAAGTAATGTGAAAGCATTTAACAAACTATAGAGATACAAGATTGCAATTGGCAGTTAATAATAATAACTACATATTTACCATGTCCAATATACATTTCTGGGCCCAATTTAAAATATATCTTAATCTTAAGATCCTAAATACTTTGGATTTGGTAATTCACAAGACCTCCTTCACCTGCATGTACTTACTGAAACTTATGTTACAAAAAAATAAATAAATCCGGAAGCCTTAGATTTGGTGAGTCTTACTTTGGTTAAGCTTTTAGTTTATTTTTAAAAAGGAAAAACAATAATCTTTAATTATTATTTTGTTGCAGTATCTTTAAATTCTTTTGCATTTCATGCATTTCTTTTGCATTTCTTAGTGTTTCTGGATGTCCTTTGGCTGACAAGACATTAAAATCCTTAATGGCTGCCAATTCTCAAGAGCTTAAGTATGTATTTGTTGCAAAGAAAGAGGAAGTATTGACTGATACATTTCTTTACAGGGTCTTCTTTCCTCAAAATCCATTATTTAATAAGAGCAGCAACTAAGGTTATTTGTACTCCCTTTTTTCAAACATCATAAATCACTTTTACCAGGAATATTTTCTTTCTTCAGCTTTATTAAGCCATTCCAATCTCATGTAATTAAAATTGCATGATGGAGAGTTTGGAGGAATGTGCTCATGGGTGGGAAAGTATCCAGTTAGATAAGTATTGTGGTAAAACCCTTGTCCTCTATCTGCTGGAGGACTAAATGATCAGTGGTGGTAGTATTGGAGACTTATTCCCTCCACTTTTTGGATGAGTTTCTAATAGAATAAACATTAAAATGATCCAGACCCACCAGTTTGATTGCATGGAGAACAGACTGATCCAAAGGTCCTCTAAATTAGATGCTGCTATGAATGCAATAAAGCAAAGAAAAATGATCCCATTAGGATCATTAACAATAGTTGAACATTATATTAGGATCAATATAATAGTTGAATCTTAATGTATTTTTTTAAAAAAAACCAATGGTAAATCCCACTGACAAAGAATAATATGAAGAGAAAGAGCAAACTTAGCTATTGACATTTGAATGTTTTTTATTCATCTGGTCACCTGCTGCTGGGGAGTAGTCTTGAGCTGAAGAATAAGACTTTTGTTCAAGATCCAGTTTAAATACATGATGGAAGTGCATAACTATGCCTGTTGCAGAATCAGAAATAACCTCTTCTGGAAATAAATGGCTGGAAATTCTGTTCTAGTGGGACACTCCAGTCCTGACCTTAGATAGTATTGTGAGTCTCAAAGACTGGCTCTTGAGTTGATCTGTTCAGTGCATTCAGTCCCGAGGAATATGTTAAGAATCTCTTCTCAGAGGAGATCAAAGGAGAGAGGCACAGCACATTGTTCTGTAAGTTACTTCTCTCTCCTTTGGAGCACCTGACTTCACAGACCCAGACAATGTCCTTCCTACATTTTTCTATAGGGCAGTCAAGCCTGAGTTCTTTTACCTGGCATTTCATGTTTGAAGAGTGTAGAACTTGCTCTGGGCCAGGGTTTGTATACCACAATTTTTGGATGGTAGACTGATGTACTTTATGTTTTATCAATACTTATATATGATTATAAACTACTGGAAGTGAAGTTGAAAGCATAAAAAAATATAACTTTTAAAAAAATAAATGCACATACTGTAGATACAGATGCATACATATTCTACCTTTGGATTTTTTAGTCAAAATAACTGATCGGCCATCTAAGGTATATATCAGAAGTAAGTTACTTGTAGGCAATATGCAACCATTGAAGCCTCCTTATAAATTGCTAATAAAACAATTCATAAGAAAAGTTGCAGTTCAATTAAAAGACAGCATTGAGGCACTAATCATAGCAGCATAAGAACTAGCATCAAGCACCAAATCCATAGAAGAAGGGGTCTACCATGCTAGACATGATCCAAAGTGCAGGGTGTGCAGAGAGGCCTCATATACAGTCAAACATGTAGTGGCAGGGTGTAAGATGTAGGTAGGAACAGTGGCACAACCAAGTAGCTGGCACTGTGTACAGGAATATTTTTCTGTGCATGGGCTGGACCGTCCCCAGTTCAGATGGGATATTCATAGAGTCATAGAGAATAACAGGACTAAGATCCAGTGGGATTTTCAGACCCAGATGGACATGCTGGTATTGGCCAATCAAGCAGACATCATGATGATCAACAAGGAGCAGAAGACAGAGTTGGTGATAGATGTAGTGGTGCCAAGTGACAGCAACATCAGGAAGAAGGAATATGAGAAGCTGGGAAGTATCAGGACCACAGGTAGAAACTGGGTAGGATGTCGAAAATAAAGGCTGGATGGTCCCAGTGGTGATAGGAGCATTTCAGAGCTGCCAAGCTGGGACAATAGTTCCAACATATTTCAGGAAGAAGATCAAAGCTATCTGTCCAGATCATGCAGTGCTAGGAACAGCTAAGATAATATGCAGAACCTTCAAACTTCCAGGCTTCTGGTAGAGTACCCAAGATTGAGAAAGACACGTACCACTCATAGGGATGAGAAGGAATTTTTATATATATAGGTTCTATATATAGGTTCTATATATATATAGGTTCTATATATAGGTTCTATTGAAACCTTCGCTAAAGTTCTCAATTTAATAAGGTAGGATTCATTTGAATAATTCTTCTTTTTCTCTATATTTTGTTTCATAGGTGCCCCACTCCTGGATGTGATGGTTCTGGTCATGTGACAGGAAATTATGCCTCTCACAGAAGGTACGGACCCCTTACTTATTCAAAAGTAAAAATTAGGAAGTCAGGAAGAGAAATAAACTGTTTTGCATACTTTTCTTTAGTTTGTCTGGCTGTCCTCGGGCCAGGAAAAGTGGTCTGAAAGTGACTTCTACAAAGGAAGAAAAAGAAGATCCTGAACTTAAGTAAGTAGGCTTCCAAAGGTTTGTGATAAATCACAAAGCACACCCCAGTTGATCTCACTAACACGTGCATATATAACAACAAATTGAAATAAAGTTACGAAAGCTAGCTTTATGGTTTCAGTGAATACCACTAACCCTGATATTGCAAAAAAGATGTAATGCAGGAAAGTTTCTAAGCCTTTCCCTGAATATATTCTCAGCAATTTGTTTCCTACCCTGAGTTTATGACTGGCAATTATCCATGCAGATACATACGCTGATAAATGTTAACAACTGTCAAGCCTTTATGATGAAATATCATTGGATATTTTAAATCTTTTAAAGTGGCTCTGTTAGACTAACCTTGGCGTGTCTGCTAAATGCAATGAGTGGGTTAACACAAAAGTTAAGTTCACATAAAATGCCAAGATATAATGTGGGTTAACACAGGACACTCATTCTAGAGCACATTATAGCTCTCGTGGCTTATGTCATTTGTGAGATCAAATATGCTAAGAGCTTTCCATTAAAAATCCTGGACATGCATATTATTTTGCTAATTTGAATTTATTTTCCTGAGCTCTTACTGTTGTAAGAGAGATCTTTAGACAAATATCAGTTTTGCTGTGCTCCTACAGATGTCCAGTGCTAGGCTGTGATGGCCAAGGTCATGTATCAGGTAAATACACTTCCCATCGCACAGCTTCAGGTTGTCCCATGGCTGCCAAGAGACAGAAGGAAAGTCCTCTCAATGGATCTTCTCTACCCTGGAAGTTGAACAAGCAAGAGCTGCCACACTGCCCTTTGCCAGGCTGCAATGGGCTGGGTCACGTTAATAATGTTTTTGTGACCCACAGAAGGTATCCCTTTGTTTTTATTCCCTTTCCCCTCCCCTTCTCTCAGCAAGTATCTATAAATCAATGGAGTTTTGTTAATTTGATAATCCTATTCAACTGACAGGAAAAGTCTTGTTAGGATTTTGCATGCATTTTAAATAACTCATCTTTCAGGGATGATTGGGGCCAGAATCTTTAATGAACACTTATGCATACTATATAAGAATAAGTTATTCCTAGGATCAAACCACTGAGCTAATATTTTATAGACCTTTGAAGAATGGGCATCATAAGCTGTTCATAATTTGTTCTGTTGAGCTGCTAATGTGACTTCAAGGTCATAAATTTCATAGCATGAATGTACCTGGATTGGCTGTTAGTAAAACAATAGTGTAAAAGTATCAGATTTGGTGCTTTGAAGCAAGAACTATCAAGGTGCAGCCATAATAGAACTGAACAATGCACTGAAAGAGAAGACTGTTGTAGGCATGTCCCTGGAAATCATACAAAATAAATATTATATAACCGTGTTTCCTCGAAAATAAGATCCGGTCTTATATATATATATATATTGGACCTCCAAAAGAGGCACCCGGTTTTATTTTCAGGGTATGTCTTACCCGCTTACCTTAGGATCACTGCAGCCAGGCCTCCCATGCCACGACACCTGTTGCGCCGCTGCCCGAGTTCTTCTGTGGCCATTTGCGGCTGCATGCCACATGGTGCATTGTGCCCCTGCTGCCACTCATGGCAGGAGGTTGCATAACTCATCACACTGATCACGCCACTGTTGCCTCTCGCAGCAGGAGGCCGCATGGCTCATTGCACCGTTCGCGCTGCTCATGCTGCTCATGCTGCTGCCACCGCGGCGGCAATGGCACAATCAGCACGATGAGCCATGCAGCATCCTGCCGCAAGTGGTGGCAGTGGCACGATCGGCATGACAAGCCACGTGGCCTCCTGCTACGAGCGGCAGCAGCAGCGTGATGCATCACATGGCGTGCAGCCGCAAGCAGCCACAGAAGAACTTGGGCAGCAGCGCAACAGGTGTCGGGGTGTGGGAGGCCTGGCTGCAGCAGTCCTAAGGTAAGCAGGTGTGGGGCACGTAGGGCAGCTCCACCCCCACCCTAGCTTGATTTTTATACATGTGCCTCACCCCAAAACTAGGGCTTATTTTGGGGGTAGGGCTTATATTAGGCACATGCATAAATTTCAAGCTAGGGTGTATTTTCGGGATGGGTCTTATTTTCAGGAAAACATGGTAACATTATTATGTTAAGAGCCTGGTGGAGCAATGGTTACAATGCAGTATTGCAGGCTCCTTCTGCTGACTGCTGGCTGCCTGCTGTTTGGCAGTTCGAGTGTCACCTGCTCAAGGTTGACTCTGTCTTCCATCCTTCCAAGGAGGACCCAGATTGTTGTTGGCAATATGCTGACTCTGTAAACTGTTTAGAAAGGGCTGCAAAGTACTGTGAAGCGGTATATAAGTCTAAGTGCTATTGCTATTATAAGTGTGGAGCATAATGGACAGCATAGTGAAATGGATTTATATTGACAAGATATTGGAGGCTGAGTTGTTGCAATCAAAATATGTTTCGACTTTCATATAGGTCCCCTTTCCTACTCTTTTTAGTTTGTCTGGATGTCCCCTGAATGCACAAGCCTTAAAAAAAGGCAAAATATCTGAAGAACTAATGACTGTTAAATTGAAAGCAAATGGAGGTAAGGAGACTAGATTGCATAAATCTAGTATCAACCCACTGATTTACTGAGAATTATAAGGACAGTTGTGCCACATTAAAGCAGTATTATTACGAAAGGTTTGACTATGTATTGTTTTCCCATAATATGTATGTGATACTGTGCTCTCTGTCTTCCCTCAATAGATATTGACTCTAGGTAACATATAGTCATTTTGATTAGCCACCAAAGATTCCCTTTTAAAAACTATTGAAGTTTATGATTGGGCACTAGGCATAGATGTACTTGCATTAATTATAAATTTATATTTACCACTTGTCACTTTACTGATATGCAAAGGGAAGGTCAGCAGTTCCTATCCCTATGTAATACAACATTTAACTTAACAAAACTTAACTTTTGGACCTGTGTCATATAGCTGAAATTGATATATAAATATAGCTGAAATTGATGCATAGATTACATACCAAAACTATGTTCCCTTTAGATATTAAACTTCCTCACCAACAGGCATTTAAATCAGTAGTTACAGCAGGAAGATGAGGAAAATATTGAGAAATGTAGTGGACATGCATGAGCCTTTTGAAGCCCTTCATGATTTCCTGGTCCTTGATATGTCACAATGGAGAGGTTTATATTGATTCTGATAAGTGTAGAATGAAATTGCTAATATGCACTTTTGTTTCCAATTAAATGGATGGCTATCTAACCAATTTAAGCCTCAGTTTCACAGTGTTTCTAAAGACAGATGTGAATATTTTCAGGAAGACATTTTGTACTTGACTTGAACTAGTAAATCTTGTGCAGGTTTAGAGAATGAAGAGGAAATCAGACATTTGGATGAAGAAATTAAAGAACTAAATGAATCCAACCTTAAAATTGAAGCTGACATGATGAAACTCCAGACACAGGTAAGAATGTAACTACTTCATTGAGATATAGCAATAATACATATTTTTCCCCAGGCCACCTATTTTAATGCTTGAAGGATCTGATCTCCTGCTCCTTAGAAAGTTAGCTTGGTTTGGGGGGGGAATGAAAGCCACTGCTAAGGAAGAATACCAGGTCAGTACACACATTCTCTATGTGCAGCTTGTTCTCAGAAGAATAGGAAAAGGGGCATAGTGACAGATGGTAACAGCATGAACAACACATGAACACTTCCCTGAGTGCTATCTGCCAGTTGGCACATGCTCTGCTTCTTCCTGGTTGGACCACACCGAGGCCTTGGCTGCCACTGAGCACTACCAGCTGAGTTTTAAAATACTGACTATCCTGACATGGCAAGGGGTTCATATTGCTTGAGGCTGAGTCTAGGAATGTTTGTTTGCCAGATCTATTGGAAAGAAAGGAAGAAGAAAAATTAAATATTTTAAAGTGATGTGTTGTGAAAGAGCATGTAAAGAGAAGGAAAGGATTGGAAAAACGAATTAAAAGAGCTAATATGTCATTGTATACATTCAATGCCTCACTATGGATGATGAGTCAGACACTTAGATTTACTGTATGGTATAGATGATCTCAAACAGCCATCCCTGAGGGGGAGATGTTCTGAGGCAGCTTGGGATTTCATAGTCATCATGATAACTGGGGGTTTGTCCCAAGCTATCCTAGTCCAATGCTTAGGAAACCACATATGAGACCTGGTTTATACTCTGGAGCAATTGAACATGCTCTGGTGGTGGTAGGTATAAGAGCTACTCCATTGTCATTGAACTTTTTAGTGACCATAGAATTGACTGGCTTTACTGACCTCTGCAAGGAGATAAATCCAATTAAATCAGCCCATCCCAGGCGTAGAATAGATCCTACTGGCTGCCAAATGGCATTTGCAGAGTCTGCAGGGTGGTTTTGTTAGGATTCCAGTTGTCTTCTGAAGTATAGATTGTAGGAAAGATTATCTGCAATCTTTTCAGTCACTATCCAGGTGTGGCAGAGAATAGAAATTATTATTATTGTTATTAATGATGGTTGAGGATTAGATAGTGAGAACATGATCCTCTTAGTCCTTCTGCATCTTTCAGCAGTCTTGAATACCATTAGTCACAGTATCCTTCTGAATCATCTATGAGGCTTAGAAGTCAGGGGTTCATTTTGTGCTGGTTTGTTTGTTTTCTAAGTGGATGGTTTGAGATAGGTTGGGCAAAAGACAGTTTGAGCCCTTCAACACTCTACTACAGGAAGCCTCAGAGATCAACTTTCTCTCCTATCTTATCATTTACATGAAGCCTCTGGAAGAGATTATCTACCAGCTTGGGGCTGGTGTCATTAATACGTGGTAGAATTTTAATCCACGGTCTGCAGACTGTAGCATTGGGTTCCAAAGTTGACTAATTCCAGAATAAAACCAGCTTTAGGCTATGAAAGGAGTTGGATTCCCCTAGAAAAAGCTAGTGAGCAATTTCAGAGTCCTGTACTCTCATCTCCTAGTAGAACAGAAGTTAGAAGCTATGACCAATAAGCCCTTTGCTCAGCTACAACTGCGATATCAGTTGTGGTCAATCTTAGAGCAGAAGACTGTGGCTAATATCCTATCCTCATCATGTTAGGATGCAGTTAGACAATCTGTGTCCTGTTGGATCATTCTTTCAGAGATACCCGATTTCTTATCAGATTCCTCAATATCTTCAACACTGACAGAGCTTCTCATGTACTGGAAAAGTTCTTAAAAATTCAGAGAGATGTCCAGAGATGCCTTGAAAGTAGCCCATGTTGAACTGCACAGCACAATCAAACATCAGAAGTTGCCTACAAGAAATTTGTGTCATTTTGTTTGATGTCATAAAATGCTTTATGATAACTTCTATATCATAAAATGTTTTATAAAATTTGCCAGATTTCAGTTCCATGGGATTTTTGACACATTCCATAAAGTCTAGCCTATTTGAGGTGAAAAGTTCTGCTCTACGGTAAACCATTTTGCCCAATTAAAGGTTACAGGCATGAGAATTTAAATAGTATATAGATATGCAATGAGCAGTTCACAACCATCAAGAAATTGCAATTGATGCACAACGTAGCATGCTATCATTAGGATTAATACCATAGGACCTGGATAGGTTTATTTCTGGCTTAGAGACAAATGTTGTTTATAACCTTTAAAATCCTATCTGCTTGTGCCTGATTATCTGCAGACCACTAATTCTAAATGGAATCTGCTTGCTGAGCCCCCCTCAGCAGTGAAATATGGTGAGAATGAATTTGTAGACAACTTGCAGGGGCTGTTCTCTTATGGAACGCCTTCTTTTCTTCCTGAGCACAGAGGAGTTGTTAGATGTTTCCATTGTAACAAATAGTTATCACCTTCAGAAGAAGTGACTAAATCTCTAACTTTGGAATGATAACTATATACTACATATTACCTAAATATAGATAGGCTTGTAATGCATAATGTGCTGTGCTATAATTGCACTCCTAAATCTGGTATTGCAGCAGCACAAAAACAGTGGTGAGAATTGCAAAGTGAGGAGAAACTCATGGAAAGTTTGCAGCTTATTGTGATGACCAGTGGAGCCTGAACAAAATGGACTGATCTGACACATACACACATACACATTTAAAAGGTTTCATTGGTGCCCCTTAGTCTAGGACGATTTACTCTGATGGATCATTCATTCAAGATGATATTTTGTGTTAGCCTTTCTTGTCAAAGAGGTCCCACTTTTTTCTATTCTGTTTCTTTTATTTTTAGCCTTTTACATTCAGAAGTGTTACAATCTCAAGTCATCCTACAGCATTGCCTTATCTAGCTCTAGTGCGAATACCAGGGCTGTTATTATTGCAGTGAGTCAGCAGGGATGCTGCAAGGAAGAGAGAAAAAGTCAGCAATGTAAACAGCAGTTTGCTGGCTTCTTTTTCTGTATGCCTAATACTGTAGCTAAATTCTTTTTTTTAACCAGGCATTTTTAACCAACCACCAAGCCTTCTCCTATTTTGCCAAATTGTGGCCTTTCATCCACTTGTGAACTCCTGCCAAACAATCAAGGAAACCAATGCTTGTTCTTTTCATCCTACAGGTTCTCTGCTGCTGTCTAGAGTGGAGAAGACAATTTTCCACAAGTTGGAGCTGGGTGGAAGTGTTGGGAAGGGGAGTAGGTTGGGTGGAAATGGAAGCAAGAGGCAAAGAAATTTCATTCCTACACTTTTTCAAAAACAATAATGTTGCTAAAATTAGCAATTTTTCTGATGAATATTGTTAACACGATTTTGTGAGCCTCGGGATTGCATCTCCTCTCCTGGCTCTTTCTGAGCAAGTTCTAATACATAGTTGAAGCTTTATATCAAGAGCCTAACTATTCATTCTGCCATCTCTCATTTTTATTTATGGATTCAGATCACATCAATGGAGAGCAATCTGAAAACCATAGAAGAAGAGAATAAACTGATAGAGCAGAATAATGAGAGCCTATTAAAGGAACTAGCTGGTTTAAGCCAAGCTCTCATCTCCAGTCTTGCTGACATTCAACTTCCACAAATGGTACAGTATGTTTGTGACTCAGAATTCTACACATTCTCTAAGAGTCAAAGAATAAAGAAGTATACAGTAGCATCTTGCTGGGCTGTCAAATGGAAAATTATGATGCACAATCATAATGAAATTATGGAAAATCTGTATGAGCAATTCTGGATAGAAGAATGACAGTACTTTAAATAGAAAAGAAGAATATTTTTTGGAGTGGGACAACTCATCTTGTAGAGAGATAAGAGATATACGAGGGCAATTGGGAAATAAACCTCCATTTGGTTATCAATGACAGACACTTGCAGATACAGAATTTTTATTATACACATTAGAAAACTACAACATTACATTACTTTTCAACATAATCGCTATTCAAATTGAGGCACTTGTCATAACATCTTACAAGGTTTGAAATTCCTTAATCGTAGTTGCTCGGTGCCAGATCTGGGCTATGAGGGGTGTGTGATCAAAAACATCCCAATGGAACTGCTTTAAAAGTTCCTGGGTGTGTCTAGCAGTGTGTGGGCGAGCATTACCGTGAACCAACATCACACTGGAAGTCAGCATGCCCCGACGCTGGTTATGGATGAATCATCTGAGTTTTCATAATGTTTCACGGTAGACTTCTGAATTGATGGTCAAACCACACTCCATGAACTTCACTAGCAGTACTCCTTTGTCATCTTCATATTTGGCAGGATTTTCTATGACACCTCTTCCGGTGTGATGTTGGTCCACGATAATACTTGCCTGCACACCGCTAGACGCACCTAAGAACTTTTGAAGCAGTTCCGTTGGGATGTTTTTGATCACACACCCCCATATAGCCCAGATTTGGCACCGAGTGACTACTACTAAGGAATTTCAAAACTTGTAAGACGTTATGACAAGTGCCTCAATTTGAATGGCAATTATGTCAAAAAGTAATGTAATGTTGTAGTTTTCTAATGTGTATAATAAAAGTTCTGTATTTGCAAGTGTCTGTCATTGATAACCAAATGGAGGTTTATTTCCAAATTGCCCTAGTACTAACTTACACAGCTAACATGAAGATGGATGGATTATTTTCTCTTCAAATGTCTAATCCAAGGGTTGAACTTATACACACACAGTGACTTTGCCAATGGCATACTGTATACTGCTTTTACTTGCCAACATTACCAATGGGAAACCAGCATCTGGTCCCTGCCAGCCCCATGAGCAGGGGAACAATATAGACCAGGTTACTTGGTCCCCTTCCATTAATGGCAGCAGGGAAATAAAATTCCACTTCTGCTGCAAACCAGATGACAGTGATCAGTTGGCAAGAAGGAAAAGTGATTGGGCTCCCCATTGTTCTATGGCCACAATATCTTTGTCAAGGGCCACATGTTGAAACAGGGAAGTAGATAAATACTGTATGATAACCCACAAAAGAACCACTGGAGTTATCATCACATCACCCATGTATATTCAAAGACTTAAACACATACACACACACACACACACACACACACACACACACAAACAGAGCCCGTGGGCAAAAAAAATCACTTGCCTCTACCTTGAATCGTATCGCAGCTCAATCAAGCCTCCATATGCCTGTGTTGTTGTTGTTGTTTTTTTTTAAAAAAAACCCTTTCCCCAAAAAGTGATATCTGGACAGACCTCCTTGTGATGTTGGAGTACCAGCCACGGATGACGAAGAATTATAAATATCTGCCTGCAGCAATTTGCTGGGGCCATCCAAGGGAGATGGTATAGACAAGTCTTTTACTTGTTAGTAATATGGCAAGTATATTAGCATTACAAGTGAAGGCACTTACAGTAAAACAGGAATAGGCAGAGAGAAAAGGGGTGTCCATTTAATATGATTCCAACTGATTTTGACATGCTTTTACCAGAAAAAAAGTTCTGACTTCGATTTTAAAAACTCAGTTCCCATGCATCTTAGCCAGATTCAGGTCTGCAGTCCACAGATAAGAAATCTTCTCTCTCTTGCTAATGTCCCACTTATCTTTGATTTCTTTGTTTTGTGTCATTTGTTCAGGGCCCGATCAGTGAGCATAATTTTGAAGCATACGTGAATACACTCACTGAAATGTACAGCAATCTGGAAAGGGACTATTCCCCGGACTGCAAGGCTCTACTGGAAAGTATCAAGCAAGCAGTGAAGGGTATTCATGTGTAGGATGGAAGAATTGCTGGGCACAAGAAGGTCTCAGCAGCTGCAAATTCCAGATGAATCCATGAAAAGCACCTGTTTAGAAATATTGGTTGCTGTGCTGCATTTTTAATTACAACATTGCACTATTTTTTTCCAGCTGACATAAAAAGGACATTAAACATAACAGACTATTGTATTAACAGCAATGAGTTAGATCATCAAACGTATTTATTTCTGTACAAATCCTTTTTGTTGCCATTGTTGTTTTGCACTTGTTTCATTTTTGTAAAGTGAATGTACAAAGTGTGTGTAACTATTTTTTTACATTTTTAATTTATTTTCAATCAAAGAGTTGTATGGATTTTTTTTAAAGAAAAGATTGTTTAACAGCATTTCTTGCAGCCTGCCATATTTTTACAAATGTTGTTTGTTAATTTATTTTCCAATGGGATTTTAAATAGACTGAAAGTTATAGTGTAAATTAAATAATGTGCTGGGTTTGTACAGGAAGAAAAAAATACTATGAAAGAAACAAAGTAACAGAATTGTGATTCTAGTTTATTTTCACCACATCCTGCTTTTTATAACAGTTTTTTTTAATGAAATAAGAAATGGGTTTGCAAATAGCATGAGAGGCAAAGACCCAGTGATACCAAGGTGAATTGTGCCCTCTAGTGGCTAATTTCTTTGAGCACAGCATGCAGTAAGAGTTCAAGAATTTTTGTAGCAATAATGAAATATAGCAATCGGTAAACCACTGGATCCAGCTACAGCCTTAGCCTACATGAAACAATTGTTTGAAACCATTCAGGGGAAGACTGGATTGATTGAAGGATACCTTCTCATTGGCCCAATTTCATGCTCATTCATGAAAGAAGATCAAACTGTTTAATCGTTCAAATAAGATAGGTTTGAAGTATAGAAGCTGGAAAAAAAACATTGTTCTGTTTACCACTATCAATATAATTTCATATTGGAAAAGTGCTTCCCAAGTTGATAATTTTATACATATCACAAAGCAAGGACATTAAACACTACTTATCATTCAGCTAAATACTGTCAACATTGACTAGTAGTAAATCTTAGGAGTGGCTTAGTTGATAAAACTGATACAACTGATTTTTACACTGAAGAAAATAGAGACCATCCAGAGGTGATTAGTATACATATTGGAGTCTTATATAACTTTGAGTCAGGTGGCAGCAAGTTTTAGTTTCCACTGATTATGGAAAGGGAGGTCTTCAAATGTTGCAGTCTGTAAGCCCTCATTCAGAAACACATTCACATTTGTCCAAGGTGAATTCTTTCATAATCTGTTTTCAGTTCCTGTTTTGTAACTGCTCTGAACAAAGATCCAACATCTATTTTAGGGAGTGTAAAAATAATAAATCATTCCCCTCCCCCCAATGTTAACATTATTTTTTTTTTCAAAAAAGAAACTACAAACCACCAGCTGAACTGCCTTTACCCATCCCTACAGATCTCATGTGCATATGTGCCTCAGTGGAAAGTGTATAATGGCTTACAGCATAGGCTTTACTTTTTCGGTGCTATAATGACCGTGATTAGTTTTATTTGCCAACATTATATTTCAACTGGGTATGACCCTACTCACAGTCTTCATTCATACATATAGTGTTCCTATCCACAGATTGCCTCTCAGTCATTCTCCAATTTTCATATGCTGTGATTGCTCTTTGGCATTAGGTGGGCTTGCTGTTTGTGTGTGGAGGGACTGGCGTGGCCCTCAGACCTTAGTTTAGACAGGAGAGGTGTATGTTCTTAGAAGCTATGCTTATTTTTTAAAGAAAACAATTTGACAAAGCTACAGTATGTGCTAATATAAATTAGAACACCAAATTACTATTAAATTATTGTACTTGTTGGTTCATTTGTTTGTTATAAGACATTTGCTGACGCCAGTTTAAGGCATACAAAGGCATTCACCCATGACAAAAAGTAAGAAGTAATGTACTAAATATTTTAAGAAAGTAATCCTATATTTTATTTAAATTAAATTAAGCAATCTCTTTTTAATCTATTTATTATTATTTACTATGGCTTTCAGTTAATTTATCTGTGTTTGGATTTTTGCTCAAGATGTATCTTCATATTTATTTGCCTTCTTTGTATTTGATGTTTTGTAATGTGAGCTGTGATTCTTCCCTTCCTCTGTCTTCCCATTCTTTCTTTTTTCCTTTCCTTTCTTTGCGTTAATTTGCTTTGATGAACTATCCTGTAAATTAGACCTTTTGTAAAGGACAATGATGTATGCATTTTTTTTTAATTTTGGGGTAGTTTGTATACTGTTTCTTCATACAGTTAAAATTTCTTACATCAAAGCAACAAAACTGTGTTCTGTGCTGTACATTTGGTGTATGGTAGGAAATAAAAACTGATACTGGAACGGCTTCCACAAGTTATTTGGCATTTTTTTAATTCCGCATGTTGCATGATGGTTTTTTAAAATACTCCCAGGAACTCTCACTCTGACAGATGTACGACTTGCTTTCTGCAGAAGTTTGTCCCTCCTCTAAATGTTACCTAACTTCTAGTGTTATGCCCAAGATCAAAGAAAAGATTTTGAATAGCTGCTAAATGATATTTAAACTAGAAGCACAAAGTAACATGATCAAATCTTCCTGTTATTAAAAAAATCACCTATCAATTCAGACTCTCTCTGAGTGGTATACACCTTCCTTCCTTAAGCTTTTAGATTAGAGCAGTATTTCTCAATCCTGGCAGCATATTGCTGAAGTCCATCCATCTTCAAGTTGCTACAGTTCAGAAACACTGGACTAGAGAGATACAGTTGGTATCTTATGTCATGCCTTCATATGAGACACTACAGGACTCCATTATCTCAGAAGGGACTATGCCAGTATAAATTCCAGTGTGTATTTCTGAAATGTTTCTGGATCCTCTTGTACGAGGGCATGTTGTATTTATTGAATTCATCACACATAAAAACATATTGAAATATGTCTGCTGCATAACTTGGGCTTGTTTGTTTAATTACAGGGCAGATTATTATTATTTCCTTAGCCCTTTTCAGCCCATCTATATGCAGGTTGATATTTTTAAATACTTCTTTTAGAAAAACAGGACTTCCTTTTGCAGACGCTGTACTGGCTGACATTTTTCTTCTACATATTTAATGGACTGGGTTATCCTAGAAGCAATTTGACATGACTGTCGAGATCCAAATAAGGTCTGAGTTAAAAAAAATAATAGTTAGATTCTTATAGAAAGAAGGTAGAAATGTGTGTAATTTATTTTCTATCAGAGTCAGATGAAATTTGGAACCAAGTTGGGGAATGAAAAGTATTCGATTTTGTAGGAATACCTACAGATATGCTCCTTTAATGTATTTCTTTTAAGTGATTTATCTCAGATGATATATTGTGGTAAAATATGGGTTGGAATACCGATACAAATTTCAAACAAAACTTTAGGAAGACTTGCACAAAGGTAAAGGATATTCATATAGAATTATTGTGTCCTCTTCATGAATGCAGAGGTAGTGTTGTGGAGAGTTGCTGAGAAAGTAACTCATTAAATCTCATTTAACTGTATCTATGGGTGTATTTCCCATAAAATAAATCATAAGCCGGGTGAATTAGTTTATGAAGTAGAAAAAGACCATCACACAATCACAGCAGTGAATGACCGGTAATAATGAGAGATAAGAGAATCTATGCCCTCCCCCAGTGCTATGATTGGAGTGATAACGGTAGTGTTAAGACAATCTGAGTTAAGAAGAGATACAGTATATCAGACATTAAATACTTTTTTCTGTTTTTGTGCTGTCTCATCTTTATCCTTCACCATAACTACACAGAGTTTACATCAGTATTTTTCAACCTTGGCAACTTTAAGATGTGTGGACTTCAACTTTCAGAATCCCCCAGTCAGCATGCTGGTTGTTGAAGTCCACACATCTTAAAGTTGCCAAGGTTGAGAAACATTGTTGTACATAAATAACAGGAGGACATTTTTTATAATGCAGAAGAGCATGACAAAAACAAACAAACCTCCAAATTCATGATTTCATAATCAAAATGGACTGGATTTACACGTATCTGTCCCATCCATTCCATGTTTATCCTGCTCCAACTCATGTTTTGCAGTATGACCATATCTAATGTAGAGATGTATGGGAACCAGTCGATGACCATTCCCAAAATAGTTTCCCTTTCACACACAAATAAAGGTTTGTAGATGACAACAGAGGTGAAAAATGGTTTTCATCATGATAATTACAGTCTGTATCAGAGAAAAGGACTATAGACACATGGATAGACTATTGACTATAGACACAAGATAAATTTACTTTTAATTACATGAATATTATGCATTAAATGAGGTTCCTGACAAAATAGCATTTAATCATATCTAAATAATTATAAACAATTTATTGATCTGCATTAAAAATAAAAATAAAGAAAAATAGTATTTAACTTTGTAATCGATTTAAGCATTTAAGGGAAACCAACAACCTGAATGATGATGATGTAGAAGTGAACTGGAATAAATTTAAAAATGCAATAGTAGAGGTAACAAATTCAAAACAGAGAGAGGGGTACCACAAGAAACAACAGTGGATGACAGAGGAAATTCTTCATCTCATGGATGAAAGAAGATCTTATAAAAATAAAAACAAAGAAAAATACAATGAATTGCAGAAAACAATTAGAAGAAAAATTCGACTGGCAAAAGAAAAGTGGTTTGCAAAGAGATGCAAGGAAATAGAAGAGACAGAACGTATGCATGATAATTTCAATTTACACAAAAAAGTGAAAGAAGCAGCAGGCCTCTACAAAAAGAAAACCAACAACTTAGTTGACAAAGAGGGGAAAATTATCTTAGATGAGGATGAAAAACTAAAAAGATGGAAGGAATATATTGAAGAACTTTTTGAGGACACTAGGGATGATATAGATATGGGAAGTATAACAACTGGACCAACATCACTATGGAGGAGGTTGAACATGCAATAAAAATAGCAAAAACAAGAAAAGCCACAGGACCTGATGATATCCCAGTAGAAATTTTAAAATTGCTGGAAGACAATGGGAAATTTTTTTTACTGCAGCTCTTCAATCAGATATACGAAACAGGAAAGATACCAAATGATTGGCTAAAATCAACCTTTGTGACAATCCCCAAAAAAATAAATGCAAAGAAGTGTACCGAATACAGAACAATAAGCTTAATGAGTCTTGCCCTGAAAATATTCCTGAGAATAATTCACAAAAGAATATACAACAAAATTGAAGAGCGTCTAGGTAATACACAATTTGGTTTCAGAAACAATCTTGGTACACGAGATGCGCTATTCAGCATTCAAGTTCTTGTACAGCGTTGTAGAGATGTCAGTCACAGTGTTTACATGTACTTCATTGATTCTGAAAAAGCTTTTGATAAAATAAGACACAGCAAACTATTAGAAATCCTGAAACAAGGGGGACTAGATGACAAAGACATCCAAATAATAAAGAATCTGTATTGGCATCAGGTAGCAAATGTGAGACTAGGCAAAAAATACTCAGCTGATGCAGAAATAAGAAGAGGGGTCAGACAGGGATGTATTCTGTCTCCACTGTTGTTCAATATCTACTCTGAGTCAATCTTCAACGAGGCACTGGAGAACATCGATGCTGGCATCAAAGTAAACGGTGTTTGGATCAACAACTTAAGATATGCTGACGATACAGTTCTGCTTGCCAGTAAGCATGAAGACCTTCAGCTCCTCATCAACAGAGTCACCAAAATATCTGGAAAATACGGCTTGAAGCTTAACATCTCAAAAACCAAGATCATGGTCGTCAGCAAACAACCCGTTAACTTACCACCAATAAATTCAGAAGGAATACCACTAGAAAAAGTTGAAAGGATCACGCACCTCGGTTCTAATTTACATGAAAGCTGGGACATGACCGCTGAAGTAAAGACAAGGATAGAGAAAGCTCGAACAGCATTCTTCAAAATGAAAAAGGTCTTCTGCAGTCACGACATAAGCCTAAGACTGAAAATCAGGCTTGTCAGATGCTATATTTTTTCTATCCTGCTCTATGGAGTAGAGAGTTGGTCTCTGACAGAAGGCCACCTGAAGAGACTAGAAGCATTTGAAATGTGGATTTACAGGCGGCTGTTACGTATAAGCTGGGTGGACAAGATCAGAAATGAAGAGGTTCCCTGGGAAAGCCAAGGGAAATCATCAAAACAATTAAAAAACGAAAGTTAGAATATTTCAGACATGTGATGCGACACCCAGAAAAATACGGCATACTCCATTTAATTCTCCAGGGAAAGATTGAAGGCAAACGAGGTCCAGGCAGAAGAAGAACATCATGGCTTCAAAATCTAAGGGACTGGTTTGGACAAAACTCAGCAGCACTTTTTCGTGCGGCTGTTGATAAAAACAGGATCGCCAACATGATCGCCAACGTCCGATAACCCGTTGTAATTCCTCTTTAGCCAAGGCTTCTGGTGTTTAATTGTTTGTGATATTTTTCTTGTGTTTTCTTTTGTTGCACTTGTATTTTGGTCTGTGACCGCAAATAAAATATTATTATTAAAAAAAAAAAAAAAAAAAGTCCGATAACGGATATGGCACAAGAAGAAGAATAATCGATTTAGTGAGATGCTATAGGATGAAATTATCTGCACAATAATGTATGTATGAAAAGTTTTATTTTTTCTCATTTTTTAAAAAAAAATTATACTTAGAAAATAAAATTCAGAGTATATCTGTCATAGCTAATACACATTAATGCTATGGCTAACAATACATCCCAACTGAATAGAGTAAATGCAAAACTTAGATTATAGTACAGGAAAAAGTGCTTCTGAAATAACTGCAGAATCTTTTTTCCCCGGTGAAAGTCTGATTATAATACTGGATAGAGCATCACAATAATGAACTGGTGTTCTTCACTCCAACAGATAAAAGAACTGATGACATTTTTAGTGTTGCTTGTGTCAGGGTAACCTATTTGTAATCAGAGACTAAGGGAAATGACTAAGTAAACAAAAGAGATTTATTTTCTTCATGAGTCATTATTTCTCTCTGACAATTACAGGCATTCCTATCAAAATTATTGACACAAATCTCACTGTTATGCACTACCAACGTGGAAGTAGGAATATTTAAGTAACTTAGGTTGCAGATGCAAGAATAGTATTTGCATTACATCACGATGCACATTTCATCACTTGATCCACAAAAGAGATCATGTCTGGTAGTCAGGATACAATGCCAGCGATGCCAATGTGAGTAGAAGCTGAGAGTTCAAGGATCCAGAGCCAGAAGTCTACAGAGTCCTATCAGAGTTGTAGCATAAATAAAATGGCCTAGAAAGTGGGCAATCAATAATGTATAAGTAAATTGGGCATGACAGCAGTTAGTGAACAGGATGGTCTGTATCATCTTTTAAGGGCAAAAATAAAAATAAAAAAAGAAGAAAACCGGTCTGAGAGGCTGCTAAGAGACCTACAGTTAAAGAAGCTGCAGGAATTTCTGGCAAGTACTGGTTGTGTATTACATGTGACATAGTCTCCAGTATTCTTAATATGTCTGCACTTTGTAGTAGGGTAGCAAGGCAGGAAGCCTTTTCTTACAACCCCCCCCCAAAAAAAAAACATTTAAGCCTGGCTACATTTTGCAAAAACCTATATCAAATCTGACAAAAGCATGTGGGGAAATGTGTTGTGATCTGATGAGACCAAGATTTTGGCCATAATTCCAAAAAATGTATTTGATGCAAAGACAACACCGTGCATCATTAAAAGTACACCATACCCACAGGGCTCTCTCTCTGGAAACATTACAAAGTGGAAAATAAATTTGTGGACCAAAGTTATGAAATATATTTTTAAAGTATACCAAAATGTGCATTGAAATACTTTTATTTCCTTCAAGAAACTGGATGCTAGGATACTTATTTTATTAATAGGGGATTCATACTTTTGCTCTAGCAGCAATTAAATTGGGCTTTCATGGGAAGGCAAATGATGGATTAATTTTAATTTTAGTGGAGAGACATTTAGCAAAGTGACTGATTTGATAATAAGTTTAGATTAACAATAAGCATCTAAATCTATCCTCTTTATTCTTGTGCATTTCTCAATTGAGTAGGGACTCTAATTTGTGGCTTTAAGGTATGGTTCTTCCTGAAAATTCTGCTGGGGAAGCAAAGTTGCCAAATACTGACTTAGATTTCTTAGATATTTCTCTGAATTGTAGGTTTGAGTGAGCCTCATAGTATTTATAAAAATTTGAGAGAGAAGAATTAGCACAGCTGCAGTTATAACTGAATTTTTTTGATACAAAATCAACAAAGAAGAGAAAAAGCCAATCAGTATGCCACCAAAATGGAAGATCAGAATGGAAGGTAATATCAGCATGTTAAGATCAGATGCAAGCAAGCTAGAACAGATAAAAGAAAAGAACAATCTGATGATGAAATATCAACTGGAAGCAAGGAACATTAAGGAAACACAGGAAATAATAAAGCAACAAATAACAGCTATACCCCAAAAGATCAGCAAATATGAAGGTAGAATTGCTAATTATAGGTGGAATCTTCAATTTCTGTCAAACCAGAAACGTTTCTCCCAATTCACTCATGGAGAAACTGCAGTGAACTAACCAACACCTGACAAAGAAAAAACTGTAGTTCTGGATGCAGCTATGGGACAACCCAAAGAAATACAACAACAATGCAGCTTAGATAAAGACTGTGGATAAGAATAAAAAAGAAGCTGAAATGAAAAAGCTTGTACTAAGAGCAGAAACCCACTCATTGCCAAGTAGTTTAGCAACATACTACAAGGAGGTAAAATTGAAAGTTAGTTAACATCTGACAAAACCTACCTGATAATGAAAGATTCAACATCAAGCATCTACGGGCCAAAACCTGCTTACGAACAACTTTCATATGGCTAAATGGTGTAACTGTGTAAGACTTTGCTACACTGTTTAAAGATGGAGAATAAATATATAATATTGAATATTAATGGGGCAAATACCCCATCCAACTGGAAAAAAGATTTCACTATCTGAGGAAACTAAATGTCAATCACTTTGTTAGACATGGCATTCTAAGGGTTTGGAACAAATATAAAATAGCATAATAAAATATAAAACAAATGTAGTCGTCTCATTTTTAAAGGGTCCTCAATATATGAAGGGGATATAACTCTAGAAAATATGCATTCAAGAAAATATCGAGTTTGACCTTGTATTTTACCTAGTCTGGCAATGTTTTCAATTCATCCTTGTTTGATAGTCAGACTGAACAGACCCTAAATAAAGGTATATGCAGTGGTGGGATTCAGCCAGTTCACACCAGTTCGGCAGAACTGGTAGCTAATTTTTTGTTGCCCAGGCCCAGAATGGACTTCTGGAAGCGGCATCCACACAGAGAACCGGTTGTTCACATATTTGAATCCCACCACTGGGTATGTGTCATGTGACATATGATGGATTTAAATGTGGTTAAGTATGAAACAAGTAAATCATAGCTATTATAGATTATTTAATCTCTAGGAAAATATGCTTAATACGAAGAAATCAGACAATTTTTAAAATATTCTCTGCTCATATGCTTTTAATGGCTTTACTAACATACAATTGATGAATCAGGGCTTGCCACTGAGATAAAGATTTAGAGAAAAATCTTTTAAAAATCCCTTTAAATATAATTTTGTCTTTGAAAGCATAAGACCAAGCAAAAGCAAAAATAATACGAGCAAGTAACATCGTCTCTATTTTTTTAGATCATAACATTAAATAAGCATAAAATTGGTTCTTTCTTTTTTGTGAAACTGAGAAAAAAAAACTTTCCTAAAGCTAAATTTAATAATGCCTACGGCATCACATTTTCTATTTTTCAAACAAATAGATTCCATTCACAAGTTACCGCTCCCTATCTTCGTCCGAAGAGCTGCTATTTGACAGACTAAGTAAAAACAAAGCCTAAAAATTGCGAACTGCTATTGGCTGCCTTATTGACGTTATCAATTTTTTTTTTTGACGCAACACTCTTGCCCCTTCATTGGTCGTGGAGTTGCGGGGCGGAGTCTCTCTGCTTGCAAGGTCGACGCAACAACCAGGTGTCCAGTCCGAAGGAAGGATAGATCGACTCCGCCTCCCACCCAGAGATAGGGTCACGTGCCCCAGTGTTTACATCCTCTCAGCTGTTTGGCTTCTCCCCCCTCCCCCCTTCTTCCTGGCGTCGTTCAGGCCAACACAAACAGTCAGGATCAGCGGCCGCGGCCGGTGGGACGAGGCTGACGGCGAGGAGAACCTTCTTTCCCCTCCCCCCCCCCAACACACAGACATATACGCATTCAGTGGGCAACGTCTTCTCTGACTCGGAGCCCGAGACGTCCCTTTCTTTCTTAGAAACTGGTTGATTCCGCTCTGACAACCTCTCAAAGCTTCAGTCCTCTTCGGGACGCAGAGGACGTGTGGAAGGTGAGTCGGATGGGGGGAGGGGAGGGGAGGGGGCACGCCGACAGAAAGAGGGGCAGCAATGAGTGCGTGAGGCGCGAGGCGGCCTTGGCTCCAAATGACCTGGCTGGCCGGGTTAGCTCTCTGAAGGCCGTTGAAAGCTCCGAGGAACCAACTACCCCTGGCGCTTCCCTCCCCCTTTTCCTCGTTGGTCCCTCCTCTCCCCCCTCCCCCCCCCAGGGCCCGGGACTCTGGGAAAGTGTACAGAGGGCGGAGGAGGGGGGGAGAGCGTCTGCCGTTCCTCACGGGAGGCAGTTCGAGCCCCCCCCCGTATCTGTGAGTCGCTGAGCATTTAAAAGGACAAGGCCTCGGGGCTGAGGGCAGAAGAAAGGTGACGGTTGTTCTGCTGCCCGGCTCCCTGCCGCCTCCAGCTGTTAACGAGGCGGCCCCTTTTGCTCCGAGCGTTTGCACCATTGCTGGGACTATAAAAGGATAAACAAGTTGGAGGCGCCGCCGCCTGCTGCTTCCTTGCCCTGCTTTTGGCCGCCAGTTGGCTTGGTGTAGAGGTGCCAAAGAGGAAGAGATCAAATGAATCACCCAACAACAAAGAAGCGGAGAGCACCCGAGTTTCCCCCGCACGAGAGGAAAAGAAATTCGTTTCTCGCTCCTCCACCTTCCCCCCCCCCCGCGCCTGCCACAGTTTTTCGCAAGGCACTCAAGTTCACGCATAGCTTTAATGTCGCCGGCAGGCTGTCCAAGATAGGACATGCCACGGCTTAGGTAGAACGGCTAAGTTCCTCGCAGCCCGCAGCTCCTGCTTTCCTTCTGTTTATAGGAAGACACTATATTGAACGGGGGAAGGACGCACGGACTCGGAGTCATTTGAGAGAGAGCTTCTTAAGTGTTGGGCTGGAGGAGAGAAAGCGACTGCTTTTGTAGGCAAACTTAAAGCTGCTAGGCTGCAGAGCCTTGCTCAAATTGAGGTCCTATTTGCCGTTTCTTCCTCTCCCCCGCCCCCCACTACTTCTGAAGTGTGTTTAGCTTCTTCTGGATGCTGAATTAAGTGCACAGGAATTTGTTACTATATTGGTTTACGCCAGAGTAAGAAGTTGTTTTTCATTTGCCCCATTTCTTCACTGGGTAAGCAAAAGAAAGATCATTAAGGGAAAAAGGGGAAGACTAAGAAGTCAATCCGGTGTCCCTTCTGAGATTTTCAGGCTAGTAAGTAATATCATTTAGTGTTTCATCCTGTATAAAAGCTGTAAGTGTGACATAGGATGAGATCTTGGTGGTTTTGAATGTTTGATAGACATGCACATTTTGCCATTAAGCAAATAAAATCCTTAGTATATTTCTCTACTTCATTCAACAAGTTTTTAAAAAACATCCAAAGTTTTTTTTTTAAAAAAAATACATCAAATGGTAGAAGTGGAGCATCTTCTACTGAAATTAGCTGATTTAATGACAAAACAAAAATCCAGTATCACATTAGTGAATGATTGAAAAATGAAGTCCATTTTGCAATGACCCAAATAACTTGACTGCCTCTTACAGTGACCATTTGTAATTAAAATGTTAATGAAAAAGTAACATTGCAACCAGTCCTCACATTTATGACCTTCATAGGTCTGTAAAGCAAAGTAACCCTGAAGTAAGATCATAAGCACTGCTGTAGTTTTAGTAAATCAGGGGTCAGCAACCTTAAACACTCAAAGAGCCACTTGGACCCGTCTCCCACAGAAAAGAAAACACTGGGAGCCGCAAAACGCACGTGCGCCAGAGGAGGGAGCTTGATTGAAGAGTTTAATTAAAAAGAAATAGAGGCTGCTGTGCATGAGATGCAGCAAAGGCAGGAGCCCCACCCAATAAGCTTGTCAGCTTGTCTTTTACACACACGCACACACACTCTTTTACACAGACGCACACACAGAGAGAGAGAGAGAGAGAGAGAAGGGAAGTGCAAGTGCCTCTCTCTGTCTCTGTCTGCAAATGGCGGAGGAGGACTGGGAGCCACAGTAGAAGGCTCAAAGAGCCACATGCGGCTCTGGAGCCGCGGGTTGCCAACCCGTGTACTAAATGATCACTTAACAACCAATTTGCCAGTTCCAGTTGTGGTTGCCAAACAAGGACTACCTGTATAGGATTTCCGACAATTTGGGATTGCCCTGATTATATTGTTATATTCCTTATATATAACAATATAAAGAATAAACCTTTACAGACCTATGTAAAGGAATAAACTATTTTTAATCAGGAGTCAACAGCTGCTAATACGTAATATAATAAAAATAAATATATTTTATATGTTAATGAAATTCTGTGTTGATGTACTCGAGCTAGAATGTATTTGCTTGATCCCAGCAGAACAAGCAAAATGGTATAAAAACACAAAATTACAGAAAAAAAACACCATAACTCCCCATATCCATTTCTGGGAAAAACTATTGGGTGGAATAATTATACTTTTAATTCAAATAAGTTAATATTTTAGAACATTATTTGAATATATTATCTAATTTACATAATTGAAACTTTCTGACATCTAGGAAATAAAGTATACTACTGTGTAGATAATTCCTGATGTTTGAAAAGATATAAAACATGTAGAATGCTGAAAGCTAAATATATCTGGTACAATAGAACAGTTTTACAATTCTAGTCCACTTATTTTTTCCCCATTGAATTTGTTTTTCATATTCTACATCTTCTGTGCCATATACATTCATTTTGCTCACTTTATGTCCTAAAGCAAATTCAAAGGTTATTTCAACTTGTACAATATCCTCAGTTCCTGATGACTATGAAGTGCAATGAAAGTTGCAAGTTAAAAGCTCAGTTTTATGAAAAAAATCCCACCTAATTAAGCATATGTTTCCTAAAATGCCAAAATATCCTTCAGCATAATTAAATATTCCTTTTCATATAATCCACAGATAGTATGGTGATATATAGTGCCTCTGATATAAATAATACTTTACCATGCAGTTAATTTTCAACATATGACCGGGACCCCCCAAAAAAGGTACTTACAACCTGGATTTGAAATTTTGACAGCAGGGCCCACTCTGCATACACACGATCACATTTTGGGCACTCGGTAACCAGCCTGCATTTATGGCCATTTGCAGCATCTCACAGACATATGACCACAATCTACCACATTTTTTGCTGGAAACCAAAGTTTACTTATGATTTCTGGAAAAAAATGCCCAATACAGGCAATGAGTTAATTTAATGACTGGTATTTGCTTAATGACCACTGCAAAAATCATAAAATTGGGCACTGTCACATGGTAACCTGCTTAATGAGCAGCAAAACCTAGGACCATAATTCCAGGTTAAATTATAGTAGATAATGGCTATGTCAATGCTGCTAACATTGGGTGTTATTGCTTTGACAACAGATGGAAATGCATTTATTTTTCTCTTTCGCTTTTAGAGCTGATTGATGCTGGGAGGGGGGATGTGGATGAGAGTCCAGTTAGTCATAACAACAATTCCAAGTCATGGGAATTCAAGGTTACTGAGCCCAGAGTTGATAACGATTTGGAGGGCTGGAGAGCTGTGGAGAGAACCCACGTTTCAAGCTAATTGAGGAATGTGATTTATGACTTAGTTGGAGGAGGGAATTGTGCTTTGCTACTTTGTGCCAAGGGGAGGGGAATTCAGTTTTTGGCTTCAGTTATGTAGTGCCGATATTATGCTTCTCGAATAAAAGATTCTTTAAGGTAAACAATGCTTCGAAGTTCTTTTGAAGAGTTTCATCTGTCGGACCCATGACAGCCTACCTATGAATATTTTGATTGAAGTGGTCTAATTTTAAAAAATAAGCACTATTTATTATAGCACATAAACTATTACATTTCCATATTATTCATCTTAGAAGCTTGAATTATGACAGTATTTTTAAGGATAAATTATATTCTGGAATATAGATATTATAAAAAAAATAAAAGCAGCCCTATATTAATTATAATAGTAACTGAATCTTATGCATAAACATCATTCAGGTCAACAGGACTAACTTTTACAGCACTGTGCATATGTATATTTAGGACTGAGCTGTATTTTTGGATGTTAATGCTTTCTCTCCATGGCTTTTGCCCCACATTATTCCTTGAAATCTTGCATCAGTCCTCGCAATCCCTGTTGTCATTAAGCAAGGAACACAGATCATTAAGTAAGGATCTTCTTGTGACTTTCTGGTTGCTTCCAACAAACAAAGTCAATGAGGAAATTCGCGGAAATTATAAGTTCCAGGCAGCTCACAAGCAGGCTGATGGGCAGAAAGTGGCTGCTACAGGCCATGTGTGGCTATTGCCAGGTGAGACAAGATGCATGGGAAACTGCCATATTTTTATTTCTGTGTGTATGCTGTAGGTACACACTGTAGCTGGGAAAGAAGCACAGGAGTGTGAGCAACTTACAAGAGTAACTTGTGACCTTCTCTGCTGGCTTCTTCATTGACTTTGCTTGTGGGAAGCCAGCAAGGAAGGTTGAAAATGGGGATCTTCTGACCATGAGACATTGCAACTGTCCGTAAGTACAATCCAATTGCCAAATGCCCAGATTGTGATCACATCTGAGTATTGGGATGGCTGAAACTTTGAGGACCAGTCATAAATAACACTTGTTCAGCGTGGTTTTAACATTGAACAGTTACTGAACGAATGGTTGTTAACTGAGTTTGTTAAGATACTGTATCTCAATTAAGAAAGAAATCATGAAAACCTTTTTCTTGATAATTAAATATTTATAATAGTTTATACATATGCTGTACATTTAGCACCTAAATAAAAATATGATTATGAAAAATATAGAAAGTATTTTACATGTTTTCAGTCATGTTTTCAAGAGCCCTGGAAGGTAAGCCAGTGAAGTTGCCTCATAGCAAATTTCATCAGTTTACAAAAGCAGTAAAATAAAGTGTTAACATCTGATAATAGGCTCTCAGCCAGTGCATCTGTATCCAGAATTAGTTCTAGGTTTTAAACCTAAAAGGAAATATTAATTGGATTAACTAATTCTTCGTGTGGTTTTCATTTTGCTTCTTTCAGTGCATTTCCTTTGAGTGTTCTAAGATGTTTTTTGGTTTGGTTAACCAAACTTCTGCTGAAAACAGAGTTATACAAATTTTGCAAACAACTCATAAAAAAGTTAAAGCAACAGAGTAGGCATAAGAACAAAATTAAATCTTGTTTCTGGAAAATATAAGTTTTGTGTTTGCTAATAAAATTCCAAGGTCAAGCATTTGAAAGATGTGGTAAACCACAGAACAAAATTGTTTATGGAGTGAAGCTGTCATCTACTGTTGAAAACACCACAGTGTTTGAAGAAAGTTTGTGAGAAAGGGTGTTAATAGCTTCTTCCAGGTTTGAAATATAGCTCAGTTTAGCTGGCAGTTTACACTGAAGCAAAACTGATTTTGCCAAGTTGAATATATTTGAATATTGAACATATTTAGAATGTATTTGTTCTAAAACACAATAAAAAGGTGCGATGGCTCAGCGGTTAAAGACACTTGTCAGCTGGAAAGCTGACAGCCTGGATTCAAAACCTGAGCGCCATGCAATAGGGTGAACTTTGCTTACTTGACCCAGTTCCTGCAAACCTAGCAGTTCTAAAGCATGCAAATGTGAGTAGATAAATAGGTACCACTTAGGTGGTAAGGTAACAGCATTCTATGTGCCTTGGGGTATAGTCATTCTGGCCACATGATCATGGAAATGATTTGAGACAATGCTGGCTTTCTCGGCTACGAAATGGAGATGAGCACTGCCCCCTAGAGTCAAATACGACTGGACAGGAGAAACCTTTACCTTTTATTTTTGTAATCTTACTAGCAATACTTTTTAATGTTATTCATTGGTGAAATTGAATAAGAACATTATTTCAAGGGCATGCTTTAAATGCATATAGGTGACTTTTTAGACAAAGGTGTAAGACTAATTTTCTTCATGCAATTGAAGTGGGCCAAATCATTTATACCTTTTATCAAAAGCAGCCGTTCCTTAAATTGGATATGGTGATGAATAGTGGATATATCTTGAACATTTTCAACAATTTTTTTTCTAATAGGAATAATGTTGCTATTTCAGCAAACTTTATTTGCCCCTCCTAATTTTTCTGTTTGTTTCTTGTACAAGCATAGCCAGCATAAAAAACACAATGCAATAGAACATTCTGAGTATGTCATATTAGCATTATAATCTGTTGACAAAGTAGAATTTTGTAACAGATCTGTTCCTGTTCATCTGGTATATCTTGATAATAGAATGGCTCTGCTTGTCTTCTGTTTTTCATATTGTTGCTTAGGGCTTGGTTTTCTCTCCTATTTAATATCTACATGAAGCCACTGGGTGAGGTGATCCAATGGTTTGGATGAGATACCAGCTATACATCTCCACTCCAGATCTGTTGAGTGATGTCATGCATATCCTGTCCCAGTATCTGGAGGCTATAGGACCCTGAATGTGGCACAATTGCCTCCGATTCAGTCCAAGCAAGATGGAGTAGTAGCCTTGGGTATTTATTCCTCCTGGGAACAAGATTCTTCCATAGTGATGAAGTACCATACTGGATGGGGTAGCATTGCCCTAGAAGACCTGGTGAGGTCTTCTTGGACTTATGGTTCCTGCTTGAAAATCAGGTGGCAGCTGTGACTAGGTGGATCTTTGCACATGGATTTTGCACCAGTTATGCAAATTCCTGGACTGGTAGACTTTGCTCACAATCACTCATGCTCTTGTTACCTCTCATTTGGATTAAAGTAACATGTTATAGATCAGTGGTTCTTAACCTGGGCGATATCGCCCCCCAGGGGGCGATTTCATTTTTCAGGGGGGCGATGGAACGAAAAGGGGCGATGTGGGGGCGAAGGAACGAAAAGGGGGCGATATGGGGGCGATGGAGCGAGACATTTTGGGGACACTTTTCAGTCTTCCCCTGTGGCTCCGAGCCTCCTCCGCCATTTGCAGAGAGAGACAGAGAAAGAGAGAGGCACTTGCGCTCCCCCCCTCTCTCTCATGCAGGGCTCCTGATTGGCCCTGCGCCCGGCTGTCCCGCCCCCTGGGAGCAGCGCAGCCACAAAGTCCCTTTCCCTGGCTGGCCCCATCTGAGGTGCACGTGGCCAGCCCTCCTGCAAGCCGCGGCCCTGAGGGAGAGCAGCCCCTGACTGCTTTGTCGGCGAAGGTGAGGTGAGCAGAATATGGGGGGGGAGAGGGGGCCGTCCCCGGGCCGCTCCCTGGGCAGCCGAGCCGGCCACACTGTCAAGCCCCCATGGGCTCGACATTCACGGGAAGGGGGGAAGCATGCTCCAGGCGGTGGTCTACCGGCGGCACAGGAGGCTCCAGCGTTGGTCCTGGGGGGAAGCGGATCGTTGCCCCGGTTCCGACCGAGGACCCCGGCAGCACGGGAGAATGTTTGGTGACACAGCCGACGGGGGCGTTCCGCGGATGCCCCGAGGCCTGCGGCTTGAGCCCGGGGATGCCGGCAGCGCGAGGGGAGGCTTGGCGATGCAGCCGACAGGCGGGGCGTTCTGCAGATGCCCTGCGGCTTGAGCCCGGGGATGCCGGCAGCGCGAGGGGAGGTTGGCGACCCAGCTGACCGGGGGGCATTCCGCGGATGCCCCGCGACTTGAGCCCGGGGATGCCGGCAGTGCGAGGGGAGGCTTGGCAATGCAGCTGACGGGGGGCATTCCGCGGATGCCCTGCGACTTGAGCCCGGGGATGCCGGCGGCGTGAGGGGAGGCTTGGCAATGCAGCGGGCCCCGGGGCATCTGCAGAACACCCCCCGTCAGCTGCATCGCCAAGCCTCCCCTCGTGCCGCCGGCATCCCCGGGCTCAAGCCGCGGGCCGCGGGGCATCTGCAGAACGCTTCGCCCGTCGGTTGCGTCGCCAAGCCTCCCCTCGCACCACCGGCATTCCCGGGCTCAAGCCGCATGCCACGGGGCACCTGCGAAATGCCCCACCCGTCGGCTGCATCGTCGGCTTGGCAATGCAGCGGGCCCCGGGGCATCTGCAGAACACCCCCCGTCAGCTGCATCGCCAAGCCTCCCCTCGCACTGCCGGCATTCCCGGGCTCAAGTCGCGGGCCGTGGGGCATCCGCAGAACGCCCCTGTCGGCTGCATCGCCAAACATTCTCCCACGCCGCCGGCGTCCTCGGTCGGAATCGGGGCAACGATTCGCTTCCCGCCAGGACCAACGCTGGAGTGTCCCATGCCGCCGGTAGGCCGCCGCCTGGAGCATGTTGGGGGAGGGGGGCGATGACAACTTCCTCATTGGCTCAAGGGGGCGATTCGTTCAAAAAGGTTAAGAACCACTGTTATAGATGAAACTGCTCTTGAAGAGTATTCATAATCTTCAACTAGCGCAAAATGCAGCTGCATGGGTAGCTTAATGGTACAGTTATATGACACATGTAACAACATTTCTAATAGTAGCTGGTGTTTTTGGGTGTAGTTCGGAAACCAGGAGGCATATCTACTTGGCAGCAGAACATTTTCCCTTCGGAGTTCAGGATGGCCCTGACCCTGTTAGCCTTTCATAAGACTCTTAAGATTTAGCTATGTGTGCAAGCCTGAGATCCTGAAAGTGTTAAGAGCCTGGGTACCCTAAAGTTGACACGAAAAACTTTGTTAAAATATATTGTTTGGAGTCAGGTGTCCTATGATATTTGGAGTGAGCAAATACAAATTATACACCCACATATTTTGATCATATAAATAAATTATGTCATATTTGCTGATGCTTTGTAATACAATCTTAATAAAACATAAACCTTTGTTGAGCCCATGGCCTATCTTTAGTTCATGGCATTTTTATGACAAAAGAAATGCTGTACATCACATCTCTTGACAGTTGCTAACTTCACCTAGAAGTCCTCCTAGTGCATAGGTGTTATCAGTTAACAGTTACAATGTGTTAAAAGCCCAATGGGTTTGTTGAGATGTGCTGAAATCTGTTGATGTCCAGCAGTTTCTTTTTCAGTTCTGATGTTAACTTTGGACTATCTTGGGAGGTTGAAATTCTCTGATAATACTTAGAGCTCCACAGCAGCCGCCAGGGAGCCTTTCTTCACCTGGCAGCAGTCAGCCCTTACTCAGCCACACTCGAACAGTGCCATGGCAGCCACCAGACTACTCTCCCCCACCTGGAAGCAACCACCAGCCCCTCCTGCTGTGCCACAGCAACCACTTCTCCACTGGCCTACTTGCAAGTTGCTTGGGAATTGTAACTTCCTGCTGGCTTCCCCATTGACTTTTCTGAAATTGTTAACATGGACTTCCAAGATTTCCATTGCTAAATGATGTAATCACAAGACACTGGTGTTTATGACTGCATAGTTTAGTGATAGATATTAAATGAGGACTTCCTGTCTGAAGATACCTCTTTTGGTACCATTTTTTTGAGTATAGGCTCAAAGCAGATATCTGTTGTTGCAGGATCTGGTTGTCTTGTTGTTTCTTGCTGCTTATAGATTTTTTCAGGCCGGTTGTCTGTTCGCAAGGGGCCTGCCATCTCATGCTTGAAAAAGTTCACTGACATTGTCCAGTAAAGTTAATATAGCTTATTAACAATTCTTTTGAGTGGCTTGAACTATGAGTGAGAGCTGGTGGTATTCTGTTGTTTTCATTTTGTAGTCCTTTTGTAGCTAGGTCCCTCCTGGCTCTGCTCTGTTGATTTGTCTATTGATCATGTTTGGTAGGTAGTTCAGTTTCCTGAATGCCTGATTTAATACCATTCAGTTGAGCAAATCAGAACAAATGAGGCTGTAGTTAAAACCTCAGAATAGATGATAGTGTTGATGATGTTTTCCAGATAGAAAGAGGAAATATGTGGTTATGCAAGGAGATCTGTAAGCTTTCTAAATAACATGGTGTTTATGTGTCCATTGTATAGTTTTACCATGACATCAGGAAATGAACTTGTTCCCTAGATGCTTGATGCTGATGCTAAAAGCAAGGAGAAAATTGTTGAAGTCATGATGGAATTACATGGGATGCCCTTTCTGTGGGTCTAAATGATGAAACATCATTACTGATCTCAAGGATAGTTGAGGTTTCAGATTGTAAGAATTGCAAACGTATTGCTCTAGATATGTTTGCTTATTGTAAAGACATATGCTATGGTTGTGTCACTAACTTGCAGGTATATGTTACTACCAAAGGTGAAGTAGTTATGGGTGGGAATAAGGCTGAGAAAGAAGAATTGTTTTCCCTGCTGGAAATACTTTAAGCATAATTACTTGGGCAACAGTAACAATTTGAACAGCTTTTTTTCTATTAGGTAAGAGATACTTTTTAATCAGTTAAGTTACCTGTGGAGTATATACTTTTCAGAATTTTTCAACTATTCAGAATGGGAGAAGTTTTAAAACTAAGTTGCTGAAAATGCTTCATTAATTACAGTATTGGCACCTCGACTTCAGTTTGATGTGTTTGGCAGCATTTTGTTTTCACATAGAACAAATCTGACCACCCCTAAGCTATATAGAAGAAGCACAAATTATTAATATGAAATTTTGTTTTTGATATATGATAACAAGAAATATTAAAAAAAGTCCTGTTTGTTTTGAATTGTAGAACCATTATACTTCAATTTCTGGTTACTATATGGAATTTTG
Organism: Azemiops feae; assembly: GCA_023970755.1. NCBI lineage: Eukaryota > Metazoa > Chordata > Lepidosauria > Squamata > Viperidae > Azemiops > Azemiops feae. The sequence continues at coordinate 596,309 of JALGBA010003986.1, read as the reverse complement.
TTGGCAACTACATAAAAGAGGTTTGCCATAGCCATCTTTAAAAAAAAAAATCTAAGTCTAACATATAGGCCTTCTACACATTTAGTTCTTCCCGAGATGTGTAGAATCTAGGATGTTGTAATGTATCAGGATAGTATATTTGCGGATCCAAGCAGTGTAGCCTTTTGCAATTGACAGGTGGAAATTTTGTCAATGAGCAGGTTTTCTAAATGCTGCCAAGTATTTTTTCATATATCACCCAGTATGCCAATAAACACTGAGACCATTACAGTCATGTTATGCTATAATCATAGCAGTGACAAATAGTAAGAGTGATAATAGATAACCCTGGAAGATGCCTCTCCTAATGTTGACAAGTCCCTGTTTTTCATTTCCAGCCACCAATTCTGTTTTCTACTGCTTTGTTTTTTTTCCTATAAATAGTCTAATGTTTTTACTGACACCAGTTGTTTGCAAACATTTGATGATCCAACTATGTGGTAATGATTCTCATTTGCTTGAGTGAATAAAAATAAATGTAGTTGAACTTGTGATCTCCAATAAATACTTTTTCTCAGTGCTTTTTTTGTAAAAAGAAAAGGTGCCGGAACTCACACATATCATACAACCCGCCTTGCCTACCCTACAAGGTTCCATCTAAAAAAGGTGCCGGAACTCCGTTCTGGGCGTTCTATGACAAAAAAAGCCCTGCTTTTTCTTTTCTGGGTGTGTGTAAATCAACTTCAAATATTTTAGATGTCATATATGTTTTATTTCTCATATAGCTTACCGTAACTGTTCCACAGAAGCTGAACTATTTTAATAACCTCCAGGTAGTTTCCTGGGGAGAAAAAGTTCTGTTAATTACTTAACTGAGCTTTCAAGTTGGATGAAAGACCATTAAATCCATCTTTAACTTACCCTAATGTAACAACATTTAACTTTGGATTACTAGACTAAGATTCATTTTAAAGAATTTTTACTACAACCAACTTTATTGATTCATGTGTCCTTCCACAATTCTTCACCCACTTTTTCTTTTGTTTTTTTTCCTTATAATAAATAAGGAGACAAATATGTTTTTGAGAATGAAATTCAGTATTTAACTGAAATTGTTTATTACTATAAAACTTAATTCAAATAGATTTTAAAAACCATAGTATCCATTTCAATATTATGTTCTCCAGTGCTTTCTGTATGAAGGTTGGATTTAGAAAAGTAATTGTCAAATAATGTATTCCATAGTCAATAAGAAAAAATATATAAAACCTGCCATGTTTAAGTGCTGGATGAGATAACATTTTTCTTGTAAATAAAAATGTTTTGCTTGCTATTATTATATAGGTATTACTCTGAATGAACAATTAATATACAGATTTGCTCTTTTCTTTTAATAGACTTGTTTTCAACTGAGGATCAACTGTACATTTCCAGACCAGCTTTCTTTTGACCTAGTTCCATTTGGGGTGGCTGATAATGGATTACTTTCATCTAGTAAGGCTTTCTACAAATTCTGAGGATTTTCACTGTATACTGAGTATTTTGTTTAATTCAGTAACTGTATGTCTACCACTTTAGATATCAAAGAACATTATTTACTTTTCCTATCCAATTATCACTGAATTTGATTACATTTTTACAACCTGTGAAAATAAAAGTATGTCTTCTTAAAAATCTTTTAGGATTCTCTTGCAAAGCAGTATTGAGCCAGATTGGATTGGACCTTCTGTGTGGAAACATCGGACAAGTACCTACCAATGTATTCTCAAAATTAATTGAATTGTTAAAAGACAATCATCATGGGAGGAGCTGTGAGTGCAGGAGAAGATAATGATGATTTAATTGATAACTTGAAAGAAGCACAATATATTCGCACTGAGCGAGTAGAACAAGCCTTCAGAGCTATTGATCGTGGTGATTACTATCTGGAAGGCTATAGAGACAATGCATATAAAGACTTGGCTTGGAAGCATGGAAATATACATTTATCGGCACCATGCATTTATTCTGAAGTCATGGAAGCATTAAAGCTTCAACCTGGATTGTCTTTTCTTAATCTGGGTAGTGGAACCGGATATTTAAGTACAATGGTGGGATTAATATTAGGTAATATTTTAAAAATTATTGAACATTTTTTTATATAGGCTGAATTTACTGATATTTTCAGTTTTAAAATAGCATGTTTATGCCCCTGCCAAACTTGCAAGATATTAGCAAGTAGCTTTTCAAATTAGTGTTCCTGATATATAATTGATCAAAATTTCTGAAATTACCAAGAGATCTGTAGCTTTGCAAAGATGAGCAAACGTTTATAGCTTAATTTTTATGTCAGTATTGCCCACTTGTACAAAATAAGAGACCCTTCAATTGTTTTAAAAGTACAGTAATCATGACATTTAAGTTGAGACTTAAATTTAAGTATTATATCTTTATTACATTATTTTGAAAGTGGGAGGTAAAGTGAGGAAAATAACATAATTCAATACATGTTCCCTGCTAAATAAAGAAGGAATTTTGAGCTATACTTTCTTGCCATGTTTTAGTGGAAAAGCAGCTTATAATGCTAAGCACTATTCTGATTTTTTCCTGCTTTTTATAAACAGAAGCAGGCAGTTGAATAAAAACTGCACTACCACTATCATAAATGAGATTGCCAACATAATCACATAATGGTTTTGATTGCAAAGCAAGGTAAAGCACAGTTTTGTGAAACCATCCAAAGAACTGCAATTGACAATAAACAACTTTCTGCAGTGCACTAAGTTATCTGCAGTCATTTATTTTTCTTCTTATACAAAATAGTTGCTATGCCCTGGGATCTTTATTTATTCCTGTATCAGTATTGCAGCTATATGGTTTGGGACTTATTGGATAACTTTCTCTTTTGTTAATTAATACATATATTTCCACTATCTACTTAGTGCTATGTTGTTGTAAATAAAGATATTCTTTAGCATTCACATCAATGTACAGTTTTATAAAAATACATTGATTCAATAATCTTACATGGTTGCTGAATATTAATTTACAGGCCCTTTTGGAATAAATCATGGAATAGAACTTCATCCTGATGTGGTGGAATATGCTAAGGAAAAACTGGAGAGCTTCATAAAATACAGTGATAGCTTTGATAAGTAAGTATATTGATAGCTAATTTTATATTAAAATCTTTTCCCCTGTAGTGGTAGTAAAGCATTTAAGAAGACTTGAGGAAACTTGCCATGCTTATTTATTGCAGCCACGATTGAAAGTTTGTAACATTATTTTAAAATGTTCAAAATGTAAGACATTCATTAATTTGGTACTGCGGTTGTATTATCAATACTCTGGTCCAGTCTTTAAAAGTGTTGCACATCTTGGTCTCTCATGTTGTTTGGGGAGATCCCCGCATTCCTACCTTAGCCTTTCTCACTCTCCATCTGTATATAGATCTCTATGTAGATATTTCTACTTGCTAAAATTACTGGAATGCTTTCTGAATATTTCTGAATTTCAAATTAAAATTGAGTTGTACAACCTTTTTGGATTTCAGTCAAGGAATATTTTAAATAGCACTTGTATCTCTGCCATGTTTTCATAGCACCTTATGGATCTAAAAACTCTTGATTCTTCATGTAAACTGTAAAGAATTACATAATTGAAAAAGTCTAAAATCGGTAAATAAGTAATCTTTTGGCTTTTGTTACAGCTTATAATGAAAGGATTCATGCTATATTCAAATTTTCTGTATTATGAAGTGTTTAGCACCTTAGCTACTTCACAATTGTATTTTGGCACGTATTTTGAGTATGTATTAATTGCTAATATCTAATTTAGCATTACATTAATAACTGCTTCTATTTTTATTTAGCAGTTTTCAGACTAAATGTTATGTTCTTTGCATAAATGAATTGTAGGTTGTGTCTGCATAAACTCATACCTATTAATTGATCATGCTGAGCATAGAATATAGGCAAACCACAGGCTCTAAAGCACAGATCAGTATGTATTGATATTGTTTCTTTGGTTTTAGTTTTTGATGATCGAAATATCTGCTTTATGCAAAATAGTTACATGCCTCCCTTTCCTGTCTGTCCAGTCCTGTCAAATTGGAATGGTAAATTAGCATTATTTATATTCCCACTGACATTAGCAGGAAGTATTCAGGGTAATTCTGTCAATTTAAACTAATTTGGGATCAAAAACAAACCCTAAAGTGGTCAGTTATACTAATAGTTTGGGTCACGTAAATATCCCAATATATGCTTGCTTTGAAAAATAAACTTTTTGAGGATTAGTTGTTACAAAGGTCTTACTGATGATAGTGAGACGCTGTTATTGATTTACTTTTTTAAGCATGCAGAGTTCTCATCCTTTCATCTAGGACAAAATTTGGTTAATCTGTTGTAAATACATGCAAATATGGCAAGGTGTAAGTATGCTATTAAAAGTTTTTAATATATGTTGTAGCCTTAGGCTAGGTTCCCAAGGTTATATATAAACTTTGTTATCTACAGTAATGCCAACAGGTAGAGCAGGTACCCCACACACTTACAAAATTCACTGAAGAACGTTTTATGAGCAATAAGAAAAATGAGCCATTAAAATATTGGAAGAATAAAAGCAATTTTTGTGACTTTTCTGGAAATTTGTTTTATTTGCAAAAAAGTTATTATGGTTACCAGTGGTATTTGCAGGTTTAAATATGGCAAAACATATAAAAATAATTGTTACAGTTCAGGTTCAAATAATTGGACCACAGAACAGGAAGCAATCAACTATAATGGCACTGAAAAACATAAAACAAAAGAGAAAGGAGGGAAATGCTTGCTAAACATAGTACACACATACTGGGAAATATAAGCTAAGTAAGGCAAAACAGCATAATGCAACCTCTTTTATTTTTATTTATTTATTAAATTTATATAACTACTTTCCCCATGTTTCTACAAATTGCATTAAAATATATAGACTGGCATGCAATTTACTTCAGAAAATGGTTATGGTTGTAAAGGGAGGAATAGCACCTCTCAATTATGTTGCATTAAAGAATGAGGACTGTTCCTGGAGAAGGAAGTATTTCATATAATCATATTATGAATATGTTCATGATATCAAATATCCTATCACTTAAGGAGTACAGCTTTTAAACCCACTGAACCTAGTAGAAAGCATTTCTGAATCTAGCTATTTATTTAAGATTGTTATTGTTCATAATAAGCATGTAGCTTATTTAAAATTTCTGTTCTGCTTTATCTAACTCCTTAGCCATCCCCAGTTTGATTATTTTACAATTTGATAAGTAGCTCATAATGGTTCCTAGTAATTCTTCAGAGACAATAATGGTAGCTTGAAGATTTTTTCTAGGTTTTAAATTTGGGGTGGCTTTTCCCCCCTGTTTCTTGGTTCTGTTTCAGATTTTTAAAGTCATTTATTAACTCTCTTAATTTTTCATTGTTTCCTTGATTTTATTTTTTGCATATGTTTGTACAAAATGTCCTTGGGTTAAAGCTTGGACAAAGAAAAATGAATTATTTTTCCCTCCTTATTTTCTGCAATTTTCTGCCTCCCAGTTTGCCTTCTGGCATTTCTCACTGTACAATGAATGGTCATTGCCATTTTGAAATTTTGACTTTTTTGTTTAGATTTCTTCTGTTTTCTTTTTAGTTGGCTTGTATTGTCTCCTGCAGGGTTTTGTTACAATTACACTTTTAAATAAATTAAATAATATTAATATTTGGCGTTTGGTGGTGAACTTGTTCTTAATAGAAATAATGTTACAGATATCTTCGTTAGTTTAAGTTCTTTTTGTTTATGTGTTGTTTTATACTTTTTAATTTTAGACTTACCTTCTCTAATCTAATCTTGTTTGATTACCCATTTAATATTGATTTATACTCATATATCTATAAACTTAGCATTTACTGCCTGCCAAGCTGGTTTATAATCTGTGGTTTATATGAGCACTTACTTTAAATGTTAATTCTTCATATATTGAAGTGAAGGATACAGAGTTGGAATGAATGGTATGTGAAATACACTTAAGGTATTTAAAATATTAAGTAATAAAATTTATGTCATAGTTTTACATGAATCTCATATTATACAAAGATGAAACATCTTTTTTGTATGAAATTGGTTGGTTGAACATTTCATACTTAGTGGAAATAGCCAAGTCTTATGGAGTTATGATTTAAGTAAAGCACTAACAATGTAGTGATGTGAGAATATATTGATCCTTGTGGGCATTTTATTATTACTTTGAGGATATTTGATTTCTGAATATGTGTAAATATATTGAAAAGTTTAGGAAATATTGATTTAGATGTTAATAAATCAACTAAAAGTTACTGTGGCAAATTTAATGTTATTAAAATGAATATTGTACCTCATTTGATTTCGCTTTTGAGAAGCATCTCAGTGTTAATTACAAATAAATGTTGTCAGAGTGGAAAGTTATATAGAATATACCATATATTGGGGAAAATAGATCACCAAAGATTTCATTAACTAAACTAAGATTGCCCCCTGATGATCATGATCTTTAATGTACCAGACTTGCAAAAATATCACAAAAGTTATTTTTATCATCCATGAATTTGTTAACTGAAAAATTAGTAGAAAATCATCCTCTATGGGCCTTATTGAAAAGTTGTTATTTATTCCCATTATCGTCATAGGAAGTTCTTCTATCAACGTAACAATAGCAATAGCACTTAGACTTATATATGGCTTCATAGTGCTTTACAGCACTCTCTAAATAGTTTACAGAGTCAGCATATTGCCCCCAACAATTTGGGTTCTCATTTTAACAACTTCAGAAGGACAGAAGGCTGAGTCAACTTTGAGTAGGTCAGGATTGAACTTCTGGCAGTGAGCAGAGTCAGCCTGCAACACTGCATTCTAACCACTGCATTACCATGGCTTTATGTAGTAGAAATAGTAGAAAATAGTAGAAACAAACATATTTCCAGGAGTGTATGCTGTAAGAAATCTTTGGGGTTTATTGGGATATAGATAGGATTTTGATTGAGACTCATGAATACTTAACTGTTTGGGGATTTAATTCCTGAACACTAGAATGTCAATACTGGAAGAAGCTGGACTAGCTAATGGACTACAGATACTTATGGTATGAAGGATATAAAAGAGGACAATACTTAAAAGGATACATAAGACAAAACTTGATAAAATTATGGAACGTTACAAAAAAAAAAAGAAATAACAATTTCACTGTTGTTAGCTTTGCTAACAGCAATTTCACTGTTAGCCTTTGCTCTAAATCAGGCATGTCAGACTTGCAACGTCACATGACATCTCGCAACTTTTTTTCCATTGCTAGCAATGGGGTGGGCGCGGTTTCGGCATGACGCATCCAGCCCACGGGCCGGCAGTTTGACATGCCTGCTCTAAATGCTTTTCATGTTGGAGATAATTAAAGTAAAAACAAGTGTAATTACACTTATAAATCTAGTCCACTCAAATATCATGAATAGATTAAAAACAGCAAGAATTACTTAATGAAAGCTATACCATACAAATATACGTATATACAAATAGCTGAAAGAATAAATCTAATCTTAAAAATTAGAAAGGGACATAGTTTAAAATACTCATTCAGAATTAATAGTACTTACTAGAGCACATATATAAACTCACATTTATATACGATGCAGAGAGAACTTTTTTAAAGAAGCAGGATAAATTAGATATAAAATTTTACAAAATAGTCCCAGTACAGTAGTGGGAAGAAAATTAGATATAAAATTTTACAAAATAGTCCCAGTACAGTAGTGGGAAGAATTATGGAACGAACAAATGTGTAAAATTTACCCCAAAAATAATTTAAGAAAAAAAATAGTATAGATGACATACAATTCTGCTAATAATTGCCAAAAAGGAGAGAAATCAGGTAGCAATAAATGGTGGAAATGCCATGAGACAAGGAATATTTTACTAAATTTGATGAGCAAACCCAAAGCATTGAAAAGATATAAAGATTTAGAGAAACTTAAAAATCAAATTTGAAATGAAACCACAGTTCTTTTTATTAGGTGTAATTACAGAATATATCACTAAAAATACAATAGTTAAGATATGTCTATAAGGATGAACTTTGCACAACATTGGAAAAGTAACACAGTACTCACAATATCTTGATTGGGAACTTAAACTTGGAGAATACACAGAAATGGCAAAACTAACAGTATATATATAGTAGAAGTTTAACTACTTTAAATTTAAGAAAGAATGGCTTCCATATACCCTGTAGATTATGCTTCAAGGCAAATATAAACACAGTATGTTTTTTTAAAAATGTATGTTAATTGGTTGGAGCACAGAAAAGGGGAAAGAATTAAATACTTACCTATATTATTTTCAGAGGGTTTTTTGTATTAATAAATAGTAATACAGTGGATGGATGCATGGATATAGATAGAAAGGTAGGCAGGCAGACACAGGCAGGCAGGCAGACAGACAGACAGGCGACAGACAGACAGACAGACAGCCCATTGGGTAATTGTCTCAAAATATTTCCTTACCAGATTTCTCAATGCCTTCAACAGTGGCAGAGCTTCTGAAGTACTGCCTTCATGGAAAAAGTTCTTAAAAATTCAGGGTAAAAAATTCAGGGAAATATTCTGCCTTGAGAATAGACCATATTAAACTGTATAGTATAGTTAAACATCAGAAGTTGACCAGAGGAAATGTTTTATGAGATTTTGTATTCTAGGTAATCTTCAACTATAATCATTTGTTTAGCAACTGTTCAAAGTAAAGTGGCACTGAAAAAACTGACTTCTAACCAATCCTTGTGACTGTCACAGCATTCCCATGGTCACATGATGAAAATTTGAGCATTTGGCAACTGGTACATATTTACAACGGTTACTCTGGTTACAGTGTTCCAGAGTCACGCAATCACCATTTGTGACCTTCCCAGCCAGATTCCTAGAAGCAAAGTCAATGGAGGAAGCTGAATTTGTTTAATGACTTCTTGATTCATTTAACAACTGCAGTGATTCACTTAATAACCATGGCAAAAAAGATTGTAAAATCAGATGCAACTCAGTTAACAACCACCTTGCTTAGCAATGGAAATTCTGGTCCCAATTGTGGTTGTAAATTGAGGACTACTGGTATGTCATAAAATGTTTTATGATAAATTTCATATAATAAAATGTTTTGTAAAAATTGCTAAATGTCATGTGTTCTGGATTTTGGACACATTGGACACATTAGCCAGTTTGAAGTATCTTGGTTCAAAAATTGTTCCCTGTGCTACACTTGTTTTGTCCGTTAAAGGTTACACACAGACAAACATACAAGTTTTAGTAGTATATAGATAAAGCTCTCTCTCTCTCTCTCTCTGTGTGTGTGTGTGTGTGTGTGTAATATCACAAAAACAACTCAATCTACTTTGGTTTATCTTTTATTAATGTTATACTAAATAGTAATTGTATAACTTATGAATTTTTCTTTGTCCACTTATTAATGCTATCTGTTCTACAACTATATTTTTAATAAATAAATGAGGAGAAAAATATTTAACTCTTTAAAGTGCATGCTAAGAAATAGATAGTAAAATGTTTTATTGGAAGGAATAGGCAGAAGCTGGGATAGTACTTTAAATCAGTTATCATGCATAATTACTCTAAAGGCTTTTCTTAGCTTCAAATTGAATTTGGACTGCTTAGCTTACAACAGTGGCAGCATTTTCAACTTAAGCAGAGTTTGATAGCATAATATACCCCAGATATCTAGGCTGTTTCAAAGTTATCTAAGGTCTTTCATGTCTGATGGAATCACTGATGGAAGTTAAACCATATATTTTTCAAATATATATCAATATTTTTAATATAGTATTGGGATTTTTCAATCATGGACAGAAGAATTTGAAACCCATATGATATCAATGGTTGCAGTCCTTAAAAATGCTAAATTGATGTTAACAGGTTTAAGAATAAAATTGCATTTCATGTCTATTACACTCTTCCTCCACCCCAAATGTATTGGACGTCAGATTTTAATTTTGGGAGATGTAAACAATTTGAAAGATCGCTGGCCCATATGATCTGGTCTTAAGAACTATTAATATTAGTATTTTGATGCATATAAGTAGAGTTATATTTCATCAAGGAATTACCTTTGGAAATGTATTTGCTTTAGAAAAAGCAGTATATTCAACTAATCAGAAAATGAAGCAATGTGTTCTTCTTTGGCATAGATTTAATTATATTATTTGCAATAATAGGGTAGAATTTTTAGGTTAATTTTGATTATTTTCTATTTTTTATTATTATCCTTTGATGATGATATACTAGATATAGGCATCTTGTATATGACAAAGTGTGTTCAAAAATGTGTCAGAAATATCTATTCACAAATAAGTTTGTGATTTCTTTCATTTTCTGACATTTAAATCTATATTTTCAAAGTAAAATTTTCTATATGTTCAACTTCATAGCAGTTAGAAAAATCACCAAAGTTGTATACCTGTTCTCAAAAGATGGAGATATTTTGGCAGTGTTTAAGTTCTATGTTTGACATATATGTCAAAAAATTAGCTCCCTTTTGAAATGGAGATATCATTTTGCTAGATCTTCTTCCCTTTTAAAATTTAATTTCACTACAAAACATAACCTTAGGCAGCAAATCACAACTTTCTATTTTATCTGGACTGTTCTTAGGAGAAACACTTTGTAAGTTTAGGTCATTGCATTGCCCTCATTTTGAAAATCAATAAGCAATGCTGTTCTTTCTTTAATTGACATGAGCCACTTCAAATTTTGAAACTAGAAGGATCCTTATGGCTATTTAATGCACAGATGTTGCAATGCCAGGACTCCTCTTCACTTGTTTATTGAAGGGGAATATGTTGTCTTTTCTGCTCCCAGTCAGCTTCTAGATGTATAATATCCGTCTTGGAGGGAGAGCCACGGGGCAGTGCTAGATTGCCCACCTGCTAGCACTCTACCAATCCCCAAAGGTCAAAAGCTGATATGATCCCTTCTGGGCAAGGATACCAGCAGTTCACCTCTGAGTTATGAAAGAGTCATCTTTCTACAATGGTAAGTGAGATCAATTGTAGTATTGCTACTGGAAAAAATATTACTAATAAGATAATCTTTTTACTCGCTAATATCTGCAGAAGGAAAGGACACTTATTCAGCCTCCCAGGAGTAAAACAGTAGTATGTTTTAGTTCTATTAATATAGTGAAGGCTAGAAAATGACGTTCTGTTGACCTACAACAAAAAGAAAGGCCTTTTATCCAATTTCACTTGAATGAATATGTCATTTTGCAGATAATTTATTGGTTATTTGAAGAAAAAGAAGTGGAAGTCTACAGTTTTCAGATTTGTAAACTTCTATTGAAATGAGATTGTGATAAATTTAGTTGTTATAGGAGCAAGCAAAACACAATCCTTGGAGTATTTTTTATGTTACTTTGGTTGGAAAGATTTGAGATTCTCTTAGCAGACACTGGCTGAACACTATATTTACATCGTGCTTTGCAAGCACATTGAAGTTAGACGTTTTCATCAAAATAAGGAAGTCTCCATCCAGGTAAAAGAAGAAAAGCAGAATAATTGAGGATCCTGGAAAGCAGAATTGTATCTATTGTATTTGCTTCATCTGGTTGCCATAAAGACATTGAAATCAGGATTAAAAAATACTTTGTCCATGTAACAAACCTGCAATCAACAAACACATTACTGTGTTCTGTATGGCTAAATATGCTGTGGCTTTAATCGCTGAACATAATAAAATTAAAGTTCTTTCTGATACATATTTCATGTGCAAAATTTTACCACCATTACCACAAACCTCTATTCCTAATGCTCTTATGCTTTTTCACTATTTTTGCTGGCACTTTTTGGCCAAGGAAAAAAAACACCTTTGTGAAACCTTTCCTCTGGTTAAGACTTTTTTCTTGGCTCATGACGTTGATGGATCCTTGCCAAAGATTAGGCCCTGCTAGCTTACTGAAAGAAAGAGTGCTCAGTTTTCAAGACAAAGCTCTACAGAATGCAGTCAATACAGATTAAATATGGAAATACAGCTAATTGGCAAGCAATAAATTTTGGTGTTTTCAGAAGCAAGTACTTAGAACTCTTCAAACTGCATCAGTAATAACAATTTTTAAATATACATTTGAAAGTTTGATAAATATGTATTTTACACGTGTTAGACAAAATAGTTTGGAAAACATTTAAAAAACTAACCAGATGAGTGTAGTGTCATATAGATTTGCATCTTTTGATATGAAATGTAATTTTTACCAAGACTGAAGGTAGTTATCTTTACAGAATCTATATAGTACTTTATAGTAATGCATCTATATTCAAATATAACTATTATTTTATTACTACATTTATATCATATGTTCCATTCAGAGCCAGATGAATAATTAAGGACTTTGGAGTTTCAATAAATGTCATCCTCAGTTACATATACTCACTGGGTAACTTAGACCAATTATAATTTCCCTTTTCAGGAAAAACGAAGAGTAGCATCATGAACTCCCAGAAGAAAAATGGAATATAAATCTAATAAATAATATTTAATATATAAACTATTAAAATAGTATAAAAGGTTACCGCTTTCCTATTTTATCATTTTAAGAAATATAGAAGAAAGTAATAACTAGTCCAGTTTGAAGGTAATTGAATATTTAAACTTCTTCAAAATTCTGGTTTAGCACAATAATCATTGTGATATGCAAGTATACTGAACACTTAAGTCATTGTTGCCATCTGTTTTGCTGATATTTTTTTCTTTCAACCTGAACTTGTCATTTACAATTATTATATAGTTTATTACAGTATTATATTTAGAATACAATTATAATCAAGTTATTTTCTCTTAAAATGCCATGACTTATTAAGAACTAGGAAAATAGCAAACATGAAATATAATTTTATTTAAATGAGCTACATTAAGGCAGTTTTCATTTTGCTTAGTATAGTTAGAAATATATGTATACAGAGCAAGAAATTATCTGATCATAATTTTTCTTTTGAACAGTATATTTCAAAAAAGCCTTCAATATCCTTATTGTATAGTCTGAAATAACAATTTATTTGAAACCATTGTAGTCCACAAAAATTATAGCTGTGAAAAACAATTTGAAGTGGCAGAAGAGGAAAGCTTAATTTCTATTGCAACAAACTGCTGCATTTCTGTGTTAGCAAAATAGCATTTAAATTTATATGCTGCTTCACAGTACTTTACAGCCCTCCCTAAGCAGAGTCAGCATATTGCCCCCAACAAGTTAGACAAATGATATTTTTTAAAATCTTGTACAGCCTTCTGTGATGGATACCTGCTGCATAAAGGGAAGGGACTCTATAAATGTATGTAAATTCAATCTTACCTTTCTGATATGTTAGACCATCTGAAATCATCACCTATCAGAAAGTCTTAATTTATTCCAAAAGTAATGGCCCACTTAGAATTTTTCAGGTAGCCTCAGCCTAATCAGTCCCGACACAACCTTTTCACTTAATTATTCTTTTATATGAGATTTGGGTTCTGTTTGTTTTAGAAGATACTGGGAATTCAAGATTAATGTAATATGGCCTTGAAGTGCACTAGCACTCAGCAGATTACTTACCACCAGATAATAATTTCTATAGATTAATAGAAAGGTACATAAGGACAGTGCTCTTATATGTTTAATGTTAAGTTTCCTACATCAAAATTGACAAATTACAGGTTCTTCATTATCATATTATAAAGTCCTCCCTCCCTCCCTCCCTCCCTCCCTTCCTTTCCACATATACCAGAAGTCTTGAAGGAATTCGTGTCCAATTTTGTTTCAATCCATTTTATAGTATTTCCAAAGGCCATGTGATTAAGATTATTTTTTAAAAAATTATCTGCAATGAATGAGTTAGAAAATCAGGTACAAAATGTGAGTTCTTTTATTATATTTCCTGGAGTATATTTAATGATTCATATGCACAGAAGTGGAAAAAACATGGATGTGTTCAACTGAATTATGAAATGAACTTATATTTACTCAGTGCTAGCCATAAGGACAGGATATCTTTTGATTTCCGGAGCTCCTAAGTAATTATTTTATTTGCATCTGCCTTTATATAAGGAAGATTCTCCTGAACTTGTGAATCAGAGGAATTTGGTCTAATTTTATGAACTGTGTTTCACATTGGTCATTTGGCTATTTTCTTTTTTCTTTTGTCTATTTTGGGTTCACAGATTGGGTTGCAGTGTGTTTTATCCATTTTATTAATCTTTGACCATATTCTTACAAGCAACTTGTTTGAAAGAAAGTGTGCTCTAATAAGTTATTTAAATAAAGGAGGTCAATGAGTAGGACATGAAAATTCTTACCCTACTCCAATAGCATTTTCTTTTAAATAATCATTTCATTTCTGTGGATCACTAGCTTAAATAAAAAAATCAAATACATTTATTTTGTTACTTTTTGTATTTTCAATCACAGCACGAACTTAGATACGGTTTAGCATTAACTTTTAGTCTTAACCATGTTATGTTGTTCTAAAGCCAGTGGTGGGATTCAAATATGTGAACAACCGGTTCTCTGTGTGGATGCCGCTTCCAGGAGTCCATTCTGGACCTGGGCAAAAACAATTAGCTACCGGTTCTGCCGAAGTGGTGCGAACTGGCTGAATCCCACCACTGTCTAAAGCCAAAAGTAAGCATGTGGGAAGGTCTGATTATGTGGCACTAACTGGTGTGAATTCTAAAGTCAACCTGATTTGCCAAGTAGCTCTCACAGACGCTATATCTAACTCTACACTGTTTCATTGATCATGAAGAAAAAGAATGTTTAAAAACGACAGTCTAATATCTTGTTTTCATTTGTGTTAACTACAGATTTGTATAATGGCTCATTTCCACTATCATGGGAATTTCAGGGGCTTTGGAAGAACATTCATTGTGCAGCTGCATAGTCCATAAGAGTGCACAGTTATGTAGGAAGCTGGATGCAGATACACCATGGGAGGAAGATGCATGAGAATCCACTCATTTCTAATCAGCCTTTGGAGCATAAATTTGTGTCCTTATATTACCACAAATTTCTTGGGTTTTTGTCTGATTTCTTTATTGGACAATAATCAATTCTGTTTTACCCAGTGGCCTAACTCCAGCTGATTATAATTGGGCTTTTGTCTTCCCCATAGCAAATCATTATTTTCCATTAATATGTCTCAACGTAATTCGCTGAATACATAAGTGTATTTTCCTAGATTACTTTTCTGATGCAGAGGCTATATGCAGCATTCAACTCCCAATAGAAGCATTGCAAAAGATCTTAAGGGGGTTGCAAGATTCTAATCATGATTACATGTGATGCATGTGACTGGCAAATATTGGAGTCATATTAGAAGCAATCCTTCAAATAGATTTATAATTGTTAAATCTAATAAAATCACCAAATACCATAATGTTGAACAATTCCCAATGAGGAATTTTATCTTCAGTGTTGAAAGGAAGTCTTGTTTTTCTTCTGTTGTCACTCCTTTGAATTTTTTGATGAAAGAAAAAAAGTTTACTGAGGATATGACATTAATTTGCTTAACATCTGTGCTTTGTATTGTGAGAAGTTGATTTACATTACAGCATGAACCAATTTAATCATCAGCACAGCTGGTTGATGGAGCTTTATGCCTGATAAATTTCTTGCACTAATATTGCTTCTCTATTATCAATTCTGAATATATCATCTGATATCTGTACTGTTTGCCATTAAGCACATTGTGGAAATGTTCTGTGAAACAAGGGTACTTAGTTTACCTGTGCATGGTAAAATGTATCTTCACTGCATGCACAAAATGATGATAATGGTGATTCTTTCCTGTATTTCTACCTAGAGATCACTGAAAACTAAATAGAGTTGTGCAGTGCTTGAAATATAGAAGTAAAAAGGTGTCTTATAGCATGCAGAACTGTGTACTGAGCATCTCTCTGTGGTTCCTTAAACCAAACTCGTCATTTTCCAGGACTGTGCTGTCTGCAGAGGACAACCATGTGGAGAAAAAGTAGGAGCTTTGTTGCAGACAAGTTCTGTATCAACCATCCCACATTCCAGACACCTCTACTGTATGATCTCAGTTTAGAAGTGCAGCATGCCCGCTCCAATAGGGAAAATAAAATATGAATAGTTGAAATAACTCATTTAGATTGAAAAATTCTGGCTAAACAGAAAGATTTGATCATTTCATAAAATCTGAAAGAATAGGGACTAAATACAATCCCTAAGAAAGGTCATTCCATAGTTTGGAAGAATGTCTGTGCAGCTATTTGGATTCAAAGCAGGAAAGGTGTTTGATCCAGCATAAATGTGTTTTCTATACCAGACAGCAATTCTCTAAAGAAACCATGACTTTTCTTAGGCTTGCATAGGAACCATGCAGTTTCAGGAAAATATTTCCTTAAGCTAAGGAAGAAGCAACCAGATGCAAATATGTCATTTGTCACCATCTTTTCAATGCATCCTTAATTTAGCAGACTTCACACTGAAATGAATAAATATAAAATGCTGAACTTTAAATTATATCCATGGTAAATATGAGTATTCTGTATATTTGCAATATAATACAGTTACAATATGAGGTAGTCCTCGCTTAATGACCAATCGTTTTACAACCATTCAAAATTATTACAGCCATAAAACAAGTGCTTTACAGCCTGGAAAGCACCCCTGGCTAACATAAATGGTCATGGGGGCCCTGGTCATGTGACTGCATGTTAGGCGCATCAGCTTTACGACCAGACATGATGATTCATGATATTTTTTGCTGATACCAATTCCCTCCAAATGCTCCATAAAACTGAGATTTTATCATACTTTCCAAATACTGATGGAGGTATTAGATTTCCATGTCTGCTAGATATGCATAGAACATAATTCTGGAAATAGTTGTGATGCTAACAGGTCATTAATGCATTAATATTTTAGAAGCTATGAGATTTTAATGTTATTCATTAAAAATGCTTTCAGTATAAGCATCAATACTGGGAATGCCATCATTTTTGAATGTACTGTTTGCATCAGTGTTTCTCTGTTAAGATAATTTGGGATCACTACCTTCTAGTATTACAATTTTTTGGAAGTAAAAATAAATGTATAAATGATTAAGTGGTTTCAAAATTGGGAAAGAGATAGCTAAAAGCATCAAATGTTTTGGATGTCTTATGATTCCTGTAAATGCTATAATTCTCACTACCCAAAGAATAAAATAAGTATATTGAATCTTATAAGAAAGTTTTGAAATAGTATTGATATCACTTTCATCTTTAGCTTGTGGTAACAATTTTATGAAGCACCTACTACAAGATAATTTAGTTTCATGCCACCTTGCATATTGCTTTTCACATAAGAATTAATGAGATGTTCAGTGCACTGCCTGTTCTAGAATATGAGATGATTTTAATTTTTGAGGCTTGTCATTGTCTAACTTTTGTTGGCTTACTAAGTTTTTCCTGGACTAAGATAACTATTATGATGATTAAAATATGTTCTACATTTGTGTTCTAGCTTGGGAGGTAAGGCCAAGCTTTTGAAGGGGGATCTGTTATTTATATAATAAAGCAAACTGCATTGTTTGCACATTAGCTACTGGGATAAATACTTTGTAATTGGCATATTAAGCAGTGAGTAACTTCACACTGAGTTACCTAGCAGATGATCTTCCCTGTTAAAAACTTGCATGGTTGCTAATCCTACTGTGGATGCCATAAATCAGTAGATTGTCATTCTGATGTGCCTGCTGAGCCATACCTTTTATTCAGAATATTCTCCTTGCAGATGTTCATTTAGGTGTATATTGAAGATCCATCTTTTCACCCTGATTTTCTTTGTAGGCATGGCAACATATTTTTGTAATGTATTTTATTTTCTTATTTTTTTAAAAAAATCCATATTTTATATTCTTTTATTTTAAACTGCAAAATATTTAGTAACAAATAGCACATATATTTAAACAATACTAAAGCACGTTCAACTTTATATTTTAATCAAGTAAAGATATAGAACATAAAAAATTTTGGTTGTGTATTTAATTGCAGAGATATTTCAATGAATTCAGTATCAGTTTCAGCAAATGTTTATATTGTTTTTCTAATTTTTCTTTTAAAAAAATGAAATGTTTGCTTATCCACAGATTTGAATTTTGTGAACCTGCATTTGTAGTTGGAAATTGCTTGCAGATAGCCTCAGACAGTCATCAGTATGACCGGATTTATTGTGGAGCAGGTGTGCAAAAAGACCATGAAAACTACATGAAAATTTTATTGAAAATTGGAGGCATTCTGGTTATGCCTATAGAAGATCAGGTGATTTAAACATTTTTTTTAATATTTATATTTCCTTTGTTACATTTAAATAACATTATTCTTTTTTTTTATAATATTTTATTAATTTTCTCATTTTACAATTAAGTATTTAAAAAGCAATGTGGTGACTGGGTTAATCAATAGTTCAATAACATATATAAGTCTTTAGTATAAATCTCAAGTTACAACATCAGATATTTCCTTTCTTTTTCCCTTAATATCTACTATCTCGTATTAGGCTAACACAGTTCTTCTTATTATCAACTAAATAACATCTTTGTTACATTTATCAATAATTTTTAGCTTATACACATCTTAATTTTGTTTGCATTCAATCCTTATATACAATCAATGTCTTGTTATTGCTTTTTCCCCAGGCTTTAATTTCCCATCAATAATCAAATTAATATTTGTTATTTATGATTTCCAAGCATTTTATATTTAGGTAACCAAAGTTTCCCTTATCTCAACTTCTTCCTTTTTCCCTTTTCACAACAAAGTCTAATATTCTAAATACACATCTTATCTATTTGAATATAGTCTTGTTCTGTTTTCTAAAAGCTATCTATTTTCCACCATACTTAAACCATCTAATTAATAATACAGTATCCCCTCTAATAAGTCAAAACCATTATATGTGTTGTCTGGGTTAACCAATAAATCAGTAATATACATAAATTTTTTAGTTTAGGTCTAATTTTTAGAAGCTCAAATACTCCCTCTTTTTCTAGTAATATCTGTTATCTCATATTGGGCAAACAGAATTCTTATTTTCAACTAAGTAAAAAAAATTCTTGTTACATTTATCAATACTTTTTAGCCTATACATAAACTTTAATTTCCCATCAATATTCAAAAAAAAGGGGGGGGGGAGAAAAAAAGAAAAACACTGTTATTTATGATTTCCAAATATTTTATGTTAGGTGACCAAAGTTTCCTTTATCTCAACTTCTCCCTTTTTCCCTTTTCATACCAAAGTCTAATAGTCTTGTTACACATCTTACCTATTCAATTATAATGTTATTTTATTTTCTAAAAGTTATCTATTTTCCACCATATTCAACCCTCTAGTTTGTAATATAATATCCCCTCTAATAAATCAAAGCCATTATTTTCTTCAGCCTTACTCTGGCTTTCTTCCTTTGCCAACTAACCTTCCAAGTCAGTGCCTTTGAATCATCAAATAGTTCTCCCTTTATTATTATATATATTATTTGGAATAAGAAAGACCATTTGGTTGAAGTTTTTTTGGAAGAACGAGCCCATTTGTATTCATTAGATCACCTCCTTATTACTCCAATTTCCCACAATTGTCCTGATAGGTTTATCTTCCATTTAATCTGTTCTTCTTCCTTTTCCTCAAATTTCTTCTGATTTTTTGTAAAAAGTCTTTTCCAGTTTCAGTGTTGTCACTCCCTTTTCTGATTTTTCCATTGGCTGGGTCTGTTGGTCAATTGGGTCCTCTGTCTTGGTGTTTAGTTGTTCCAATTTTTTTCTGTTATTTTCTGCATTGTTAGTTCTTTGTTGTAGTCAAGATCTGGGCCCTTTATATTAAAGAAAAGATGAACCCCAAACAAATTTATGCAGATGAAGAGGGGAGAATACTAATGGTGGAAATTATGATGGGTCAAAAACAGATATTGATGGTAGCAATATATGCACCTAATGATAAGCAAGAGCAATTTTATCAAAAACTACATAAGAAAATACTGGACCTAAATTACCAAAATCTTTGTATAATGGGAGACTTTAATGCAATAGCAGATGCGACTTTGGATTATAAAAGCCCTAAGCAAGGGAGAAAAGGAGGAAATATACTACCTAAAGTGTTTTTAAAAATGATAGAGAATTCTGCATCCAAGACATATGGAGAAAGAAAAACCCAGAAAAACTACAATATTACATTCTATTCAAATAGACATAAGTCATGGTCTAGAATTGATATGATATGGACATCTTTGGACTTGAAAACGATAATACAAGATGTGGAGATAGAAACTAATGTCTGGGAAGACCATAACCCAATAAAAATGACTTGGAAAGGAATTAAGAAAAAACCAAGATGGTCTTTGAATAAATCTATACTGAAAGAAAAAGAATTTCTGCAACTAGCGACAAAGGAAATGGATTTTTTTTTAAATAAACAAGAAGGAAGAAATATCGCTTCAAAATGTGTAGGACATGGCCAAAGCATATTTTAGAGGGTTGGCTATAACCTATGCTGTTAAAAAGAATAAAGAAAAGAAACAATTACAGTTAAAGCTGAGAGAAGAACTTAAAAAATTGGAATTAGTGCTACAAACAGATCCACAAAAGAAAGTGCTTAGGAAACAAATGGAGATAATAAAGCATAAATTAAACCTGGCTGAGATGGAAATAATGGCTCAACAGATTAAACGGACCAAACAGAACTTCTTTGAAAATGCCAATAAGCCGGAGAGATGGTTAGCATATAGATTGAAAAAAGAAAAAAGAACGATAAAATAAGCTACAAGATTCAAAAGCAGAATTTCAGTTCCAAAATGATGCAATGAAAAAAATCATCAAAGACTACTATGAGATACTGTACAAGGCAGAGGAAGTGCCTAAAGAAAAAATACAGCTGTACTTAAAAAAAGCAGATTTGCCAAAAATTCCAGAGAATATCTGAAATATATTAAATGGAAAAATATCAATGATGGCGATCATAGAAGCTATAAAAAGGCAAAAAAAGGATAAGACTCCGGGCCCAGATGGACTTCACGCAGAATTTTATATATCATTACAAGATGTATTAAGTCTGACTTTGAAAGAACTCTGTAATGAAATCCTCTTGGAGGCTAAAATACCAAAGTCATGGACTGAAGCTAACATTACCTTAATACCTAAAGAAGATACTGATCTCACACAAATAAAAAATTATAGACGAATATCATTATTAAATGTGGATTATAAAATTTTTGCTTCGATAATGGCAGAAAGAACTAAGAAATTCTTGACTGAATTTATACACACTGATCAAAATGGCTTTTTACCTAAAAGACAGATAAAAAATAACTTAAGAATGATCCTTGATGTCCTAGAATATTATGAAAACCATCCAGGGAAACAGGTGGCATTAATATTTCTTAATGCACAGAAAGCATTTGATAATCTAAACTGGCAATTTATGTTCCAGGAGCTGGTGGAAATGGATTTTGGGGGAAACTTCATAAATGCAATTCAAACAATTTACCAAAAACAAACTGCTAGAATAATTTTAAACGGAGACTATACAGAAAATTTTAATATTAAAAAAGGTACAAGACAGGGATGTCCATTATCCCCATTGTTATTTATATTAACATTGGAAGTATTGACTAGAAATATTAGACAAGATGTAGAAATTAAAGGATTGGAGATAAAAGTTCAAAAATATAAATTACAAGCCTTTGCGGACGACTTGGTTTTTATCTTGGAGGAGCCACTTGAAACAAGCACTAAATTGTTGGAGAAAATAGAAAAGTTTGGAGAAGTGGCAGGTCTGAAAATAAAACAGAGAAAGAACTAAAGTATTAACAAAGAACTTAACAGATAAACAGAAAAGTCAACTTATAAAAAAGACAAATCTGCAAATAGTTAAACAAGTTAAGTACTTGGGAATCTACTTAACAGCAAGATGTGTAACATTAAAAGAAGACAACTATGAAAGATTGTTAAAACAAATAAAATTGGACTTGGAAAATTGGAAAAATCTTCAACTGTCAATGCTAGGAAGAATAGCCACAGTGAAAGTGAATATTTTACCGAAAATACTCTTCTTATTCCAAACGATTCCTATAAAACTGGGAAAGGTTTTTTCCCGATGACCTAAATGCAATAATACTCAGATTTATTTGGCAAGGGGGAAAAGCACGAATTAAAGTGAAAATGCTACAAGAAGCTAAAGATAGTGGAGGATTTGGACTCCCGGACTGGAGATTATATTACCAAGCAGCTATTCTACCATGGCTTAAAGAATGGATAATGTTGAGAAATAAAAGACTATTGTACCTAGAGGGACATGACCTACAAATTGGTTGGCATGCCTTCCTGTGGTACGGGAAGAACAAAACACACAGATATTTTCAAAACCATTTTATAAGGAGTGCACTTCTCTTAGAATGGGAAAAATAAAAGAGAAAATCTATATTAAGCTACCTGAATGGCTTTCAACAATGGAAGCTTTTGCTTACCCAAATTTAATTAACTATGACAAAGTCGTGACTTATAAAGATACCTTGGATAATGAAGGAAAACTGAAAGATAGACAAGATTTACAACAACAAAGTATCGATTTAGCATGGTGGCCATATTTGCAAATTCAAACAAGATACGAAAAAGATGTGAAGACAACGGGATTTTATAAAGAACAGACAGAACTTGATCAAATATTGTTAAAAATAGATGAAAACTTTATTAAGAAACTCTATAGATTTCTGTTAAATTTAAAGATGGAAGAAGAACAAGTAAAAGAAACTGATAGCATGGGCAAAAAACTTTGGATACTCCATAGATTTGGAAGACTGGCAAAAATTAAGGGATAGAAATATAAAATTAACTAAAGCAGTGTCATATAAAGAAAACAAAAAAGTTTTGGGTTAAGATACATACATGGTTGGAAAAGATGATTAAAAAACAGAATTCAAACCAGAACTGTTTTTGTTAGGAATATTAGGACCTAATTACGAGAAGGAGAATGAATACTTAATATTGCATGTATTAACAACAGCGAGAATTGTATTTGCCCAATATTGGAAAAATGAAAACTTACCAACTGAAGAGGTATTAATTAAGAAAATCTTAGAATGTGCAGAAATGGATAGATTGACTTTAGAGATTAAAGAGAAAGAAGATTCAGTCTACTTTAGAACATGGGATAACTTCTATCAATGGTTAGGAAAACGAACTAGTGAGAAACGAATGTGATATGTTATTTTGAATACATACCAGTAAGAAGAATGTTATGCACGGATTAATTAATATTGTCTATGATAATCAATCATACTCACTACAGTTATCTATTATTATATTAATTATTGTTACCTAAACATATGTACCCGGACAATAGTCTGTTTGCTAAATATTGAAAATTTTATTGGGGGATAACCCTAATGCTGACCCCAATCCTGTCCTAATTCCAATCCCGACCCTAACCTCATCCTAAACCCCAATCCCTACCCCGACCCTATTCTATCCCTAACCCTATAAAACTCAATAAAAATAATTAAAAAAAAGATCTGGGTTTGTATATTTAAGCTGACATCTTGTTCCTTTATGTTGCATCTTATTTTGTCACAAGCTGAAAGGATGGTTTCGTGTATTGATTTCAACATGGAAAGGATTTTTTCCTGATCTTCATCCATATTCTCTTGATAGTATGTTAAGTTGAAGACTTTAGATTCAAACGTTAAAAATATTTTTTTGTCTTTTGTAGCTGGGTATGGGACATCTATTTCACATGTTATAGGTGGTCTTTATAGTAGAAATTGTTTGTCAAGTAAGAGTTTATAGTCCAAGGTATTCCATCATCTCGTATAATAACATATGCTTCTCATGTAAAGAAACAGGAAAACAATTCCCCAAATATAGCTCTGAAAGTCAGTAAAAGTTTACATTCATAGTTCAAACAGGCCAGATATGCCGCCCAGAAGTTGCTTCTTTGCAGCTGGGTTTTTCACAGGTGGTAACTGTCAAAGTCAAGGAAATTTTTCTGGAGTCTGGGCTTCAAGCCAAGTCTCTTTTAGGCAATAACAAATTGTAATATCATACTTCACCACAAGATGTCACCGACGCCATTTAAAGCTTTTTAAGTCCAAAATTTTTATGATAGTTTTCCAAGTCTTATTTCTTTTTTTAGATAAAAAACAAACGTCTCCAATGAGAAAAGGAACACTTTTAGTCCCCAAATTTCAAAAGAATATACATTCAATTAGATTAAAATTGTTCTTATAGTTGCTCTGTTTCCTCTGGGTAGTTAGTCGCCACTTTTCTTAGAGGGTGCGGTAGAAATTCCCTTCCCTCTCTCCTCACAGGGGGAAAAATACTTTGGGCAACTTTTACAGGAAAAATACTTAAAATCTTAAAGAGAGGATCAGATCTCACCAGTTTAATCCGCGTTGCTTTAAAGGTGCTTGGTGGTGATTTTGACTTCGGCTGTTAGCAGCTTAGTGACGGCCATATTGGTATGGCCGGTCTTTCCCCCATCGGTTTGGAGGGCTTTCCCAGATCAAACGGAAGGGCCTCTGCTCTCACATGATCAAATGGGGGTCCCCTCCTTGCTCGTCGCCCCTACAGGGCAACTTTCAACCCTTTCCAGGGTCCCCCAGCGGAACGAATTCAGACGCAAAAGACGGAGCTTGTCTTACTGTGTCTGTGGTGCTGTGATGGCAAACCGGAAGTCAATCGTATAAATCTTTCGGCTTTTAATAACATTATTCTTAATCTTTCTATTGTCAGATGCCTCAGTATTGTAAACAGAATGTAAAATGGAAGAATGAGGACCAACAATAAAATCCATTGTCTTCCCTTTTGTCTTCAAGAAATGTTCTAGTTGAGCACAGTTTGATCTTTCAGAGCAGTTCTTCTAGCCCACCTATAGTTGATATTTAGTGAATTTGCAAATGTAATTTTGACACATTTAGTCCATTATACAGTATTGTGTGACCCATGAACTTGGCCCTTCCCCCAAAGACAAAGCTTGGGAAAACAGCATTTAAATGATCCATTTTCTTAGACACTGATGTTACTAATTTGTAATTTTGAATACTTTGTTTAAATTGAGATATTTTAAACCTTTTGTTTGTACCTGGCTTATCAGATGAGTCCCCAAAACTTATTAGTAGGCAAATGGAGACATTTACTGGGGAGGCAAGAGTCAGAAACTGAATAACAGCTCTACCTATCTGCACTGTCAGTCCAGTGTTGATAAAGTAGCTGGAAACATTGCTGCCACTTTGCTTATATCCAATAGGTTCTTTCCCCAATGTGTGTACTAGGGCGAAGAAGAGAAGAGATTGTAGTCCTTGGGCTGATATTTTTCATGACCTAATACTGTATAAAGAAAAAAAATATGAAACTGGGGTTGCTTCAGTTATAAATTAAGTTTTAAGTACTTGTAGCTTAACAGTAAACCATACTTTTACACTAATAAATTTCACCAATTTAATTTTTAAAATTTAAATTAAATTGAAGGAAAATACTGATGAAAATTATACTAACATGTTCTTAATTCCATCTGTGGCTACTGATAGATCATCACAAAGGTGATGATTATGATAGCCATAATTACACATAGCAGCATGGCTGTTACCAACTCATCGCTTATGATTTCCTCCAAATTCTAGGGTTTTCCCCCCCCAGGAAATCAGATTTCAAGAGAGAGAATCACTTTTCTTACCCAGTTCCAAACACGTTGTTTACAGTCAGCTTAAAGTAGTGCTTTTGGGCTTCAGCTGTTTGTAGCTTGGGCTATACTCTGAAGTTAAGCTAGCCTTTCTCCTGCTGGTTTCTGGAGGGCTTCTCCCAAACCGATCGGATCGACCGCCATCTCTCCGCAATCAGCGGGACTTCCTTCTTTGTTGCCTCTATGGGGCAACTTCAGGCCCATTTAGGGTCTCCTAGCAGCCAGAAATCGGCCGTAGGGTGCGGAGCCCCGTGATCCCTCGGCCGGAAGCCCGATTTCTTCCAAATTCTAATGTAGATAGAAGCAACTTTTACCCTTTGTTTACTTTAGATTACAATTTGCTTGGCATTATAAAAGATAGCTAGGGCTGATTGAAATCAGAAGTTCAAATTATTTGGAAAATATCAAATAATATATCCCTTTCTAAATGGGTAGCCTTACTAAGCGCATGCCTATAATTAAAGAATATGATCCTTGTGACTATAATCACAGATGGAATTTGGCTAAAAGGGTTAACAAGTATAACCTTTCCTGATGTTAGGACATTTATTGTAGGAGAAATAATCATTGGTACTTTAGCATGTTTCTCTACCCCATTATGAGTGGTATGAATGTTATTATCGTATAATAGCTATGGTTATTCAACTTCATAAATAAAGTTTGAAATTGGCTTGTTACAGCCATCTTTTCTGCAGCTGTCTTTCTTTTAAGGGAAAGTGAAATGAAGACAGTATTACCAAACAATTGGAGCAAAAATAAAATAAATCCTTTTTTATTTGAAGGGTTTTGGGGAGTAGGTAGGATGGAGTAAAATAATCGCAAAGACTAACTACATCCAATTCACTTTCTAAAACTCTGAAAACCAGGAATTATTGGCCAAATTTTGGATTTATAGGAAGAGCTTTTAAGAAGTAAAATGTTTAATGGAACTCATAACCCTTTATCAAAATGGGTCCCACAAGTCTTAAGATTTACCCAAGTTCACGTGCATAAATTATAATCTATAATTTTTTTCAGTCTATCAGAATAAGGTCATTATATGAAAAACAAATACAAATATTGATGTAGCTTAAATTTATATCATTAATTTTCAATGATTCTATATAGCTAACCCAGATCCTGAGAACCGGACAGAATACTTGGGAAAGCAAAAACATCCTTGCTGTATCATTTGCTCCACTTGTACAGCCAAGCAAAAGTGACACCAGCAAAAATGATAGCGTGGGGTTGCGTAAGTATTTGCTGTGTGTTTCCTTGTAGTACAACTAACATAGACTAAAAGTAAACATTGTACTGTACTTAAGCAGCTGAAAGTCTTTGAAAAAGAATAAATGAAAAAAATCATATCAATACTTAATCTCAATAATTCTTCTCTATGTTGGGCCACATTGTAAGCAATAAGTAGTTCTAACTACAAAACCTTTCTGAGATCCTGAATAAGAGCATAATATATATTACCTAGGATTCCCTGTTGGAAGGAGATTGATAATAAATCTTATGAATGTGTATTTATGCAAACAATCTGTTAGAATCAGCCCATCCAGGTTAACAACTGTCTGCAATATTCTCCAGCATGAAGATGGAGAATCCACCAATGGGTTTAGACTGCCTTCCTGCCCAATTAGACTAAGTCTGTCAGAGTTGTTACGCCTCCTGCTGGGCTTGATGCTTCCCAGACACGACTTAGTCTTCAGCCCATCAGTACGCATCGTGTTGGCTCTGACAGCTAGGCAGGTTGTATTTTTCTATTCCATTGGTGGATTCTCCTCTTAGATTCAACATTCCGGGGATGGAGAGCTCAAAGCCCGTAAGCCCAGCTGATCGTCAGGGTTTCCCCCCCCCGCCGCAGCACAGCGGAGCATCGGCCTTCGGGCCTGCTCATAGGCCGCCCCTCTCTGCAGCCGCTAAATAGGGCGAGAAGTAAATCGGCAAACTTTGGACAGTCTGAGGCGGCTCTGCAGCCGAAATAACGCTCGTCGCCAAAACTGCTGCGATCGCTGCCGCAGAGTAGCTGATGGTCAGAGTATTCATTTCTCCCGCTGCGCAGCTGAGCGTCGGCCTCCGGTCTGTTCACGGGCCGCCTTTTGGCACGGCCACTACAGGGGACAACCGGCCCTCTGCATACATTGCAGCCTCTCCTCCGATAACGCTCACGGCAGCCGTAAATCGGTGAACTTTACCATTGTATATCCTCACTGAGGCCCGTTTTTTGGCGCGCGAATCATGGCCGCCATTTTGTACACCGAGAGGCCCGACAGGGACAGCCCGAGCAGACAGCAGTCGCTTTAAGGGCAAACAGGAGGCCGATTACAGAGGCCATTGAACAAATCCGAGGCCTCGAATCTCGATACGTTCAGAGTAGCCTGCAACAGGTCTAGGTCCCTCAGACCAAGCAGGCCACCTCTCCCATTTCAAGTGGCAGCCATTTTGCGCCCTGGTAAAGCGGCCATTTTGCAACCTTAAGAAGCTGCCATTGGGCCCTGCAAATCCAGATTCTGGTTTGGCATCGAACATCCCCAGGGCAATATACG
Organism: Azemiops feae; assembly: GCA_023970755.1. Lineage (NCBI taxonomy): Eukaryota > Metazoa > Chordata > Lepidosauria > Squamata > Viperidae > Azemiops > Azemiops feae. Next base: position 568,089 of record JALGBA010003986.1, on the reverse strand, counting down.
CCAGGCCTCGGTGAGGAAGACATTTATTAGAGTGAGCTGGCACACCCCTTGGCACCGCCGCCACCACCTAGGCTCGGTGTGCAGGCACGAATCACTCAGGTGATTGCCGCCACCAATAAGGAGAGGAGTGTGCAGGCACATATCACTGAGGTGATTGCCACCACTGATCGGTCAAAGTGTGTGCCGGCACTTGCCGATTGCGGTTCAACCGCCACTGAGAGGAAAAAGTGTGCAGGCGCTCACCCTTTGGGTCTTGCCGCCACCAGTTGCCCGGCCAGTACGCTACAGTGCGTCATCGGGCATTGTCAGCCACTCGGAGCTTTAAGGGGGCATAAAGGTGATTAAGCAATCGCAAGCCCAGAGCTATTGCTGGTTACCAGCCTCTAGTTGCATCATCAGACCGGTTCTCTGCTACTGCTCCAGATACACCAAGGCCTCGTGTCTCCGTTTGCAATGGCTGACAGCGCAGTTCCTCAGTCTGCGCAAGGCACCCCCGGCACTCCTGTTTCTGGGAAGCACAAGTCCTCCAAACTGGAGGCCGCAGGAAAAATTAAGGCTAAGGCCAAGGCCATTTCTGGCAAGAGGAGCTCTAAGGCCGCTGAAAAGGAAACTGGCAGACATACGGCTTTAGAAAAACAGTTCTCCAGGGCTCAGTGGCTAAATGCAGGGGACCATACACATGGTCCCCTGGCCCCTCAGGAGAGCTGCCTCTTCAACCCCCAACTGGTCCCACCCGGCCCTCCAGCCCAACAGGCCTGGTCCCCACAGTGCCCAACAGGACAGGGTGATACTCTGTTTACCGATCGCGGGCCAAGCCCCCAAATAGTGGCTTCTCCGCCAAGGGTTCAATCAGCACCTGAAGCCACATTCACGCCCACAGTGGTTGGACTTCGTCCCCCTGAGCCTCGGGGTGGGTCCCGAGCAACTCCAGGCGTTACTCGCCCAAGCATATGCCCAGGGCATGGCCTCCTCTTTCTATCAGAACCCCAGGCCCGAATTTGTCACGCCCGCGGTTCCACCGCAATTACGGGCGGAAATTCCAGAATACCCGGAATCTGTTTATTCAGATCACTCCTCTCAAGCACGGGACTCAGGTTCCGAAGTGTACAGGTCAGCGGGCTTTCAATTGTCTGAGTATGAGGAGTCGGCTTCAGACCCCTCTCCCTTCATTGGGCTCTTTGACCCAGGCCTGTTTAAGTCACTCCTGCTGAAGGCGACTACCTCGGCCAATATTTGCCCCGAGCAGGAACCACAACCGGTTCCCTCCAATAGCCAGGACACAAAGCTGCTCTTCTCCGAGCCATCTGTTATGGAGAGACACATCCCTTGCCCCCCATTTTTCCTGGACACTATCCGAAAACAATGGGGGACTCCGGGCACCCTCCCAACACCAGGGGGAACGGATAGGAAACTGTTCACAGTCGCCCCGGCCTTGTCGGAGCTCCTGGAGGTTCCAAAAGTGGATGAATCATTAACATTTATCCTTTCCTCCTCCACCGTGTCAGGTGATATGGCTGAGGCCTTGAGAGCAGAGGACAGAAAGTCAGAATTTTCTTTGCGCAGGTCTCACCTATCGGCATGGTCGTTGAAGGCGTCCACATCTACCTCCTTCTTTGCCAGGACGTCCATCATCTGGCTAACGAAGCTCCAGACCATGATTCCCCCGGACCAGGTTCGTGCCCACCAGAATCTGGGTAAGTTAGTGGCCACGGCAGAATACATGGTGGACACATCACTTCATGCCACCAGGTTTTCATCACGATCCATAGCCGCTAATGTTGCAGCCCGCAGGCTCCTATGGCTCAAACAATGGCGAGCAGACCTAAAGTCTAAGTGGCGCTTGGCATCCGTTCCCTACAGGGACGGACACCTCTTTGGGGAGGCACTCGACCCTTATCTGGTCGAAAATAGGGACAAGTGTAAGGTGTTGCCCCACCTCAACAGACGGTCGGACAGACGATCCATCCCATATCCGCGGAGGCCGTCCTTCCGCCCGGGGTCAGGAGCAGAATGGGCTCCCTCCTCTTGTCCCTTTTTCCCCAGACCTGGCCACCAGCCAGGCCTAGACAACAATTTCAGAGCAAGCGGCCCTTTCGGGGTGCGGGAGGCCATCTTTTTAGAAGAAACAAATGACTCAAGAACGGACCTCCCCATCGGCGGCAAACTTTCCTTCTTCGCACAAGAATGGGAGGCCACCATCACAGACACCTGGGTGCTGAACACCATCAGGCGCGGCCTCATACTAGAGTTTCTGTCACATCCACCGGACTGGTTCGTCTCTTGCCCTACCCCAAGGAATCCGGTCAAAATAAAACTCATGAGCAAGGCCATTCACCACTTGTTGGAAATCAGGGCCATCGAGTGAGTGCCGGATGGCCAAACACATCGAGGTTTCTATTCCATCCTCTTTGTGGTTCCAAAGACTTCGGGAGGATGGAGAGCGATTCTCGATCTGAAGGGACTAAACTCTCATCTTGTCTACAAGAGATTCAAGATGCAGACGCTACAGTCCATTCTGGCCAGCATCAGAAGGCACGATTTCCTCGCATCCATCGACCTCACGGAGGCGTACCTCCATGTTCCCATCTTCCCCGACCATCGGAGGTTCCTTAGATTCTGTTACGGGTCCCACCACTACCAATACAGGGCCCTACCATTTGGACTATCGTCTGCCCCGAGAGTATTCACAAAGATCCTGGCAGCACTGGTCGCCCACTTAAGAATTATCCCTGCCCGGGTCCAATGTTACCTGGACGACATCCTTATTCTGTCCTCCTCCCTACAGCAGGCCCGGTCGGACCTAAGCCTAACCGTCCGGACCCTTCAGGCCCACGGCTTTTCGGTCAATTTCCGGAAGAGCCAAACAGATCCCTCGAATCGCATCCTTCACCTAGGAGCGATTATAGACACCAACCTCTGCATGGTCTACTTGTCCCCGGAACGCCGGGACAGCATTCGGTCCCTGATCAGACTGGTACGAAGGGAGTGTACAGCCACACTGACCTCGCTTTCCCGACTACTAGGCAAGATGGTCTCTTGCATGGGGATAGTGCCATGGTCCAGGCTACACTTCAGAACCCTCCAATGGTTCTTACTCCCGTACCAGAGGCAGGGCAACAGTGCATCCAACCAGAGGGTCAGGGTTACGCCCAGAGTCCTGGACTCCTTTCGATGGTGGACATCCCCAGCTGTAGCCAGGGGCTCCTTATTCAAGGAACCGGACAGACTCACCTTAACAACGGACGCCAGTCTGTTTGGCTGGGGAGCACATCTACATTCTCACTTAGCACAGGGCCAATGGTCACATGCGGACCTCAGTCACAATATAAATTGGCTGGAGCTCAGACCCATACATCTGGCACTACTACGCTTCAGCGACAAGGTGGCGTGACAACATGTCCTAGTGCTCACGGACAACGTGGCAGCAAAGGCCCATGTGAACCGGCAGGGGGGGCACTCGGTCCAGGGCCCTAATGGCCGAAGCCCAGTCACTGGGTACTTGGGCAGAGGCCAATCTCTCCTCCTTAAAGGCGGAGCACATCTCGGGAGAGGCAAACCGACAGGTGGACTCACTGAGCTGGTCAACAGTGGACCACTCAGAGTGGCGCCTGCATCCCGATCTGTTCAGGGGAATCTCGGAGAGGTTCGGGCTTCCGGTGTTGGACTTATTCGCCTCCCCGGCGAATGCCCAGCTCCCGAGGTTCTTCTCCAGGTTCCCGTCTCCAGGGGCGGAGCGGACGGACGCGCTCCGCAGCCCTTGGCCCCAAGGCCTGCTCTACGCCTTTCCTCCTCTTCCCCTGCTTCCGGCTCTAATCCGGAAGATACTGCAGGAACGGGCGGAGGTGATAGTGGTTGCTCCACATTGGCCGAGACGGCCGTGGTTTGCCGACCTCGTGGGGGTCTCCATCTCCACACAGTGGAAGGTTCCCCCAGAGCAAGTTGCTCTCAGCCAGGGGGCTTTACAACACTCGGAACCCCAGCGCCTCCAATTAGCCGTCTGGCATTTGAATGGCGGCTCCTAGCCCGAGTCATATTCTGCGGGTGTAATCTCCCTGATTCAGGCCTCCAGACGCCCCTCAACTAATAGAATCTACGACTCTTCATGGAGGAACTTTTGTAGTTGGTGCTCAAAGAAACACCTTGACCTCTCGGCTGTCACGATCCCGAGGGTCCTTGAATATTTACTGGAGAGGCTCAACAAGGGCTTGTCGCCTAATACCATACGCAGGCAGGTCGCGGCTCTGTCCACAGTACTCACGTGTGATAATTCGACACCATTGGCTCAGCACCCAATGGTGCGGTCGTTTCTCAAGGACGCGACTAACACCAAACCACCCGTGGTTCATCGTTATCCCTCTTGGGATCTCCTACGGGTCTTGCAGGCCCTCACCTTGTCACCGTTCGAGCCCATTAAGACCTGTTCACTGCAGTTCTTATCCATGAAGGTGGCCTTTCTCATCGCCGTCACGTCAGCTAGACACATCTCGGAACTGGCTGCTCTCTTGGTCAGAGAGGACCTATGCGTCTTTCACAGCGATAGAGTGGTTCTCCGACTGGACCCGGCCTTTATACCTAAGGTGAACTCCTTGTTCCACAGGTCACAGGAGGTGGTCCTACCAAATTTCTATCCCCAGCCATCTCACAACTTAGAACGTCAGTGGCACACCTTGGACGTTAGAAGGACGTTGCGCCACTATCTTAAAAGGACTGCAGCCTTTCGTAAATCGGAAGCGCTTTTTGTCTCGTTCCAGCCTTCTTCCATGGGGCAGAAGGTCTCATCATCTACCATAGGCAGGTGGATCATGGCTTGCATTACCAGAGCATACCAATCGCAGTCCCTGCCACTGCCAGGCCGTATCACCACTCATCAGCAGCGTGGGCAACGCAAGCACCCATTGGGGATATTTGCAGGGCGGCGACCTGGTCCTCGCCTTCCCCGTTTGTGAGACATTACAGGCTGGACAAATTCGCCTCTGCAGAGGCATCATTTGGCCGGAGAGTACTCCAGCAAGTGGCATCATCAAGTGGGACACAGGTCCTGACTAATTCCCGCCCATAGGGACAGGACAGCTTTGGTATGTCCCATTGGTGGATTCTCCATTCTCATGTTGGAGAAGGGGCGTTGTCTTACCTGTGAACGCCTTTTCTCAGCATGACGATGGAGAATCCACGCCCGTCCCCGTTGGACCTGTCAGGTCCTGTGTCGGGGGCAAAGAGAGCCAACACAACGGACTATAGTCAGCAGCTTCGCCTTCGTCGTGTCTGGGAAGCATCAAGCCCAGCAGGAGACATAACAACTCTGACAGACTTAGTCTAATTGGGCAGGAAGGCAGTCTAAACCCATTGGTGGATTCTCCATCGTCATGCTGAGAAAAGGCGTTCAGGTAAGACAATGCCCCTTTTCTCCCTTAAGCTGAAAAACTTTAGCTGACTAGTATACCAGATTTATACTCCATCTTGTTACTAATTCCATTTTGTGATTTTGTTTTAGAATCTTAATTTTAAATCTAAGTTGAGTTAACTGATGTGCTGACAAAGGTTTTTAGGGATTGCTGATAAGGGAGAGTAGTGCACCATGTAAATTTAACTTATTTCTGGGTAAAAACAATTTATAAATTCATTGTTACTGGGATTTGGTTGCTAACAGTACTTTGATATGTGAATTAAATACAATTTAGTTGCTTAAAACATAATTTAATGGATGGCATATTGCAGTATAATTGTTACTGTATCCTATTCTTGCCTATTTCTGTTTGTAAAAATAATAAAATTTCAGAATAAACTTTATTTATTTTATTTATATCCTGCTTTTATTATTTTTATAAATAACTCAATATGGTAAACAGGCCTAATACCTTTTCTTCTCCTACTTTCCCTACAACAACAACCCTGTGAGATGAGTTGGGCTGAGAGAGAATGACTGGCCCAAAGTTATCCAGCTGACTTTCATGCCTAAGGCATAAATAAAACTTACAGTCTTCTGGTTTATTGCCTGAAGTCAATCTATTCCTTTCTGAGTTGAATAGCCAAACTATCTGTCTATTTATGTATTAAATGCATATGCTGCCCATCTCACTGTCAAGCGACTTGGCAGCTTACAACATCATAAAAATTGTAATATAAAATATTAAAACATTAAAAACAAGAGGATTAAGGGTTAACAAAAACTGGGTAAAATAGGGACCAATGTATGAACAGGGTGGAGGTGGGATCTTTTCAGTCTACTAATCATCTCCAGCAAGGGACAATCCCAGCAGGGCCCCAAGTCAATTGGCAGAGCCAGGTTTTCAGAGTCTTATGGAAGGCCAAGAGGGTGGGGGCAGATCTTGACCTCAAGGGGCATGATGTTCCAGAGAGTGGGAGCCATCGCAGAAAAGGTTCTTCTGGTCCCCACCAGCTGAAGTTCCTTGGCTGATGGAGTCCATAGCATGCCTCTTCTGCCAGGGTAAAATTAATTTATTGCAAGTAGATAGTAGGCAAAAGTGATGATTGAAAATAAATGATAAGTGTAAATTTTTAAACATTTCTAAAGTTAAATGCGATTTATTATAGTTTTCTATAGTTCATTGTTCTGTCATCTCCAATTTTTTGTTTGATGAAGCATGTTATTACAAATTTCTTTATATTGGACACAAGTTTTAAAAATATTTTAAAATACCAATAAAGGAGAATATTTGCAGCTCAGGGTTGAAATGAGGATTCCTTGGTGCACTCTGAGCTTGCTTGTTTTCTTGCAAGAAAACAAGCAAGCTCAAAGAGCACCAAGGATCCCTCATATTTAAAAATATTTGGAATATAGGGAGACTCCTTTCAAAATGTTCATAATGGTGTCTGGCTTAATAATATACAACGAGCGAAAGAAGCCATTGGAAGAAATTACAAAAAACACTGCCTTCCAAGTTATCAAGAAATCATGCCAGAAAAGTGATTGCTGCCTTTACATATTTTAAATTTAGTTCAATATTTTTAATGATTCACTTTTTCAGAACATTTTATGGTGTAATTTAAGTACCATGACTTGTTTAATTTAATTTTTTCTCTTTATAGCTCCCTGTGCTGTTAGGAATCTACAGGATTTGGCTCGGATCTACATTAGACGCACCCTTAGAAACTATGTAAATGATGAAATGCAAACCAAAGGTATTATACAGAAACCTCCACCAAAACGTAAACGCAGAAGGTGTCGTAGACGCAGGATTAACACCTATGTGTTTGTTGGCAATCAACTCATTCCTCAACCTCTGGATAGTGAAGAAGATGAAAAGATGGAGGAAGACCACAAAGAAGATGATGAAAAAGATCAAAATGAAGTCTTGAAAACAGAGGAACCTCCACGAAACTTATTGCGGGAAAAGATTATGAGTCTACCACTCCCTGAATCTCTAAAAGCCTACTTGACATACTATAGAGAAAAATAACCTTTGCTTTTAAGTAAAAATAATAATGCCTACTTGATATTTTCTTAATCCTTGAAATGTAGCATTTACTTAAGTACAGTAATCTTTCAGCAAGGCTTTAGAACTGTGATGAATCAAAACATAACTTGTCTTAACTTTGCTATAAGGACTTGGATTCAGCAGTAGTTTCCTATTTTAAATCCTATTTTGTTACTTTTTCTTCCTCCCCCCCCCCAGGAAATATTGTTTTAACTTGACTAGAAATGGGTTTCACAGCAGTATATAGCATTAATTAAGAGTTTGCATGATAAATCTTTTTGCTCCCTGACAAATTTGTATTGATGAGAATTATAACATTTTTATATAAGTGAATAAAAGTGTATTCAGATAACAGTAAGGATGGTCTGCATTCTGCTTTTTAAACAAGCAGGCATTTTTCATGTCACCGAGTTGGAATACTATATTTTACCATGGTTATATTGCAAATCATTGTTACCGTGTTGAAGTAAGTGTGTTCAAAGGAATACAGAAGTGCAATAGCGGACATTGAATGAGTTGGCTTTAGTGTAATATACGCATTCAAATTTAGAAATGACAGATAATTTTCTTTTATATCTCTTGCCAAAAAATGTCAAGAAAAGTGATTGCTTCTCTGTCTCTCTCTCTCTCTGTCTCTCTCTCTCTCTCTCTCTCTCTCTCTCTCTCTCAGCCTTAAAGGACATACTGACAATAGCATTTCTAAAAATCCTTTTCTTTAACACCAGCCAATGATTGATTTCTTAACTTTCCAGCATTTATGAAAATGTATGTAACTTATTTTTAAATTTAATGGTACAGAAAACATCTTTCATTTATAAAAGACTGTAATTTCAGCTACTATATTTACGCCTTTATAGAGTAGAACATGTAAAAACAATCTTATATTGCTTTTTTGCATAGCAGTAATAATAGAATTCAAGGATTTGTTCAGCAATGCACTTTAAGTGATTCTGTACCTTATGTATTGCAGATAAGGGAAGATGCATTTCATTTTTACACTTGATATTGGTTCTCCTCTTTGCAAGCTTGGGGAGTCAAGTTGCTTAACTATAATGTTCCATCTGCATTTTTATTGAATAGTTAAAGGGGTCAGTTTTAGAGCATCTTTCTATTAGCTTTAAGTGAATAAAATAAACTTCAAAATACTTTAAAACTTATAATTGTTGAGGACACCTAATCTCTGGGGCCAAATAAAAGCATTCCTTATGGAGAGGATTCCTCTAGAGGTTATTACTGTAGATATGTAAAGCAGATTCAACAGATGACTGCTATATATGTTCTCACATTTGGAATTAATAGAAATCAACCATTTTATCTACATAATTCAAAAAGTCTTTTTCCTGGTGTCCACTTCATAGTATTATAAATATTTTGAGCAGCCTGTGAAATACATGGGCTTTGTTCTTTAAATACAAATAATGTCGTCCCCCCCCCCCTCTTTCTTTGCAATTATCAAATTAAATTCCACTGGGGAAAAAGTTCAGGGGTTATAGTGTAGAATGGTTTTCAGAAAATTAACACTAACAACATATATTACTAGAAAAGTATGCCAGTCTTATTTCACAGCAACAGAAACTGACAAATGGCAGGCTTATATAGTGAAACTACTGCAGTAATATTCAGTGGTGGAAAGCATTGACACATCCAGCGTATTTTATTAGCTGAAATGAAGTTTAAGGCGTTTTGAAAAACAATTATATTCTAGTGTTGGTTTTTCATACTTTCTCAATTTTCAGAGTGCAAAGGTTTTCCCAGAAATTTATACAGATTATTTCTTGTGTTTTCTGTTGTAAATTTGTTCAGATAGACAATAGAAGAGTTATAAATATTATGTAATTTTTTTTAAGTTACTGAAGCATTTTCGTTTGTGTATAAGTTTACTTCACATTTTTGGATTTGTATTTTAAAATAAAATAATACAATGCAGAATCAATCAAAGTTAAATCTCTGGTCATCATTCTAGTAAAATGTCTGGCACGCTTCCTGTTTCTTTTTAAAAAAATATTTTATTAATTAATCATAAGTACTTAATAAACAACGTGTTGTCTGGGTTCATTGGTAATTCAGTGGTACATATTAACTTTCTCAGCCTAGTTCCAATACTACACTATCCAGTGCTTCCTTGATCCTCTCTTCTTCCGGTGGTACACATTTTTCCACACTGGGCAAATACAATTCTTGTTACTGTTAATACATATACTATTAAATATAGACATCTTCACATTTTTCTGTTATTGTACATAAAGCGATAGTGTCAGTTTATAATATCTTTTCTAGCCAAAACATATCTCAATTGCATTTGCACTTAAAATCCATTTGTTCAATCAATATCCTTTTTTTCCAGCTTTAAATTTTTTTTAATTTCCCCTCAATGTTCAAGGTATATCGCTTATAATTTTCTCATCATCTTTTTGTGCCATATTCATTATCGGATGTTGGTGATCCCATTTTTATCAGCAGCCACACGAAAAAGTGCTGCTGAGTTTTGTCCAACCCAGTCCCTTAGATTTTGAAGCCTTGATGTTCTTCTGCCTGGATCTCATTTGCCTTCAATCTTTCCTTGGAGGATTAAATGGAGTATGCCGTATTTTTCTGGGTGTCGCATCACATGTCTGAAATATTCTAATTTTCTCTTTTAATTGTTTTGATGACTTCCCTTGGCTTTCCCAGGCGGCTTATCACGTCCTCATTTCTGATCTTGTCAACCCAGCTTATATGTAACAGCCGCCTGTAAATCCACATTTCAAATACTTCTAGTCTCTTCAGGTGGCCTTCTGTCAGAGACCAACTCTCTACTCCATAGAGCAGGATAGAAAAAATATAACATCTGACAAGCCTGATTTTCAATCTTAGGCTTATGTCGTGACTGCAGAAGACCTTTTTAATTTTGAAGAATGCTGTTCGAGCTTTCTCTATCCTTGTCTTTACTTCAGTGGTCAAGTCCCAGCTTTCATGTAAATTAGAACTGATCCTTTCAACTTTTTCTAATGGTATTCCTTCCGAATTTATTGGTGGTAAATTAACAGGTTGTTTGCTGATGACCATGATCTTGGTTTTTGAGGTGTTAAGCTTCAAGCCATATTTTTCAGATATTTCTGTGACTCTGTTGATGAGGAGCTGAAGGTCTTCATGCTTACTGGCAAGCAGAACTGTATTGTCAGCATATCTTAAATTGTTGATCCAAACATCATTTACTTTGATGCCAGCATCAATGTTCTCCAGTGCCTCGTTGAAGATTGGCTCAGAGTAGATATTGAACAACAGTGGAGACAGAATACATCCCTGTCTGACCCCTCTTCGTATTTCTGCATCAGCTGAGTATTTTTGGCCTAGTCTCACGTTTGCTACCTGAGTGTCTTCGTCATCTAGTCCCCCTTGTTTCAGGATTTCTAATAGTTTGCTATTATAATTTTCTCATACTAAATTATATTTGGGTAACCAAAGGCTTCCCTTATTCAAACGCTTTTAGAATTTTCAAATTTCCCATCTCGTAACAAAATATAATATTCTAGTTACAAATCATATACTTCTAATTATAATAATACTTTTATTTCTAACAGTTATCTTTTTTCTTAACCATATTCAAACATCTGTTTAATACTATAATAGGCCAAAACCTCTATTTTCTTCAGTCTTACTCTACCTTCGTTTGCCAAATAACTTTCCAAGTCAGTACATTTGAATCATCAAGTAATTCTTCCTCTGTTTTTGTATATATCATTTGGAATGAGGAAGAGAATTTGATTGAAGTATTTTTGGAAGAACGTTCAACCCATTTATATTCATTAAGCAGCCTCCATCTTTCTCCTTCAGTTTTTCTTTTCATTTCTTGTTTGTTAATATTTAGCATTTCTTCTAACAGCTTTATCATCCGTTTGATCAGCTCTTCTTACTTATCCTCAAATGTGTTCTGAGATCTTGACAAGTAAGATATCTTTTCCATTTCTGATGTTACCACTGCATCTTCTAATTTTTCATTTATCTGTATCTGTCTGTTCCTTCCTTCCTTTAAGTCCTGCATGTTTAGATCCATTTCTAATTTTCCTTCTGTTTTTTGGATTACTAGTTCCTTCTTTGTAGTCATTGTTTGGATTTGTAAGTTTAGATTAGAAAATTGTTCTTTTATCTCATTTGCGTTATTTTTAGTCTCATCATGAAATAAATCGTCTGTTGGATTGATTTCAACATAGAAAGAATTTCTTTCTGAGATTCATTAACATTTTCTTGTTGGTATATCAAGCTGAGAGTTCAGAGACAGGTGTTAAAGATGATTTTTTATCATTTGAGGGTAAGTATGGAAAACTCATTTTGTTTTTGTATGTAGTCTTTATAGTCCCAATATAGTCCCCAACACAGATAAGCAGCCCAAGAGTTTTTTTTTCCCTTTTCCCAGCTGCAGTCTGCAAAAGTAAAAGTTTCCAAGGTCAACCAAAGTCTTATCTGAGTCTGGGCTTCAAGCCAAGTTCCTTTAATAATAAATTGTAGTGCTATAGTTCTCCACTAGATGTCATTAACGCCATCTTCCAGCTTTTTAAATCCAAACTTATATTACAAACTTTTCAAGTCTCTTTTCTAAAAAAGTCTCAAAAATACTTTTAGTCCCCAAATTTCAAAGCTATATATCTGTATTGGTTCCAAATTAATCTTGTAATTTTCTCTATTTTCCCCCAAGCAATTAGTTTGCCACTTTTCTTTTCCTGAGGGAATGGGGCGGAAATTCCCCTTCCCTCTCTCATCGAGGAGGATTCTTTGCTTTGGGTGGTTTTTTCCAGGAAAAAATCTTAAAATCATAAAGAGAGGATATAGTCTCATATAGTTCCATCCATGTTGCTCAAAAGTTGCTTGTTAGTGCTTATTTTCTTCGGTTGTCAGCAGCTTCTGACTGGCCGCAGAAGTGTAGCCAGTCTTTTCCCCGCCGGCTTCCTCAGAACGGAGGGGCCGCCGCCCCTCCACGATCAACAAAGGTCCCCTCCTTCATCGCCTCTCCGGGGTGACTTTTGACCCTTTTTAGGATCCCCAGCGGGGCAAAATTGAACATGGAAGATGGAGCCCCGTCTTCCTGTGCCTGTTACACCGCGACATCTAACTGGAAGCCTGGCACGCTTCCTGTTTCAATTACATTGTATCTCTTTTCAAAACTACCTGTCCACATTGGGAAATGCTCATTTAGAATTCTAAATGATACTAAATGATTGGAAATTATGTTATTGGGAAAATTAAAGAGCAAAGATGCTGTGTTTATTTGTGTACAAAATCAAAATAGTTTATTACTGACAACAGTTGCCAACTGCTGGGACTAGGAATCTTAAGGGCCACTGGCATGGTTGTCCACTCCTTAACTAAACCAAACTCGAGTTTATTACTTATTTAACAGCTATGATTCACATTTAACCATGTATCTTGTATAAAGCCTTTTTGTTTTGTTATTTTATATGTGGAGACAGGCTTCAAGTAATAGCTTGAATATTAGCATTCTGTGAACTATTCCTGAATATATATTGAAATACACTGTCAGATTTATGTAGGGCATGTAGCTTCTTGCAATCTTAAATTATAGGAAGGAAAGGAGTCCCTGCAGATTTTCTCTGCTAGTCATTGCTGACTCTAGAGGGTGGCACTCATCTCTGTGTCAAGGCCATAAGCCAGCACTATCTGAAGACATTTCCACAGTCGTGGCCAGTGTGATATCTTTACTGCAGTGAGATACAAGTTCAATCAGCCAGCTGTTAGTGGCTTCCAAGCTGAATGGGACAACTTGCCACAGCCAATTCGCTGCGGCCAACTTGCCATGGCCAACTCGCTGCTGGACAACTCACCACAGCCAAATTGCCATGGGACAACTTGCTGTGAGACAATTTAACAGTTCTATTTAATTATTTAAAATAAATTTTAAAAAAATTATTTTTTGCCATTCACATTTCCTTCTGTCTCTCCTTTTGCATCCTTTCTTTAATGATTCTACTCCATCATTTCTTTGATATTAGTGTAACTCTTATCCTGCAGTGAGTTGCCCTGTGGCGAGTTAGCCTTGGCGAGTTGTCCCACAGCGAGTTGGCTATGGCAACTTCCTAAAAACTGCTAGGAAGCGCTGTTTTTAATAATTAAAATATTTTGAAGCTAAATGACACTGTTTTTGCTAAAAGTAAGTTCTATTACAAGTTAAATAAAACTAAGGTAGCATAGATTATTAAAGTTAGATCAGTATCATAAAATCACATCAACTCATTAATAAAGCTACCTTAGTGTTTAAACTGTTCCATATGCAAGTCAAATAACTCAACTTCAGATTTTTGGAATCTTTTTCCTCTGTATATTTCTTAAAATACAATTGTCTAAATTAATGTCTCATATTTGACAGATACCATATATAACCTTGGATAACAAAATCTTTTCTACAAATGTTATTTGATGCAGATATCAATTGCCACTTTACCAAAGCTGGTGGTCTCATAAGCAAGATTTAATGTGTTAATGTTACTTTCCAAGCTGGTTCTCCAGGACTTGTAATATGCAAATCAATAAAGAGATAATTCCTGCTCTCATCCTTAACAAATGAAAAGGGGGGGCATTTTTGAACATCCAAAGTCAGTATTTAATATTCCATTGATTTTATTACAAACAAGATGTAGATGTAATGCTTCAACTACTATAATGCAACCAGGAGTTCCTACCTAGTTTACTGCACCTAATGGGAGTGCCCCATCAATTGAATAAATAAAAATAGTGACTTATAGTAATGACTAGTTTTCCAGCCAAGCCAATGAAATGTGCTTTTTTAATTCCTCTGTTTAATATAACACAATAAGTGCGAAACAGTTAAAGTGAAAAAATAGAAGAGATCCCCTCATCTCCCCTTATCTCTTTGCTTCTACTATAGAGGGAACCTTTAAAACAAAAACAATATTGTCTGTTCAAGTTATAAGACAGGTTATTGCAAAGCAAAACCAATGCCTTTTATAAAGCCACAAGAGGGCAATGTTGTCTTACAGAAGAATATAGAGAAAAATAAAAATTGAGTGAACTATTTGCATAATTAAAAAATACTGCAGATTTCAAAAGCTGAAAAAAATCATTTGTGCAAATACTTATCCCACTGCATAGCTAAAATCAGTACATTGCAATAATCAATAAATAAAAGAGAGAGACAACATATTCACTGCCTGACTTTGTTCACCCTGAATCATTTTTCGGCTTTGTACATTAAGAGAGTGATAGTAATTTATTTCCAAATTTCTTCATTTCACAGACAAATGGCTGTGAGTACAGTATTCATGGCAAACTGTGGCAATGGTAATATATTCATACTCACATGGAGTTTCACTACTCAAGTTGTCTTTCACATGTAGTAAAATGAAAAATAATGTTACATTGTTTTTTAAAAAATGTTATTCTTTATTGAATATTTGTTGACTTAGAGAAAGAATTACCCAGCTAAAACTATGGAAGTTTTTGCATAGGTGTGGAGGTTAAGGTTGACTGCTAAATGGTATAAGAGTAGGATATGATGGAAATAAAGCATCCATGAGAATAAACAGAATGCTGAGCCAGTAAGCTCAGGAATAGTGATGTCCTCCTGATGATTTATGAATAAATGTGGAAGAAATGTTTGCGAAGGTGTAAGGTGATTTGTGCAATGAAGATACATGTACTTTGGTATACAGACAATGCTGGGTTATTGGCTGAGAACCCAAATGATTTGCAGTAAATTTAGATTGTATAATCCAGCATGGAAGATGGATCTGAAAATTGAGAGAGTTGGCTATATACATTTTCAGGTTCATATTCCCTATCAGATAGTCCCATCTAATGTTTGCTGCAAATCATTTGGGTTCTCAGCCAGCAGCATTTAAAATAGAGAGAACAATTGCTAGTTATATACACAAATGGTGAAAAACTAGAGCAAGTAGAATGTTTTCTAAAGCAAGTAGAATGTGGGAAAATGTGCAAATGCTGGTCGAAAGATAGTGGGTAGTAGGTGGTTTGTTGCGAAGAGGGAATCTTAGCTGAAAGAAGAAAAATGGGCTTTATCCCTGTTTCAATACAAGGTGACAAAAATTGAAAGAGGTGAGAAATTCACAAAATGTATTATCAGAGTGCTTAAGAGAGGTTATGTTAAATTTCTCTTGGTGATGTTTTTGACCTTACAATACAGTTGAAGAGGGAAAAGAATGCTACTGTTGATATTGCTATGTTCAATTACTATATATAAGGCCATCAGTGGATAAGCCAAACTCAATTTTTGAGTGGATATTGGCACTCCAAGATAATCCAAGATAATTCTTGGATTATCTGCAAGTATATAAACTACAAATCTTTACAGAACTCTGAAAACTTTAAGACCTGTGATTTCTAGTTGGACACTGTCCAATGGCAACTGTACTTCATGAATTCCTTCAGAATTTAACTGAAGGAAGAGAGGAAGCAGGAGAGGGAGTTAATTAAACAACAAGCTTTTTTATACAAGGACATTATAAAAACATTCATAACCCTTTAGCCATCTTATAACTAAAGAAGTACATTCTACCCAACTCTTTCAGAGCAATCTCTTCTATCAAACTGCACAAAACGGGTAGTAAATAATACATGGAAATGTTTTCTGCAGATTAGTTCTTGCAATTTTTGTTTTTTAAATTGCAGTAGAAAGTGGAAGGTAGTTTACATTTATGTAACTTATTACTCATCTCAATAAAGAATGTAAGGAAATTTTGAAAGCTAGTTTGCAGCTACCAGGTGATCATGAATTCTATGATATGATCACATGGAAAAATCGAAGTCTTAATTAGGTAGGTAACAAGAAATGGTTAGTATTTCTACAGTAGTTATAGCCATGCACATTACTAATTCCAAATTCTTAGAGAGCAGCCAAAGAATTTGGAGGTGTCTTTTACTTGGACTTCAGTAAGGTAATAGATAAAGTAGACCACAACCTGCTACTTGATAAGATAGAAAAATGTGGTTCAGACAGCATCACCACCAGATGGATTCATAATTGACTTACCAACTGCTCTCAATGTGCAGAGTACCTCAAGGCTCTGTCTTAGGCCCAGTGCTATTCAATATCTTCATAAACAATTTAGACAAGGGGATAGAAGCAGAACTCATTGGATTTGTAGATGACACTAAGCTGGCGAGAATAGCTAACACTCTAGAAGATAGGCTCAAGATACAGAAGGATCTTGACAGGCTTGAACACTGGGCCTTATCTAGCAAAATAAAATTCAGTGGTGAGAAAGGTAAGGTCCTATACTTAGGCAAGAACAAAATGCACAGGTATAGAATAGGTGGTACCTAGCTCAATAGTAGTAACTGTGAGTGGGATCTTGGAATCCTAGTGGACAATTTCTTAACTATGAGCCAGCAGTGTGCTACAGCTGCTATAAAAGCCAACACAGTCCCAGGCTGCATTAACAGAGGGATAGAATCAAGATCACATGAAGTGTAAGTACCACTTTACAATGCCATTGCAAGACCACACTTGAAATATTGCATTCCGTTTTTGTCACCACGATATAAAAAGATGTTGAGACTTTAGAAAGAGTGCAGAGAAGAGCAACAAAGATGATTAGGAGATTGGAGGTTAAAACATATGAAGAACAGTTGCAGAAATTGGGGATATGTCTAGTTTAATGAAAAGAAGGACTAGGGGTGACATGATAACAGTGTTCCAATATCTAAGGGACTTCCACACAAAAAAGGGGGTCAGCCTATTCTTGAAAGCACCTGAAGGCAGGAAAAGAAGGACAGAAACTAATCGAAGAGAGAAACAACGTAAGACTAAGGAGAAATTTCCTGACAGTTAAAACAGCTTGCCTTCAGAAGTTGTGGGTGCTCCATCACTGGAGGTTTTTATTTGTTTAGCAACCATTTTGCTGGAATAGATTGTGGTGGCTAAATGAGGGTTGTTGATTTGGATGAGCAAGAATATCTACCACCCTTCCACTCATCATTTTGTTGACAAAGTCACTCACATTTAATTTAGTCTTAACTATTTATGTGCGGAGTTTTCAGTAAGAAATGAGGCAATATTATCTGAGATAACTGATGGCCTCCAATGAAATGGAGACATAACATTAAATATAACTAACATAAAGCTAACATTTTACTTTCTTATCACAGTTATCACAATTGCAGTTCAGCTTTGATGATACTGCTAGTCTATGAATAAATAATGCTATGGTATTTATTCAAATTTGCTTGAAATTTTCATGAACTAAGTCGGGAAGAATAAGAATGATCATCTTAAGATGTAATTTGCAACGCTTTGTCTGTATTTGAGACCATGTATAGAGTTTTAATATTTCATTCACTTTGACAGCTCATGCTACATTAAAAAAATAACTTACTGGCATTAGCCTTTAAAGCTTTAAATAGTTTGGGGTCAATTGCAATGTGAAGGAAACACTTTTCTTGGCATGGAAAATGTCCATCTTAATGCAAGTAGTATTTTTAGGAAGAATTCAATAGGCTGCAAGTATTGTTTAAGTTTTGCTTTGTTGCCAATTCTTTCTTACAAATTTCTTTCTACTGATTTTAGTTTTGTTTTGTTTTTATGCCAACTATAGTTAAAAAAATAAGGGTTTTTTGGCTGTTATAGAGAAGAAATCAGCTAAAATAGGAGGGCTTAGCATGTCTCTTTTCTCTTCAGCAATTCTTTTCCATTAATCTTGCCCCAGTTTGTATTATTGTTTTCCATTGTTATATTTGGAGATATAAAAATAAAACATTCATTTGTTAAGGTATTGTGAAGTTTTGTCCTAAAACTTTTGATCATTTTCAAAGGAGATTTTAAAAAGTCCTTCCCACAATGGCTAATTAATATATAGGATGCATTATTGAATAACAATATGTCAGTGAAGATTCTTAGTCATCCAGGTAGAGTTGTCTGGAAGTTGAAACATGGCAACTGGATTTCTTGAACTGGACAGTTTCAAACCAAAAAGAAAAGAAGTCCAGTTGCCATGACTCAACTGCTAAATATTGAATGATAAAGACCTTTATTTTAGATCTACTCTAGATTGAAGGATAATGTAGTACTGAATGTTTTGGAAATGAAGGCGGTGAATATGGAGAGGGAGGGAGGGAGGGAGGGAGGGAGGGAGGGAGGGAGAGAGAGAGAGAGAGAGAGAGAGAGAGAGAGAGAGAGAGAGAGAGAGAGAATATTATCTGAGAGAATGTGCCATCTTGGCATTTGTGCTGGTATAACCAGAGTGGCATTGTAAGACAATAACTATGTCTATGCATAAAGGACTAAGAATGAGATGAAAAAGGACAGAATTGACCAGTATTTTCAGTGGCTTGGATTCAGAGTTGAGTTACAGTATATGAAGAAATAAGTGGTGACCTATACAGGAGATTGTTAAAAAGTCTCTCCAGCCAAGTTCAACAGCCTATTAATTATGCTAGCTAGCCTGTTACTCATTCTTTTTACTATATTAATTTTTAATGTTTAATTTGTTTAATTTTTTTACAAATAAAAATTAACTATTTTTAGTTGAAAAGATGAACTGATTAAATTCTCTTTAAATGCATATGCCTTTCATCTGAATCACAATAAATACAGTGGCACTGTTAGAGATTTAAAATAAATGACAGAACCTAAATAACAACAGCTGAGAAAAACATGAGATGTCACAGCTATGATCAACATAATAGGAAAACAATAAATTTAAAAAGAATGAAATTTGAACATGTAAATATCGAAAGAGAGCCAGTTTGGTGTACTGGTTAAAAGTACCAGGTTAGAAAATGAGAGATTGTGGGTTCTAGTCCTACTTTAGGCACAAAACCAACTAGATGACCTTGGGCCAGTCATGATCTCTCAGCCCTGGGAAGAAGACAATGGCCTGAAAATTTTGCCAAGAAAACTGCAGAGACTTGTCCAGACTCTTGCCAGGAGTCAAAAGTGACTTGAAGGAACAAACAAATAAATTCTCAAACTCTTTATTAATTTCTAATACATTTCAACTGTTGATTTTCTTAATGTAGATTAAGGTTTTCTCTTTATTATTTTGCATTAAAATCTTTGTATTATCCACAATGTTACTGTGACAGCTCTCTTACAAGCAGTAATGTTTAAACTTTCTAGCAGAATCTGGCACATACAGAGTTTCCCAGCAGTGAAGTACAATTAGTTTTACAAGCATATACTGGTTCCTATGTTAGCTATAGCCTCAGTCTTATTAGTAACCCAATATTTGCCTTGATTTACTCTATATTAAGTGGTTATTTGGCAGACTTTATGTTTATTGGTGATAATTAAGTAGTAAATGAATTTGTAATTCTTATCAACAGAAAAAAATATTTCAAGGTAGCTGTCAAATATAGGAAAAATGGAAGATGACACAGAATTGACTTGTCTGAATTAGACAACAGCTTAAAAATCATAAAACAAGACAGTTTCCCTTGAGATCATATTTAACGAAGCAGAAAGAACTACTTGAATTAAAATATTTCAAGATTATAAGCATGTAACCAATCTTCTCTTGCTAAATACATTGTGTATTTACTCACTTGGTTGTTTTTGCTATTTTTAAAGATCTCTCCCTAATACTCTCACTTCGAGGCTACTCTGAAGAGGACAGATTTCTCAAAAGTGGATGTTTTCCTTCCTCTCTTATCCATTCATTAACTTCATTCTTCATTTTATTTTTAAGTGCAGTGCATGTGTGGCTTCTGCTTTACAGTGGGTGCCTAATGGGCATAGTCATGGGGCTAACTAGCAAATAGGAAGTTGAACGAGTAAGATACATATCAGTCTGGGTAATGGCAATAATTGAATTTGTGAGTAATAAATATTCCCCCACCCATGTATAAAAGAATAATATGGGTATGTGATCTGCGAAGAATATTGTGATCGGCTAGACAACCCACGGGAGACTTGCCTCAGGTGGACTGGATCAGCATTCCCTCCCCAGCGAGATAAGCAGCCCTCTCCCCTGCCTCCTACTAGCCTGGTCTGGCAGAGGACAAAAGGCCTACAGCAATTCTTTGGCTGCGAGGAATTGGAGGCGGCAAAACCTGAGGGGGGGAGGGGAGAGAAACGCAGCAGCAGCAGCAGCAACAGAGAGACTTTGAGCCAGAGACCTCTGATTTCTCAAGCTAAGTGGCCGGCTGAGAGGAGCAGACCAGAGAGAGCAGCTGAGCCGACCAGAAAGCTGAACGGAGGCCTCACCAGAGCAGAGATGAGCACCAGAGACAGAAGGGAGCCGGCAGAGAAAACAAGAGGCCGGAGCAGCGAGCAACAGAAGTGAAGGCAACAATAGGAAGGCAGGGAAGACCCCCAGCAAAGAACAAAAAGGAATTGGAGCTCAAAAACTTTAAAAAAAAATAGAGGGAAGAAAAGGATAAATAAAACTAACATAATAGTAAGAAGGTTAAATAAATAACAAGGTAGAAAAATGAGTACAAACAGGCAGATATAAGGATAGTAAAAAAACCAGGCACAATTACCTAGAACAGAGAAGGAAGAAACAAAGCTAACAGCAAAGCATATCCACCAACAAAAAAGGGATTTTCAAACAATAAACTCATGGAACAGGCGACTGATACTATTGTGGTATGCAATACATGTTCCATGTATGTGCTTATGCCCAACCAATCTTATTTCATTCTTTGATAAAGTGACTAAACTAGTAGACCAGTGAAATACTGTGGACGTAGTATACTTAGATTTCAGTAAGGCATTCGATACTCCTTGGTAAGCTAGAAAAAGATGGAATAGACACCAGATGGATCTATAGCTGGCTGGCAAACCGTACTCAACAAGTAGTCCTCAGCGGCGCTATCTCCACATGGAGAGAAGTAAGCAGTGGGGTACCACAGGGTTCCGTCTTAAACACAGTACTCTTCAATATCTTCATAAATGACTTAGGTGAGGGAATTGAAGGGGATCTCATCAAATTTGCAGATGACACCAAACTGGCAGGAGTAGTCAACACCCTAGAACAGGGCTTTTCAACCTGTGGTACGCGTACCACTTGTGGTACATTATTGAGTGGCAGGTGGTACGCAGCGTGTAGTGGGGAAGGGAAAGAGCCAGCACAGGCAAAGACTTACAGTGAGAGAGTCCTCTGGAGCTGCAGATTTTACTTATGAATGGAGCCATTTGGGGAGGCTGCCTTAGCCAGCAGCCAGTACTTACATTTTTTTTCTTCCTTAAGTGCCAGCTGGGCTCCTTACTTTCCTTTCTAGCCAGTAGCTAATTCTTAAAGGGGCAGTGCCTTTTTAAGCTAGTTCACTCAGCAGCTTGTCTTTTCTGTCTCTGGAGGCCTTTCCTTGTTTGATCAATATATGGAAGAGGGAAAATATGGGGGGGGTTCAAATTCTTCCTTCAAAAGGAGATGGGAATGAGAAAAAGGGAGGCAGGGAAGGGAGGGAGGGAAGGAAGTCCCGCCTTAGCAGTTGGCCACCAGCAGCTCTGCCATTGACTTTGCTTGTCAAAAGGTTACAGAAGGGGATCACATGACCCTGGGACACTGTGACCATCATAAATATGAATCAGTTGCCAAGCATCCAAATATAAATCACATGACCCTGTTGCTGCAATGGTCATAAGTGTGAAAAATGGTCATAAGTCATTTCAGTGCAATTGCAACTTTGAACAGGTTTTTTTTTGTCACCAAGTTTTTGACACCTTGCTAGATGGTACTCGAATATTGCCATATCCTAAAAGTGGTACAATTGGTGAAAAGGTTGAAAAGCCCTGCCCTAGAAGACAAACTCAGGATCCAAAAAGATCTTGACAAAGTTGAACAATGGGCCCTATCCAACAAAATGAGTTTCAATGTGGAGAAAAGCAAAGTTTTACATTTAGGCAGGAAAAAATCAAAGGTACAAGTACAGATTGGGCAAGACCTGGCTTAAAAACAGTAAGTGTGAGACCTTGGATTCCTAGTGGATGATCACTTGACTATGAGCCAGCAGTGTGCAGCAGCAGCCAAAAAAGCTAATACAATCCTGGGTTGTATAAACAGAGGCATAGAATCAAGATCACGTGAAGTATTAGTACCGCTTTATAAAACCCTAGTAAGACCATACCTGGAATACTGCAGCCAATTTTGGTCACCATATCACAAAAAAGATGTTGAGAGTTTGGAAAAAATTCAGAAAAGAGCAACTAAGATGATTAAAGGCTTGGAGACTAAAACATACAAAGAACAGCTGCAGGACTTGGGTTTGGCTAGTCTAAAGAAAAGAAGAAATAGGGGAGACATGATAGCAGTACTCCAGTATTTGAGGGGCTGCCACCAAGAAGGGGGGGTCACGTTATTCACCAAAGCACCAGAGGGCAGGACAAGAAACAATGGTTGGAAACTGATCAAAGAGAGAAGCAACCTGGAATTAAGGAGAAACTCCTGACAGTGAGGACAATTGACCAGTGGAACAGCTTGCCTTCAGAAATCGTGGGCGCTCCATCACTGGAGATTTTTAAGAAGAGGCTAGACAGTCACTTGTCTGAGATGGTATAGGTCCTCCTGCTTGAGCAGGGGGCTGGACTAAGGCCCTTCCAGCTCCTATTCTATTCTATTCTATTCTATTCTATTCTATTCTATTCTATTCTATTCTATTCTATTCTATTCTATTCTATTCTATTCTATTCTACTCTACTCTATAAAGAAAATATAACATTTAAAGTAGTATTTATTTGTTTAAAACATTTCCATGTTATTTTACTTTAAAAAGTTCAGTTAATAGCATGACTGTAAAACAGAAGCATCCCAAACTGAAACTGTCCTATAAAAAGTATCAATAGATATAAAAATTAAATAATAATTAACAGTATGAATGTCAGGGTTCCCTGCCTTGATATTTTACAAAACAATACCTTGTTTGGCTTAATATACTCTAATATATGAGATTCAGTGGCTTTTTGGAGGTGACTCTCACATAAAGTCATTCTGATACTGATGAATGAATGCATAGAGAATTGGAATCTTCATGTAACTGTATTTCATTCAGTGTGACTGCACATAGGATGTCACTGCAAGAAAGAAGAGAGAAAGAATTGCTAGGTAACATTTGTTTAAGTAGTGAAATTGAAACACTTTCTTCAGTGAATATTAGTTATTAATATTTCAGTTCTCTTAGATTTAATTCTATGTGGTTATTCCCCAGAAGGAAATGCAGTTACATTCAATGAGACTTTTTCTCCCATAAGTAACTTTGGGGTTGTATTCTGAATTCAGTCTTTTAAATAAGAGGTTTCTCTGAAAATTGTACTCTTATTAGTAGGACAAATAAAAGATAAGGATTTATATCTTTTGGGTTTATACCTTTCTTAATTTAAGATTTAAAATATTAACTAGTGTGATACACAGATCCTATTGGAAGTTCTGATCAAGTGCACCTGCAATGCAAAGCAGGGTCTTACTTCTAATCTTTATTGAGGCAAAGTGACTATAATCTGTACACCTCTATTAAATAAA
Source organism: Azemiops feae (assembly GCA_023970755.1). Lineage (NCBI taxonomy): Eukaryota > Metazoa > Chordata > Lepidosauria > Squamata > Viperidae > Azemiops > Azemiops feae. The sequence goes on along the minus strand of JALGBA010003986.1, from coordinate 544,229 downwards.
CTATATTATCTAAACTGAAAGCCAGTATGGTCTAGTGCAGGGATGGGGAATGATGGCTCTTTTATGACTTGTGGACTTCAACTCCCAGAATTCCTGAGCCGTCCAGGCTGGCTCAGGAATTCTGGGAGTTGAAGTCCATAAGTCATGAAGATGGTTACCCACCTCTGGTTTAGTGGTTAAGATGCTGGACTACTAAGCAAAGAGGCACAGGTTCTAGTCTTCCCTTACTTGGGTGAGAACCTGGTTGGGTGATTTTTGGGGCAGTTGTTATCTATAAGCCCAAGACTGGGAAGCTGAAAATTATCTATTTAATACACTGCACAAGACAAACATCCTGTGGATCATGGATTGATCTGGGCTGATAATAACATAATTATTGAACTATTACTAAAGTTATTTTAAAATATATAAATATAAAACTCTAGTTATTCTAAATTCAGAATTAAAATTTTGCTAGATTTATTTTGATATGTTATCACCTCTATGATATATGTAATTTTATAGCTCTTCTCCAAACAACATTTTCCCCCTCTCTTTCTCTTGTATAGCAACAATTTGATATATCTATTTTTCCTTCTTAGGAAATCCCTTTCCAAACAATTGGGGGGGAGGATTCCATGTAATTTGTACTCTATTTTGTTGACAATATTTTCTTAAATTCCTTTAACTTAGGAGTTGAGGACTTATATCTTTCTTGATATTGCAATATTGCTATGTAGCATGATTAAAGTTGGAAGTTGTAATTTTATACTGGCTAGAAAGCCATACGTTTTCTGCTTCTGTTATAAATCTTATGCATTATTGATTTTTTGCTCTTTTTTCATTTGTTCACGTAATTGAAGACCTAGAAAGCAGTTCTTAATGTCTCTTGGAAATATGGCCAATCCTGAAAGAAGCTTAATATGGGTTTCAGCCTTTCAAGGGTGCCAGGGGTTTCAGTATGTATTTCCTGCATTTATTATGCTTAACTTTGTTAATCTCATTGTTTTTAGAACTTTAAGGACTTTCCCCATTCCAGTATATTTTAGAGTTTTGTGGAACACAGGTGGTGATGCATGGAAGCTTCTAGGAAATTATTATTATTACAAATCTCAAGAAAACTATACCTCCCTGAACATAGTCTGAAGTGAGAACCAAGGCTCAAATTAAATACCCGATTTCATAATTGCACAAAGAAATAAAGAACATGAAGCTTTGCATAACACAACAAATAGGAGTAAAAGAAAAAAAAGACTAGCTATGTGTATTTCTATTTTTACAAAAACAAAAGTCTTTTTGAAACATATATTCCTCTGTTTCAGTAATCTGGACTTTTCCAATTTCTTGGAAATTCCACTGTGTCAAACAAAGGCTGATGAAGAGAGAAAAAATCTTGTTCTTTATCAACTTATTTCCAGGGGCTTCTGCTGAGTTCTCCCTTTTGTAGCAAACAACTCTTTATTTTCAGCAGAGAGCCAGGCTGAGATAAGTTGACTCTGTATGTGACAAAGAACCATCCCTTACCCATGAGGATGTGTACTGTATGTCTCAGCTTGTACAATAATCTAAAGTTTGGCATGCCGGCTACATTTAAATCATAAGCGCTTTGAACATTCTTAAGTGTTATGTGACTTTTGGGGAAAGGGTTTCTTCTCAATTCCAATTCTGGTCCTCAGTGAAAGTCCTGAAACAATCTGTTACTCTATCTTTCATGGTCCCATTCTGATGTACAAAGTGGAAGAATGGAAGCATTGGACTTCATTGATGGAAAAACTCTAAATTTGTGCTGAAAATGTGAAGAACATGAAGGGATATTTTATCCTGTTTGGTGGATATATAAAAAAGCTAAAAAAAATATTGGAACCAGATAACAATAAGTACAAGGTACCACTGTACTTATAAGAAAACTTTCCTACAAGCTATTACTAAAAAAAAAAATGCAAGTAGGTAAGACATTGAATGAAACACAACTTTTAAATTTTGTTCTGATCAGAATAAGCTGGGTCTGATCAGAGAAATGCTTTGAAAGTGCACTTTATTCAAACTGTTAATAAAATGAATTACCATTTGAAAATGTACAGAGACCAAATACATAGTGCTAAAATTATAAAAAAAGCAGATCAAGTAGATGATGAATACTAAGAATATCACATGCAGAGATGAATTCATGTAGATACAGATATTCTGTTCCTCAGTTCTTGTTCATCTCACAGAACTTGATGAGCTGTTTTTGACACTGAAAGTTGTACTCTTGTCTGCTCTCTCCATATGAAGCTATCATTAATAATTGAATTAGTGAGAATGTGAGCATTAAGTGCAAGCCTTTTAAAAGGTAATGTTGTTACCTTTTAAAGTCCTTACCTGGTCTCTCTTTTTTTCTATTTGAATAGAATTATTTAAAGCAAATACTAGCAGTGAGTCCTACATTTTTAGCATGCTTGGTACTGACAGTATTTCTAACTGAAGATGATATATGCAGCATATGACATGAACAAATGAAGAGCAAAATCCTTGCTCCAAATTTTTAACGAGCAGCAGGAGCAACTATAGCCACAATACTAAATCCATTGAAAGAAAAATCAGAAAGAATATTTTAAGGGGCCAAAGTAACTGAATGATATTTTGTTCAGAAAATTAAAAGATGTAGCTCAGATATATAGTGACAGTCCAAATCTGGACTAATTCTATATTATTATTATTGTTGTTGTTGTTGTTGACTTTTTTGCCTACATTACAGCTTTCACAGGATAATGTTATGTAGTCTTTATTATAAGTGTTTATTTTGCACTAATAGATATCTTGAAATATGAATCTTTTGGATTCCATATTTTTCTACTATTTGAAATGCAGATCTCATCTTAAAAATTGCATAGCTATACATACATCAGAAGCATATTTTATACTTTTGTATAAAAATGAATGTTCTTATAAGTTAAAATATAAAATTTTGTAGACTTTTGATTAAATGAGTTTCTGACAGAGTGCTAGCAAAAGTTGAAGTTAGTGTTTTTAAAAGTGGATTGTTCCAGTGTAAAACTGAATGTCACTATAACAAAACTCCTTTGTCCTGCATCTTTTATCAGCATAAATGAGTTTTAACAGGCTAAAGAAATATAAAGGTTCTTATATTAAATTCCTTTAAAAATCTATAAATTCTTTCATTGTTTTATTCTTGCAAGCCAATTTGGGTTTTAGAAACTGAAGCAGCGTAAAATAAATATGAAAATGAAACACATATTTTAAAAATATGTGTAGTCAAATATGCAGGTGGACTAGCAATTAAGATATTGGCCTAGGTACCAGGAGACTGTGAGGATGTAATTCAGAATTATGGAAGCATTTATTTTAGTCATCAGAGGTATATCTGAATTATATTTTATATGTTTTGCCTGCTGTTGGTGGAACATCTTGTAGAGCAGGATGATCTTTTTCAACTTTGATCCAAAAACCTTGATGGTCTCATTTTTGGCAGGAATAGATAAAGCATTCCAAGCACAAGATAAAATAGGCTTGTTCTCCTTCTCTTTGGCAAAGGCCAGTGAGACAAGAAGTGATTAACTATGGTTCAGAGATATATAAGCTACTGTAGACAGTAAAGATGATGATCTTGACAGAGATATGTGAACTCTTTTACCAAAGTAATGAGGGGTAAATCAGAACAGAACAGAAAACATGAGGGAAAGACTTAGTGAGACACATCCCTGATTGCAACACAATGAGACTTGCATGATTCTGTTATTAAAACCACTCAATAAAAATAATGTAGCTGTGGAGCTGTGGCATTGGTTACTAAAAAAACAGAATATGTTTTTGACTGATTATCTACCATAAATAAATAATTTTACTGAATTTATTATGCATCCTAATTTAGGATGTATATGCCATTTGCTATCTGTCTCAACCCAAGATGACCTCAGGAAAAATGTAGTGATTTGTAAAACTTATGCAAGCCTAGACCATTGACTATCCAAATGCTGTTTTCCAAAGATGCTTTTCAAAAGGCAACTGAATTTTCTTATTTTTTTTTCCTTGAAAACATTTCGCTTCCCATTCAAGAAACTTTTCAGTTCTGTTCTACAGATATGTAAACTCTTTTACCAAAGTAAATGGAACTGAAGAAGCTGCTTGGATAGAAGTAAACTGTTTTCAAGGGAAAAAATCAAGAAAATCCAATTGCCTTTTGAAAAGCATCTTTGGAAAAACCATGACCTGGATAATTGAGAATCTCCATAGATATCCAAATGCTATGTTGTTTTCATCTTCCCTGAAGAATGGAACACAACCTGTTATGAGCCCAAATTCTCAATACTTACAAACTTGTCTGGGTATTTAGTATGGGAGGGAAAGAAGTATAACATATTTATAAAGCAGTGGGCTTCTCTCAAGGTTTTTTTTTTAAACTCAGAAATGAGGTTGTATCCCACATTGATTTCTTACATAGAAGTACACTGTCCTTGCATTTGCATAAGAAAAAAAGATAGGGCAATCCTATGTAAAGCTTGAAATTACATATTTCAACAGAAACATATATAACAAAGTAATGCTATTACATCTCAAATGATACAATTCAATAATTTGTTTGTTTGTTTCCATTTTTCATGGGCATATGCTGGCATAGCTGGCTGGGAGAAGAATGCTATTTTCCCTGGGAGTTATAATACTAATACTGGTATTCTGTCAGGTAAGGTGCAAATAGAAATTCAGGAAAAGAAGTTAAAATTCAAGACTTTAACCAGAGTCTGCCTGTCAGGATTGATCATCTGCAGTATCATACAATCAGACCACACTATTGATTAGAAGACAAATGATTCTTCCTGGAAGAGGTTTTGCTACATACTGATTGAAAGAAATTGCTGACAGAATGGGCTCTTTCTTTGATGGGAAAAATACATATAAGGTATATTAGTATATATTCTCCTACTATCTACAGGCTCATGTTGAAAGAGGTGCTCTTTATTGGGAATTATTATGTCTCAAGCTGATTTAATTGATAGATCATCCATAAAGAATAATTGAGAATGATTTATTAAAAATGAGAGGTACAGTGAACAGATGAGAACTTTCAAGCTTGGAAAAGAGGATTATGATCCAGTAGATTCAACTAGCAGAGGAAAGAGGGAGGAGAAAAATGTTTAGCAACTTCTCTTTTTTTCCAAGAAAATAGCGATGTGTTCCCTTCTCTTTCCCCTTTGCATATGTAATAGTTTTGTAGAATAGATTATTTAGCTAGTTGAGACAATTTTTAATCAGATTTAGCAAGCTTCATATTACAATATTTCTATACCTATACCTATAAGTTATTTAGCAAATTATGTCATTGCATCAGTGTATTGTTAATTGCTCTTGCTCACTTGTTATCTGTCTTTCTACTTGTAACAATTTAGCTGAACAACCCTAATCTAATACCTGCTAGGGGGAGGGAAACATACTAAAAGCAATGTTTTCATAAAATATCCTTAGCAAAGGTCACTTATCTAGGTTCCAAGATATTGACTACATATTTCTGATTTGGAAAATGGGATGTCGTTCTAAGACAGAGTTTCAGAATAGAGTTAGCACAATTTTATGGGTTGTTTGTTTGTTTGTTTGTTTGTTTGTTTATTATTTATTTATGCTGCTGTCCATATCACTATTAAGCAACTCTGGGCTATTGGTCACTTTGTACCAAATAAATCAAAATATTCTTTTTAAATTAGGATATTAGAAAGAGAATTTTCAATCTTTCTAGAGCTGAAATGATTAAACTGAAATAAATCTATGAAGCTGCTCTTTGTACCATCTTCTCTTCCATCTAGGCAAAAATTTTCTAAAGTGGTGAGCCATTCCCTTCATCTACCAGACAAAAACTAACTAGGCAATTAGTCAGCATTTGAATTATTTATAATAACTTTCAAATATGTAACACTGTTTTAGGGTATTTACAATAAATCTTCTTGAAACTCTTTTAACCTATTGTCTTCATATTCCCACAAATTCTTTTCTAAATAGCAATTGCCAGCATAATATCATTCTCAATCTTGACAGTTATTTCAAATTATATTGAATATATTAGAACAACCACACATGTTACACAAATTATGCCTTATCATAACTGTGTTCAAGGACACTGTTTCAAGTGGCTGTATCTTAATTTTACGTAGTGGAAACTCAAATTAATGTGATACAATAAATATTAAATGCATGAATGGTAGCATTGAAATAGATCTTGTGCTTAGATATAAAATAAAAATATTAAGTACTAAATACTAAAAGCATGATTGATGATAATTACATGCCATTAAACTGGGATCACCTCGTAGAAACCACATTATGTCTGATTTCCCAAAGTAACATGTACAGGTAAGCTTATGGCCATGAAATCATACATGAACTTTTTCTTCAGCATTTAGAGTATGGACATTTCAAATTACAACTAACTGTATTTTGTTTCTAAGCGTTGAACTATTCAATTTGAATACTGAATTGATTTGAAGCGTGAAAACTGAACTTTTATTGTTACATAAGGAAATAGCATGCTTTAAGTTGTATTTGTGAAATAGGACCCTTAAATCCTTGCAAAACTTAACAAATTGACAAATTGTCATTTCAAAAGAAAGATTACTTAGGGGGAAAAAAAGGGGGGGGACAAATACCAGGCTTAGTTTATGGATGTCATCCATCTTATGGAACTCTGAGGTTTACTAAAGGCATGCTGGTGAGTTGCATGCAGTGGTGGGATTCAAATATGCAGTTCTCTGTATGGATGCCGCTTCCGGAAGTCCATTCTGGGCCTGGGCAACAAAAAAATTAGCTACCGGTTCTGCCAAAGTTGTGCGAACTGGCTGAATCCCATCACTGGTTGCATGTGATCACAATATATCTAAATTCCTAGTGGTTAACCTGTGGGTAAATATCCATAAACTCTCAAACCGGTTTTGAAGTCTAGAAGCTATAGCAGTGGATTTTGGTGTCAAAACTTCCCTGAAAGAGCAGTGTTTCTACTTAATTCATTATCTTCATCCAAACAGAAGGAAAGAATATCTTCATTCCTGGACACTACTACCGCCATACACACAAAGAGGCACAGCCATGTACATGACTATGTATGTATGTATGTATGTATGTATATGTGCATATGTGCATTTGTGGGGGTTTGTAGTGGAAGCTTGAGGGTTCATTCACTATCAGCCACCAAAAAGGTGCAAACTTCTGGACTATCTGTAAGACAAATTTCAACACATATGCATAAATCCACAAAAGTCCTTCTTATAACAGTTCTATTGAAATCATCTCAATGTAGTCATGGCTAAATTTGGATTTCATTCAGTGATTGTTTGCTGTAGTTAAAATTACGCTTTTATGTCTTGATTAAAGACTTTTTATCAACCGGATGAAAGACTTTTTATCAACTATAATTAATATCTAAAACTATTTCCGCAAAATGCCTCTACTGTAGATCTGCTGAACATGTCATAACTTTAAACAAATGTATAGGACAACACAATTTGTTCTCCTTTTATGCTGCTTTGCATAGAAAATTGCTTTTTTTTTTTTTAGCTCTTTAGCTTTCACTTTTTGAGGGGAGGGGAATCCCTCAGGAACAGATTTTCTGAGCTTAGTCTAACCATGAAGCATCCAACCATGTTTAATAATTGACAGGAAATTCAATATGTGTGTGTATGTATGTATGAAATTACTCTAGAGATTTTATAGTTTCACAGAAACAATAAAGAACTTTTTTAAAAAAAAATTCCTTTCACTGTTCCTTTAGGAAGCATCCCTTCTGAAAACTTATTTTAGAGCTATATTTCATCAGAAGTATCTCTGTAGTTTTGGCATCTAAAACGGGGGCAAGATGATGTTTTGGAAATGTTTTTCAGTTTTTGATTTCCTATTAGATATCACAGTGTACTTGCTTAAGGGAGCGGCTACTTTATGTTAGCTATCTGATCTTTTGTGTCTATCTGTTTCCAAAACTCACTGTTCATTTGACATTACCACATATGACTCTATTGGTTTTTCTAAGATATTAACATCCGCTTAAGCAATGAATTTATGCAATGGTTAAGTAATTTTCACAGTTCCTTGAATCCTTTGCCTTTGATATGATGTAGGAATATAGACCAATCTTTTTCAGATGTATTTTTTCAATCTCATGTTTGTTGACATAAAATTAGAACTTTGTTTCTTTTTGTGCAGCATTCAATGGGTGTTTCATCTATTCTTGGAGCTTTCCTATTTGACAGGTAGTCTATTGTCTATATTATGTCACTTTTAGTAGAGTTGGCATCTGAATTACTCTTCCTATATGTTTCTGTTAATCAATGCTACCATTTCTAAATGGTTTGAGTATATTCTTTTCATCTTCCTTTATGCTCCTTTATATCTGGTAGATTGCCTCCATGAATGACTGCAATTTACTTTAGACATAGATGTCCCTGTGAGTTCCCTGATTTTAACAATATTACTTAATTATTTGTACTATTCCAATATGTTTTGACATTCCTCATTGAGATACTTTTCCTTGCCATTGCTAAATGTCTATGAAGATGCTCAGTCATTCAGGCCATGGCTGTCCCAAAGGTGCTTTTTCAAGAGGCAACTGGACTTTCTTGTTTTTCTTTGAAGACATTTTGCTTCTCATCCAAGAAGCATCTTCAGCTCTGCATAGCTAAATGTCTATGGAGATTCTCAGTCATCTAGCTCAGAGCTGAAGAAGAAGCTTCTTGGATGAGAAACGAAACTTCTTCAAAGAAAAACAAGCAAGCCCAGTTGCCTCTTGAAAAAGCACCTTTGGCTTTTCTTGCCATTTTTGTTTGATGATAAAAGTCTGTGTTCAGTTATCATGAATTCTTTTAGTTGTTTAATACTTTCATCCTCTTTTTTGTTTGTTTGTTTGTTTGTTATCATGATAGTTTGTTCTGAAAGCCAACTGGATCTATGGGGGTCTGCAGGCAGAGTAAATTTGAGGTAGGGGGAGGGGGATAATGAAATGTATGACATGACATCCTGATAAGGTTTTCACAATTTTTCAATTTGCATTGTTATGATGCATTTAAATTTACAATTTGTAAGGCTTTTATCTTGGACCCCACCAGCTGAAATTCCTTGACTGATGGGGTCTGCAGCATGCTTCTTCTGTTGGTGCAGGTAGAGTGTGCCAATCCCATTGGGAATACTCAGTTCTTCAGATAACCTGGACCCATGCCATGAAGGACTTTATAGCCAACACCTTGAATTGGATCTGGAAGCAAACTGGCAACCAATGCAGCTTGTGGAACATCAGTGTAACATGGACCACCCTAGGGACCCCAAGACCTCCCCCTCCAACAGTGTTCTACACTAATTAAAGCTTCTGGACACACTTCAAAGATAGCCACGTGTAGAACATGTTGCAGTAGTCCAACCAAGAGATGACCAGAGTTTGAGTGACTGAGCACTCAACATACCATCAAGGATGTTCTTAGAAGGAGATCACACTCACATTTGCATCACTGTCAATTTCTCACATTAGGTTAGTAATGTCCCTGGAGTGCTGGCATCTATTGCAGTCACACAGAGATCCAAGAGGTCCTGATGTGAGGGATTTGGCTGATGTACAGTTGCAGCAGAACATTCCTGAGGCTCCAGGTGGGGAAAGTATGCAGCTGCAGCTGGTCAGTGATGAAGAAGAGGTACTGCCTTCTGCACCTAATCCAAGGACACATAGGGCAGAGAAAAGGCAGGAGTAGAGAAGGTCAGCCAGATTACTCATGAGGAGAAAGCCTTGCCCTTCTTGATGGGCGGCACTGGAAGCTGTCTATTTAGCACAGCAGACCGATGGAGGCAATTTGGGAACAACATGTTCATTTCCTAGCTGTGTGTTTTCTGGTCGTTGTGATTTCTGCCTCACTTTGGATTGACATTGTGCCTTGATTGTGGCCTGGAAACTCTGGACTTTTCTTGCCTCAAAAACTCTCTTGTGTTGTGGATTTAAGTTTGCCTGGTGGATTTATTTTGATTGAGAAACTTTCAAGTGGCTTATGGACTCTTTGACCTGTGGACTAGCATTGGTTTGCTTGTGGCTGGACTTAATTTGGACAGTTTTGGGGTTTTGGTGAAGCGAATTGCTGGGGAATATTAATAAACTCACTAAATCACAATTACGTGTATGTGAGTGAGTGGGACAGCACACCTGATGATTTTTGGTTGCAGGCTGACAGTGTTATCTCATCTGAATAGATCTTTATCAACCTTCAGCAGCTTCTGATATTTTAATTATGAAACTCTTTCAAAGTCACATAGCTGTATTGGCTTACAGCGAAGTGCTCCTCAATTAAGGAGGATAATTATGATAAATTACTACACCAGATAAAAAAAGATTTAGAAAATTGGGAAAACCTACAAATTTCATTTTTAGGGAGGATTGCAACGATCAAAATGAATATATTGCCAAAAATATTATTCCTGTTCCAAGTTATTCCAATAAAACTAGGGAAAACATTCTTTCAAGAATTAAATAAATTGGTTACTAAATTTATATGGCAAAGGAAAAAACCTAGGATTAAATTAAAACTCTTGCAAGATACGAAAGATAAAGGGGGATTGGCATTACCAGAGTGGGAAATATATTACCAAGCATCAAGCCTAACTTGGCTAAAAGAATGGATGAAATTGGAAAATACTAGAATTTTAACACTTGAAGGACACGACTTGCAAGCGGGGTGGCATGCATTTCTATGGGACGAAAAATATAAAGTACATAGATACTTTCGAAGACATATAGTTAGGGATGCATTGCTACAGACTTGGGAAAAGATAAAACAAAAACATTATATAAGAATTCCAATGTGGCTATCCCCAACAGAAGCTCTGAAACACCCAAACCTACTGGACATAAATAAGATAATTAGATACAAGGAATTGGTAAATCAACAGGGAAATCTGAAAACAAAACAAGAATTGGAACAAGATGTAGGCAGAGAGATTGATTGGTGGACATACACACAAATCCAATCTAAATATACAGAGGACAAAAAATTATACGAAATACAAAAAGAATCGCAAGAATTGGATAAAATTATACATGGAACAGAAATAAAATTAATTAGTAATATATATAAATATCTACTGAGATATAAAATGGAAGATGAGGTTGTTAAAGACACAATGATTAGATGGGCAAAATTTTTTGGATACAACATAGAATTGGCGAAATGGGAAAAAATATGGGAAACAAACATAAAATTGACTATGTCTGCGGCATTCAAGGAAAATCAGTTGAAGATGTTTTACAGATGGCATCTTCCACCAGCAAAGCTTGCTAAGATGTTCCAGAACAACTCACCGACATGCTGGAAATGTAAAAAGGTACATGGAACATATTACCATCTATGGTGGACATGCCCCGTTGCAAAAAAATACTGGACTAAAATAAGAAGATGGATGGTAGAAATAATAGATCAACCTGTAGATTGGAAACCAGAGATCTTTCTGCTGGGTATCTTAAATAGAAAATACAGTAAAGAAATACGGTACTTAATCTTACATATAACAACGGCAGCAAGAATAGTCTACGCACAGTTCTGGAAAAATGAGAATACACCATCAGAGGAAGAAGTGATAAGGAAAATCTTAGACTGTGCGGAGATGGACAAATTAACAAAAGAGATAAAAGAAAGGGAAGACACAGAGTACTATGTAATATGGAATAAGTGGTATGATTGGTTGGAGACTAGAAATAACAAATGAAAATAAATGCAGAAAGGTCAAGAAAGGGAAAATGTGTGTATAATAATGTACAATAATGTATAGTAATAATATGTATTATTCTTAATATGAAATATAGTATGAATGAAGAAAATGGAAATAAGAAACAATGGGACAACAAGGACAAATATTTTTTAAAAAAGAAGAATAAAGGGGGAAAATGTAAATAACAGAAGATTACAGTTACGAAATTGCTGTAAAAAAAAAAAGGAGTATACATTGTATGTTTATGTGTGTTATGTTTTGTTGTCTTTAAAAAAAAAAAAAAAAAAAAAAAAGTCACATAGCTGCAGTGGATTTATTCCTGAATAATCTTGCTCTTGGTTATGGACCATTTAGAAAGACAAAATATTCAAATTGACATTTTGTTGCTTAGTATTGCATAGGTTGATTTGGTTGAAGACAAGCTGAAATGATACTTAACTTATGAAAATGTTTCTGCATAAAATAAATCATGTAGCTATGGATACTATGTTTCTAAAAGCCATATGACTGTAAAGATCAATCTCCCAGAAAAATGTCAGTAGATACAGTTGGATTATTACTTCTGTGAAGGAAGAAATTGCAAAGGTTTAGGAAATAAATTCAGTGGTCTGGGTAAAATTGCTGTAACTAAACAAGTTCTTCCTAAAGTGCTAATACTGAGATACTTTACATAATGTCAAATGCTACATTAGATATAACCTTTCAAAGAAATAGTTGCTAATCACTTCTGCTCATCAACTTTTCATTGAATTAATATCATACTACAGAAATTTTATCTCATGTGTTTCTGTAAGTATTGTTCAAAATAAAGCCAGTTTCAACTCTTATTTAAATAGTATCTTGCAGTAAAATTAATGTATCATACTTTACTATACTTCTATATTCTTTATATCTTGGAAGAATATGTTTTATTTCCAACTCCTAGGGCTAGTTTGGACTGCTTAGACTGCTTAGAATTTTAGAACTTTGAAAAGTTGCTATGAGTACTCTCACAAAATGGCTGGCACAGAAGTCAAATTATGAAATGACTTTGAATGAATGAATGAATGAATGAATGATAAGCAAGGATTCAGAAGCCAATGAGTAATTACTAAGAAAATAAGTATCAGAATTTCATATAATCCTGGCAGAAATGTTGTTGATTCAAAGGCTTATGAGACTATGTTGATATTTTTAAATGACTTTTACTCTTTGTTTCACCCCCCCACCATCATTAGCATAGCAATATTAAAACAAATATATGGCTAATATTGTGCTACATTATGCATTATGCAATGGCATGATGCTCCAGATTATTTGCATAGGAAATAGTAAGAATCTTAATGCACTGGAAACCATTGCTGCTACCATAGTTTCTTCCACCCCCTGCTCATTGTGATCTATTGATGAAATTAATAGATGCTTGATTTGGCTGGAGAATCAGAGCAGAATAGATAAATGGTTCTGCCCATAAAATGTGTGATCAAAGTCTGATTGAAGACTCAGGAAATTCACAAAGATGACTAGGGAAAGATACAATCTATGTGAAACAATCAGTAAGTTTGGCAAAGAGTTAAATATTCTTGACCTTATATTGAGCCATTCCTCTATCATTGACAGCTGGACTATAAATCTAAGACAGTAAAGAATGACAATATTTGAGATTGAATAATAGGTGTAGTTCAGCATGAACTGAGCATGCATCAGTAGTAGAAGCTGCTCTGTCTGATGAAAGCTTGCTATGGAAATTGGTTGGATATAAAATCAGAATATCTCATAATTTAATTGGGAATGGACTGAACAGTATTGAATTGTTATAACTTCTGTGCAGGTAATTACAGTAATGTTAATAATTATAGAATAATATATTCTAGTATCTGAAACTTTACAACTGTTTTCTTGATCAGGGTACTTGCTATTGTTCAGTTGCATATAGGATCCCGCAGAATTCTTTCTTGCTTTTTTCCCAAAGTTTTTTTTTATTGATTTTCTCTTACACAAAGAAAGGGGAGGCCTTTTTAATACAAATGAAAATAAGATATGCAGAGAGAGAGAGCATTTTTATAATTATCTGTTGTACTTGACATTAATTTCTAAATATAATACCTTGGGATAAAGTAGAACAGGCGCATGGGATGTAGGGTCACTTACTTTTCCATTTTCAAAACAACCAATATTTTATTTATTTATTTAAAACATTTACATAGCCATCTTCTAACCAAATTTGGCAGCTCCCAAAAATAGAACATAAAACCTATATCCCTAATTCTCAGTAGGTTTTATAACTAGTGTTGGTCTCAATGAAGTTGTACATGTCAAAGCACTCATGTTCCATTCTCCATTTTGTTAAACAAAATAAAACAAATAACAACCCTTCCCCCTTAAGCCAAACTCAGAATTTTAAAGATTCAGTGCATTCTCCTATTGATTATCTTCCTGACTTTGTTGTCACCTCCTTGAGGTAATTTCTGGCACTTTAGTTATTGTTGAGTAAGGAAAAAAAGAAGTTCCACATCATTTTGTCAATAGCGACATAAACTGGGAAAATATTGATTGGGTACACTATTTTGGTTTATTTAACACAAAAATCAACATTTTTCTAGGTTACTTTACTAAGGAAGTTAGAATGCAAATACTCAGCATGTGTATAGAAAGCATAAAATAGCATTTTAAAAAGTTTTTTTTTCAAGATACCCTTACTTACTATAACTTGATTCATACAAAGTGCTAAGATATGGTTTGCTATACTGTGATTTATTAAACTTCTTGATTATTTTCAATTCAGTGGTTGCATGATGCAGTCCTCTGAAACACCACTGTTGTAAAATGACAGACTTTGCAGTGTCTCTGTCAACCTTGACAGTCTCCCACAAAACAGATTTTTTTTCTCATTTGTTGTAGAATGTTGCCATTTCAAATGTTATATTTCTGTTCATCTAATCTTTTGTGTAAAGATGGATCTGATTATACTATATGGAAGAGAGAAAGATATGATCAGGAAACAGTATTTATTATATTGGACTGATAAAATTGTGGCTGAAATCAGTCTCATTCAGGGTTCAGGAAAATAAAAGCAAAAACCTGTCATGCTGATATCACCCAACAATATTCTGTTTCATTTTATAATAGCAACACATTAATAGAATAATAAAATATATATCTTCACGTTTATTGCTTATGTTTGTTACACACCCTGATGTTCCTGGCATCCAGATGTTCCTTCTTTTGAAAGGAGGAGAATTTCCATAGCTCAGAACTAGACTATGATGTTCTATCTGAGCTTCATTATTTGTGTGCAGATGTTTCATTACCAGTTAACTAACATCATCACTGCAAACCTGAGCTTGGAAGTAACACTGATGATATTACATTGTTGGGTAATGGAATGCCTAGAAGCAAATAACCAAGCTCAGAGAGCACCAAGAACTCCACAACCTTCCTCTGATTTGGAAATTTAAATAAACAAGAGCATCTATGTCCTCTAACACGTGTAAGACTAAAATATGAGTATCCATGAAAGTTTGTAGATAATTGATCATACACCTTAATAGTGAACTATAGATGACAAGAACTATAACTATGATATTTTATTTTCTGGATTTATTCAGTAATCTAGCAGCAGATTATTCTTGGATGATAATGTTGGTATATTGGCCTATTGCTATTTTTCTTCACTTTATTGGGTGGATTATGAGCTGTGGTGGCACAATGGTTAGAATGTAACACTGCAGGTTATTTCTGCTGACTGACAGCTACCAACAGTTCGATTCTCACTGGCTCAAGCTTGACTCAGCCTTTCATCCTTCTGAGGTCAGTAAATTGAGGACCCAGATTGTTGGGGGAAATATGCTGATTTACAGAGGGCAATAAAGCACTGTGAAGTGGTATATAGATCTAAGTGCTATTGCTATTGCTATTCTACATTATAGTCTAAAAAATGCTTGATGATAGTATATAAATTTCTGAGTCACATGCTAAAAAAGTAATTCTAACTTAATCTGAAATTATAGATGAACTATCTTACATTTAATTAGAATCTAGGAGCTTCCTTTTCTAAGTTATGCCCATTGTTTATTTGCATAGTTCCTTTTTAGTAATGCATTATTCCCAGAAAGCAGAGAGAGTTTTGAGTAAGGAAGTTGACAAAATATAATTTTATGTTAATCATGAATGTATTGGAATGCTGTGAATACATGTGAATGATGTCTTTGATCTGATGACACAAATCCAACCTATGTATTGTAGCTGAAGGAATAGTGATAAAACCTGGGGTCAGATGCACTTTATCTCATTGAGGCTAATATTTCTGATGACTTATGGTGTAGAGGTTGTTATATAGTTTACCTTGGGACCTTATGTTTCAGCATCCAGGATAGCAGTGTATATTCTTTGAAAGATGGCCAAAAATATTGTAGATTCAGCTGTTTTCTACAAATTATTGGTGTCAGGATTTTACAATAGCATCTATCTCATCAGACTTTCTTAATGTGATAATGTCAATGCCTGAAATTTCTGAGACATTTCTGCTTCCTGAGACATTTCAATAAATTTGTTTCTGCATATAAAACAGTTATTAAGGTTCTTCTGCTTATTGTCAAATATTGAAATCATAGCTATATTTAAACTAAAAATATAGTATAAATCAGCATTTTAAAGAAGAGTCACACCTAGTAGGTTTGTTATTCAAGAATTAACAACTATTCAGCTGAATTAGATTTTCTTTCTAGTGGAAAACACTCAGCCTAAGTATTAGAAAGAGAGGGGGTGCAGTAGCTCAGCAGTTAAGGATGCTGAGTTTGCCAGCTGGAAAGCTGACAGTCCAGATTCAAGACTGAGTGCTGCATGACGGGGTGAGCTCCTGTTACTTGCCCCAGCTCTTGCCAACCCAGCATTTCAAAAGCATGCAAATGTGAGTAGATAAATAAGTACCACTTTTGTGGGAGGGTAACAGCATTCTGTGCACCTCTGTATATAGTTATGCTGGCCACATGACCATGGAAATGTCTTTAGGCTTCACTGGCTCCCTCGGCTAAGAAATGGAGATGACCACTGCCCCCTAGTGTTGGAAAGTACTGGACAGGGCTACCTTTACCTTTGAGGGTGAAGGTTCGTTCTCCGAGCTTGTGGGTTGGTTTCCAAGCATTTTGTTACATCTTTGCATAACATCTTCAGCGGCATTTAGGGGATGTCTGTGTCAGTGGACTTCTGTTTATAAAGGATTCAGGTGTGGATGTGTCAAGTGAGGGTCTTGTGATGAGTCATCAGAGACAGACTTGTGATGGAGAGGTTACTTCAGGTGAGGGTCGTTGGAGGGTGTGAATTAGCACCAACCCTCAACCAACCCACGCAAGACCCTCTCCCCCCCAGAAGTTCACCTTCCAATGACCCTGACCTGAAGTAACTGCCCCATCACAAGACCCATCACAAGACCCATCTCTGATGATCCATCACAAGACTCTCAGTTGACACACCCACACGTGAAGCCTTTATAAACAGAAGACTACTGACACAGACATCCCCTCAACGCCACTGAAGATGTTACCTAGCCTGGTAATGAAACATTTGGAAACCAACCCACAAGCTCGAAGAATGAACCTTTACCTTCATCCTACACCCGAGCTACAGATATTCACCACTATTGCATACCTTTACCTTTATTAAAAAGAGAGGGGATTATATTGAGCTTTTAAGTTGCAACTGACTTGCTATCAAGATTTTCATTTCATGTATTTATTTATTTTTATTTATCTGGGAAAAAGAAATAACCCGATAATGTAAATTTAGCCTGTTTTGTGAGGCATTGAGCCACACAGAGTGCCGATCAGATGCAAAATTGCATTTGTTTAATGTTTTGGCTTGACACATCAAGGATAGCTTAACAAACTGTCAATTTCTATGGTATAGACGGTGCTCAGACATCTGAAGCAGTAATAAAACTGTGAAGGGCATCACTTTTCCCATGAAGTTACCTTCTTTACGGGCCAGCAGAATGATTAATAAAAAGTAGGCCATAATAATAGAATTTAAAAAAGATGAAAAGTGGCAGAGAAATAAATTATACAAGATCCATTTGAGCAGTTTAAAACCTTCAGGAGAAAGAGAGGCTTTTTCTAATAAACTGTGAAGAGCTAGAGGGAAAACAAAAATAGTACAGAAGGGAAAATATTTTCTGTTAGATCTTTCTGTCATAAATAAATTAAAATATTCATTTCATAAATTCTTTTTAATAAAAAAAAGATAGCCTTTCCAATTTGTTGCCTACCAGATGATTAAAATCTGTTCTCCTTGGTATTTAAATTCATCTCCTGTTTTGAAGATAGTTCACACTTCCCAGCTTTGCCTGCATAGATCCACTGATCTCAGTTTCAGTTGCTTTAAAATACAGTAAGCTTACTACTGTCTTCATCATTGTCCCCACTTTAGAGTGCAGTCCCCTAAACTATGTAAGTTGTCTCTGTTCCTTTAGTTCTGCCATTTAGGCATTTTAAACTTCTTTTATAAGCCTACTTTCAAACATCAAATGCTAACCACTAAGCTTATTTACAGTGGTGCTTAAGAGTTTGTGAACCCAAATCAAAGAATAGTTAAAGCAAAAGAAAATTAATGCTTTGAAATGGCCAAGTCAAAATCCTGACCTTAATCCTACTGGAATGTTATGAAAAGACCTGAGGTGTGTTCATGCAAGGAAACCCACCAATATTCCTGAGTTGAAACTGTTATGTAATGGGCTCAAATTCCTCCCAACTGATATGCAGGACTGATCAATAGTTATCAGAAATGTTTAGTTGCAATTATTACTGCCCAAGGGGGATACAAAATGAAGTGAAACTCATTTTTACTTTGGTCTTTAGCCATATACAAAATCCCCAAAGTTCCATTTATGAAAAAAAAAATCATGTTTTGACCAATAGCTGATGAATGCAACACGTATAGAAAAGAAACCTGAAAATGTTCAGAGTGGTTTTTATCATGTTGTTCAGAGAGACAGATCTACTCTGTCTCATTTTAATCATACCACTTTATTAAAATCTCTCATATTCATTCTGTTCAGAGGCTGAGTTAAGAATTTTAGGAAAGTATTTGTGCATGAAGAGGAGACTTTAACCAGCTAGTCTTGGCCACTACACTCCATCTCCCTTTCCCCCCTTTCTGAAAAGCTTATCTTTATTCAAGAACCCTGATCTATGCTGATTTACTAACGCGATGATATAGTGTTACCAAAATAGGTCTTTGGATTATTTCAAGCAATCATCAATAAAGAAATAAGCAAAATGACCTTAAGATTACTGTGCAAAATTAGCCTGAAGGGAGGTTCTTGTATATGTTAATTTGCAAAGTTGTGCAACTATTTGTGAAATCATAACATTAGAATAAAAATTGCATACTTTGTCAGACAGAGAGCCGGTGTGGTGTAATGGTTAAGATGCTAGACTAGGAACAGGGAGACTCAGGTTTTGTTTCTCAAGTAAAGAAGCCAATTGGATGACCCTGGGTCAGTCCTCTCCTTTCAGCCCTAACAGTACCAAATTCAGCAACAAGGGGGTTTGTTAAAAGAATTCCTTGTTGCATCATGCATTAGTACAAAAAACAAACAAACATAAATCCCCACCAACAATCCCGCAACCAAACTGAACAAATGCTAAAAACAGCAACAATAATATGTCACATTACATTGTTGTTGTTTTTTCACACAGCAAGACATATATGTCTCCCTGGGGAGGGGAACACAAACAAATGAACAACTGGATTCCCAGATGGGTGTTTGATCACTTCAATTAAAACTATATGTTAGAATGGCAAAGTAATATATTTGAAGTATTAGTTTGGCAGCAGCCTGATAGCACATTGTTTAGTATGAGAGCAAAATTTGCCATACAAGCAAAGTCTATTTCCAATTTTTTAAAAAAATTATTGTCTTAAATTATATAGTTGGTATAAGGATTGCCCCAAACAAGCATGAAAAAATTGTGTAAAGGGTGATTACATGCACACATATTCACAAATTACTTTTCCTTGGAATGGAAAAGTAAAACAGATTTTCCTTCCTTCCTTCCTTCCTTCCTTCCTTCCTTCCTTCCTTCCTTCCTTCCTTCCTTCCTTCCTTCCTTCCTTCCTTCCCTTTTCTTTTCTTTGCTTTCCTTTTCTTTTCTTTTCTTTTCTTTTCGAGTTACTCAGATCTTGTTTGAATATGACCTTAACTGCTAGCAAAACATGATGAGATCCCGTCAGAACATTGTTTTCTACAAGATGGAATCCTTGCCTACAGGAGAAAAAGAAAAATCTACAATGTTCAGATGTTAAAATAACAGCAGCAGCCATCAGAATAGAGATAAAGAGTAATTAATTTCAGAATAAAAGTTCAATTCTTATACTATTTGAGGAAATGTTTTTCATAATCATAATGTAACAGTTACCTATTACAATGTCACACTCTTATTTTTTTTTCCCTGAAATAAGCAATTGTAATAGATTGGAAGAGTTGCAAAATATTGTCTTTTTGTTCATATTGGAAAGTTTACTTAGGTGTAGGGCAACTAAACATTTCTGATAACTATTGATCAGTCCTGCATATCAGTTGGGAGGAATTTGAGCCCATTACATAACAGTTTCAACTCAGGAATATTGGTGGGTTTCCTTGCATGAACACCTCAGGTCTTTTCATAACATTTCAGGCAATCTACTACCCCAGCAGAAGGAAGGAAGGAAGGAAGGAAGGAAGGAAGGGCAAACATTTTCACCAAGTCTCAGAAATACAGGTTTGCCATAAAAACTGTAAAAATATTTTAGTGCCACCTATAGTCATTCAAAATTGCTCATTTGTAATCTGGGAGATTAATTTTTAATAATCTTATTTAAGGAGACAGTGTGTGCTTTTTTGTATTTTATTTTTCAAATCACACTCTGGATTGTCACATTTCCTACATCAAAGCTCCTAGAATAAAAAGTATCTCTTAAACGTAACTACTCACAAGCAATTTGCTTTGTATAAATGCCAGTCCATGGTGTATTTGTTGACAATATTGTTTTTCCCCCCTAATTCATTTGGTGACTGTTCAAAGTTAGAACAGTGCTGAACAAGTGATTCTTATGACTGATCCTTGTAGTTGTGGCCAACACAGTGTCCCCATGGTCGCCTGCTTGCCATTTGCAACGTTCAGTCCAATGCCTAAAAAGAAAAAGTCAGGGAGGAATCTGGCAGGAGGTTACAAATGCCAATCATGTGATATCATGCTTAATGACAGTCACATGATGTCACATTTTACAACAGTGTCACTTAGTGATGGAAATTATAGCCCAGCTTATTATTAAACGAGGGCTACCTGTACACTTACTTCTGGCACACTACCTGGGCTTCAGCCCCAATACATTTGCAAAACAGGAGTAAAAGTGTGTGGGAATCACATTGGGAGACACGGAGAAGAGCCACAGCCAGGACAACGGTCAGATAAAAGGCAACACAGTCTGCAGAAGTATTGTGGATGTGACGAATGTCTCAGAAGGGACCCTCCCTAGTTTTTTGGGCTGGAAAGGCGATGGGGAGAAATGTGTTTTTAGATTTGCAAGATTCTGTTAATAGTTGCTCTATCAGGTGGGCAATCTCTAAATAGGATGAATTAAACTAATAAGAAAAACTTTGAATAAAATAGAGCTGGTACATCTTTCCCAGAAACATTACAGTCAGCAAAGATAATATAGTTATCTTGTTTCACTTTAATGCCTCATAGTGAACACAAAGCAAAAATAAACTCTGCCAACCCAAGCACTTGTAACAGTAACCAGCAATTTCAAAAACTGAAACGTTTATGCCTCATGTAATGCTACATTATTTCCTGAAGCTTATGCATTTTGCTTGCTGAGAACACTGGAAATTGGTATCTATTTTTCTGTTGCTGTAATCATTTCACTTTCTTTTTTATACTAAGTTACTACAAAAAAACCTTTTTTGTTGATATTTCATTAGGTACCTTGATGCCCTAATAAATGCAGTTTCAAAAACTAGCTCTTCAACTTATTTGTATGTCTGTGGCAGCATATACTTGCTTTGTATGATGTGTTTGTGTTAGCTATTATTATAGCTAGAGTATGTTGATATAAATTGTTCTTGAATTATATTTCATTCACATACCTTTACTTTAATTTTTAATTTAGATTTGAACTTTTCTATAAAAGATCTTAGTCATAATAACTATGTTATTTTTTTTTCAAATGTATAATGTGGGTATTTATTGTAACGTAAATGTATATGTGAGTATATTGGCACTTTACAACCATATTATTTGGGTTAAAGTATATATTTAGATTGATTTAGTGATAACACTAATGCATGGTTAGAACTGTGTTCATTGATTTCTTCTGGCTTCCATGTATTAAAAAGCTCTTTTGTAAAATACAGAAAAATCAATAAGCTTAAATGTTTAAGAATTCCTTTATATACAGTCTGTCTCCATAAGATTTTTATCTTGCAATTTTTTATAGGTTTTGGATGGACACATTTTATATAGTGTATGTACAACTTACATGAGTAGAAAGAAAATGTTCCTCCTGAAGCAGCACTGAAAGATTGTGAGTTGTCAACCCTACCACTGGACAGAGTAAAGCCCATTGTCAAGAGGCAGATGGTTGGTGGCATGAACTGTTCATTGTATTTCTATTGTATTTCTATTGCTGGGAAATGCCAAAATGACACTGCCCTGAAGTTCTACAGCAGAGGTGGGGAACTATGGTCTCTTTATGACTTGTGAACTTCAACTCCCAGATTTCCTGAGCCAGCATAGCTGGCTCAGGAATTCTGGAAGTTGAAGTCCACAAACCATAAAAGAGCCATAGTTCTCCACCCCTGTTCTACAGGTTCATGTGGGAAGAAGGTTGCAGGCACTGCTTGTGGCTTTGCCTTAGATAGCATATTGTTTTTGACAAGCTTGGAGCAATGGGAGTGGCTATAAGAGGCCTGAAGAGTGCTCTATATTGTCTAACATATTTCACCTACGTGAGAGGGAAAGTTTATGAATAATAATAAAAAAAAGCTAAAATGAAATTCGGATTCTGTCAAATGACCTTCAATAGTCATTAATACAGCTGCCTGTTATATCTCTTAACATTTCAAAGAATCAGAGAATAAGAAAGGAATAAATTTCAGTCTCCAGCTGAGAGATGGGAACATGCTCATATGAGGTGCCCACAAAACAATCTACAAAGTATCTAAAAAGTATGCAGCTCCAGATGACTTATAGTTTCTCTTTGGTATGCAGATTATTTGGGAAGAGTGAGAGGTTTTCATAAATGGATGCTTTCATGTAAGCTAGATCACTGAAAGCAATAAGAAAAAGAGTTCTGTAGAAGTGCAGACTTTCAAAATAATGTGAGACAGCTTCTTTCAAGGTCACTCAGCTAAACAGGAAATAAAGCAGTATAACAGAACTTCCTATCCTCTATATTTAGCAATCAAATAGAAAAGGAAATATTTACAGCGGACTCCTCACACTACATTCTTACATTCATTCTGATTTGTAATTTAGGATTCATTTTATAGAGGCTGTTGATACATAATTTCAGAATTGGGCAAATATAAGGGAGTGATGTTTGCTGTCTGTTTATATTTTGGTGTCTTGCCTGTCTGGGTGGGGGGAGGTCTTAGGGATTCTTTGGTTGGGCTGCTCTGTGGCAGTTTCTTGATTGGGGTATTGCTTACTTGATTATTGGTCTGAAGGTGACCTTGGAGTTAAGCTATGGTGATCTGAGTGCTGATTACTGGTGGAGAAGTGCTGGAGTCTTTTTATCTTTTGGGCTGGTTGATTGTCTCTTTTGCATAATCTATAGATGTTGTTAATGTCTATGTGCCTATTGATGGCTGATTTGTCAGAATGCCAGGCTTCTAGAAATTCCCTGGCATTTTTGGATTTGAGCTGGTCTAGGATTGTCACATTTTCTCAATTGAAATTATGATTAAAGCTGGCTGTCTGTTGTAAAATTAAAGCATTTTCATCATGCCTTTTGACTGCCAGTTGGTGTTCTGCCAGTCTTCTGCCTGTTTGTCCTACACAGTGGTTGTTGCAGTTCTTACAATGTATGTTGTAGACGACTCCTGTTTTTTCTTCTGGGGTTGCTGGGTCTTTAGGTTTACTTAGGCTTTAGTTGGCTTGTGTGCTGTGCTGATTCCATATGGTTGTTGTAGTTTATTTGTGGTTTCTGAGATATTCTTGATGTATGGCAGTGTAATTCTTTTTAGGGTTTGTGTTGGTTGTGCTGTATTGGGTTGAGTGGTCAGGGACTTTTTTATGAAGTTGCATGGGTATCCATTTTGTTGGAATGTGTTGTACAGATGCTCCATTTCCTTTTTCTGCTTTCTGGGTTGCTGCAGTAAGTTTGGGCTCGTCCTTTCACAGCTTCTCTTGTGGGAGGTCGGGTTGTTGCTTTGATAGTGGAGCACCTGGTTAGTATGGGTGGTTTTTCTGTAGACTTGTGTTTCTAGTTTGCCATTGTGGTCTTTGATGACCACAGGTGCAAAGTCTACAAGG
Source organism: Azemiops feae (assembly GCA_023970755.1). Lineage (NCBI taxonomy): Eukaryota > Metazoa > Chordata > Lepidosauria > Squamata > Viperidae > Azemiops > Azemiops feae. The sequence continues at coordinate 520,044 of JALGBA010003986.1, read as the reverse complement.
ACTACCAAGGACCCCCCATTTCAACCCTGAGCTACAAATATTCTTCTTCAAAGATCTATTTAAATTTAGAACTTCAGTCACATGGATCTACCTGCCATTTTCAATTTTCTATGTCTTCCCCCTCAAGCAGTTTTGAAAATCATAATCTCCTGGGATTTTAAACTTAATAACTGCTTTTTCCTTCATCTCCTGGGTATGGAACCAGTTCCTTGCTATGCTGCTGTAGTTTGTAAATTGCTCCTTTCTCTGTGAATGTGAATGAATAATTTGTTTTTCTCTTTCACTTTTCAAAAGGCAGCCTATTAAAGGGTGACAGGCCTCCTTGAATCTATATGTAGCTTAAATCCAGCAATGAAACAGAATGAAAAAAAATCATTATAGGCTTAGAAAAAGAAATGCTACTTCCCTGGCAGCTGTGATTAAAACCACTTCTACTTTTCTCAGAAAGCCTTCTCCAATCAGGTTTTAGAAAGAGGGATTTGCACACTATTCCCAGTTCTCTGCAGTCCTCCCCCACTTCTCCACATCAAAGTAATAAATTGCACAATAACAATCTACCTTAGGCTTGGTTGATAGAGTAATATGTTAAGATATTATCTGGTTTTCCAAGTTCCGTTTAAAAAGAAATCCAGAAGGGTTTCACTGGTAAAGTCTATGTAAGTATGAAAAAGTTCAAACTTTTGCAGGTATTGTCTCTGGTTTTTTAGATACTTTTTTTCTTCCCTGTAAGAATATTAAGTGCCAGAAAAAAATCTACTTTGAATATGGAGTTGGGGTGGGGAGTTTAACTTAAGCTTTTTAAGGCTTGTGGGGATATTTGCAGTTTTGAGAAGATGCTAGGGGCGCTGTCAAAACTTGTTGCCATGAAAGGCTTGATTAATCACAATACATCCAATTACTAGAAGAAGAATAGGTAATGCTGTCATGTAGCCCTTCCCAGATGATCTGTGTCAATTCAACTCAATGCCCTTGTCTATTTCTTGTGATAGTTCTACTTCCAAACAAAGCTGTTTTTAAAAAATCATTTCTAAAGTAACCTATTAGATATGCATCTTATAAATAAATATACTATCTTGTTTTCATTGCAGAATGTTCTTTTTAAAAATAAACACAAATAAATATGACATTAAATAAAATCAGATAGGACAAAAAGCTTAGAAAACTCCACAGGGATATCTGCAGACACATTGATATCTACAGAAGTACATTGGAGAGCCAAGATTCTTAAAATAGTCACTGATTTTTTTTTAGCTTTTCTTCTTCTTTTTAAAGAACTGGGTTTAACTTGACTTAAAAAGAAATTTATTTATTTAACAGTACACCATTATCCAACTCTGTTATTCTAACTGAAATATATAGCTACAAGAGTTAAATCATTATGGTTATGAATCTTAACATTTTTCCACTCAGCTCATTGTAGTGAATTTGATTACCCGAGTTCGTGATTCTATTGTGTTAGTGTAATTTTATACCAAAATCTATTCATTATCCTACCTTTTGTATGCCGAAAAAAAACTTTTGTGCGCCTGAGTTTTGAAAGATTATTTTTAGACAATATTTAAATCTCAGCTATATGCAAGCTTGGCAGTATTCATGGGATCACCCCACCAAGAATTCATAACAGAAACTGTAGTGCATCATTTAGAAACTATAGTACTCCCACACATGTAACCAAAATTATTGATCCAATATGTAGACAACACCATCGACATAAGAAAAAAGGAACAGCCAGAGAAGATGCATGAAACAACATCTTCAAAGGAATAAAATTCACAAGTGACAAAGAAAAAACAAACAAACTTCCTTTTCTGGATATTCTCATCAACAGAGGAAACAACAGCAAATTAGAAATGCAAATCTATAGAAAAACAAACCACACTAGCCAAGTGCTTCATTGCCAAGTAACAACCCATCCTCCCATATGAGATGTGTAAGAACTTTGTTCAGACAAGTACAAATACACTACAGTAGCACAGAATATCAGAAAAAGAAAACAGACTGCCTACACATCTTCCAACAAAATGGATACCCATGCAACTTTACCAAAAAGTGCCTGATGACTCAACTCACAGCACAGCCAACCCAAAGAAAACAATAATACTATCATACATCAAAAGCTCATCAGAAACAACCACATGGCATCATTGCAGCACACAAACTGACTAAAGCCCTCCAAAATATCTTAATTAAACCAAAAGACTCAGAGCTCAAGAAGAAAAATCAGGAGTAATATATATCACAAGAGGGTAAAGACTTTTTACAGCCACTATGCAGACAGACAGTGCATCACTGAATATTGGACACCAATTAGCAATCAGAAGACATGATAGAAAATTCGGAATTCTTGGAAGCTTGGTATTCAGACAAATCAGCTATCAATAGAAATATAGACATGAACCACATTTACACCCCATTCAAAAGAGACATTAAAAAGCTAATAAGGAAACAAAAAGACCAGAACTCATCCTCTCCAGCAGTTTACACCCAACAGGGATTAACACCAGATAAACAATCAAGCAGGAAACAATAACCTACCAAGGAGAAAGCCACACTCCCACCAACATTGGCAGGGCAAGTTACTGTATACAAACAGGGAGTAGACTCCACACTCACTAGCAGTGTTGATTTTACCTAATTATGTAATGAAATGTCTGCAAGCAAACAACCAAGCTGTCAAGGTTCCGACTGACGAACCCAATGAAATAAGCATAGCTGAGATGATCCAATCTCTAATGCAAAACTTTATTGAGTGCATCATTTTGGCACAGATGAAAGGAAAATCAGCTCTGGCTAACTGGTGCCAAAATCAGTACATTAAAAGTATAGAGTCTCCCTCCCCCCTAATAGTGCAGATCACATTGTCCAATGAAGTGTCAGACAATTATTATGAGAAAGTGTTTTTAGTTCTCAGTAAACAACTCTTGAGCAACCTTGGTTCTCACGGCTTGGCAGTCCGATGTCTGAAGCCTGCATTCCATTCTTCCCTCCCCTCCCCCCGAATCTGTAGGCAAGCTAAGAAGCAGCAATAGATGCTGCAGGATAGGTATTCTTCACAGCTTGACACAAGCTCAGAGAGCACCAAGGACTCTACAGTTCGAACCTGAGCTATATACAGTATATTCTTTTATATTAAAAATACAAATACAAAATACTGTGTTGTTTATGTTTGTATTATTCAAATATATATGCAGTATTGTTTGTTGTGTGTGAATGCAGGAGGAATCAAGAACAGAATGGACCATTGGATAAAAGATGAAGTCTAACTGGAACACCCCATAGGGTCACATTTCACTGAAGATGTATTTGTTTCCCTAAAAGGATAATTGATCAGAATTTTCAGCATATATTTGTAACCAGGCAAAAAGCCAGCTGGCTGACCTTGGGCCAGTTACTCTCTCTCAGCTCTAGGCAATGGCAAACCACTTCTGAAAAACTGCCCAAAAAAAATTACAGGGACTTGTCTAGGCAGTTGCCAAGAGTAAGGACCGAGTTGAAGACATTCTTCCTCCTTCCCTCCCCCCCAAAAGGTAACTGTCAATATTAGTGAGAGCATTTGAAGATTAAACTGGTAGATTTTCAATTCTCTGGTTAAATATCTGTGCCCCAGTGTTGTCCTTTCTATAGGTATTGAGCAGTGATTGGGGAAATCCAGCCTTGGATCCAGTCACAGTCATGAGATGATTTTAAAGCAGGCACTATCACTCAGCGCAGTCAAGATGAAATTGGAAGAACTCATACTATGTATGCTTCCTTTTCACTCAAAGAGAAAAGACAGATGCAATTTAACAACAACAGGTTAATTGAGAAAAATGGTACATCAGTTCCCTCTATAAATAGCACTTCTTTTATATGTGATGGAGAATGATGGTTACTTTCAAGGAAACAAGAGTGTTCACATTTAACTTCATTATGACTTAATAGAATGTCATGTATTTGCATTTCAGGATACCTTTATTAAAAGACTGTTTTTATATCAAGAGTTGAATGTTTTGCAGTTTCTGGACCAAGCTCCCTATTGCCTATGACATCATCTGAGTGGTTTCTTTTTTTTTCTTTTTTCTTTCTTTTTTACTTCAGGGTTATAAATATCTGGCCTGAAGGTAATCAAATGAATACAAGGTTGATCTGAACATATCTGGAGCCAGAAGAGAACTGAATGTACTGAGAGTAATTGTTTGAGTGAATTTATAAATGAAGGAAACCCTGGCCTTTTGTATTTCATATTATTTTTATAATATACCTTTCAGTTATGCAACATTCTAAGTGCAACCATATAATATTTGCCCCTATGAATTTGTAGCTCCCTATCTCAAGATCCGTCACAAGCCTCTCACTGATGACTCACACCTGACCCATCACAAGACCCTCACTTGACATACCCACACTTGAAGCCCTTATAAACAGAAGAGCACTGACAGAGACATCCCCTAAATTCCGCTGAAGATGTTATCTAGCCTGGTAATGAAATGTTTGGAAACTAACCCACAAGCTCGGAGAACAAACCTTCACCCTCATATATTGTTATTACAGCAGTAAATGTGCCTTTAAATGAAGTCCATTGATGTGCATAATAAATGTACCAAGGGTTATCTTCTGAGTCACCAGCTGCTTGTAGGCACCTTCCTTAGCTGTTCTTTATCTCCAGCTTCTTAAAATTGGCAATATGAGTGTGGATGGGAAATACTGTATAAAATACTTTAAAGCTTTTCTTTTTCTATTATTCCTTTCATTGGGTTTCTTGGGTGAATTTCAAATGTTCAGTCCAAGTCCTTTGGTTCCTTTTCTTACTACTTCATAAAGCTTTACAAACTTAGGTAGTTATATTTTAGGTGTCAGTCAAATAGAAAGGACAGAGCTAGGACAGGCTGTTTAGGCAGATGCTCTATCATTTATTCTTTCATGCTTCAGGATGAACTTAAAAGAAAACAGATCTGCTTAAGAAATCCCTGCAGGCACATCTAACATTAGGCCTAAGCTGAAATGGCTCCTTCCATTTTTGTCATTCTACTCAAAGATGACAGAATGAGGATGGCTATTTTACTGTTTCTCAGGTATGAAAAAATTGGCAACAGTTTGGTTGACCTTGCTTTCCTGCTTTTAAAATTGTACATACTCTGTTTTTTGCATCAGGGGAGATGCAAATGCATTGCATTTGGAGAAAAATAGGGCAGGAAGAGCAGCTGGCAGGTGCTAACTTTTTTCTCTTTTTCAATGAGAAAATATATGTGCATGGACAGATATTTGTACAGAGAAAAGAAGACAAGTGGCATGCCCCTTTTTAAAATGAAACTCTACAACATGTCTTCCAAATCTATTTCCTTTTATTTGATGTTTGAAAGGTGGTTACATTTTCTTCCCATATAGTTTTGCTCCTTTATTTCCTGATTACTGCTTCTCTTTGCTACTCACTTTCAACAGAGCTTAATTCCTCAACATTTCATTCCTTATTGATTAAATTTGATACATTATATTGCTACCTTAGTCCTATAGTGAAGAGCACTCCAAGAAGTAATTTATCAGAAGCACACTGTTTTTATTTAACTAGCCCAATTAAGAAGCAATCCTCACTTCCTACAGTTTTGCAAAAGAAGGGAACATTATTGTTTATTAAACTGCATTTGAACATTTTCAGCTTTGGCGAGTAAGAAAAACAAAGAACTTAGAATAGGAAATATCTTCCTTTTCTGCAGAAATTGTGGGAAACAGAAGATAAAATCTGTGAAGCAAGACTCTTTTTAAAATTCCTGTTTAGTTCATTATTCATATAGTGTAACATCATAAGTCTGTGATACACTTTTAAAAATATAATTTAAAAATAAAAACAAAACGTTAAATCACCACAAATAAAGTCAATCGGTATATTATGGAGATGAAGCAAGTAGTCAGATGAGATTGCAACACCTCTGATAACCAAGAGCGTAGATATTGTAACAATTCCCAATGTGAGAATATTCCTCTGCAGGTCAGAAATTAGAAATTATAATGATGCTATTCTTCTATAGCTCATTTCTGTCTTGTATTCAGTAGTTAGAAATGTTTGGAAGTAATGCTCAGCTTCCAGCAAGCATCTTTCATAGACCTGCTGCTTAGGGAATTTCAAATTAGATATTAAAAGGGCAATTTATAAATACAAAACATTTCTTCTGCTAGTACATCTGCTAATATAGTTTGTCCCTACATTTTCTTTCTGAGGCTTGTTTCTGTTTGGCTTTAGATGAAAAATAATATATTGTGAAAACATCATTTCACACCTATTATGGTTGTTTCACTGAATATTAGGGTTAAACAACACAATCTATGCTGATCCCAGGGATTTGCTCACTTCCCCAAATTCTTCAGGCCTCTCAATTTAAATTCAATTTCAAGTTTAAAATGCATTGAAAATTATTTTAAGAAATTTAAATGTAAGCAATATCTCATGAGGTTATTGTACCTTGCAACAACCTCACTCAAAATTTTGCAGATTTCAGTGACCTCATATTTTAGTCCTACAAGTTTATAATAATCTGGAATGAGACTGGAAGGCAACATTGAAAAGTCTTGCTGAAATATCTTGATATCTAAGGAATGACATCATTGGACTTCGAGATTTAGTGGTCCTGATGTTTGTGTGTTTGCACCTGGGCCAATACATGATTTCACATGATGGCATCATACCCTGCTTTACATGTACCAGGAATGTAGAAAACTGCAATTTCATTCAGCTTCGCATTTGATTCATAATAGATGATGCAATAAGTTCTCTAAGATTTTAGGTGGGAGTTTTTAAGCTTCCTGGAAATATCAAGGTTGAATCTGGAGCCATTTGCATCACATACAATGAGTGTCCACTGTCACTGACCTTCAGCCCTTTCTACTGTAGCATCCATTTGCATGTAAGAAGGAAAAGTTCAGCCCTTGCAATTGACATTAAATAATACTACCTTTACTGAGAATAGCCAAAAACAAATATGCTTAAATATTTATTGAGGGAAGAACTTAGAAAAAATAAAATAAACAATAAAGAAGAGGTGAGCACCAATACCATGTAGTCTATCAAGGCCTGCTCTGTTGCTAATGCTTCCCCATGTCCCACCCTTTCGTACACACATTAATTATTTTGATCTTAAACATTCTTAAGAATGTTTGTCTTTAATGAAATTAAAAACAAAAATAATAAGTGGAACAGACTTGCCAAAGTAAGAAACAGGGTTCAAGACATAGAAAACTGCTTAAAACATTTCTACTCCAATAATGGTATTACATACAAAGAAATTATTTCAAGGAAACATTGTAAACTCAGGGAGATAGATGGATAGATATTCTTTTGGGAGGTGGGTTCTAATCCCAGATAGCTATGAAACTGATCAGACTTGAACTATTTTCAGCCAAATTTCCTTTGTAAAACTGTTTTTAAAGAATACAAATGGGGAAAGTATCATCGTCTACATGGAACAAAAAACCCCAACCCAATCAATGTTTTTAAAAGCATTTAGCATCAGATGTGGCTGGAGTAAAATTGTGTAATCAAGAAATTAAAAAGACCTGTGAGTAGATTTTACATCCAGCAAAATATACAATTATATTTGGAAATAGTTTGAAGTGAACATTTGTCTCTCCTGAATTGTAATTCGCAAGTGAAGTGCTATTGAAACATTTAATTAAAATTGAATTATCTTCAAATTAAATTAATATAAAACCTCAGGAGATTAGCAATGAGATGTAATTTTATGTCATTCCACTTGTGCATTTTTTATTGTAGATTAAAAGTGATCCAGCTTCACAGCTCTGCTATAAGATTTTTATGACAGTGGATGTTCTAATAATTTCAAAAGTTATTAAAATGTTGATTAGATTTTTTTTCTCAAAAAAAACATCTTTTCCCACCCATCTATATCCTTGCATTCTCTGTAGCATAGAGAGGTAGATTCTATAAAAATGTGCTTTTATAATGGATAAGAGGCTTTCTATCTAAAATAGAGAGCTCAGGACAGAACTATAATTAGGCCTGAAAAAAATTCACCAAATGAACAATTTCTACAGGCAATCATACTGAGAAATGTATAGCAAAAGAATAGATTCCATAGCTCAGACATCATAGCTCCCAAGCTACTTTTTACAACCATGGGGAATTAAATAAAATGGAGCAACACAAATAGACATATTTTTAGTATAAAAAGTGGGGGAATCAAGCTAAAAATCCTAGCCTCCTATTATTTGTGATAACATAGCATCATCACTCTTGATCCTACTGCTGACAGCCATTGAACAATTTTTAAAAGTTCAATCATTGGCCACAGGCACAGGGCATTTTAAAATGATTATCCATTTTTTATTTGCTTTCAGTTCATCCTTTGGACAACATCTTATTCATGTAAAAACTGAATGGGTTAATTTTGATTCAGCATCCAAAGCATGTTATCCTCCTTAGATTTCCTTACTGCTTATTTATTGTGGAAATTTCAGAAAGAATAATTAAGTGGAAATATGTATATACTACTAAAACTCTTATGGACATAACCTTTAACTGATCAAAACAATGCACCATAGGGCAACAATATTTGAACCATGATAACTTAAAAGAGCTAATTTACACAATGCTTCCAAAATCCAGGACCCATCACTCCCAAGGGAATGAAATTTGGGAAGTTGTAGCTGCTTCAGTACTAATTGCTTCTGTCTAGCTATTGGGCTGCTACGCTGATAATGTGATCTTCATTTTCAATGTTCCATGACAATTTTCTGGCCAGTCTCACAATCCTTTGATCCATTCCCCCCTTCTGCAGCAGCCACTTATTTCCCTGTTACAAAGCGAAGGTGGGGGAGAGGGAGGAACAGGGAAGAAGCATCTCTAGAGCATCCCCACATATCCTTTCCAACCAGCACCACTTGCCCTGTGCATCATTGCTGACTGCATGACACCTCTTGTGCACCTCCATGCACCCTTCTTGATCCGTGCCACTCCCCTGCATGTTGTACTTAACTATCATAACATCTTTTGTACATCCCTGGGCACTCTTCCTGACCTACACCTAGTTTCAGTTTACAACTCTACATTTCTCTGTCACGCACACACATTCATTTATTTAGAAATAAAATACATTAAATTCAGTAAGATTTACTTAGATTGGGTTTTACATATTACTTTTCTTGGGTGGTTAGGTTTGGAAAATGAGGTCCACAATAAGTATTACCATTACAATTAAACCAGTGCCTATAACTGAATCACTGCAGAATTCTTCAGTGTGGGGTGAGAGCTATTATATACTCATACCCCTCAAATAATGCAGGCATAATGTTGTATATAGTCTTTCAGAAGCAGATTATTAAGATCAATTTCTAGAGTTTCAATCCTCTTACCTCCGAAATGTATTGTCTTCTGATTTCTCCCTCAATTATTTTAAACATCATTGCCTGGAACAATTTCATCTTGAGATCAAAAAGGGTTATGCATATAAAAACCTCACCTGCAACATGTGCAATGCATAGGCTTTGATAATGATAATCAAACTTGTAACCATAGAGCTGCAATCACTGTCTGCTTGTCTTTTCATGCTTCTTCAATTTCCTCATTACTTTCATGTAGCCTTATGTGTCTTTTGCCTAATTAATCAGCCAGCTGAGGTTTATGCAGCTTTAAAGTGGTGATGGTGATGTTGCTATAATTATTTTCAATATGGCAGTGATCACAGGTGGTTTCACTTTTTTTCTGTTACTTTTCTGGTATTACAAAAAGATATTACAAGCCGCCCTGCAAAACTAAGCTCTGAAAGACAGCATCTGCATTTTATCAATAAATAAATAAGCAATTTTTTTATATCATTTCAGTTCTGTTCATATGATATCTGACAGGAAATATACTGCAGATATTTGATAACATGTATACTTTATTAAAAAGTAAATAATGATAGCAATAGCATTCAGACTTATATACCACTTCACAGTGCTTTACAGCCCTCTTTGAGAGGTTTACAGAATCAGCATACTTCCCCCAACAATCTGGGTCCTCATTTTACTGACCTCGGAAGGATGGAAGGCTGAGTCAACCTTGAGCCGGTGAGAAGTGAACTGCTGAACTGCTGGCAGCTGGCAGTCAGCAGAATTAGCCTGCAGTACTGCATTCTAACCACTGCACCACCAGGGCTCAAGCATTCCTGGATTTTATTTTATTTTATTTTATTTTATTTTATTTTATTTTATTTTATTTTATTTTATTTTATTTTATTTTATTTTATTTTATTTTATTTTATTTTATTTTATTTTATTTTATTTTATTTTATTTTATTTTATTTATTTTATTTATTTTATTTATTTTATTTATTTTATTTTATTTTATTTTATTTTATTTTATTTTATTTTATTTTATTTTATTTTATTTTATTTTATTTTATTTTATTTTATTTTTATTTTTATTTTATTTTATTTTATTTTATTTATTTTATTTATTTTATTTTATTTTATTTTATTTTATTTTATTTTATTTTATTTTATTTTATTTTATTTTATTTATTTATTTTATTTTTTTATTTTATTTTATATTTATTTTATTTTATTTTTTTTATTTTATTTTATTTTATTTTATTTTATTTTATTTTATTTATTTTATTTTATTTTATTATTTTATTTATTTTATTTTATTTTATTTTATTTTATTTTATTTTATTTTATTTTATTTTATTTTATTTGTTTATCTGGATATACACTATACCTTTCTGAAGGAGAAAGCTGGTTTAAAAATAGGAAATATGAATGAATGAATGAATGAATGAATGAATTGCATTCCCCAAACAGCATCACTTAAAAATGGCATCGTTATATATAACTTATTATTTTTTAATTCACAATGAAGCATAAAATTACAACATATGTATATACCATACCAGGTATTGAAAATGAATCTTTCAAAAACTAAGTAGAAGTATGAAAATGAAAAATTTTGGCTAGATTCAGCTAGTCATTATTTTCCACCATTTGGTGACTTTTGTTAGGTGCAGAGATTAGGGCATCGGGCAAAAACTGCGAAGCTGTGAATTCTAGTTCCACCTTGGGCCTGACATCAGCTGTGTAACCTTGGGCTAGTACTTTCTTTCAGCCCTAGGAAGTAGGAAATAGCAAATTACTTCTGAAATCTTGCCAAGAAAACTACAGGGACTTTAGCAAGGCAGTCTCCAAGAATAGGACACAATTAAATGGAAAGGGGAAAAAAAAGCACATGGAAATACCTTATAGGTCACAAGAAAGATCCAAATGCAATATTTTATAAAAGGTGACTCATGTTCCAACAAGTTGTCTACATGGTATTGTGTTAAAGAGATAGGGGTGGGCTCCACTTTTCTCCCCTGCATATATAATATGCTAATACAGAAAAGGTTAGTTAGCCAGTTGAAGCAAATTTGTCTGTAACTCAGGAAAGTTTGAATTTCAAATCCCTCCAGAATTACTTATCGAGCTTTGTACATAGTATCTTTATATTGTAAATTACTTTTATATTTGAGCCTTTTATCTATATTTCTCCTTATAACATTTAAGATAAGCAGGACAGCATGCTTCCTAACTTAACATCTGCTACTGGGGAGGGAGGGATTAAACCCCTGCATGCTTGAAATCATGTTTCCCATAAAACACTATTCTTAGCAAAATGTCCATGTTGGAGTTCCTGAGTTATTGACAAGATTTGTCATCCCAAGTGTTTCCTGCTACTATATTACTTAAAAATATCCTCAGCAGTGGGTTGACTGAAATATGACCAAGTCACTGACAAGAGTTGCTACCAAGCCATCTCCAGATATGATTGTTTATACTCCCTGTTCCTTAAGGAATATATTAAAAAAGTGATACATGTCCCTGGCAAGTTGAATGGATGTGCATTAGAATTTCTTATTTTCTTTGTAGCTCTCTTTATATTTATTCAATAAAATCTTTTTTGGCATTTCACTCTGATTTGAGTCTATTGTCTCTGTATCCTAAAGATCCAGTTGTCTCGTAGCTGGCCACCTGGGGGCAACATAATGGTCAATAAATTATTTGGTTTAGAAACACTGAAAATACTTTGAATAGCTCCTGAATTTCAAATGACCTTGAAATATTCTCCTGCCTATTAAAGCTATTTCTAAATAAGACAACATTAATTTAAATGCACTTATTTTAAATGTTGATATTATGAGAAGAAAGAAGAAAAAGAACAGCATTTGTAACTCCTCTTTTGAAACAAATACATTATTATTGAATTGCTTTCCAAGTGTTTGAAGAAATGCAAGCGAATCCTATGAAATCCTTTTCAGAAGTAATATCCATTTTGAATTTCCATACAAGTCCACCTCAAATTGCCATTATATGTGCAATTTCCATGCCTGTATGATAACATGAAAGAATTGTCCTGATGATAAAGAACATCAGACTTCTGGGAAAGAAAAGATGTACCAAAGACAGCTCCATGAAAAGGGGAACTGTTCACTGTAGAGGAATGATGAACCAGCAAGTAGATCAACTCTTCGATAATTCTTCTCAGGACAAAGAGAGGAATTGAGATAATCCACAAGTGCTCCTGACAGTTGCTCCTCATAATGAGTTTTTACTGCTGTAATACAATATTTTAATAAAATTACTAAACAAAATGATAGAAGCAATTTAAATTATCAAGCAATTTGAAACATTTTAGTATTAGATGATTTTAGTTTTCTAGGTAACCTTATTTGCTGTCTGTATGAGCCATAGTGAGACTGCGATAGAGAATTTTCCAGTATGAAACAGTTACAAGTACTTTGTTAGAAATCATCTGGTGCAGGAATGAAAAATTATCACCAAAGGAAGGGCCACCTATGACCTGTTGTGATCCCTTTTGGGACTGTTTGCATTTAAGAGAATTTGAGGGGCAAAATGAGTCTTTTCAGATGCTCAATGAACCAAATCCGCTCCTTGAAACTCTTGAATCCTCCTCTCCACTTTAGGAGTGTGGCTGTCAATATGCCACACACAACTTTGTTACTCTCAAGCCAACGGAATGTGTGCAACTTTAAACTCTGTATATGAATTTGGATAATTTGGATAATTTGCATTATCTATAATGGCAGTATTCTGTATGCTTTTTTAAACAAATCCCCTTTATGATTCAGTCAAAAAGCATTATTTTGATACTTTTCTCTGGTCAATCCTTTTGCGTTATTTGTGCTTGATTTGGAAATACTGTAAAAGTCATCTTTTCCATTCCCTGATCTTGATATAGCTACCTTAGTTTTCTCCCTCCTTTACCCTGCAGCCACAATTGAATATGATTGCAGTGTTTCTCCTGCTGCTGCATGACTGGAGTATTAAGAAGCAGGAAAGGAGACTTATCTAATTACATTATGCAGCCTGCTTCCTCAGCTTGATATGCAGTGTTCTCTGCATGGCACAGTATGGTATTAGAACAAAATAATTAGTGGAAAACCTGCCGCAAGTTCTTTCATTTCATTTGATGAAGTCTGATTGGGAAAGCTTTGAAAAAGCTTAATTGAGCAAACAAAATTATTAGATAGGGTGCTAATTGCAAAAAGCAGGACACTGCCAGTCAGATGGTCTCCTGGGATACTTGTCCAGGAGCTTTCCTTTTGTAGAATAAAAAAATAAGATAAAATATACTATATAATTTTACAAAAATAGGAAGGGTCAAAGAATTCACATTTGCACTTTGTGAAATTCTGAAGAAAAAGATAATCCATCCTTTTTCACCAGCTCCTTTTATTCTATCCCTCTGTGTTTATAAAAATCACTCAATGTAGTACAATGGTACAATAAAGTATTGACCTAGTGTAGAAGACAATCAGCTTCTAGTCTATGGAACCTCACAATCTCTCAGCCCAGCCTAATGTATGTAATTTTTGGGGGTGGAAATTGATGAGAATACTCTACATGGCAGTTTGAGTTCTAAGAAAATGATGAAGAACTAAATGGGAGCCCCCTGCAACAGAGTAAGAAGTGATAGAGGGTTAAACAGAATTAAGATTGACAAATCAAGCATCTCGTGATTGTAAACATTGATTTCCAGGGGTCACCTCATGTAGAATGAGGCTGTGAAGAAGAAATACTCTAATCCTTTACTGTCCTCTGTGATTTCAACTTGGATTGGGATGCCTCTACATCAGACATGTCAAACTTGTGACGTCATGTGACGTTGTGCAACATATCGGGACGGTTTTGCCATTGCCGGCAATGGGGTGGGCGTGGCTTCCAGATGATGCATCCGGCCCACAGGCCGGCAGTTTGACACCCCTGCTCTACATGATGCTAGTAGTGAGGATGTTCCAATTAATCAGAACTGTCAATTTATGAAAGAAATAGCAACACTAAAGTGCACACTACGAGGTTTGCCAAAAGAATCCAAACCCTATTATTTAAAAAATGCCTTCATAAGATATTGCACCTCCCCCCCAATATCAGTAAATGTTACCACTGATGTTGCTCAAAGTTGGTTAAAATAATGTTGTATATCTCTTTGTAAAGAAATGTAGCATTACGTTTTTCTTTTGCCTAAAATTGCTTGCAATCTCTATCCCTAGATTTTTCATTCTAAAAATTATTCTTCAGGCTAAGGAAAATATATAGCATTAAGCTGTTGTTGGACTACAATTTCCATTCATGATTATTCTATATGGGACTAATGAGAAAGAAAGACTAATGAAAACACACTCCTCACATGTTTTCTGAACTTGCCTTGACTAAAACACTGTCCCTATTAGTCCTTATTTTTACAACTTGGAGGAAAACGTCAGCTGTCTCTTCAAAATTTTGCTTCAAGTTAACTACAATATAACATGTCTCACAAAATCTCCCACAGGTCTCTGAGACTGTATCATGTACACAGGTAACTCCCATTAGTATGGAAAAATTGGCCAGATGGCCTGAAGAACTATTGACTGAATGGAAAGTGAGAGCAATATTTTTTTCTTAGTTTTGTCTTAGATAAAACAACTTGTAACCGTTTGAACTTCAGATTTTAAATTTTTACTTGCTTCACATCTTTTATATAAAATATCTGAAGTGAAGAATCTACTTTTTCAGGGCAGCAATCTTATGAACCTTCTGTTGAATAGGCCACTCACAGTCTATGAAAAAAGTTGACAGTCCAATTCATTCCACAAGAGGACATTTGCTTTCCTTGTAAAGATGACTTTCATTGCAGACAGAAATTGCTCCTGGTTTTGTTCTTCTTTCTTATTGTGCATTCCTAAATTTGAAAAAAAGGCAGAATAAATTAACATCAGAAAAGGGTTTCCTTTACAACTCATTCATTGTTCCTTCTGTAATTACTTTTTGCACTTAAAAAAGTAAATGCATGTGACCTTCAAACATTCAGTGGTACCATGCATTATTTCTATTGTAACATCCAGTAAACCTTTATAGAGAAAGCATCAATGCTCTATTTTCCTCATCCAATATGGAAAATTATCATACTGAAACAGAAACTTAACTTTTAAATAAATTTGAACTTAAATAAAATTGAGCAGCTCTCCCAACATTTCAAGTACATCAAGTTGGGAAAAGTGATCTCAAATATGCACAATGGAAAGAATTATTTGAGAAACAATGTATATTTATCTATGCTTCCAGTGACATTATGATTATTATACTAATAATCATTTTCTCTCTTTCTCTAGTGAACAAAGAATATCTTAAGTGTCTGTCCTTCATTTTAAGTATTCTTGTGAAAAACCAGCTTTAATCTTTTAGATTATTTCTAAAACAGACAATTTGTACTTGGCAGTACAAATTAGCAAGACTTCAGTTCAATGTAAACAACAACACAATGAGTGCTTTTCTTTCCAGATATCCTCCAACCAATTGGTTGTCATTGATTGCTTTAAGCAAAGTTTTCTTCACTATTATTGTGTTCCAAATGCTAATCAGAATACTATGTACTAGTCATTGTTCCTTGCTGACATGAAATCTGATCAGGATCAAATTAGATGCCTGAAGATGAAAAACAGATCAATCCTGTCATTTAGTCTACTCATCTAACAATATGCAGTACATTTTTGACAATCTGTTTCTGGACAAACAGAGACAAACAGACCATTAAAATCCTATTTGGCCTCTAATACACCCTTTTCAGCCAGGAGGCCATCACAAGGTTTGCAATTCTCAGACATTCCAGGCAAAATTTAGTTGCAATATTGATGTCTTTGGAGAACACCACCCTAGGAATCAATCAATCTTACGTTACTTAAAAGCCAGATGAATAGGGCCATGTATGGTGTGAGTAAAGTTATGGAAGAGTTGCAATGGCTTTAAATTAGATATATTAAAAAAATGGAAATCAAGCTTCACAGAGTCCAGAATATTTATTTTCTAAGCGTTTATTAGGCAATCCTCAATAACTACTTGGAATTAGTCATATTGGATGGGCATGAATTCAAAATTTAAAATCATCAAGGAGAGAATTAATCTTTGAGTTTTTCCCTCTGTGTTTAAGAATTTATGTCTTACAATAAGAAAAGAACAATACAAGAAGCTGACTAAGCATATGTGACATACAGTATATTATATCACTTCACTAACTAAAACTTTGTATTTTTTTAAAAAAAACCAAGTTCTTTTACAAACTAGCAGAACACAAAATAAAAGGACATATGGTTATGTCTTGGAACAGGTTACAAGAGAAAGCTAGTATGCATTTTCTAAACTTATTTTGCTTTGAATTTTTTTCTCAAAACACTTAATTGACTTTCTGGTCTAGACCTAATAAGCATGTGAGGCAATTTAGCTTTGCTTTCCCTCAGCAAGAGGTATTTTCCTTGTGTGGATAAAACAGGGTTCTTATTAATGAGGTTCTTTGCATTACCTCAAAGCGCCAATAGTACAACTCACCTTTGAAGTGCAGCAAAGTGAAGCATTGCAGCTATTTGGTTTCAGTTTTAAAAATGGTGAGAGGGTGTTGCAATACAAAGCAGCTCTGAAAGAATGCTTTTCTTGAAGCATCATTGAACTGAGATGCTCATTTGAAGCTTTGCCCAACTGTAGTATCTAACACAATGAAAAGTGAATCTGCATGCAATTAATATTAAGACTGCAGAAAAAATTTCTGCTCATGTACAGTCAATATTCAGTAAAGAGAGAGACACTGGAGGCCAGGTTTTTAATCCATGAAAGTGCAGAAGCTTTTTTTTTTTTTTTAAACAAACATTATTGATCAAGAAAGACCCATACTGGGCAAAAACTATATTTCAGGGGGGATTGATTTATGCAAATACTCTGGGGCAACTTAGATTTGAAACACTCTTCCCATAAAAAAAGAGAAGCAAAGGTAAGATGGAGAGTAGCTGGTGTCCTAAGGCAGAGGCCCCCAACCTATCGTCCGCGGCCCGGGATAGGGCCGTGGGCTCTTGGTCAGCAGGTAGTAAGAATTCAGACTTACATAAAAGAAGTCTGAAAATGAAAACGACAGAGGATCCTGATCATAAAGGCAAAGCTAAACTAAAAGCAAGCAGAGTGGATACTTCGTTTGTTCAAGGGCTAAAATAATAAGAGTATAGCCATCTAAAATAAAATCAACAATTTTGCACAATTGTGCCCATATAACATATTCCTGGAAAATTAACTAATATAACATGTAGTTTGGTCCTTACTTTCTCCAAATACGTAGATCAAAAGTTTCATTAATACATTTCACCAAAATGTATATCATGTATATACCTTTCATATTACAGAGAAGAAGAGTAACCATCACAAGGGGCATTTTATAAAAAAAATTGAAAGGAGCAGGTAGCAACGGTGAGAAGGACTCAAAGCATACTGAAAGACTTAGTTTCAGCTTGGTAGCACTCACAGATTTTTTTTTTTAAAAAAATTACCATATACTACCTTTGAAATTTTAGGAGTCTGGCTTGGTGATATTTTGAAGATTGACTCGGCAATCTAAGTAATTTCTGCATTCAAAATGTCCCAGCTTAGCTTGAAGCTTGAATGACTTGGAATCTTTTATTAGCTTTAATAATAATTTTAATATAACATATGTCTCAAAATGAGTATTTCCTGCCCAATCAACTTGCATATATAATTTGGAGGGCAATGTTAAGCAAACAAGAAGCAAACTGTAAATATTTTTTGGTGGTAAAGCATAGTATTCTGTATTATATCACTATTTAAACTAAATTACTCTCATCTACTTATTTGTGTGAATATATCATTTTAAATAAATAACACTCCCATGTAGTGCTTTCAAGAAGGTTCCAGATATTAATAGCTTTAGAAGCTGTAATTTAAGATAAGATAAATCTTATCACTGGTGATTCAACATTTTCTGTTTTTATTTCATTTTTAAAGGAGAAGAATTGAAACTATAGATAGCTCTACTTGTTAAGGGGGAAAAAACAGCTTGCCATACTGTAATATATCAAGTTACTTTGAACATTATGATTAAATTTCATAATGTGAATAATACCACCTTGACATCTGGAATTTTGAAGTCTTTCTACAATGCAGATTTTTATCACCACTAATGAATATTGTAGCAAAATGTAACCTTTTGGATTTCTTCCTTTAACCGCTCTAACCTCCAGTTTTTTATTCTAATCAAGTTGAAAGCTGTGTTGTGGCTTCACTTATTTATTGTTACTGGTTTTGGTTGTTTAGTGAACCATTCTTTAAGGTCAGGGTTGTTAGCACTGATGTATATATATATTTTCCTCTAAACTTTCGAAGAGCCAATAATAATTGTAGTCATCAGTTTAAAGTGGACAGTTAGCATGGGAGGAAAAAAATTGTTTTTCCAGTTCACTACTTTCTTCAAAACAGCTCTATAGGATTGCTAATTATTATTAGCCTCTCAGAGCAAATCATAGATCACCTGAGTCTTCCAATCTGATGTGATGCTGATTTTTTCTTTCACTACTGCAGTTGATTAGGTAACCGAAATGTCCAGTTGCCTCTGGATGAGCTATTATTTATTTTTTCTTATGCTCCTAGCTCCTATTACAGCTTTGGGCAACTTTGAAATAAAGATTCACTTGCCTTTCATTTGCTCTTGATCACAATTGCCAGTGGCAGTTTTTAAGTACGTATTTCAAAAGTAGAAGGTTGCTTATACAATACGTGGCCTCGTGTGACTTTGGTCCAAATGTTGCATTGTACTCAGTCTGGTAAAAAAAAAAAATCCAGGTGAAATTTTCTGAAGGAAAATGTCTTTTGTTTCACTGATAGACATTTTACAGCATTCAGAAAATGACCAATAATACACCATGCCCCCAGTAACATAAGTAATAATGTGGCAGCTCTAATATAGACGTATTTGAAATTCAAGATTCATTTAAAATACTTCATAACTTTCAATATAGTTTTGTTTGAGGTGGAGAAATAGCAGATATAATTTCTCAGCTGTATATATAATAAATAAAATTTCTGATAACAAAATTAATGAATCTGGGAGAACCACAAATTAAGGCTTAAAATAGGATCACTAAATTTAATCATAGTATTTATCAATAAACTGGGCATGCTATATCTGAGATGCAAAAATGTAGGTGACCATGGCATCTAGCAAAGAATTGGAACTGTCTGAATCTGTGGATCTTTTTGAATTTTGCAGGCCAAAAAAGGTATGACTACTACCATTACTATTACAAACAAATAAACAAACAAACAAACAAATAAATAAATAAAAATAAAATTAGTGGCATTATAATATATAAATTTCATATGCAAAACCTTCTCATAAATTGCAGTTAAATTTCACCTGTGTATTACATAATGCATTTTATATTCTTTTAACAGGTTTTGAGTTGTATTTCCAATGATGGTTTGAAAGTGTTCATACATTAGAAATAGCCAGCTGAAATATCTGTGGACACTGTGGAATACTTATACCTCATCAATATACATATATGATTCTGAATTATTTATCAGTAAAGTCTCCTAGCTTGTGAGAAAAATTTGAGAACAGCTATAAAATTCATTGAGATAATGATACGTAATAGATTATCAACCTCTTTTTTCTTGAGATTTTTTTTCTCTTTCAGTTTCTTTCTGAAATAATGTTTTTGTTATTTGGTTTTCAAATAATATTTTTATACATGTAGCTATAAATAAATATAAATAGAGAATCTAATTATAAACATATAATTCTGTAGAAAAGTATTCAATCTTTGTTTTCCCTTTTTTGAATTTCTAATTTTTACATATGATTGATATAATTATCATGCAAGTCCTGCTGATATGAGTTTTTAATAACAATAACAACAACAACAACAACAACAACAACAACAACAACAACAACAACAACAACAATAATAATAATAATAATAATAATAATAATAATAATAATAATAATAATAATAATAATAATAATAATAGCAACAGCAAAGAAAATTGAAAGATACGAAGGACGAATAAAACAATATCGTGAAAATGTCCAGTTCAGAAGAAACCAGCACCTCTTCTACCGGTCACTTGACGAAAATCAAGTCCGAACTAGTGTTCTCCCATGTAAAGAAAAAACTTTAAACTTTTGGAAAGAACTGTGGGAAAACCCAGTGGAACATAATAAAACTGCCTCCTGGATCAAAGATATCCAAAAAGAAGCAACACAAAACAAAATGGAGAATACTGTAATAACCACTGATATGGTTGCAAAACAAGTAAAGAACGCCAAGAACTGGAGCGCACCTGGCCTGGACGAGCTGCATGGATACTGGTTGAAACATCTCACCAGCCTCCATCACCGCATGGCCACTCAGTTTGATGAAATGCTCCAAAATGCCACAAGTGAAGAATGGTTAACAGCTGGCCGAACATACTTGATAATGAAGGACCCAGAAAAAAGCACAGAACCAAGTAACTACCGCCCAATTACTTGTTTGCCAACAACGTTCAAACTTTTTACAAGAATACTGGCAAATTCAGTATTCAACCATCTGATGGAAAACAGTCTGTATCCGGTAGAACAAAAGGGAAATTATAAAAAATCAAGAGGAACAAAAGATCAGCTGCTCATTGACAAAATGGTACTTAAAAATGCAAAACGATGGAAAACGAACTTAAATATGGCGTGGATTGATTACAAGAAGGCATTCGACTCATTACCCCATAGTTGGATTAATGTGTGTTTGGAAAACTTTGGAATCAGCAAAAATATATGTACATTTTTGAAAGCAAATATGCAAAAATGGCAAACAGCCCTAACAGTAAATGGGGAGAACATTGGTGAAATTAACATCAGACGAGGAATTTTCCAAGGGGACTCACTTTCACCACTACTGTTCAACATCGCATTAATTCCATTGACAATAATCTTACGAAACACAAAACAGGGATACTACATCTCAAGTCAGCATGGCAAGATAAACCATCTGCTGTACATGGATGACTTAAAACTGTACGCGAAAAGCCACACTGAACTTGAATCAATACTCAACGCAGTCCAACTATTTAGCAGCGACATCAGAATGAACTTTGGCCTTGGAAAATGTGCTGTACTATCCATGCAACGACGAAAAATGGCAAAAAAAGAAGGAATAGAACTGGGAAATGGAAGTATTGTGAAAGCACTAGCAAAGGATGACGGTTACAAATACCTAGGCATATTGGAAGCAGATAACATCTTGAATGGAAAAGTCAAAGAGTCAACGCAAAAGGAATACATCAGGAGAGTCTGCAAAATTTTAAAATCAAAGCTGAATGCTGGAAACATAATTAAAGCCATTAATACATGGGCAGTCCCAGTGATACGCTACCCAGCTGGAATTATCAACTGGACTTTGGCTGAACTGGAAAACCTAGACCGGAAAACACGTAAACTTTTGAATATGCACCACGCTCTACATCCACGAAGTGACATCGACAGGTTGTACCTGCCAAGAAAAATAGGGGGCAGAGGACTATTGCAAATCCACCAAACTGTAGAAGAAGAAAAACGAAGTTTGAATGACTATGTGAATCAAAGTACAGAAAAACTGCTGCAGGCTGTGAAAACAGAGAGCACTATAAAAATAACAGAAACAAAGGCAGAATATAAGGAAAAACGGCTGGATGACAGATTAAATAGATGGAAAACCAAAGCTTTGCATGGACAGCATTTGAAAAACATTGAAGGAAAATGTGATAACAACTTGACATGGGCATGGCTTAAGATGGGAACCATCAAGAAAGAAACGGAAGGCTTAATACTGGCTGCTCAAGAACAAGCATTACAAACTAATGCCATGAAAGCGAAGATACAAAAATCCACTGACAATCCAAATTGCCGACTTTGCAATGACAAAGTTGAAACTGTTTCACACCTAATCTGTGAGTGCAGCAAAATCGCACAAACTGATTACAAATCTAGACATGACCGAGTTGCTAAATTAATCCACTGGGCATTGTGTAAAAAATACGACTTGCCTGTGTCCGAAAAGTCGTGGGAACACAGGGTGGAAAAAGTTGTTGAGAATGAGAGGGTGAAGATCTTGTGGGACTTTCGAATACAGACAGATTGCCATTTGGAACACAATACGCCAGATATCGCAGTTGTAGAGAACCGAAGCGTACAGCTGATTGATATTGCTGTACCAGGAGATGCCAGAGTCGAAGAAAAAGAACTGAAAAAAAATACAAAATATTGTGACCTGGCCATCGAAACTGTGTGATTATGGATGAAACGTGTAACAGTGGTACCCATTGTCATCGGGGCACTGGGAACTATGTCAAAAAACTTCGCAAAACACATCAAGAAACTGCAGCTTCCTGCAATAACTCCAGCAATGTTACAAAAAACTGTGCTACTCGGAACATCTTATATTTTAAGAAGGTACCTGGTTGACACCTAGGATGCTGGTAGCAACCCGTGTCAACCATCAGCGCCAGCCAATTTGAATGTTCAGTTGACTGAGGTTCATGTTTAATGAATAAAAGATATAATAATAATAATAATAATAATAATAATAATAATAATAATAATAATAATAATATATATAATAATATAATATAATAATAATAATAATAATAATAATAATAATAAAATAAAAGTTGGAAGGGACCTTGGAGGTCATCTAGTCCAATCCCCTGCTCAGGCAGGAAACCCTACACCATTTCAGACAAATGGCTGTCCAGTCTCTTCTTAAAAACTTCCAGTGTTGGAGCATTCACCGCTTCTGGAGGTAGGTTGTTCCACTGGTTAATTGTTCTAACTGTCAGGAAGTTTCTCCTTAGTTCTAGGTTGCTTCTCTCCTTGATTAGTTTCCATCCGTTGCTTCTTGTCCTCTCTTCAGGTGCTTTGGAGAATAGCTTGAGTCCCTCTTCTTTGTGGCAACCCCTGAGATATTGGAACACTGCTATCATGTCCCCCCTCGTCCTTCTCTTCATTAAACTAGACATACCATTTCAGACAAATGGCTATCCAGTCTCTTCTTAAAAACTTCCAGTGTTGGAGCATTCACAGCTTCTGGAGGCAGGTTGTTCCACTGATTAATTGTTCTAACTGTCAGGAAATTTCTCCTTAGTTCTAGGTTGCTTCTCTCTTAAGTTAGTTTCCATCCATTGCTTCTTGACTTGCCTTCAGGTGCTTTGGAGAATAGCTTGACTCCCTCTTCTTTGTGGCAACCCCTGAGATTTTGAAACACTGCTATCATGTCACCCCTCGTCCTTCGGTTAAGATCCTTCTGTATCTTAAGCCTATCTTCTGGAGTGTTGGCTATTCCTGCCAGCTTGGTGTCGTCTGCAAAATTGATGAGTTCCCCATCTAATCTAAATCATTGATGAAGATGTAGAAGAGCACTGGGCCCAGAACAGAGCCCTGAGGCACCCCACTATGCACTTCTCTCCATGTAGATGCGGTTCCATTGAGGACCACAAGCTGAGTATGACCGATCAGCCAGCTACGAATCCATCTGGTGGTGATGCTGTCTAACCCACATTTTTCTATCTTATCAAGTAGTAGGTTGTAGTCTATTTTATCAAATGCCTTACTGAAGTCCAAGTAAATTATATCCACAGCATTCCTCTGGGCCACTAATTTTGTCACTTGGTCAAAGAATGCAATAAGATTTGTCTGGCATGATCTGATTTTAACAAACCCATGTTGGCTTTTGGTAATGACTTTGTTTGCCTCTAGGTGTTCGCTGATTCATTGCTTGATGATCTTTTCCAGAATCTTCCCAGGTATTGAGGTCAGTCTGATAGGTCTGTAGTTTCCTGGATCCATTTTTTTCCTTTTTTCCCTTTATTTCATAATAAACCTTTTTTTTTATTGCCAAGAGTTTTGGATATAGAGACCTCAGACAAGCTTATTAACCACGTATTATTTTACATAAATAAAATAACTTGTGTATGTGTTGATAAATATATAAATTTGTGTCTTCAAGTCACTGTTGACTGAATGCTTATCTGGATTAGTTCTTACTGTTTTCTTTGCTGCATTTGTAGAAGTGATTTGATATTGCCTTTTTCCTAGGGCTAAGTGAGAGTGACTAGCCCAAAATTACTAGCTTTGTGCCTAGAGTGGGACTAGAATATTCACAGCCTCCTAGTTTCTAGACTGGTACCTTAACCACTATTGTTTGTGTGTGTGTGTGTGTGTGTGTGTGTGAGTGCATGTGCACATACTTATACACATACATATGAAATTCCAGTAATTTGTTGTTTGCTTCTTTCTTACTTTATTTTCTAGTTCTGTGCTGTACATTTTGTTTCCATCAGCTTCTAACATGATTATTTTCAAAGTTCTATGCCTTTAGTGTGTCCTTTGGCTTTATTATTTGCAAATTTTTCTCATTAAATTTAACTCAGTTAAATGGATTTTTTTTAATTTTAATTTTTTTTCCTTGTCCCCTTGTTTATTTATTTGCTTCGTAACTTTCTTAGTTACGAAGCAGTTATAAACTAGGGATCCTATACTGATCTTAGACATCCCTCTAAGACACAGTTGTCAAACTCGCTGCGTTACATGATGTGTTGCGACATATCGTGACTTTTTTTGCATTGTCGGAGCTGGGCTGGGCATGGCCTCCATATGATGCAACCGGCCCGCGGGCCAGCAGTTTAACACCCCTGCTCTAAGAGGAGAAATATAGAAAATTGGGCAATTTTAAATTGAAAAAGCTTTTATATACAAAACTACAAAATATGTTTCTACACAAGAAAGATCTTTTATCTAAAATGTGTCATCATTGACTATAAATTAAGGAAATTCAGTATCTCCTAGAAGAGTCAAAGCTGTGTTTAAATTTTGTAGTAGAATAAGGAATTATGAGCCTAGAAGAAGCACAAATTAAAGAAGATAAACAATAACTAAATGAAATACAGACAATATGGAGAACAATTATATATATATATATTAAAACTTTTAATTCAGCTCAATTTTAAAACAACTAAGTAAATGTTGGCCAGTTGGAATCATACTTTGTTGATAGAGAACTGATTCAAAAAATGAGATTGGTAAATTATTGATATTGTTTCCCTAGATTATCTTTATCAAAATTATGATTACCATTGGACTTTAAGTTACCTAATCTGGGGAATATGACAGGCACAACTGCTACCATTGAAGATAATAGATCAGCATTGGGGAGAAACAGTGGATAGAAATATTAGTTTACATATCATCAATCATTCAATATTTCAGAAACAAATCTTATCATGGTTTTGAATACCTTCACTCCAGCATATAATAAAATGTGTACATGAAATATTGTGTTAATATCATGCCTGATGTGTCATACCTTCAATTTTTATCAGTCAAAGATGATAACAGAGCCTACCATGCAAATACCAAGTAAGAATACCCTACAAACTTCAAACAAAAACTTAACATACAACTTCCATCTGGCAATCACAAGGCCAGATGGCTGCATAAACTCCTAAGAGGAAACAACAGCTGTTTGTATTTGAGGATGTTATTTAATCAGCTGGCAGAACTATTCAGTCTGTTGCTGATGTTACTGTAGCAAATGAGCCTTCCATATCAGGATCATTATTTTATTTAGAAGGGCAGACACAGAAGATTATCACTTTTATTAAGCAGTTGTAGCAGGTTTGTGAACTTTAATGCCTGCAGGTATCAGCATACTGATGAATCAATAAGCAACCCTGGGCAGCCATTACTGAACAATAACCATTCTTATTGGCAGAAGATCAGATTATCATAGGTTGCTATGCTACATGTTGTGATAGCTTCTCATGCAGTGAGTGATTCATCACTTGTTTGAATGCATGAACAAAGGCTCAGCCCAATACTTTGTTTCCCTGTGATAAAACAGAAAGAACGCTCCTCTTCAGAAGTCTAAGCTCAAGGTCAAACATGACAGAAATTTCCCCCCCTTCTCCTCTGTCTCTTTATACAGCAAATTACTAATCAAAATAAACAGCTACCATTCTTCTGCCTTTGAATGACACCTCAAAACAGCTGGAGAATGAAATGGAATGAAAAATTCATTTAAAACAGGAAGACTAAGTGCAGAAACCAATGCACCCTAATTAAGGAATATGTAACACGCATGTCAGCAGTACTTAATATAGAGTAAATCTGTATAGGATTCTCATCATCCTGATTTTGATAAGTAACATCAGCTTATCCATGGGAATCTAAGTTTCTTGCTAAGAATAAATGACTGTAATCAAGGGACTGATAGTGGCAGGAAGGACTGGGTTTGCACACATGACTCTGATTTATTTTAGTCACAGTATTTCCTGGTGCTCAGCCTTTATTTATCTAGTCACAGGAGATGGAAGGTATATGTCAGCAGGTGTAACAATTGCTGCATAGTTTCCTACTGGTTGGTCACATTGAGAGAAGGAAAGGAAAACCATGGGCATCGAATAATCATTTTACTTAATAGACCTGCTGGTACTTACTCAGGATATCACAATTCCTCAGGAAGACAGAAGAGACATATGAGAGAAAGGGTTTGGCACTGGGGAAAGTACATTTTATGCTGATATAGTCTGGAGTATAGGTAAGTAGCAACACAGAGACCATGAGCAAAGGCCCTTTGCAGGAAGACAGAGGGTAGTTGATGGAATTTGAAAAGTCAACTTCTGCAAGGAATTTATGCTTATATTCAGTTAGTTTTCTCATCCTTTCATGTGTGCTGACATGGGTGCTACATTTCTTAAATTAAGGTGCATTAAAAATATTATATTCTAAATTCAGTCAAATGTGAATGGAAATTCTTTTTTGTCTTTCCATATAACAATGGAAGTTTTGGGACTGAAGGAAGAGAATAATATATATCTTCCCCAATTGTTATGAAGGAATGCATGAAACAGACTTTTAAAAGTGTTAATGAACAGTTGCCTTGACCCCACCCCAAAGCAATGGATTACAAGGTCATAAAAAGAAAAAAAAGAATAAACTCCTTTAGTTCAATTCTGAATGCTCTTACAATAACATAAGATTGTGTGCTATCAGGTTGGTTCTGATTCCTAGCAACCACATAGAAATATTGGTCCTTCAGGTCTTCTGACAGTATGCCCACTGTGATTGTAATTTATCTGCCTTACTGTTGGTTTTCCTCTTTTTCTTTTTCCTTCTATTTTATCATAATTGCAAACTTCTCAAGAGAACTAGGTCTCTGCATAAAGTGTATAAATATAATAATTTCAGCCAAGTCCTTTGTGTTTCGAGTGAGAACTGTGGGTTGATTTGTTCTACCATCCATTTGTTTGTTTTCCTGGCTATTCATGATAATCTCAGGAGTTTTCTCCAGTAGAAAAGACTTGAAAATAAGTCAGTGCTCTTTCTTTATCTTCTTCAGATCCAGTGTTACAGGCAAAGCATGGACATTTCTTATCCTTGTATACGTAGATGCAAAACAGGACTGAAATATTTTCTTCAAGTTGATAGCTTTATTGTTGATAGCTTCTGATTTTTAAAAGCAAGTATCTACTACTTCAATATATTCATTGTCGGTTCTAAGACTGGTAGTTGTACCTGATGTCATTAGTTCGATCTTATTTTTTTCACTGTGCTTTGTGATTTTCATTTCTAAAACTTGCAGATCATTTGCACTTTGTTATTACAGTACTGTTATTAACATAGCACAGATTATTGAAGTTTCTTTCTCCAATTATAAAATCATAATTTTTAGAATCCTACTTTCCTCAACATATATTTAACATATAGGTTAAATAAATAAAGGAGAGATTACAGCCTTATTCCTTTGTTGACCTGCAGCCAATTTGTTTCATCGTGTTCCATTCAGACTGTGATTTCCTGACCAGTGATTAGGTTTTACTAGAGTACAATAAGCTATCCTGAGTTTTCCATGTTCCTAAGCACATTCCACATTTCACATGGTCAACCAAATTGCAAGCCTTTCTATAATCAATGAAGTATATATTGGCTTCTTTCTCTTTTTGGCTCTCTCAATTACCTAGTGCATATGAGCAATAATGCTTCTTATTCCTAGGCCTCTTCAAAAGCCAGTTTGGCATTTGGCATTTCCCTTTCTAATAGGACTTTAATTTGCATTGGATGGTCCTAAGCATTGTTTGGATAGCACATGTAATTGAAAATATTATACAATAGTTTGCACATTCTGTTAAGTCTTTGGTTTTGATCTCCTTCAGTCTGTTAGCTAATGTATTGTTTTAGAGAGTTTGGCAAAGTTTGGTTAGACTGGTTCTTCTCCTGTAGCTTGTCATATTTCTGTAGATATTCAATCAATTTCTATAGCCTTCTCATTTGGTAATGACCAGAGTGCTGAATTAACATCATCTTTGTATACTAGAGTTCTTGTAAGTAAGCAATATATTCTTATCTTGGATATTATACAGAATTTCAGTATATTCTTTCCATCTTTGATCTTCTTGGAATCAATTAGGTTCTATGCACTGCCATCCTTTAGTATTCTAATTCATGACTTAGATTTTCTTCTGAGTTCTATCTGTGTTTAGATATTATTTTATATTTTTATTTTTCTATTTAATTTGTATAATTATTTAATCTGTTCTTTCAAATTTTTGGAATGTTGTATTTTGTAATAATTATTATACATGTTATTATTTAATCACTTTATTTTTATTCCCAATAGACAGTGTTAACAAATTTATGCTGTTAAAAATTTCAGTTTTAATTTCACATGAGTTCACCATTAATCTTTCTTTCAAAGGTTTTTAAAAAGAAATGTATATATTTTTATGGTATGGTTTCCCCCCAACCCTCCCCCACTAACTATTACAGTCATTACCAACTGTAGCTACTTACCTCTTTGATCTGATTCTTATTTATAGCACATGCATGCGTGCACACACACATATGATTAGTTGCTTCATTGTTGAGGAATTCACAAAAAGTTTAAAATTCACCTCTGTTCAACTTTTTTGATAAAAAATAAATAAAAGTGCCATCTCACTAAAAAGATCTTGCCCATCCCTTGATGGTACTTCTAGATCTAGTATTATCATTAAGGGCACAAGTGTCCCCTATGGCATGATTTTAGACTGGGGCATAACCTCATTTCAACAATCCAGGCCCTGCTGAACGCTCAGCTAGTATATTGTAGATGCTGCTGTCTGGTAGGTAGCCAGAAAATCCAATAATACTAAATAAAGCAGTAGGAATGCAAAAGGTACTAGGTGTTACGATCACGTTGCATGAGTTTTACTGCTTTTCAAGACATTCAGATACTTTCAGGACCCAATTCAAGGTGCCATTATTAAAGCTTTTCATAAAGTTGAACCACAATAAAAGAGTCATTTGTTTTTGTTTTTAGTCCATATTTGTATTCCTTTCCCATTCCTTAGTGGTTTCACTGCATCTGAAAGAACTTTCTATCAATGCAAGTGTATAGAACTACCACTATGAAGTAACAGACGTATTCTAAGACAGAGGTCGCCAATCTTTTGGGCACCAGGGACCGGTTCCGTGGAGAAATGTTTTTCTGCAGACCGGAGTGTGTGAATGGAGCTTTGCTTGTTTGTGTGGACCAGTTGCTGGCATGCCATGGCCCGGTACCGGTCCACAGACCGGGGGGTGGGGACCCCAGTTCTAAGAGAAGACTTCATTGATTTAATTGAGTTGATGTATATTATATGTACATACATACATTCATGATGCACATTTACTTTAGAAATAATCAAGGGGTTACTCAATCCTTTGAACCATTACTAGGAACAATATATGATATAAACTAATATATTAAAATATATTTAATGTATGCAGCATTTATTTATATATTATAATTACTGTACAATACTGTTTTGAAAAATATTGTAAAATAATTTCTATTCATATTTATGCAAATTTTATCTTCATTTTTCTTAATTTTTCAACAATTAAATCATCAGAAGATAATCTATGAAAGAAGGGAAAAAAAGAGAAACAACAGTGGTTAAAAGTTGAAGAAACATTTAGAAGGTTTATTAGAACTTTCCACAGCCTTCTACTCATCCATTCATCAGACTTAAAAAGCCTTTAATACTTTAAAAAAAAAATCAGCATGTTGCTATACAAAAGTAGAGTTATCAAGCAAGATACATACTACAAAGTGCTGAAATAGGCTTTTCTAACATCAGCTGAATTCTGTGAAAAACCTGGAAGTCATAATCTTGATTAGGAAGAAGAGGTGTAGTAGCTCTGATGCTTCTTCACTTCAGGGAGGAAGAATAGAATCCACTACTTCAGGTACAATGACAAGGCAAAATGATGCTTAGTTTGGGAATAAACTGCTGATCAAGAGAAAACTACCAACGTAAATATTTAGAACTTTTCTTCCCTCTGCTGCCTGTGATGACGTGGTTTTGTTTACAGCAAGATTTATTTCACAGAGGCTCATATTTTGTATTCATTCTTCAGAAAAATATTGTTTTCTTGTACAGAAGATCTGTTTGCTATTGTGTTAGCCTCAGCGAAGACAGATGACAAGAATTAAATAGTATTTTGACATTAAAAACACAGCACTGCCTTTTTTAATGAGATTTCAGGGAACAAAACCAGCTGAGGAAAGATTGCAGTTTAAATTGACTGAGTGTATAAAGTGCTGTCATTACTTGTGCTGTTGTTACTTTCTTTATGGCCTTGTTTTGCTGTATCTTTTTCTCCTTCTCAGAAATGATTTCCCCCCCTTTCTGTTGGAAAGACAATGGCAATTATTAAATTGTGGTCATTGCTTTAAATTAGAAAACATTTTTCTGTTGAGAACACAAAACATTAACAGGTACAATCTGATTTGTTTCATTTTTTCCCCAGAATAAAGCTTGAATGCAGGCCTTTATTATAGCTCTCCTTTTACAATAAACCATTGTTTAAAAACAACAGCAGCAGCTGGGTTCACATAACACAGTGAGCTAAAACCAAATACGGTCACATGATGGCTTAACTTAATAAATGAACCTAGACACAATAGTAGCATGCTGGGGTCTAATATAAGAAATGCTGTTAACCAGGCTGGTAGAAGTAATTAAGCTGGAAAAGAATTTGTATTTGTTACTTTGGAGAACAATTTGCTGACATTCTTAGAAAAAATATAAATGTGACTCTTCTAATCATCTTTTTCTTATCTCCTTTGTCTCATTTCTTGTAAGGATAGAAATGGGAGAATGGAACAGAAACATTACTTGAAAGAACCAAATCAAAATTTATTGATATTAGTTGGCTATATAAAGGGCACTGCTAGTGTTGGGATTAGAACTTGTATAGAGGAATGTGTAAAGTAAACAACCATATGGGAAGTTTGTTTCCCACCAATTTTAACTTACCATTATTTTACTTACACTACACCATTAAGAGACAGTTTGGTGCAGTGGTTAAAGGCAACAGGCTAGAAATGGAGAGAGTGAGTTTTAATCCCACTTTAGGCACAAAGCCAGTTGGGTGACCTTGGGCCAGTCATTCTCTCTTAGCTCTAGGAGAATGGCAATGGTAATCCATAAAAAAAAAATCTTGCCAAGAAAACTCCAGGGCAGTGGTTGTCATAGCAGTCAAAAACTGACTCAAAGACATGAAAAAAATAAAAAAATGACAGATTCCTAAATCTAAATGACATAAAAGGAACAGGAAATAGAATAGAGCTGGAAGGGACCTTGGAGGTCTTCTAGTCGAGCCCCCCGCTCAAACAGGAGAACCTATGCCATCTGAGACAAGTGACTGTCCAATCTCTTCTTAAAAACCTCCAGTAATGGAGCGCCTATGATCTCTGAAGGCAAACTGTTCCACTGGTTAAGTGTCGTCACTATTAGGAGCTTTCTCCTTAATTCCAAGTTGCTTCTCTCTTTGATCAGTTTCCAACCATTGTTTCTTGTCCTGCCCTCTGGTGCTTTGGAGAATAATTTGACCCCCTGGACAGGAATAGACAGGAAATAATGCTATTATTGGGTATAGAAGCAAGACATAGCATGGAATTGATAGCAATTCACTGAGTGATAGAATAAAAAGAAAATCAAGATACCCACAAAAATTAAGCTACTGTAAGAACTAAATATGAAGCAAAGTCATAGCATTATATCAATCAACAACAAGATCACTGGAACACTAAGCATGTATTATCTCATAAGCAGAAGCCAAAGATTAAGAAGAAAACATAGTCATGTTCATTAGAAAGCAGATCATAACTGAGTTTTCTGCTAGGAGTTTCCAATCCTATATATGGTTTATATCCTGGATTTATGAATCATAAACCAAGGCCCTGTAATCTAGTCCATAAATTAAAATTTTAAATGGAATTAGAAGTTAGGTAGAATTTCTACCAGAATTATGAAGTTGCCTTCTTACTACATTTTATATAGGCTGCTGTAAATAGTTTATTTCTTGTTTTAGTTTAAACTCTAATTTTAATCAGTGTCAGTGAATCATGCAAACAGTTAAAACAGGTTAAAGGTTACCTTTATAGTAGTCAAATTGACTTGCATATATTATAATAGTCCTGAGGGGGTTAAAGTCAAGCACCACATCCTTTATCTAGCACACTGATGAACCAAAGAAATCCAGTTGCTTTCATATACAAAGGAGATAAACATAAATATGACATAAGACGCCCATGTCTTCCGAAGATGATTAATGAGAATAAATTGTGCTTAGACAAGAACCTTGATTTGCCCTCTTTTGCAGCAACTCTGTTTCCATAATAAGATAATATACTAATTCCACTTACAAAAAGTAAATGTTCAAATAAGACATTTACTGATGTGATCTCCAATCCTTGACATAATCTTGTTACCCATCCAGGGGCAGAAAACTGAGGTCACAGGTCCTCAATGGAGAATATAATTCAGTTATTCATTAATGTCCCTGCTTTCCCCCAGAAACTCAAAATGATGTACACAGTACTTTTCCCTTCAAGTTTTCTGATAACAACAAACCTTTGAATTACTGCATATAATTGCAGATTATCTGTGAACCAACCTTTGGAATTTCAACCAAAATGCCATGCGAAATATGTCACCCACAGATAAGCTGACCTTCCGTTTCTTAACTGCAGTGATGGGAGGGAAACTGCAAACTGTTTCAACATCATTTATAAAAATGCACAATTTTAAAGCCGTCACAGGCTTTTGAAAAAAACTGAGCTCTGGTCTGCAGATAAACTGAACCCAGTTTTGTGGGTATGTTTGAAACTTAAACTTCTCAGCTAACAACTGGTTGAAAATCATCCAATGAACTCCCATGGCTAAGGGTAAACTTGTCAATGTTCCCTTTCTTAGACCTACCATATATACAGTACTTGCATATAAGCCCACCTGTAGATAAGCCAGCCCTCAGTTTTTCATAGTACTCTGGTCAAAAATTTGAGGGTTGTATTATCTGCAGATGGGCTTATGTAATAGTGTATATAGGATATAACGGTACTTTTTAAAAGTTGACCTCAGCACAAGAAGCTTTTTGTAGGAAAGAAACAATAGGTAAGAAGAAAATAGTTACCTTATCAAGAGTTGTTGGAGTAAGAGCATAAAATATAAGATGAAATAAAAAAAACAGCTGGCTGCAGAGAGATTTAGTTTGCAATGTTTTCACACGCACATTTAAAGGAAAGATTCAAGGTAGATAATAGTAGATTTGGAATTGAGCAGCAGAAGACAGAATTTGAAGTTGAACTATTGCTAAAAGATATAAACATTTACAGAAACTTGAAATGGAAGAAGAATAAGTAAAAAGTATATGATAAAGTGGGCTAAGAATTTTGGATATACTGTAGCATATTTATGGAACAGAGGGGTGATATATAGTTAAAAATGTATATTATGTTTTAACTTAAATTAGATTTTTTTTACAAGATAATGTACCACTGTTACAGTATATGAGTCAAGAAAAATTGTCTAGAACGTATTAAAATACTTCAAATTTACATTGCAAATGTGGACAACACAAAGGGTCATTTTATCATTCCTGGTAGACTTTTGGGAAAGTCAGAAAATGTTTGGTTGAAATATACTCAATGATATAAAAAAAATAAAAAAAAATATTCTACTGAAATCAGGACTTTTTTACTGGGTTTATAGACAATTAGAAAAAAGTGACAGACAACTATTCTTATATATGACTTCTGCTATGAGACTATTATATGCACAAAAATAAAAAGACTTTAAAGTACCTACAATTGAGTAATGGTTGGTGAGTATGATAGAACTTGCAGAGATGCCCAAAATTGTTTGCTTAGAGAAAGATCAACTACTATATTTATTAGTGACTGGAAATCCCTTATGGACACTTGCTGAAAAAAGAAAATGATGTAACCTTATAGAGGAAAAGTATAAATGCATTTATAAGTGCTTTTAAGAAGATTGAAAGCCACTTCTTTGTGGGTGTGTATTCCTTTTTTTCTTTGCGTTTTTATTTTGTGTATTTCTCATTTTTTAAGTATAATTTATATTTCTATTTAGTATTGCAATTAAATTAATTTTATTTATTGTAACCCTACATAAAACAAACAATTAACATATCCATTGGATTGTATAAAAACTGACCTGTAGTTGGGTCAATTTTCAAGCCACCCTGAATGAATTGAACCTTAATGTTTTAAGTACAGTTGTAAACGTAAAATTAAGGCAGTTCTATATACTACTTCTGTGATGATTGCAGCATGACTATACATGTAACTGGTTTGGTGCTGCATTTGTAAGCACAACATATTGCATAAAGTGGAGCATCCATCCAGTTGAGTAACCTCAATTGTTGTAACTTAGCAAATGGGAGCTAAAACTTTTCAGTGAGTAGTAAATTAAAGGGAATGTTTTTTTGCTGTTGTGAGGAATAAAGAAATAAAAGAGAAATCTGGGATATGAGCATAAGATATAATCATGATTAAGCACAAAGTCAAAAAAAAGGACCGGATTATTCTCTGTTTTTCTTAAAAGCTCCCCCCCCCCCACACAAACACTTTTGTCACAAAATAAAAATATAAGAATTGGTTCTCTTTGAGCTTGGTTGTTTTCTTGCATTATCCAAATAGGTAACATCATCAGTGCTAGAATTACCTAGTTGTGTAATGAAACATCTGCAAGGAAACAACCAAGCTCAGAGAACACCAAAGACTCCACAGTTTAACCCTGAGCTACAAATATTATCTTCTAGCAATATAAGAACTGCTCTAGGGTTATCGTAGGATTAAACCATATATAGCATTACAGATTCAAGTTTGTTGCTCCTGACAATGTAATTCTAGTTGAAAATGGTTATAATTACCCTTCCCTATTATATTAGAAATTTAAATTAACACATTTCTGATCCTAAATTCAAGAATGCTGTATTTATTTTAATTGCCTTTTCTTTCTAGGGAAGATTGGATTTAAGTAATAAACCTGTTAAAATGTATTTTCCTGGCACCTGCTTTCTTGCACAAAACAGTGAGACAACTGATCACAAATTTTTCTCTCACACATACTATTTGATCTTTATGCAATTAATTTCAGCAAGATGCATACACGATGTTTTCTCTACCTTTGTGAGAACATGTGTAATTTTTTTCACTGAAAAAAGCAGCCGATTGTTTGCCAAAGTTCCTATTCATAACACTTATATGATTCATTCTCCTGTCTGCATGTAGTCACCTCTGCTGGGGCTAGAAGAATTCTGATAAATACTTGCAAGACTGTCTAGACTTCTGTTGCCAAGGTACTTAATAAGGCTGAAATTGCTGTTATTTTGCCAAATATTGAAAAAAACAACATCTTTTTCTAGATTATTAACATTTAAAAACATTGGGAAATGAATTAGCTAAAAGTCTGGATGAATTTTAATCATAATGAATGTAGATGAGTTCGCCTTTGCTTTTTATATTATAATATACAATTATGTTATGAATATCATTATTCTGCCTGTTACTATCATTGTGCCAAGAAAGATCATCATTAAAACAAATATCAATTCTTACTATATATTTTCTGCATGAAAAGTACATTTGATTTTGAGACTGAACTTCAGACAAATAGAAACATTCAGAAATCACTGTTATTTTGTTGGCTTTTCCTTGTCAACATTTCCAAGACCATAAACAACCAAATATTTGAAAATTTACAAACATACAAACTAAAAAAACAATAAAATATTTTACTTTTAAAAAAGCTACTAGAAACCTACAGAATCATTTTAAACAAATCATCAAATGATCAGTTAAGATGGTACCTACAGTGGAACTAACTAGGGATGTCACTTAAATTTTCTAGATGTCCCCAAATTAAATGGTCTTTAAAAACATCACCATTAACAACACAAAGATTACTTTACAGATTCAATTTTGGGAATAAAAATTACAAAAATATTTCATTTTATTTATTAGGAACTACAGAATTTAATTTATTCTAGGATTGTTTTTAATCTGTTGGAACATATTTATATAAGAAAAGAAAAACTTCTCATTCATTGTTGTAAAGAAAAGCCTGTAAAAGTGTAGTGCTTAAGCATCAGGTCACTGAACTGCTTGGTGGGTGTCATGACCCAGCAAAATAGACTCAAGACATGGAAAGCCATAAAGTCTTCTTGGAAACTTCGCAAGTTCTCTGCAATTGATACTGTTAACCATCTTGCCCTTGAATCTTGGTTCCCAGTAAGAACTTTGAACTCAGAGTAGAACTATGTAAATTTACTTCACGGATTTCACTATTTAAAATTGCTTGATAGATTTAACTGCTTGATTTCTTCAGCTGCTTAATAGATATGAAAAGTGGAAACATTGAACACAGTTTAAAAAGAAAACTTGTATTACTTTCTTCCCCTCTAACGCTAACCCATCTTTCTAGGTGCATAACAGCCAGGGTAAGCACAAAGTGATATCATCAAAAGCATTACTGTGGTGGTCCTAACAGAGAAGGAAGCATGAAAGCAAAGAAGCTTTTGGAAAATATGGGTGAATGTTGGCAGCAGCAGCTGAAGGCTCAGTGGCAGCAGCTGGGTGAAAGCCTCTTCAATGAAGTAATGCTGGAAAAGGAGGCCAAGAGAACACTGAGAGACACTTTAGAAAAAGATTGGCACTGAGGAACTCAGAAGCTTCCAATGAAATTAATCCCAGTGCCCTGGCAAGCCCTAATGCAAGCCCTAAGAAAATCTCAAAGTACTGGCAACATTAGAAAGGAATTAGAATAAACCACTCATAAGAATTAAGGATCCTACATAAGACCTCAAGAAACCAATCAGCAGAATAGCATATCAGAAACAGAAGATACTAAATCATTCCCTCCAGCCAGCATGAAAAAGCGTAAGAAAAGCATAGCATCTGCTAGTCTTTTTCAGGGCTGGAGAGATGGAGCTAAATAGAATTTAAAGGATAGGCATAAGAATATTAGAAACCTAAGCATAAATTAATTGAAATTAAAGATATAACTAGAACAATGGGTTAATAAATAAATAACGGACATTGAACTGAGAACATAAGCCAGTGGTGGCGAACCTATGGCACGGGTGCCAGAGGCGGCACTCAGAGCCCTCTCTGTGGGCACGTGTGCCATGCCCCAGAGATGGCAACCGTCCCTCTTCAAGCAGCCGCCCGCTAACTTGCCGAGGTCCCAGGTAGCCGGATGCATCCCAGCACAGCTGGTTTCCCTCCGCCCCGTCCCATCCCTCCTGGCCTTGCATGCTCTCCTTTTCCCAGGCACGACCCACTGTGTTGCCTCCTCAGCTGTTGGCCGGCCGTCCAGCTCAGAGGCGGCTTCTCTGAACTGCTGGCGGTGGGCTGCGGAGCCCCAGAGTGTGCTGGTTGAGGGGCTGGCAGGCTGTGGCTGCTGACGGACACTGTCGCCCCCCGTGTGCTCGCTGGCCTCTTTGTGCGGGGGCCGATGGTGTCAGGCAGCAGCCACCCTGGCCCCTGCCTCACCTTGCCCTGCGACAATGGCACCCCCACCCTGTCTCGCCTCACCCCACAGGACGAGCCTCCTGCCCACCACCCCACCTGCCAGAGACCCCCTGGATCTCCCCCAGCCCTGCCCAGCCCTCACAGGCGTCTCTCCCTGCGAGCAACATCAAGGTGACCATGCCCATCTTGGCCACACCCACCCAGTCTGCCATGACCATCACAGCCATGCCCACCCAGTGGGCCATGCCCACCTGGCACCCGGCGATAAATAAGTGGGTTTTGGTTTGCAGTTTGGGCACTCGGTCTCTAAAAGGTTCGCCATCACTGACATAAGCAAATAAATATAGTTAAAATTTGAAAGGTAAGAAATGATAGTCAAAAGAAGAAAGAAAAAAATAAAGGGCCTATTGAAGAAGAATCAGAACAAGTTTACCATGGCTTATTTATTAGGAAAACATTTGTAGTTTCTCTAAAGCACGGGTGTCAAACTCACAATGTCACGTGATGTGTCGCGATATATCATGACTTTTTCCCCATTGCCGGCAATGGGGTAGGCACGGTTTTAGCGTGACGCATCCGGCCCATGGGCCGGCAGTTTGACACCTGTGCTCTAAAGTAATAAATTGAACATATTCAACTGAAGGTTAAAAATGTATTGTGCTTATGTGTATTGTTTATTCCCCTCCCTCCCCCCCAAAAAAAACTGTAATAATAGATTTTGCTGACTTGCAACCTTGAATTAAACCTGAACCCTCTCTTCTATTGCTGTAAGAGAGAAAAGATTAGGGCAAACTCATAGATATGACTCTTTCCTTAGAAGCTCTTTAATGATTTGTATTCATTCCTAAGAAACAAATGGAGCAGGAAATGATGTTGGAGCATAAGCCTGCTCTTGATCTTCTGTGATGCCTCTGATCCAATTAGGCCATTGCAAGTCTATAGAAGACAGCTGGAGAAGGAAAGAATAGCCAGAGAAAATTGAAAGAAAATTGAAAGAAAATTGGGACATCACCAAGTAATTCACCAATTCCTGATATATAGAGGCAGGTTTACATTTAATTGATGAAACAACAGCAGATTTAACAGTAAGTAATTGAATGAGAAGCAGCAGCACATTGAGTTAGGAACAAACTAGGTCATGTAAATCCAACCTAGATTTTTCCCCCAAAAAAATCTTTATCTGCATGCTGTCTATTCCCAAGCATCTCCAAATATAAATGTTCAATCATAAATCCTCCTATGCTTGATAAAATGCCCAGAACTTAAATGCTGTACTGAAATTCAGAAAGAAAAGAACAGTCTGGATTTCCATGGAAAGCTAATCTCAGAGTATGGAAGCAATGATTAAAAAAATGACATTCCATCAGATGTCAATCTCCTACAGCTGGAACCTGAAAGGACTCTCAAAACATCATTCATGAACATGATCAATGCACTTTCCATGTTATGTTTGGCCTGAAAACTAATTGTCAAGGATCTAAATAACCTGTCTCTTCTAGAGTCTTCTGGATTTTCAAAGTTATCACTTTCTCAAAAAGGAAGGTTAGAAAAAAGTCTAAAATTATAATCAAATGAAGATTCTTTAAGCAAGGGGACAAATTATAACCTCATTCAGCAGTAATGAGAATACCTCTTACTCAAAGAAGTGTTTGTTATCACTCAAATCTAATCTCTTGCCACCTCAGAAGAATCTTCAAACACAATGTGCAGATTGAGAACCTATCACTAGAGAGTCCTATCTGCTTCCTCATGACTCAGAGAGTCAAACCAATCTCAGATCACTTCACAGGACACAGCCCGAGTCACCTCCATATTATGGCAGCCATTTTGATGCATGTATGATAAGGAGCCTGTTGCTACACTTGCTGATCTGTTCTATTTGAATGCCATCATTTGGAAATTGTTTTAAATTATTTATAAATCAAATTTGTACAGCTGCCCATCTCACAAAAGGTGACTCTGAATGTCATACAACAATTGAATAAAGAATAAGTACAAAAATAGAAAACATCCTATATAAATATTATATAAATATAAATATTATAAAAACAAGTATAGATTAGATCACGGGTCGGCAACCCGCGGCTCCGGAGCCGCATGCGGCTCTTTGAGGCCTTACCTGCGGCTCCGGAGCCTCCTCCGCCATTTTGGCGAGCGCATGCGCGCATGCGCGGGCGGGTGCGGGGGGTGCGCGCGCGCAGGTGCGCATGCGCGAACGGCGCGCGCGCATGCGCATGCGCATGCGCGAACGGCACGCGCGCATGCGCGGGTGCGCGCGCATGCGCGAACGCGCGGCTCCCAGCGTTTTTTTTTTTTAAGCTAAATGGGTCCGTGCGGCTCATCCGACGTTTCGGATGGCCGACCCATGGATTAGATGATAAACAGGAAAATACGATGATCTCTCCTCTATATACTGGCAATGCTGTTAATGTGAAAGGAAACTACTGTATATTAATTAAAATATATCATTAAAACTATGTTGTTTTCAAAGTTTCTGATTAGGCATGAACTGCTGAGATACAATCAATAATTTATAGTAGAAAAAAAGAGAAAGAACTTTAAGTTTTAACATCTCTGGTTGAAAACATATCAAAACTTGATAAATTACTTGAATTAATCGACTTTGTCAAATCAAATACAATTAGGACAATTTATTATTCCAAGCAAGTAGTACACCTTTTTTCTTTCTAATTTATGTTCCTTCAATAAAGCCTAAAATTGGAAAGCATTAGACAGAACACATGACTTATCAGAATATATTGTTAATAAGCAATATGATAAAATTATACGTCAAGTTCAATGGTTTGTTTGATATATATTAGGGCTGAACTTTTGAAAATAAATATTGTATACCAGAGATCAGGTAGACCAATTCTACCTAATCTTCAGAAGGTCACAAACTGTCAGGCTGACCAAGAATAGCAAAGAGCAATTCAGCAGAGTTCAATTCTTTATTTGCCAACAACATTTGGTATAATAATATCTTGCCAGACCAAACCCTTATTACTCTTACCCTAAGAGACAGACCTTGAGAAATTCCTTGTGGAAAACTGACAGACCATCAGAAATTTTCCTCCCATCTGCCTTCAATCCCTTCCTGGATCTTGACATGAGATAGAGGAAGAGATTCAGGATAGCCACTCCTAGAATGCTTTAAGTGTAAAACCATTACGCTGGCTTGATACTATCAAAACTGATACAAAGATGAACATCTAACAACCAAAAGAAGCTGTGCTTGACAGGGTGGCATGGAGACCACTTGCCTACAAAGTCGCCAAGAGCTGGTCATGACTGAATGGTTAAAACAACAACATGAGGATAATGAGAGTTCTGGATGTGGAGCAGACCATTAATTGATGATGTCCAGAGCAGATCTTGCAAAACCTTGAAGGAAAGAAGTGAAAAAATGATAATGAAGGTAGAATAACTTCAGAGAGAGAAAAATGCTTTGCAGAGTGCAATTTATGAAATATCAAACATTTTAAAAACAAAAATGGAAATAAGTTAGTCAAAGAATCTGGGTTGCCAGCCTCTTACAACATAGAAGTTCAAATGAAATGGGTTTGTCATGAAATATGTCTGTGTGGTTATAGAAAATGTAAACATAATGAAATGAAGCATCTAAAGGCCAATCTTATTTTCAATGTCCTGAAGGAGGAGCATACAAAGCTGCTGCTAGAATTTTAATGCTGGCAATAATCTTCATAGCCTGAGAGATGCTGTTGCAATTATTGCATTACTTTTCAAGGCCATCCAGTCACTAAAGGTTTGCACAACTATGCATTGGCCTAAGTGCTATAGAACTTGGATATGCACAAAGGTTATTACTGGCAAACAGGAGGAAGCCATATTGCTTTTTCTTGTTTATTAGAAACAAGATCCAACTTGTCGTGATGTTGTTGTTAACATATAGAGTTGTGCCTCTCTGCATCTCTAGTATTGATTGCAAAAAGCCAGGAAAAAGTGAAGACCAGTATATGGCTTTAATACCAGTTTCAGTTTCTTCAGCTTCTGCTGTGCCATTCTGTTATCAATAATTCATGCAAATAAAAATAGAACCACCAAGGGCCTCATCTAACTTTCTATAATATGGAACAAAGTAGTCAAGAACATCAATGAGGCAAATAATTGAAGGGCAGGGAGTTTAAGTACCATTCTGTATCTGAATGCTAACACTAGTGCTGCTTTGGGGACTTAGAATGATTGCAGATAGAGGAATATGATGTTCTTGGTTGACTATCCAATACAAGTAATTTCTAGGGGAATTCAATGAGTTGTAATTTTTTAGTACCCAGTTATTGAGCTACAGTATTGATTGAGAAAGAATGAGGAAGGATATCCGATTACAAGTTCTTTTTGTTCTAAATAGATGCAGTACTTTTCAGTGTTCATCTGTCTTTGAAATACCCTTTTGCATTTACAGATGTGCTACGATCTATTTCATTAGATTAGATAATGAATGTTAAATATTACTTATGGCATAGATGTTATAGGAATATATTGTTTATCAGGTAAGAGGGTTTTTTTTTAGCTTTCTTGCTGGGAGTGGTCTCCCAGTTTTGCAGTCCTAAACAAGATTGTGTTATTGTGATGTCATTAATGGTCAGTGACGTGATTGTTCATCATCATTACCAACAATTAACCATCTCCAAAATCTAAAATAAAAACAAATGGGCTAAAATCTTGGCCATATACCTCTGATGATGTTATCAGATCATTTCCAAGGGACATTACAAAATAGATATGCTCATATTTTGCCCATGTTTATTCTAAAGCTTTATAATTTTAACTTTTTATTTTATGGTACAGCATTTGTTCCACAATAGAAATGTGCAGAATTCAGTTGATGTTTATAATTAATTCTTCCTTTTAGATCTCACCTTACCTACCTTTCAGTTTTTGTTCTAAAAAACTATCAGCTTCA
Organism: Azemiops feae; assembly: GCA_023970755.1. Classification (NCBI taxonomy): domain Eukaryota; kingdom Metazoa; phylum Chordata; class Lepidosauria; order Squamata; family Viperidae; genus Azemiops; species Azemiops feae. The sequence goes on along the minus strand of JALGBA010003986.1, from coordinate 476,979 downwards.
ATTATTTTAAGAGAAATGATCTCAAAATTGTGTATGATTAGAAAATTAAACAAATCCTGATAAGGGCCAATACATAAAGTAACATGTACTTTTAAATGATGAGTTTTTAATATTGCCATCCTTTGTCTGAACTGGGAATTACAGTTGATGGTTTCCAAATAAATATATCAGGACTTGAAAGCCAACTTACATTATTATTGATTTGATATACCTATGAAATATGGCTAAAAATCTAACTTGTTTCCCCACTTGAGAGAAACTAGACATAAAGATAAAACAAAGTAATTGTTTGTAAGTCTTTGTAGTCTTCCATCATTTGAATCAGACTGTTATATTTTATTTTATATTGAATTTCCATTTAATTTTATTAAAAAGTTGATATTTGCAACACGTTATTGGGGCCAAGATAGGGCTAATTAGAAAGTTAAGCTAAATTAGTATTTATGGTATGTTTTACTTCTTGGCAGATGGTGTAGAGGACAACTGGAAATCTATTTATAACTAGTTTATGTGGATAGACATAAAACATCATAATGAATAAATGCAGTTTAGTATTTTGGGGCCAAGCCAAAGGACAGTGATCAGTCTGTCAAAGTGGAAGGAAATCAATGAGTTGAGTATTGGTCTAGCATCATCTTTTGTTTGTTTTGCGTCTAATGGATGACTCAGTTTATGGTAGAAATCCAGTCTTCTTGAACTGATTGAAATATTTAGTTCAGAAAACAAATGTGTTTAGTTTAATCTTCAACTCTTGAGACCCATAATAATTTCATCTGTTTATATCTTAAAAATCTGTTGAGCAAGAGACTTTTTTTAAAAAAAAAGAACTCAGCAACATTAAATATTCATTCACTGATGCCTTTAATTTTTTCCCATCTCACTACAGAGAAATAGAAAAATAAGCAATTGATTTCTCTATGGACATTCAAATAAACACTATTTTATTATATGGATGACAATGAAATGAGGTATGTAAAATTGGAAGATTGAGATGTTTAACTGAGTGCAAATTCAATGAAGGGTTGCTATTGGCCAGCCATTGTTTTAGGCTGCCAAGAAGAAAGGAAATGAAGTTCTGTTGGATTAAATATTATTTACAAGGCTGAATTCCAGCATAGCAATCAAAGAGCAACATCCTTGAAAATGGAACTTTCATGCAAGAGTTGACTGAGAATAACAGGATAAATAAAAAAAGACTTGGATGGACTTTGGTAGAAACTGGGAGAAACAAGCAATATTAGAAAAAGAAATCATTTTCACTTTGGCTGCCTTCAAGAATGCTAACATATCTTTGAGTAATTTTGCTGATCAGTGGGGAAGAAGAATCCCACTGTGATAACAGAGAAGTTCTATGAGTTCTTTGGAGCAAATAACTATGCTGTCAAATAACACTTCTTTAAATAAGTCAATTGCATCTTATGGAATAGCATACACTGGAAGTGGAGAGGTTGTTGAAAAGTAAACCTAGAGGGCAGACCTTTTGCATAATCTAGGAGAAAGTGGTTGTCTTATGGAATAATAATAACAATAACAATGACGACGACGATGATAATGATGATAGGGTTCGATGGGGCCTTGAAGGTCTTCTAGTCCAACCCCCTGCTTAGGCAGGAAACTCTATACCATTTCAGACAAATGGCTGTCCAGTCTCTTCTTAAAAACTTCCAGTGTTGGAGCATTCACAACTTTTGGAGGCAGGTTGTTCCATTGATTAATTGTTCTAATTATGTAAGGAAATTTTTCTTTAGTTCTAGGTTGCTTCTCTCCTTGATTAATTTCCATCCATTTAATTTGGGTTATTTCAGTTCCCTAAGCTAACCCTTACAGGAAGTGTACTTGGGGTACTTCTAAATAAATGATGTATGAACTAATATCCCAGTGAATAAATATTTAGAATGAATTTTGGTGAAAATAACATAGGGAGATAGATATACCTGCATAATTTGGGGTGGGGGCTGGAGGAGATTTTGCTTTTGGCTGCCATTTTGACTTTTTGTCCCACCCTTGCAGAAATCATAGCTTTTTCCAAATAAAGAAAAAAAATCCCAAACAGCAGTTCAAAGAGATTTGACCCACAAAATTTAATTAGATGCTGAATTTATATACCATCACCAGGAAAAGGTAGATGCAAAGCCGAATATGGATTTTCTCTTTTGTTTTGCTGTTTTACTAATGTAAAATGTCTTGACGTTGTTTTAACAAAGGAAGTAAATTGGCTGTATCTCCCTAAGATGTTCCCCAAGTGATATTAATTCCTAGCCTGGCTCTGTGTGGATTATCAACCTGAACGATTTCCCTTCCTTTTTTAATAGTACTTTTATTAGAATTAAAGAGATAAAACTTAATACAAAGTAAAAAAAAAGAAGAATAAAAAGAAAATATATATATAAAGTGCAGAGGAAAATAGAAAATAGAAAAGAAAGAAAAAAGAGTGATCTCTTCTTCACATATCCCATCTCTTATCTGTAAACAAATCCTTAAAGCCTCGTCATTCAGTCCTGCTCCAACAATGGGTTTTCAGAGATAACGTATCTATTTTTACTTTGATCAAATAAGCTGTATTTATTTTACATATTTTACACAATGGTTTAGGCAATCACTTAATGGCCACAACTGGGGGTGTCGGGACTGTGGTCATTAAGGCAATTATATGGTAACCTCAATTCATGATTACAATGACTTACAATCAGATTTCTGGTCCCGTCTCTTGTAATAAATCCAGGACTATCAGTAATCTTTAATTCCTTCATTCTGATGCAATTGTCAGCTCTCTAATTTCAGTTCACCCAGTTCTTCCTTAGGAGTCCCCAACCCACCCCAGATTTTTTTCTTTTAATGCAAGTAAACCCTGACTTGAGATCTTGAATGTTCAAGTAATGTTAGATTTATAGAATGATAAAAGAAAGCCATTTGTGTTAGATTTTTCACCCAACCTTAAAAGTTGTTATTTTTTATTCTTCTGAGAAAATATATATAATAAAATTTTAGCAGTATGACAACCTAAGCAGTTTTGATAGAAATGACATTGATGAAGACAGTGAATTGATAGTCCTAAACCTTCAATAAAACATTTCATGAGAATCATTCAAGCTTAGCTTTTATTTAATTATTACCTCCTTCCTATATTCCTTTCCAGCTTGACCTAGCTGACATCTGCAGCAGACATTTATCAAAGACCAGATCAGAAAAAGACACAAAACAGTGCCAGGAAGTCTGACCCAACATGACATTTTTCTCCATGACAACACTTAGTACCCATTCGTAAAAAAAAAAAGAAGAAGAAGGGTTGAAAGCACAATTGTAAAAATCTGTTAGGGAATCTCTCTCTCTCTCTCTCTCTCTCTCTCTCTCTCTCACACACACACACACACACACACACACACACTCTATCTATCTATCTATCTATCTATCTATCTATCTATCTATCTATCTATCTATCTATCTATCTATCTATCTATCTATCTATCTATCTATCTATCTATCTATCTATCTATCTATCTATCTATCTATCTATCTATCTATCAGAGGAATTCTCACTTATTTATCACAATTGGAAATTACACTTCCATCACTAAATAATGCAATTAAATTAAACATAATGTGACCAAGCCTAGCTTACATCAGTTTTGTTGTGATTGTTAATTGCCCACGGTTAAATGCAATGTCAAGTGACTTTTGACTTACTGTTATCTTCCCCATTCTCTTCTTTTTCAGAAACCAGTTGTGAAGGTCACAAAATGTGATCACATGACTTCAGGATGCTACAATTTTTATACATTCAAAGACTGGTCATAAACTTTCTTTTTCAGCACTGTTGTAATATCAAAGGGTTGCTGGGAGACACATTTGGTAAGTGAGAACTTCTTGTAATTCCCAACAGCTTGCATTTCAAACATCGAAATACTATAGAGAATATTAGTGAACTACAGAGAGGTTATTTTTGTTGATCAATAATATCAAGCTTCAAAGCTCTGAATTATCCTCTGTGTTAAGTTTCATGGAAATGTCACTTGCATAGAGTTCAGAAAAGAACCTTGCAGCTAACAACTAAATAGTTGAATGGGCATTTATCACCATTACTTTCTAAAAATATAATAAACTTTCTAAAACCTAATTCTGTTGTCCTGTCAGATGAATATCATGGTCAGTGGTATAAAGTGGTGCAAGGTTCAGCAGAACTAACAAGAATATATTCTCTCTCCATTTCCCAGTATGGGTCATCCACCAAGCCAATTAAAGTTGTTTTATTCCCAAAACATATCTGAAAGCTTGACTGCAATAGATCAAGGTTAAAACACAGTACAGATGCTAAATAAAATGAAATAAAATAACAGATTATAAATCAACAAGAACTCTGAAGCTGGGAGGTTTCCTTACATTTGTGAAGTTAGCTAAGGATTTAGAGACAGCTTGAAAAATATTTAATATAGCTTGACCAATGAAGGTATTCCCCCCAATAAAACCCTTCTCAAACTTGCATGAATGGCCTCTTCTTACAATAAGCTACAGGTAGTCCGCAAGTACGAACCTAATGGAGCCTGTCCATTAGGCTTGTAAGTCAAAAAATTCATCAAATTTTACAAAATTTTACAAAATTTTAAAATTCATTAATTGAATCGAATGGATTGTTAAATGAATGAAGATCTGACTTACTATTTCCTCCAATTTATAATTGAACTGAGAGGCTTTCTCTGCTGCTGCCAGCTGCCCATCAACTGTTTCCGGTGCAGCCTTCCACTCAGGAACTAAATTGCTTCCAAGCAGGCTGCAAAACTCTCTGTTTACAACTGCTTTTTTAAAAAAAACTATTTGTTGCTAGTCTGCTTTAAAAAAAAACATTTGCCACTAATTAGCTTAAAAGTCTCCAGCCAGGCACCCAGAGGGAGATGGGAGGGGGCGGTTTACAGAACTGTCACCTTGCAACAGTAAGAGGGATGAAGGGACCTTGAGGACATCTAGTCTAACCCACTGCTCTCACAAGAGAGTATTTCTGATAAATGCCTATCCAGTCTCTTTTTAAAAGTAATGGGGCACCCACAACTTCTGGAGGCAATTTAATTTTAAAACCTACAAACTACAGTGATATATGCTAATCTCCAGAATAAAAGCAAGAAAACACAACATTATATAATGCTTCATGTAGATGCTGGCTAGCATTTCTACAAGCAAACTTTATCTTTGCAAAGTACTGTACTTACAAACACAATAGTTTGCAAAGTACAATACTTAAAAAGAAGAGCAGTTTCCAAAGTGCTTGCAAACAAACAGTTTGCAACCATTATAGAGTAACGAAAAATATATATTTTAAAATATTTATAGAAGCAATTCTAGTACTCCAGTCCCTCAGCAAAAATCACCAGTTCTTGTTTGGCCATGTGACCAGGGATAAAAAAAAAAATCTTCCAGCTTCAGGAAATTGCATTTGTAGCCCGAACAGGCAACTCACAGAGTTAAAATGGCCATCGCTTGCAGCAGTGAGTGAATCCAAGTTACATGGCTACAGAACCCTCTTTTTTGGTCACAATTTTGAATTTCTAAGATAAGTACCCTTTCTGAATAAATTTGTTTTTGTGAAAACTCACTAAATGAACATTCGTACCTGGGGGATTACCTGTATTTTCCATGCCCAACATATTCCAACCAGATTGCTTCAATCTCAGGTATCAAAATAACTTAAAAGTACCTACGTAGTTAAAAAAATACATAAAATGACAGCTTGCAGTTTCCTTAACGTGACATTGTCATTTGGTGTAAGGTAATATGCCAACCTTTGCTTTTATGGTTATTTACAGGTCATATTTTTTTCTCATTATTTGCTAAAACAAAAATAGTGTTTTGTAATGGAAGTTCTATTTCTTCCCCACCAAAATTTTGGTAGTAAAATATAAAATATATGTCTTCCTGCTACAGAATATGTATCAGAAAATGAGTATTCAAATATTCACCTGAATTTGTCTTTAACTAAAAACTAGGCAACCCGTAACCATTGAGTTATTTCAGAGATATTTCCTTAGCCAAGCAGAGAAACAGAATGACTTCCTGCTGGCTCCCCCATTGAGTTTGCTTTTGGGAAGCTGGCAGGGAGCATTAGATATTATAGATAGTCCTTGACTTACAACAGTTCATTTAGTGAACATTCAAAGTTACAGTGACACTAAAGAAAATGACTTATGACTGTTTTTCACACTTATGACCATTGTAGCATCCCTATGGTCACATGATCAAAATTCAAATGCTTGGCAACCCATATTTGTGACACTTGCAGTGTCCTGGGATCATGCAAACTTCTGACAAACAAAGTCAATTCACTTAATATCCATGTTACTAATTTAACAACTGCAATGATTTACTTAACAACTCTGGCAAGAAAGGTTGTAAAATGGGACAAAATTCACTTAACAACTGTCATGCTTAGCAACAGAGGTTTTGGGCTCAATTGTGGTTGTAAGTCAAGGATTAACTGTAATCCTCCTCCTATTCAGTTAACCCATGGAATTGTCTGCCAATTGCTGGGGAAAAAAACAAAAGGAATCATAGATCACAAGGAAAACAGAAGGAATGGTGTTTACCCATTGACCAGCAGTGTCCCTTAGCCAGCTAACCCTACCTTGCCAGCAGGCATCTGAGTTACTTCGCCAGACATTTAGTATTTATTACTGTCACCATTTATCTTCCAGGGAGCATCTCACCTGATATTCTTCCCTAGTTCTAGTGACAGTAAATGGGAATGCCACAATCTTTACTGCCTTTCTGGGAGTAGTAGAAATGGTTTGTGTGTGAAATAATTTATATCATGCATTCTCCAGGCCCTGTAGCATGAAGGCTAGAGACTTCAGTTCTTCTTTGGGTGATAGACCAATTGCACCAGAGATAAATGTCTGAGCTCTTATTAATGATTGCAAAAACATTTTTATTTTAAATATTAAAATGTAACCATGCAATATTGAAAAACATAAAATGCAGAGCAGAGCTGCCCAATTCACTGAGAAAATACTGTCTGTAACTTTGTTAACAGACAAAAGGAAAATATAGTGTGTCCAGCAAATGAATTAAGCCCAAAAATCCAAGACCATAAAATGAAGGCTGGTCTTCTTCAATTCTTAAAAAATCCACTATAATTCTATCTACAGAATGGAATCCCGGTATTCTTCCAAGTCTTCAGTTTCAAGCATAAATTCTTTAGATATGATTAATCTGTATTAGGCATTAAGAGCTAAAATAAACATAATTATTGAGTTAGTATATATAAATTTCCTTTTGCCATAATGTTTTCCAGACTTTGACTTGCACTTAAAAACTTTGGTCTTGGGTTGCTGACCAATACTCAAAAGGCCATAAATCAAACCGTCTTCTTCCTCAATTCCAGTTAGGTTGATAAAAGAAATAAAAACTTTCTATGGTCATCCTACCGATATGCAAAAACATCCCACACTGTGATCAGAGGTCAAGAACTTCAGTATATTAAAATACAGCTGCATTTTTTCAGATTAATATGAATTGTTGTCAGCTAAGAATTCAGGTTTATGTCAATTTACTTTGTTTTATGCTCACTCAAGTAGAGCTTTTGGAGAATTTAGAAGAGTCAACAATTGGTAATATTTATAAGCATAAACTTTATAATTTTAATAATCAGGAGTTATATTTTTAATTAACATTTTTAATTCCAACTTATTTCCTTTGCTTTCTTAGCCAGGCTACTGCAAAATTAAATTTCGAATGTAGAAAATTAAGAAAAAAACATTATATTATGTTTTTCAGTGAAGAGTTCACTATGTTTGTCTGCAGTAAGTTACCTATGAAGGAATTCTTTGCATTTCTACTAAGAACCAAATCTCACTAGGTTTTCTCGGATATAAAATGGCAGCCTTGTAGGATGATGTTGATGGTGATGATAATGATAATCATGATGCTAATGGTGATGATTTGACTGAATGTTTAAAATTGCCTATAAATGAAAAATCAGTAATGAACAGCTTCCAAGGGCCAGCGTGATGCAGTGATTGAATTAGGAACAATCACATTTCAAAAAATGTTTGGTCCCACAAAATATATAGATAGTGTCCATTTTTTAAAAGAATGTTTATTAGAGACACATTTATTCTGTCTGAAAAATCAATGCTATTGGTTAATCATTACTAGCCTAATTTCTCTTCGGAAATTTTAGTGGAGGAACTTAAACTGAATCTTCAATGCCATTATATCTAAAGTCAGTTCCAATCATGTTCATGTATATTACAAAAGTTAATTGAACATGACATTGTTAATCGTTGCAAGGAAAAAGCTCGACTAAATGTGGCAGTTTCTTAAAACATATGTTTGAACAGATGGCTTTAGCTCTTTGGAAATCCATGCTTTAGGAATAGATGCCTGAGTGCATTTTGATACAGTCTAAAATACATGTTATACTTGTATGTAAGCAAGTACCTGAGAAACAAGCAATATGTTGTTCAAGCTTCTATGGTCACTGGCATTTAAAATAATCATTTTACTATTTGAAATATTTCTTGGCTAAATTGCCTAATTGTCAATGACCACTGGAACAATTAAAGGCAACTTTTAAAAAACATTTTACATCAAACTTGCACTTTCTGGGATACCTGAGAAATGGAATATAGTATGAATTAAATGCAACCTAACATATTAATTATTTATTATTTTTTTATTATTTAAGAATAATTTTGCATTTTTTTTGTTCCTTTTTTCCTTCTTAAGCCCTTCTTCCAGTGGTGGGATTCAGCCAGTTCACACCACTTCGGCAGAACCGGTAGCTAATTTTTTTTTGCCCAGGCCCAGAATGGACTTCTGGAAGCGGCATCCACACAGAGAACCTGTTGTTCACCACTGCCTTCTTCTCCTCCTTCTTTCCTTCTTTCCTTCTTTCCTTCTTTCCTTCTTTCCTTCTTTTCTTCCTTCCTTCCTTCCTTCCTTCCTTCCTTCCTTCCTTCCTTCCTTCCTTCCTTCCTTCCTTCCTTCCTTCCTTCCTTCCTTCCTTCCTTCCTTCCACCACTTATCACACCAATAAAGCAACTCTGGCTGGTTTACAAAATAGTTTGTTCTAAACCGATACCAGCATAGTATATAAACAGGTGCAATGAGAGCAAAATGTATCACAAAATTCTATACTAAAATAATAAAATAGCATAATAGCAAATTAGACTCATGAATATGGTAAACAGGACAGCACATAAATTGCCTTTAAAATGTTTGTACAGTTTAAGATTTTGGAGAGCATAACACTGTTCTGAAGCAGATGGTAGAAATTGCCACTGGCCTTTGGTCCCATCCTTGATAAATATGGAAATATAGAATGCTATTATCCAGTTCTTTAATTCAAGAGCAATGGATGGTGAAAACTGCAGCTGGTCCTTCTGGGGGGAAAAGGGTAGATTGGCTTACTTTTTGCGATGATATATTACTCAGCCCCCAACTGGGTCACAAGCGCTAAAGTTCTTTTAGATTTGGAAGCAATGACCTCACCAATATGAGTACTTAATATTTTATTCCAAGACAGCATAAGAGACAGCTAAAAGCCAAAATGTACAGGAATCCTGAAAAATAATATATAACCCAAAACAGCAGTAAAAAATGTTACACAAGACAGCAATTAAAAACATATAATAAGAATACAATACAATAAGAAAAAAAAAGAAAAACCTAATACCTTTTTGCTTGTCATGGAACTCAAAGAAATAATGCAGGTGGAGCCCTTCAAAGCCAGCAAACATACAGTCCCCTCCCAGGTAAGCCTGCACTGATATTACATAACATGGAGGTTTTTGACCAGCTTATATAAGCTCTGAACCACAATTAAGCATACCTGTTTTTCAGTGGCCTTACAGTACTGGATTTTACCAAAGATAAGGAAGACAAGCCTATCTTATCTTGGAATCCTTTATTCTCCATCAAGATTCAAGATTGAGGATTTCTGCCAAGAATGATGGTAGAGGCTAAGGAGGCTAAGGAATCATTAGTATACCGTTCACAAAGGCGGCATTGTTTCTTCCTGGGATATTTCTAAAATCCCATTCGATATATTATTTAGCTTTCCATTTTAGGCAACAGTTCTCGGTGGTCTCCCACCTAAATACTATCATCAAATTTATTTTAGCTGCTGAATCAACAAAATTCAGATGGATGCTGCCATCAATCAAAGTAGCAGAAAGTAATGTACAAACTTTCCACATCTCTAGAATCCTTCTTCAGGCATGATTTTTCAACTATCAGAGGAGGAAAAAGCCCTAAAATTAGGCCAGATGTTTCTTCAATAAGATCCACAGCTAAATCAACCCATAAGTAAAGATTTGTCTAGAAATCTCAATTATTATCAATGTTGGGATGAATTTTGAATTATTCTAAGCCTATGATATTTTTAGATAATTTAAGACCATTGCTAAGGTATATATTAGTCATGAACAAGAACTCTGAAATAAAAAGTTGACTATCCCACATTAACTAATCAATGGCTCAGATTCTCAAATATTAAGCATTTTCTTATGACTATAAGAGAAATTCTGTTTCACAAAACATTCTTTTCATGTTTATTGATTCTCAAGAGAATGCTTATAAAGAATTTTCTTGAACCTCATGTTAGGAGTGTAAAATGTGAGTTGACAGTTCTGTGATGTAGTCATAAGCCTATTATGGCTTTGTTTTACCTTAATATTTGGAATGGAATGGAATGGACTAGAACAGAATAAAATAGAATACTTTATTTGGCCAAGTGTGATTAGACACACAAGGAATTTGTCTCCAGTGCCGAAGCTCTCAATGTACATGCAAAGCAACAGAATAATCATCATCATTATAATACAAATAAGAGGGGAAAGTAAAGAAGATAATAAGGATAAATAATAATACTACAGCCATACAACATGGATAAATAGACATTAGACAGTACTATGAGAATTAGGTGTTCAGTAAAGTGATGGCACGAGGGAAAAAACATGCTCATGTCTAGTTTTTTTGGCATCCAATGCCCTATAGTAGCATCCCGAGGGAAGGAGTTGAAACAGTTTATGTCTAGGATGTGAGGGGTCTGTAGATATTTTCTCAGCCCTCCTTCTGACCCAAGCAATATACAGATGTTCTATCGAAGGCAGGCTGGTTGCAATTGTTCTTTCTGCAGTCTTAACTATCCATTGGAGTCTGTACCTGTCCTGTTTGGTTGCTGTATCAAACTAGACAATTATAGAAGTTCAAATGACAGAATCAACAATCCTCTGTAAAACTATTATCAACAGCTCTTGGGGCAGTATGAACTTCCCCAGTTGATACAGGAAGAACATTCTTTGTTGTGCCTTTTTAATGATGGTTCTAATGTTGGGTGTCTAACATTTTGATATTGATTATCAACATATTGATAAGCTTGTTAATCAATACAGTTTAAAGATCTAAATGAACTTTTGCATTATGTGTAAAATGTGGATTTTATTATTTTATGATTGATGAACCTTAATGCCATTTCACTCATAGTAGTTTCTAAGCAGTATACAAATGCACAGTATTAATAACTATATGAAGAATTGTGATTTATCAAGCAAGGATGGCAATAAAAAAAACAATTACTCTTCTATGTTGGAAAATCAGTGCAACCCTAGACTTAATATCCTGTGTTGCTGATATGTGTTCATTTTCTCTTTATGAACTGGTTTCCCTATAGATGTAATGAAAAAACCTGACTGATTCTATGTGGTTAGAGTTTGATTATATATTTCAAGATTAGGTTGAATTATTTCTTACATAAAATGATATATTTTCACTGTTTCCCCTTTTTTTCTGATTTTCTATTTTTCTTTCCTTTCCTTTGTTCTCCTTAGCAAATGCACACTTTGGAAGCTATGGTACTCATTATTTTTTCCAAAGTTCAAAACTTAACACAACTGGAAGATTTCCTGTTTACTAGTGATAAACATGATTGGGGTTATCTTGCATGAATTGGATGTGGATAAATGTTTAAAAGTACCATGAGGTCTGTTCCACAAATTACAGCAATCCTTCTTGCCACCTATAAAGATTTATGTTGCATATGGATGTTGCATATTTCTTTCAGCCTAAGAACTAGTATTAAAAGAAGTAGATGCACTGAAATGGACAAAATGCCACAAGGTCAAAGCAATTTCCATTAGCTTGATAAACTGTTGAGCTGGTACAAACCTAAATTAGCCAAGTGCTCAATTATTTTATACTAAAGTTCAAGAACCTATGTTTCTGATGCAGCAGCATAGGAATTGTAAGAACCTTGAAAAACAATACACACTTGTCTTTCATTTGAAATAGAACACTTAGGTCATATATCTTTTGAAAAGTAGACACTAGGCAGTGCATTTCCATTTCCATAATGTTGTATATAAAAATTCTAAGTATGGTACAGGACTGATATTAAGAGGCATTGCCTTGGTACATATTGAGTTATAAATACAATTTCATTAAAATGTTTATTAAATATATTACAATAATATTGATTTATATCAAATAAGAACACTGGGGTTGTTTTGTCCATGTTAGTGTTAATGTTATTATATGTTTCATTATTGTATTTAATTAAGGAGCAACAAGAAAATATGAAATAAAATTTATATTACTGAAAAAACTGACACTATTACAAGTAGATTGGGGAGGGCTGGTCTTCCTGGATTCACAATTCTTGCTTGATGAACAGGTAGCAGCTGTGGCCAGGAAGGCCTCTGTACAGTTTCAACTGGTGTGCCAATTGCACTATTTCAAAGTTCAGTGGCCCTTCAGATAGTCAGTCAAGCTCTGGTCACCTAACACTCTTGCTTGAAGATTGCCCCAGAAGTTTTAGTTGGTCCAGAATGCAGTGATACAGCAGTGATGGGCATGACCCAGTATACCCATATAATTTCTCTTCTTCATGAGCTACACTGGTTTCCAGTTTCTTTCTAGGTGCAATTTAAGATCCTGGTCCTGGTCCATAAAGCTCTACATGGTATCTCCTACAGTATCTGTCCAGGTAAAATTGGCATGCTCTGGGCTCTGATTAAACAATGCCATCTATTGGGACTCTGGAAGCATGTCTTTTCTGTACCAGCACCCATTGTCTGAAATGAGTTTCTCTCCAAGATCCAAATTGTTCTCATCTTACTGGTATTTTGAAAGATCCTGAAGATGTGGCTCTTCCCCCAGGTATTTGGTGAGCATGATTGAAGTTGCCCTTTTTTTTTTGTTCCCAGCTGGGTTTGTTTTCTCTGCCACTTTTGGTTTTGGTTCTTTTTGTTGTTGTTGTTGGTTAATAATAATAATAATAATAATAAAGTTGGAAGGGACCTTGGAGGTCATCTAGTCCAACCCCCTGCTCAGGCAGGAAACCCTATACCATTTCAGACAAATGGCTGTCCAGTCTCTTCTTAAAAACTTCTAGTGTTGGAGCATTCACCACTTCTGGAGGCAGGTTGTTCCACTGGTTAATTGTTCTAACTGTCAGGAAGTTTCTCCTTAGTTCTAGGCTGCTTCTCTTCTTGATTAGTTTCCATCCGTTGCTTCTTGTCCTGCCTTCTGGCGCCTTGGAAAATAGCTTCACTCCCTCTTCTTTGTGGCAGCCCCTGAGATATTGGAACACTGCTATCATGTCCTCCCTCGTCCTTCTCTTCGTTAAACTAGACATACCCAATTCCAGCAGCCGTTCCTTATATGCTTTAGCCTCCAGTCCCCTAATCATCTTTGTTGCTCTTCTCTGTACTCTTTCTAGAGTCTCAACGTCTTTTTTACATCGTGGTGACCAAAACTGGATGCAGTATTCCAAGTGTGGCCTTACCAAGGCATTGTAAAGTGGTATTAATACTTCACGTGATCTTGATTCTATCCCTCTGTTAATGCAGCCTATCACTGTGTTGGCCTTTTTGGCAGCTGCAGCACACTGCTGGCTCATATTTAAGTGATTGTCCACTAGGACTCCGAGGTCCCTCTCACAGTTACTGCTATTGAGCAAGGTACCCCCTATACTATACCTGTACATTTGGTTTTTCTTGCCTAAATGTAGAACCATACTTTTTTCACCATTGAATTTCATTTTGTTAGATAGTGCCCAGTGTTCTAGTCTGTCCAGATCCTTCTGTATCTTAAGCCTGTCTTCTGGAGTGTTGGCTATTCCTGCCAGCTTGGTGTCGTCTGCAAATTTGATGATTTCCCCATCTATCCCCTCGTCCAAATCATTGATGAAGATGTTGAAGAACACTGGGCCCAGAACAGAGCCCTGGGGCACCCCACTACACACTTCCCTCCATGTAGATGCGGTTCCATTGAGGACCACACGCTGAGTACGGCCGGTCAGCCAGCTCCGGATCCATCTGGTGGTGATGCTGTCTAACCCACATTTTTCTATCTTATCAAGTAGTAGGTTGTGATCTACTTTATCAAATGCCTTACTGAAGTCCAAGTAAATTATATCCACAGCATTCCTCTGATCCACTAATTTTGTCACTTGGTCAAAGAATGCAATAAGATTTGTCTGGCATGATCTGTTTTGACAAACCCATGTTGGCTTTTAGTAATGACTTTGTTTTCCTCTAGGTGTTCGCTGATTCGTTGTTTGATTATCTTTTCCAGAATTTTCCCAGGTATTGAGGTCAGGCTGATAGGTCTGTAATTTCCTGGGTCCATTTTTTCCCTTTTTTGAAGATGGGAACTACATCAGCTCTTTTCCAGTCCTCCGGTAATTCCCCAGTGCTCCAGGATCTTTGAAAAATATAGTTCAATGGTTCTGAGATCACATCTGCCAGTTCCTTGAGAACCCTGGGGTGTAATCCATCTGGTCCTGGTGATTTGAACTCGTCTAGGGGACAGGTGCTCACTTACCGTTTTCTTGCCTATCTTAACTTGTTTCTATTCTGTTTTTTATGGCACTATTTTTGGTAGGTTGGTCTGTTTTTTCCCTTTGTGTAAAGACAGATGCAAAAATGAGTTAAATAGTTCTGCTTTCTCCCTGTTGCTTGTCACCTTTTTGCCACTTTCACCCACTAGTGGACCAATCATTTCCTTCACTTTTTTCTTTTTTTTACATGTTGAAAGAAGCTTTTTTTGTTATTTTTGACTTTGGTCGCAAGCCTTAGTTCATTATGAGCCTTAGCTTTCCTCACTTCATCTTTGCAGGCTCGGGCTATTTGCTGATATTCTGACTTTGTTATGTGCCCCTCTTTCCACTTTCTATAATTGTCCCTTTTATCTTTCAATTTATCAGAGAGTTCTTTATGCAGCCATGCTGGTTTCTTTTGAGAGCTGTAATTTTTCCTCTTTGTTGGTATTGTGCTAGACTGGGCTTTATTATCTCACTTTTCAAAATTTCCCAAGCTTCTTGAGTTGTTTTCCCCTTGAGGATTCTCATCCATGGAATCCTTCCCAAACCCTCTCTAAGTTTATTGAAATTAGCTCTCTTAAAGTCCAAGACTCTAGTTTGACTGTGTTCTATTGCTTGTGCTTCCATAATGTTGAATTCCAATATTGCATGATCACTTCCTCCCAAGGTTCCTGTGGCTTCAACACCTTCTATCATTTCATCCCTGTTAGTGAGAATTAGATCCAAAATGGCTAATCCCCTAGTTCCCTTCTCTACTTTTTGGGAGACAAAGTTGTCTGCTAGGTTTGCAAGGAATCTGTTTGATCTTCCACTTGGTGCAAAGTTTGTCTCCCAGTTGATGTCAGGGTAGTTAAAGTCCCCCATTACTATTGTGATGTGCTTCCTACATACCTTAGCTGACTAGCAAAAAGTTCATCTATTTCCTCTGTTTGGTTGGGTGGCCTGTAGTATACACCTATGGCAATGTCATTCCCCCCCCGTTTTATATTGACCCAAATGCATTCAAGACAGTTTTCATCATTGTTGTGCTCTAGTTCTGTAGAGATGTAGTTATTTCTTACATATAGAGCAACTCCACCTCCTCTTTTGTTTGGTCTGTTTCTTTTAAATAATTTAAATCCCTCTAGCCGTGTGTTCCATTTGTGGGTTTCATCCCACCATGTTTCCGTAATGGCAACAATATCATATCTGCCCTCATTAGCCTGAATTTCTAATTCACCCTGTTTGCTGTTCATACTCTGTGCATTGGTATATAGACATTTGAGTCCTTATATAGACATTTGAGTCCTGTTTTGTTTTGTTGAGTCCTTGTTTTGTTTTTTTCTTGTTTAACTTTTTAATAATTTGTAAATCCACCCAGAATCATTGGGAGAGGGAAGCATATATATATATTGCATAGGAAATGGCTCACTGCTTGATTGCTAGCATGTGAGATCATAATATTTGATATTAGTTTGCATGTTTTGTTTCACAATTGCTAACTTCTTTTTTATATAGTAGGATTGAGAATGACCTGCAATCCTAAGCACAAAGTTGTTTCACACTATTAAAACTAGTAAGTGCTACTGTTTCACAAGGAGGCTATGTTCACATGTTTCTTAAAGCATTATCCCCAAAGGCTAAGGGATTTTCTGAGAATTTGCTGAAATTTGTTTTTAAAAAAGGGGGCCATTCCTTAACCTTTTCCAGGACTTGTGTCCCTTATTTTCATACATTGCTATGTTGAAGAGTGGGTTCTGAAGAGTTTTCCTGTTGTTTGCATTATATCAGGGGTGTCAAACTCGCAACATCACGTGACGTGTCGCGACGTATCATGACTTTTTTTCATTTCCGGCAATGGGGTGGGCGCAGTTTCACCATGATGCATCTGGCCCATGGGCCGCAGTTTGACACCTCTGCATTATATTATGGTCTGATACCGAAGGATTATGATTTCAGATAGAAAAGAATGAGGTCAGCATGATGCAACTATTTGCTTGTCTCAACTACTCCTGCAATTATTGTCCCAAAGTTTTCTGCTACCAGTATGTTTCCTCCCTGGAAAGCCTATGTTCTCTTTCTATGAAATGGAGCAGTGATGGGTAGAAATTACTTAAAGAAATTATGACTTTACAACCCACTTGAGATTGTAAAGTCCCAAAGACTGATGTCCAATAAACAAGCTGCAATTAATTAGGACTTTGATATCCTTACTGAAGTTCTTGTATGTCCCTAAAGTTCCCTATGATATATCCTATGGGGAAAAATGAAACCCAATATTTTTTTTTCTTCTAACATTGCTGCTGGAAAGTAGATTACATCTACAAAGTGCCTGTCTTTATTTGCAACTCTAGAGAAATCTCAAAATCAGCAGCATTCCTATTTTCTTCTTCTAGTTCCCTTGTTATGCCAGAAATGAGTCAATAGCATTACTAACATAACATTTCCAATTTTGCCAGTTTACTTTTCCTGTAAAAGACTTTTTTTGTGTGTGTAAACCAGATTAGGAAAAGTAATTGTGACATTCACAAGGAATTTGTGGAAATGTTGCTAAGTAACTTCTATAGTTAAGATCCAAACATACATGCAGGCAGGTACAGATGACCATTACCACTTACCATCCTTTCCATCCACCCAGCCATTACTACATACCATCCTCTTCAGAAGACATTCTCTAGGTTATTGTTATATAAGATATGATTAACCCTGGAAAGGAAAAATGATGTGGATGTAATTTACTTTTATTATGTTCATATGCAGAGAATACCAACAGAGCTGTGAATGTAATTTACTTTCATTATGTTTACATGGAGAGAATACCAACAGAGATGTGTAAATGAAACTTTAAATCAATCCAAGAAGTCAAGGTCATTTAGAGGCTGTGTCCCTTTCTCCCAGAAAAGCAGGATGCCAAATTAAGATCAATGTAACTCCTTTATTGGCCACAGAAAGAGCAGCGCCAGTTTGAGTTTATTTCGCTTCTTCCCATTCCTCCATTTACAAGGCCCTCATCTTTTCTCAACAGCTAATTTGGGACTAAAACATTGAACAGCAACATACATTTGCCTCATCCATCAGCCAAAGGCTAAAGACCAGATTCAAATTGGAATAGAAGCAAGGAAAAATATAAACAACCCTAAAATGCATATGTTAGCTTATGGCTCAGGCCTTTGTTCTGCCCTTAAATTCTTCTTCTTTACCTTTTTCAGTTTCATTTCCTGGTATGTCTTTGCCTACCAAAGATTTCAAGCTGAGTGACCACCATTTCACAGGTAAATCTTTTCCAGCCTGCCTAAGACCATAGTCAGTCAGTATTCATTAACAACATGGACACTTCAGCATTAGTATAAGACTTGATATGATTTAAGAAGTGTACTAATTCAAAAGGACCATTTTTTCATTATTTTTTTTTAAATATACAAAACCCTCATTCTCTATGTTTTTCTTTTTGTTGCTTTCAGTTTAGCAATATTTTCATTGAGCAGACATGAAGTCATAAAATGAGAATCCAGTGAAGAGCAAAAATGAGGAAAAAATAAATGGATAATCCAATGCAGATAATTCTTTATCTACCTGTTCCTTTTTCACTAAACAACAAAATCTAAACATCGTCCTTCTTGTCATATAAGCAGACCTAATTTGCCCAGATATAAACATGGGTCATTAAAACTCAAATGGTGAGCAGCCAAATAAAATAAATGAATTGTTAAGGAACAGGATAAATAAACTTGCAAGGCTATCTATCTACTGTTGTAAGCTAATAATTGCTCTCTTTCATTGGGGAGTTGGGAGAGTTTTGCAGTGAAATGAGTGAGGGGCTTAAACTAATGTATTGATTGATAGATTATGGGCCATCAAATTTTTAATGTAATTTTTTGATCAATATATGAATTTTAGAAAATGAGTAATGTTTGAAATTCTAAAAATCATGCAAATTAATGTCTGTTCTTTCTTTCAGGCTTAGGTATAACTCAACAATGACAAATGGTTTGTAGTAATGAGGTACATCAGTATTCAAGTCCCCCTCGAGGCATTCATATTCTTGGGTTCCAAATGAGAATATAAATTTTACTCTAAAGAACTGGAGGGGAGAAAATAATCAGCATGCTGATTGAAGTTATGGTGCAAAGGAGTGGATGAGACAAAAAAAAAGATGAATAATAACTTAGTCTAGGGCAGTGATGGCGAACCTTTTAGAGACCGAGTGCCCAAAAAACACCACCCCACCCATTCCCGCTCCGCCGTGCCCGCTGGACCACCCACCACCTCCACAGCCCGCCACAGATCGCCCAGGCAGCCCAGCAGCGCCATGGTGGCCACGCCCTCCGCCCATGCCCTGCAGCATTATCTGCGTGCAATGGGGTGCAAGGGCGGAGTCTTGTCCCCGCTGCCTGGCTACCATGTCCTTGGCTGCGCAGCATTGCATGGGGCGGGGGCGACTCTCCTCCGGAGGGCTGCTGGTGAGGAGGGGGCCGTGGGAGGAGGCGGGGCTGAGGCGACGGTGCGTGTGCCCACAGAGAGGGCTCCAAGTGCCGCCTCTGGCACGTGTGCCATAGGTTCGCCACCACTGGTCTAGGGGATATAAATAACACTAGTTAGGAGCCAAGACTTAAAATGTTTTTCATCTTTGTATCTTTTCTGGCTCTATTATGTAGGTTCTAAGATACTGTAAAAAGCAGAAATTCCATGGACAAGACAAACCAGTTCATCCTGTGAATGACCCATCAACAGCAAATTCCATGCAAGTTCCACTGTTGATACAAATTGTGAGAAAATTCTTTAAGTTGTAATATGAAATATATATAACTGATTCATCTAAGAAATACATAAAATCTGAAGAGCTTCCACCAGTCTAGTTACTCCACTGCTAGAAGCACTTGGCTTTTGTGTGTAACACCACCTAAAGATAGATCTTCCAAGTTTGGTCTTTACAACAATAAAGCATTCATGAAGCAACTTATTTTCTCTTGTTTTCTGAATCTGAACTTCTTCATCCTGCATTTTGTTTAATACCCTGAGTCCTGTTCTCACTGCAGTTTAAAACACTGGAGCTGAAGTCGTTTGCCAGTGGATTTTTTAAGGTTAGTGGAACATATAGACCTTAAGATGGTTAGTTATTTGCTTATCTCTTTTCTCTCTGAGTATAACTATCTCAGCTAGATAGTTATGATCCATTACTTTTTTTTTCTTTGTCAAACATCTTATTTCTGGCTATACAATCCATCTCATCAGTTAATAAATTTCTCTACAACAACAACAACAACAACAACAACAATAATAATAATAATAATTTCCTCTGGTCCACTAATTTTGTCACTTGGTCAAAGAATGCAATAAGATTTGTCTGGCATGATCTGTTTTTAACAAACCCATGTTGGCTTTTGGTAATGACTTTGTTTACCTCTAGTTGTTCGCTGATTCGTTGTTATCTTTTCCAGAATCTTCCAGGTATTGAGGTCAGGCTGATAGGTCTGTAATTTCCTGGATCCATTTTTTCCCCTTTTTTGAAGATGGTAACTATATCAGCTCTTTTCCAGTCCTCTGGTAGTTCCCCAGTGCTCCAGGATCTTTGAAAGATAGTTCAGTGGTTCTGAGATCACATCTGCCAGTTCCTTGAGAACCTTGGGGTGTAATCCATCTGGTCCTGGTGATTTGAACTCGTCTAGGCTGGACAGGTGCTCACTTACCATTTTCTTGCCTATCTTAACTTGTGTTTCTAATCTGTTTTTTGCGGCACTGTTTTTAATAGGTTGGGCTGTTTTTTCCCTTTGTGTAAAGACGGATGCAAAAACATGATCCCATTTTAATGCAATTTGGTGACAGCACTGTTGAGGACAAATAAGTTCTTTTTAAAGGGTTAGAAATGGGGAGGTATCTTCTCCATTAATCTGCCTCACAGAGTATGTTATGTTCTCCAAAACATCAAGATATGGAATTTTGAGGGGATAAAATTCTATTATAATAATAATAATAATAATAAAGTTGGAAGGGACCTTGGAGGTCATCGAGTCCAACCCCCTGCTCAGGCAGGAAACCCTATACCATTTCAGACAAATGGCTGTCCAGTCTCTTCTTAAAAACTTCCAGTGTTGGAGCATTCACCGCTTCTGGAGGCAGGTTGTTCCACTGGTTAATTGTTCTAACTGTCAGGAAGTTTCTCCTCAGTTCCAGGTTGCTTCTTTCCTTGACTAGTTCCATCCATTACTTCTTGTCCTGCCCTCAGGCGCCTTGGAGAATAGCTGACTCCCTCTTCTTTGTGGCAGCCCCTGAGATATTGGAATACTGCTATCATGTCACCCCTAGTCCTTCTTTCATTAAACTAGACATACCCAATTCCAGCAAACGTTCTTGATATGCTTTAGCCTCCAGTCCCCTAATCATCTTTGTTGCCCTCTCTGCACTCTTTCTCGAGTCTCAACATTTTTTTACATCGTGGTGACCAAAACTGGATGCAGTATTCCAAGTGTGGCCTTACCAAGGCATTGTAAAGTGGTATTAATACTTCACGTGATCTTGATTCTATCCCTCTGTTAATGCAGCCCAGCACTGTGTTGGCTTTTTGGCAGCTGCAGCACACTGCTGGCTCATATTTAAGTGATTGTCCACTAGGACTCCGAGATCCCTCTCACAGTTACTACTATTGAGCAAGGTACCCCCTATACTATACCTGTACATTTGGTTTTTCTTGCCTAAATGTAGAACCTTACTTTTTTCACCATTGAATTTCATTTGTTAGATAGCGCCCAATCTTCAAGTCTGTCCAGGTCCTCCTGTATCTTAAGCCTGTCTTCTGGAGTGTTGGCTATTCCTGCCAGCTTGGTGTCATCCGCAAATTTGATGAGTTCCCCATCTATCCCCTCGTCCAAATCGTTGATGAAGATGTTGAAGAGCACTGGCCCCAGGACAGAGCCTGGGGCACCCCACTGCACACTTCCTCCATGTAGATGCGGTTCCATGAGGACCACACGCTGAGTACGGCCGGTCAGCCAGCTACGAATCCATCTGGTGGTGATGCTGTCTAACCCACATTTTTCTATTTATCAAGTAGTAGGTTGTGATCTACTTTATCAAATGCCTTACTGAAGTCCAAGTAAATTATATCCACAGCATTCCTCTGATCCACTAATTTTGTCACTTGGTCAAAGAATGCAATAAGGTTTGTCTGGCATGATCTGTTTTTGACAAACCCATGTTGGCTTTTAGTAGTGATTTTGTTTGCCTCTAGGTGTTCGCTGATTCGTTGTTTGATTATCTTTTCCAGAATCTTCCCAGGTATTGAGGTCAGGCTGATAGGTCTGTAATTTCCTGGGTCCATTTTTTTCCCTTTTTTGAAGATGGGAACTACATCAGCTCTTTTCCAGTCCTCCGGTAATTCCCCAGTGCTCCAGGATCTTTGAAATTATGTCCATCGCTATTTGATATTTTTAGCAGATTAAGTATGCTATATGCCTGCTGTTAACATTAAATTTATTGATGCTAATTTGCAAGGATTAGCTTCATTATTTTGTAAGAAAAATTTATTAACTTTTAAAATAGCAGGTGTATTTGTATCATAAACTTTATTTTACTTTTTTAATTCTTAAGCTTTACTTCATAAGCATTTTAAAATACTACCTAGTATTTTTTATAAATAAATATATATCAATACAAGCTAATTAAGGAAAAAAATCATCTATATTGTTTGCTAAAAAGTAAGACATAAAATATTTTAAATAAGTAGGAAAATATTTATCTTATGGGAGTCTACCTTTTCATTTGCAACAGTACACATGAAACTATGTTGTGGTTTACAGTACAACTGACACTAAACTAAAAGCCAATCAGGTACAATATTAATAAAATCATTACAAAGATTTGTTTAGATGGAAAATAGCAGAAAACTTTACACTACAAGGATTTGGTTAGATGGAAGGAAGCAGAAAAAAACATTTAAAATCAATTACAAATCTTGCATCATATGATATAAAGTGTCTATTTTATAGTTAGGATAGGTACTAATTACCATAACTAACTTCAGCACAATTCCAAACTGATACAACCAAAAGGAACAAAAAAAAATCAGCCTTATGAAATACAAAATTCAGTGCCATAAATGTTCAATGTCAACTTTGAATTTGTGAGTGAAAGTATTCATAAAAAACTGAAATAAATTTCTAGGGCCATCGAGCAGTAGCAATGTATAGAAGTACCTGATATTTTATCTACTTTTGTTGTAAAATTCTATTACAAAGTTGAAAAGATTTGAAAGAACAATTTATGGTGGTAGTCAAACAGAGATACGTGCTTCTCTTCCTTGGTACTTACATGATCCACAAAACGCTTCAATAAATGTTCAGAGTGAAAATGCTTTATTCTGATTCCCTTAGAGAAAATTCAGATAGATCAGTTAAGTAATTTTTATTGACATTTCTTACATCTTTGTGATTAAATGGCACAGCCAAACCATTTGTAGACTGGATTAGAGAGTCTTCTCAATACCTGAAGAAAAACTGGCATACTGTAAGGCAGCGGTGTCAAACTGCCGGCCTGAGGGCCGGATGCGTCATGCCGAAACCGCACCCACCCTAGCTGGGGAAATGGGGAAAAAGTCACGATACATCGTGACAGGTCACATGACGTGAGTTTGACACCCCTGCTGTAAGGCATCACTTGAAACCAACTTTAACTAGCATGTTAGATGTTGACTGGTGGGTGGAAATAATTTCTGCAAATTATTCCAGACTTCTGGAAAAGTTCAAAGAGCTCTACACACATACATAAGCTTTTGCTGGTGTTGCTGTGTTCTTGATCCTTGGTCATGGTGATTTGGTGTTAATGGAGGTTCAGTAGCATTTGGAACAGTGAGCAGTTGAACACAATTCTGCTTTGTTGTCTTCAAGGACATAATACACTCTGCATTCAATGCTGATCAAGTCAGGAATATTTTCCAATTGCCTATAATCATGGGAATCTCAACAAAGTGGAGTGTACAAAATATAAGGAAGTCTAGATGTAAAACTTGGTGTGAAAGAAGGAATTAACCATAAAATCTATACAGCAGTGGCTGACAGCTTTTAAGGATTTAATAAGAAATTAATTTGTATCCATAAATTATGAAGAAACAGAAAACAATGTAAGTTGCATTGACAGAAAATCAGACTTCTAATAAGTTAATTAGAATAGGAAATAAATATTGAAATTTAAAAAAATACACTTGTTCCAGTTCTTATCTAAGCAAATTAAAGAACTTGACACAGAATCACTTATTTTAACATGTACCAGGGATAGCATTTGTTGTTAACAATTTATGGGATAAATAGTTTCTGGTACGCAAATCAATGCAACTTAACATTAAACTATGGCACCTGTAATAGAATTGTGTAATTTGGCCTTGCCAGCTGATGATAACAACTATCACAGGAGATAAAATAACTATTTGAACAGAAGGTCCTAACAGTGATTAGCAATTTCATCTTAAACTAATATAAACTGTTGCTGTGAAGTAAGCATGTAAACACATGCACACACAAATACACACTTCTTTCTCTTTATCAGTAATTAAGCAAAGAAACCCTCTCCAAAACAATATGCTAATTACCGCAGAAATATCCATGCATTTATAACAGAAGAAACTGTTACAACTAAGGCTAAAGCATATCAGGAACGTTTGCTGGAATTGGGTATGTCTAGTTTAATGAAAAGAAGGACTAGGGGTGACATGATAGCAGTATTCCAATATCTCAGGGGTTGCCACAAAGAAGAGGGAGTCAAGCTATTCTCCAAGGCGCCTGAGGGCAGGACAAGAAGTAATGGATGGAAACTAGTCAAGGAGAGAAGCAACCTGGAACTGAGGAGAAACTTCCTGACAGTTAGAACAATTAACCAGTGGAACAACCTGCCTCCAGAAGCGGTGAATGCTCCAACACTGGAAGTTTTTTAAGAAGAGACTGGACAGCCATTTGTCTGAAATGGT
Source organism: Azemiops feae (assembly GCA_023970755.1). Classification (NCBI taxonomy): domain Eukaryota; kingdom Metazoa; phylum Chordata; class Lepidosauria; order Squamata; family Viperidae; genus Azemiops; species Azemiops feae. Next base: position 452,239 of record JALGBA010003986.1, on the reverse strand, counting down.
ATAGGGTTTCCTGCCTGAGCAGGGGGTTGGACTCGATGACCTCCAAGGTCCCTTCCAACTTTATTATTATTATTATTATTATTATTATTATTAAGTTTCCTGGGCATTCCAATAGAACCAAAACTGGTTGCACATGGCATGGGTAGTGAACTATAATTCACAGGCAGTGCTGTATTATTGCTCTGACACAGAGACATACTTAGTACTGGTTTTGTCGCTTGCTGGTCTGTGCTTCTTAAACATTCACTTTTTATTGGTGCAATGTCCCTTTGCATCAACAATTATCTTGTCACTGAATTTTGCCTTATACAAAATTTGGAGCAAAACATGGAATTATTCTCCTGGTAAATTATTCTGCTGGTAAAAACCATGGACTTATTCATTGCCTTTTGAAACAACAGCTAAAAGTTCAAAAATTGTCATTACTTTATCTGCTAGGATGAAAACTTATGAGTAGTGAAATTATGCTCTGCCTGAGTTTTGTATTATTTTATTTTGTTTTGCTTTGTTTTATCATGAAAGCCAACTGGCCACTTCAGAGCTTCACAGATTCTAGTGTTGTTTTGTTTTGTTTTGATCTGATTTGATTTTAATGTGACTTTCCATTTCTTAGGTAGTAGTACCATCCATCAATAGTAATACTTAAAGTATATACTGTATTAACTTAATAATAGGCTAGTTTTAATCCTAAAATTAAAATATAGGTAAAAAAGATGTGGTTCCAGTTACCAATACCATGGATTAAAGGATCATCTTCTCTGTACTACTTTTCCAATTAGAAATTCCTTCTGAAATCTAACAAGGAGATATATGGTTGAGATTGTGCAAATCTATCATGACAGCTTTTTGAATGTCCGTAGTGGTAATATTCTGAGGCCCCTATCACAGTTTTGTCAAGTGACATTTAATTCTTGAAGCTTGAAGATGTGAACAAGGTGCTTAGCTAGTAATAACTTTTAAACTTGTTTTCATACATTAAACAGGAATTGGAATGTATCATATACATAAAGCAGATTATTTGTAAGAATGAGCAGCCCTAGGCCAGTCATACATATTCACTTCCTAGATAAAGTATTTGGCTGCTAGTGAACTCAGGACATATTCAGACAAATGAAATCTGTTTCAATATAGCAGCAGGCCTGGGTTTGGTTCAGGATTTCATATTCTTCTTTGAGACCTGGAGGAGCCTTACTGTTACTTTATTGCTTTTCTTGATTTTGCAATAGTTTTCAACACCTTTAACGGTAGTAACTTAACTATGTAGCCATTTAATTTGATGAATGCACCAAGTTAAAGATGTTGCTGTAGCCATGTTCTGTTCTTATTGAGATTGTCAATTCACAAAGGATGGTATTGGAAAAACATATGAGAATTAAGCCTAGGCAGTGGGAACCCTTAATGTTCTTTCATATCTTTATGCTGTTTATTATATGAACTGCTGGGAGAGATTATCCAATTAGAGAAGTGTTCTGTGATGTTATCAGTATGCAGATGCCATTTAATTCTTTGTCATCATATTTGGATGAAGCAAATTCTTAATTACCCATCCTTATTAGATCTATTCATTTTTTAAAAACCTATCCTTTTACATTAATACGCATGTTTCGTGATTCTATGCATAGATTCTACTGTATTACACAGTGCCAATAACATTATAAAGTAGTCCTCGACTTACAACAGTTCATTTAGTGATTATTCAAAGTTACAACACTGAAAAAAATAACTTATGACTATTTTTCACACTTACGTTGAGGCATCCCCATTGTCACATGATCAAAATTCAAATGCTTGGCAACTGACTCGTATTTATGAGGCTCATGTCATCAACGTTTGCCACCTTCTGACAAGAAAAGTCAATGGGGAAGCCAGTTGCATTCAACAACTGTGTGACTAAATAACTGCAGTGATTCACTTAATAACTGTGGCAAGAAAGGTCATAAAATGGGGCAAAAGTCACTTAACAAACATCTCACTTAGCAAATGTCTAAGTGAGACATTCACTTAACAAATTTTCACTTGTGGTCGTGAGTCAAGGAGTACCTGTATTATGATTTATTGTCCAATGGCTTGTTGTAGTTAATGTTTCTTGCAAGCTTGCCGGGCAACATAGTTATTAAGCAATATTATAGTAGGCAAGAAGGCAGGTAGGAAGACTTTCATTTTTATATAAAAAAGTACTTTCTGTGTTTGTGTGTGTTTGTGTGCTTTATTTGTGAGTATGCAATAGAAAGGTGTACAAAAAATTAGTTAAAAGATGGAGCTGCCCTTTTCATTAATTATAGAAAGCATGTATTTTGAAATTCTTCTTTTTTTAGAATAAGCTGGATAAGAATAGGCATGAATATAACAAGCTTTAATGAGACTCCTTCTGTGGACAGCATCATACATTATTAGATATTCATTCACTGATTCATGAGTGACTCATATATTGAGAAGAGACATTTCAATAAACAATGAATCACATCCTTTTATTCTCCCAACTCTTTGCCTTCATTCTATCAAATATAATTAGATGCTCTTTTTGACATTTCAGAATGGTACTTTCTCTATCGGCTGAAAATTTACCTTCCTTTTGAATGTATAAATTGTTATTTCTATTTTCCTCTATATATTTATAGGCGACAGTCATCCCAACAGTTTGAGGAGAGAAAACAATATCCATCTGTTCACTTTCTACTGCCTTATTTCAAAGGTGCATCAAAGTAGTAGTATGAGAAAACAAAATTGAAAATAATTCTATTTGCAAAGTGGTATAAGGGAGAAGTCATTCACTGGCATTTACTTTTTTTGTAGGTTCAGGAAATTGGGACATAAGCAGCATCGTGTCAAACAAGTGTAAAATTCATTTAAAATAAAGGAGAGGTTAGATTTTACAGACATCTTCTTTGTTTGAACTATATACCCCTACTAGTGTACGTGGCAACAATGGCCTACATCAGTGTGTATAGTTTCTAGAATAACTAGTGGATAAAAATTCCAAACATCCTAATATTGTCTATACTTTGCTGCAGAATAGAACTGCATATCATGTGTCTTAAAATCTCCTGAACTGCGTGTATTTGGATACAGCCAACATCTGCTGTTATAATTAGTTGGATAGGCTATACTATGTTTGCTTGCCTTGGACATTAAATAAGTAATATTAGAAATACTTTTCACATATTATAGAAATCTGCCGACTAAGCCAAACTGTCCTTTGCTTCCTGTTACCTTTTGCAGTTCAGGAGAGAAGCAGGAAGCTGTGAAAAAAAGAACCATGTTCTTCTCTAAAGATAGGTAGCTCTTTCCCTATTCCCTCACTACTTTGATAGCATTTGGCAGCACCAATCTATCACTTTAGAAGCCCTTTGATCTATATTGGCCATAGATCTAGATTAAATATTGAATGAAATATCTTTTTTTTCTTCTTTTTACAGCCCTGAATCCCTTGCTTTAGGGTGGGGTCGAGGCAACTGAATGGAGCTGAGCTTTACTGGCACAGATGCCCTTCCTGACACTTACATGGAGTTTGCAACAGATATTTTCTCTTTGCACTCCGATAAAGAAACATCTGTCGCTGCCTAGGATTGAACTCTCAACCTTCTGAATGGGAGCCAAGTGTCTTCACCTCTAGGATACCATGCCGTTTCAGTGAAATATCTATTTTTAATTGTTGGAAAATATGATAAAATATGATGTCAGGATATGCCATTGAAAGGGCCCTATTCTTTAGATAGTGTCATTTTTTTTTGTCATCCAAAAGGCTTTCTGTAAATCTGAAAAAAATCTTATTTTTTAAAATATGCATTAGGCCATTTTTCTGACCAAAATTAAAAACAAGTTCATGAAATCATAGAAGAATAAATGTACAGAGTAGCATAGTTTTTCAAAGCGCTTTGTTTAATAGGGTCAAGACAAAATCCACCTTTGCTTTATTTTTCATTGTCACTTACATTTTATTAAAAGGAAATATAATTAATACAGTTATTCTCCAGTCATATATAGAACTTAATTAAAAAAGACTTCCCATTTACACTCTGAGCCAGAGGGAAAAGATTTTATAGCATAGCAATCAATGCTGGGCAAATGTGCATGGCCATATTGGTAATTACAAATGTCAGTGACAACTTTCAGGTAGCAGAAGCAGTTAGAAAAATCAATTCCAAACCCCAGTTCTCAGCCTATGAACTATAAAAATACAGATGCAAATTACAGGACATATGCATTGGAATAATCAATCACACTTTTTTTTTTTAAAGTAGAATTTCAGAAGTATGGGTTCTCAATGATCAGAGGAGATTGCTTTTCATATTGCAGGGTTAATCTTGACAGCTGTAACTTTGGTTTTTATTGCACAACATGCTGTGATGTGTTCATCATTCTTAGTTCTGCTTTATGGTTTCTCAGTCCTCGAGTGACAGGTGAAGTGGAAGAATGAATGAGTTTGTAGACTACCTTTGCATTCCATCTGAACAGTCCAAGTCATCCTTTGAATTATTAAAATGATTTTGGCAGCCCATTAAAGTGTCATAAATGGTGATATATGTGCTACGATGAGAAACCCTAACATTGTCTTGGTTCTGCAAGTAAATGTACTTTATAAAATTCATCACAATGTTGTATCATTTTATTTTTTCCCAAGCCCGCAGAATGCTGGGAAGAAATTACATAAATGGGAATCAGGATTCTATCCATCTAACAAAATGTCTATCAGAACCATAACTGTTTGAAAGCTCAAGGACAGAATGTATGCAATTTCTCCAGTGCACTCCAGTACAAATACGAGAGAAGAAAAACACAGACAGATAATATGTATGCTGATTAGATTTACATACACACAAAAACATATCTAGCCCCAGAGAAAGGAGGAGAACCAGCACAATACAGTGCCACCCACCCCTAATTCCCAAAGCTGGACCAGAAGGATACCATGATCAATGGTATCGAATTCTGCTGAGGTGTCAAGAAGAACCAGAATAGATGCACATCTATCAAGGGGACAGAGGGTAGATATATATAGAATCTACCTCTGTCCCTCTCCTGCCAGAAGTCATCCATGAGTGTGATTAATGCCATCTCTGTCCTAATTCCTAATCTAAACTCTAACTGAAAGGGGTCTAAATAATCCACCTCATGAAGGATTCTCTGAAGCTGCCATGCGACCACTCTCTCTACCACCTTCCCTAGAACGATTGGACACCAAATGTCCTTTCATAAGATGCTAAGGCCCTAGAAATAGTGCAGAGAAAAGCAACAAAGGTAATAAGGGTTCTGTCATGTCATGATTAATGGCTAAGGGAACTAGGTATTTTTAGCCTAATGAAGAGAGGGCTTAGGGGAGACCTGATAGCAGCCTTGCAATGCTTGAAATGTTGTCACAAGTGTTGAAGTAGTGAAGAGAGCATAAATTTATTCTCCATAGCTCCTGAAGGCAGGACAAGAAGCAATGGGTGAAAGGTCATCAGAGGGAGATCCAACCTGAATTTCCCTAACAGTGGGAGCAATTAATCAATGGAATAGCTTGCCTCCCAGAGCTCCATCTCTGAGGTATTCAAGAAAAGATTAGGTAACACTTTGCTTGGGGTGGATATAAGGATTCTACCTTGAGCAGGGAGTTGGACTAGAAGCCCGCCCCTATGATTCTATGATAAGGAAATAAGCACAATAATGGACAAATATCTCAATTTTAATTATACCAACTAGTACCTTAATGGACTATGTTATTATGCATTTCCAAATAGTTTCATCAAGTTTCTAAATTAATGTATTTTTCTCATTACATAATTTAGATAACTATATCCATACCTGTTTCATGCAAAATCAATCTATGTTCTGGAAGAATGAAAAGATTGCTAAGTGGTGAGTTGAATCTCTTCCTTTGTCTTTTGCATTCTGATAATCTGCCCCATATTACTCGGAAATGTGTATTAAAATGGAACAAGCCAGAGTAACTCAAAGATACGGTCATATTATATAGAGCCATGTGGACTGGCCAGAAGTCCTCTAGACAAGGGAGGGGAGTAATCAGAAACAGTCATATCTGTCCATCAGTGGAGTTGGTAAGAAATATGGTGAGATCCATATCACTTATGAGGGGATCTTCTTTGAGGGGATCTTTGGAAGTTTATTGATTGATTGATTTTATTTGCTACCTATCTTGTAGCAAATGATTCTGGGCAACAAACTCAACACTTTGGAGGGAAGCAAATTACAAATGATTGGCCTGAATAATCTGCTGCTTAATTTATATGATGTAACACAAAGCACATTCTAATCTACAAGGGGCCATGTTCTATCAAAACAATACTGAAACTAGATATTAGGTCTCTATAGAGACTGCCCAGAGGTTGAATTTAAGACTTGGAAATTGATTATGTGGATAATCCATTCTAAGTTGTTCATTGGTTTTAGCATAAAATTCTAAAAAATGAAGCTGCATCCTACCATGGGGAAACCTTACATGCCTGAACTATTTTGTTTGTTATCAGAATGGGATGAAATCTGAGGAAAAAGTAGGCTCACATGGAAGATAAAGGACAAAAAAAAGTGTGGCAATATGAGCAGGAATTTTTTCCACAGTCCTTTTTTTTATGTGCCCATAACTTTTTTTGTTTGGGGACAGAATATAATCAGATCTGCAATGAAAAGAGACTGTTTGCATAAGAGACTGATTGCAAGATATTTCTGAAAAGGGAAAAAGGATATAATAAATGATGATGGTCTTTTCTATAAAATAAATTAATCTCTACACCAGTCAGCTACCTAAGACAATTCACAGAACAAATAATCAAAGTAATAAATCAGTCTAAGCTACTCAATATGTTGTAAAAGAGAAAAGTACCATGTAACCATAGCTGTAATATAACATTAAAAGTAAAATGATTGATATATTTCAATATGTGGTCTTGCCATTCATCGAAAATGCTGTTATTCAATGATAGTCTAATCTCAAGAATTGTTCTAATCCATCCTTATTCTTTCCTCCTTTCCATATCGTATACATTTTTTTGGGGGGAGAAATATTGTTTCAGGGATTTTTTTCCTTAGTGCAGATGCTATTGTACCATATAAATACATACCACTACTCCAAAACAATGAATCAGAATTGAAGCTTTGCTAGAGTTTTAAACTGGGACAGGGGAAATTGAGGTGTCTCTTCTCATTTCTGCAGATTATAATAATTTTTCTCAACTATTCTGATCAGGTTCAGAATTTTGACTTTAGTTGAATCTGATGAATAACATTAGTAATATACAGTATATAATCTCACAAGTGATATGTTTACATGTAATTGAAGAACACTGTGTTTGTTTGAATTGTATTTAAAATTAGCTAATACTATGTAGGCTGTGACACTGTCAACATGCATCACAATGGCACTTTTCTTAACTATGGATTGAAAGTTTATATGTCAGCCAGTTAATTATATGTTAACTGACAATAGAGTAAGATTAGAAACCAAATATTATTTGTTTATGGCAGGGGTGTCAAACTGCAGGCCCGCGAGCTGGATGCATTATAGCAAAACCACGCCCACCCCATTGCCGGCAATGGCAAAAAAGTCGTGATACATCACGACATGTCACATGACGTTGCGAGTTTGACACCCCTGTTTTATGGTCTTTGTCTCCAGCATATATTTTATCTTTCAAGACCTAAAGAGACAGATCCAAGACAACAAAACTTGAGTAACTAGAGCTGACAGACAGATGGAAACTTTACTTTGGTCATTGAATTAAATGAATTAAAATTCATTTAAAATTAAAATTCATTCAATAAAACCAACAAAACAAAGTTAACTCTTAACATCAAAGATTTTCGCAACCATTTGAGGGCAAAGCCCACATATAATGTAGCATAATTTTGATACTTTTAAAGAAATAGATTTGTTTTGATTGTTTAATCAATAATGCGAATAAAAATTATTGGAGAGCCCTGGAAATTTAGTTTAAAAAGTATAATCAATTGATGGTGAATCTTCCTATAGAACTGACAATATAAATGAATTAGGCTGAAACACTATTATTAAAACTGAAGCAATCTTCTGCTATGACCAAATAAAGATGTATGTTCCAATAATAATTAAAAACTGTGTGCCAATTTACTGAAGCTACAATTGGCAAATTATGCTGCAGCATTTCTGAATTTCCTGTTCTGTGTTTGGAATATGCAGATTGCAGAAACAGTTTGATCTTCAGTACATATAGAGGGAGAGAAAATGTATATGAAAAACTGTGACAGGAAAAATAAACAGTGTTTGAAAAGATGTAACTTCTAAACTAACCACACTGCAATCTGGATCCCTTTGTTTCCTCCATTGTGATGGTGCCATGGTGCCAACAAAAATAATCTATCATGTTCATGACACCATCTTGGGATTGTACTGGTTTCCATTTTTCAGACTGGGTGATCCACCAAAGCTGTGACTTCCCAACCAAAGCAGATCACTTAGTAAATATTCTATTACTGAATCAATTCTGCTAACTGTGCAAACAAAATAGCCATTTAGAAATCCATTTCTCCTTAAAGAGATTGTCCTATTCTGGGCTTTCCCCCTCCCCCCCCTGTTTCATCAGTGTACTATCTGAATTATGGAAGAACAATAAGAGTTTTTGATTATAAAGGCTGAAAATTATACAGAAAATCATTGTGATGGATTAAAACCTAATTCTCACTGAGATAGCAAAAAAATGGGTGGAGAAAGCAAGTTCTAGTCTAGACTTCTTCTTGACATGTTTGTGTGCAATGTAAGAATAACTGGCTGTATAAAAAAACATTTAATCACAGGAGCATGGGCCTTTTGACTTCAGTGGCTACTGCCTAAGCCCAATATTAAAAGTATATATCATCTATATATGTTGTATATAATATCCCAATATAGATGCTACTTTGCAAGACTGCTAAATTATTCCTATGTTTCATTGCTTAAGGATTCTCTGTGTTATATTTTTGGATCTTACGGAAAGTTGGTTTTTATGGGAAGACTGCTACACTGAAATTACTTCATAGGACAACAGATGCAATTAAAATGTTGAATTTGCTAAAAGTACATAATTATAAGGAAGCAGTTTTGTCCTTGGGTGAAATAACTGGTGCTCTTGTTGTTCAGAACAGAAATACTAATACTTGGCAATTTTCTTATTAGTGCCTTTTTTGCTTTGCAACTTGTCTCCTCTTCATCTAATTTTTATTTCCATTTCTCTTAGTTAGGCTGACTACAATGTTTGACATATTTAAAATAAATATATTGAGGTATTATGCTCATGCTGTAGTTGTCTAATAAAAAAATGCAATGATGAATTCTGAATCACAACATCACATCAACCTCAGTCATTCATATTTATGACTTAATGTCAGAAGAAAGAATATAAGCTGTGTAGTTGCATCAGAATACTATAATACATAGTTTGTCAATTGCCCCCCTTGCCCCAAACCTATGATTTTGTTTTACTAAAATCATCATCATTTAAAGTAGTAAAAGAATGTGAAGGAAATACAAAGTATAAGAAAAGAAAGAAGAAATAAAAATATGCTCTCCAATACAAGAGAGTGTAGGAGATGACCAGGCTGAGACCAAGGGAGGGGTCAAATGCATCATCAGTCTTGAGTCCCTTCATGCCGACAAGAGATCTAAGTCCAGCCCACCTTGAATTCTATTGACTCTAATATAGTGCCAATTTGCTTTGAGTATTCATAGTTCAGATTCTTGTATAGAACTTAAGCTTGCAATAATCCTTTATATTCATTTGAGCTGCCTGGATTTCTGATTTTTCTGTGCTTGACATTAATCTGAACTACTCCCTTCTTCACCAAAAGTTTCATGGACTCAGGAATACCCAAGCAATGGCTTCAGACTCCAGAGCTGTAGCCACAGTGGACAAGCCAGATGTACACTCTCTTAGCAGGTACCAAGACAGCATGGAAGGTGAGGAAGCTGAGGAAATGAGGAATTTAGCAGCCAGTCTTCATCAATTGATTCAGCAAGTACAGATCCTGACTCAACAAGGGCTTCCACAGCAATCGCAACCACCTGCCCGACCTGCCCAGGCACAACTGCTGGTTGCCGCTGCACTCAACCCCAAGACTCCCAGCTGTTTACCACAGAGATTCACCTGAAAGTCTGATAAGATAAGAATATTCATAATCTAGTGCAAATTATTCATTGGTACCCAATCAGGGGCATTTCTGACTGACAGCTCAAGAGTCTCCCTCATCGGCAATCTTTTAATCAATTCCACTGCCAGAATGGGCGCTTCCATTCATTGAAATCAGTGACCCCATCCTAGATAATTTCCCAAATTTCCTCACCCAATTTAGAGAGCACATTGGAGAGTTGATCCATAATTACAAAGCTTTGAACTCAGTGACAGGAATGTACCATTATCCACTACCATTAATTCCAGTCCTCTTAGACAGACTGCAGAAAGCAAGCATTTTTACGAGACTGGGTCTCTGGAATGCTTTGATCCAATTAGGATGAAAGTGGGCCACAAATATTTAATTGCCTTTGACACCAGATATGGTAAATTTGAATACACAGTGGTCCCCTTCAGCTCTTTAATGCAGGGCCGTATTTTCCAGATTTATAAATCAAGCCTTTTCAGATCTCATAGATAAATTTGTGGTGCTCTAAATGAACAACATTTTGGTCTACTTTGAGAATGAGGCTCAGCACACAGACTACATGTGTGCAGTTCTCCATACACTAAGAGATAATCATCTCTTTTCCTTTAACCTGCGACAACTAGACTTCTTGGGTTTTCCACAAAAGGGTATCCTGATGGACACCCAGAAGGTCCAAGCTGTCCTTGACTGCTTTGACCATTAGTGGTTCAGATTCGTGTAAAGAGCATAAGCTTGCAATAAACTTTTATATTCATTTGAACTGCCTGGACTTCTGATTTTCTTGTGCTTGACAGAGCATATATATACTCAGGATTAAACTGTGGAGTTGTTGGTGATCTCTGAACTTGGTTGTTTGCTTGTAAACATTTCATTACCCTACTAGATATCAACATCAGTGCAAGTGAATGTGGGTTTTGTTCTCTGTTCATATACAACAGTTTGCCCTGACAGGAGTGTGGTTTTCTTCTTGGTAGTTCCTTGATTAGAGTATTATTTTATGTCTGATTTTCTTTTTGCCTGCTGTTAATTCCTGTTTAGCACCAAACAAACACCAGACAAAACAAGCTACATTACCATTTTTAAAAAATCTACATGTAGGCAAAGCATTGGAAATAAGCTAATGAAACAGATTAGCACTGGACTGATGCTTTGAGAATGTCTACTCAATAATGAATGTCGATCCAAAATGGAGAATTCACTTGACAATATTCTAAATGTTTGTTAGAATATTTAAGCCTTATTCTATGGAAAGTTCTACAACAGGTAATGCAATCTAAAACTGACACATAAAAATAAATTGAAATTAAACTCTCTCAAGTGTATTCTTGGCAGTGTTGTAAAACAATATTAAATTAATCCCATGTTCCACCTTCTTTCCAGTATGGAAGAGTTCAAAAAGTCACTAAATATCAACAATGATTCCATGAATCTCTCTAGGTTTCTCTGTTACTCTTACTTTTTCACAAGAGTATTGGAGATTAATGTCAAATAATTTTCTAATGAAAAAAAATATTATTTCAAAAGCATTTGTTTCTACATTTTTAGATGTTACTTAGAAATACCAGATGTAAATAAAAGTTAGGAAATAACAATATATCTTTCAATATACTAAGTAAATTGTCAAGCATACTGAGGGGTCCTTGGTGCTCTCTGAGCTTGCTTGTTTTCTTGCAGATGTTTCATTACCTAAACTTGGTAACATCATCAGTGCTAGTAAGGAGTGTGGTTCACTGTCAGTTTATATATCTCTGTTATTCAGAATACTTTAAAGTTCCTTCTTTGAAATTCATAAAATTAATGAATAGTTCAACATAGGCTTCATTTCTTGTCAAACTGTGTTAATATCAACTGGAAAAAGATTGAGGAAGTACCCCGAAGATATTAACAAGAACTTAATTCCTTGTTTAAAAGAAGTGTACATCTAATCCATTCTGTAATTTCTTCTGTAATCTGAAAGAGAAAAGGCTTCCATTATAGATTTATCGCCTCTCTACCAGCCTATGCTTTTTGACATCAAATAAAACTTTATTATCTCCCTACACATCTTAATACTAATGGGAAACCTACTACTGTTTAAAGGAGTCACACTTCCTTGCAATATTACAATATTTCAATATTGTACCTTGGAATCTTGCAATTAATGCCCTGTTTGATATGGCAGATGATATCCCAGGCATTTCAAGCACCTGCACTTGTCATGAATGACTTATTCAGGCAGCTGTCATTCATTGCTTCCAGTATGGTGATACTTCCACTTTCTGTTTCCTCAGTTAATTTACAAAGCAACATAATTTCTAATTATATTCATTCAAACATAGACACCCTAAGGTTTATTCATTAGGAAAGAAATGAAAGTGATCCTGAATATTTAACAGAGAATTTTCCATTCATTAAAATGTATGCCAACAATATCACTGGACATTATTTTCTCGGTCTTAATAAACAAAAATGATGAGAGGTCTAACTACATCTTGATTTTGAATTTTTGTCTACTGGAGTGGTCCTTTTTGCTGCTACAGTTTGATATGATTGATTTAGTTAAATGACTTCAAATATTTGATAATATATAAAAAGTTTTACATTCAAATAATTTCAGGAAGATAGTCTTTATTTGACAAAAAGTAGACAGATTGTAACACTGAAATATAAAAATGTTGTTTTCCCCAGTAGCAGAGAATTATATCTGGTGGAACTCCCAACCCATAATCACCTTCATTATTTAAGGTAAAATAAACACCAGTTTATATTGGCCAGACTATATCGGAGTCTTATATCATCATGGTGACATCTGCCCTATTCATGAAATATATGGCATGCTTCTCAACCTAGGCTCCTGATGGTATTTTCACTCATTATTTCAGTTTTTTCCCCTAAGATGGCATTCATGACAGTTATATTAGGATATTGCAGTTTCTGTTTACTGAAAAGTGAAATGTGTTTTGATCTTGTGGGAGCTCTTAGAGTAGTTTTGAATAGGAAAGTTGAATACAGAATTGGTCTGCCTTTGAAAATTTAAGTTGGTGAGAAATAGAAGCCATTATATAGAGATCTATTTAGGGAGGGAAAGAAGGTCAGTCAAAAAGAAATAAGTGGAGGAAAAAGAAATGAGGAGATAACTAAGGGTTTTTTGCAGTGAATGGTGAGAAATTATCCACAGTCATTGTGACATTTTTCCTTGGTGAACAAATTGACCAATGTATGTAAAGGTTGTGTCCAAAACTAGGACATGGTGCTCATCTCTGTTTCTTAGCCAAGGGAGCCAGCATTGTCCGAAGACAATTTCCATGGTCATATGACCAGCATGCCTATATGCCTAAGGTGCATGGAACACTGTTACCTTCCCATCAAAGTGGTACCTATTAATCTACTTGCATTTGCATGCTTTTGAACTGCTAGGTGGGCAGGAGCTAGGACAAGTTATGGCAGCTCATCTGTTGCTCAGAACTCAGGTCCCGAACCTGGGCTGTCAGCTCTCTGACAAGCTCAGCATCTTTAACCACTGAGCCATTCTGGTCCCCAATATATGTATTTATTTGTAATTTGCCTCTATACTACATAGTGCTTATTCATATATTTACTGACTACACACTTATCAAAGGGGAGAAAAAACTGAAGAAGCAGCATCAACTGGAATCCTAATATGCACATTAAAATATTATCTCAAATAGGCTTCCGGTTCCGGATCGCGACACCAGCAGTCGCACGGAGAGATCTCTCTCTCCCACCGGCTGGTTTCCCTTCGTCGGTAGACCCTTAATCGGGTCGAAAGTCGCCCCGTAGAGGCGACCACCGCTAGAGGAGGCTCCTGCTCGACTGGGGAAGAGCGGCAGCTCTCCCCAGTTCGAGCTTTCTCCTTAGGGCCGCCGGAGGAAAAGATCGCCCTTCAAAATGGACGATCACTTCGTCGCACCAGCTGAAAGCCAGAAGAACATCTAAGCGAAAGAACCCCCGTGGAGAATCCGGGTGAGACCTTTTCTACCCCCCTTTTTTTTTTCCCTAACTACTTTCCTGTTAAAAGCTTTCCTTGAACTATTTCCCTGTCGTGAGGAAGCAGCGTTTGAGCAATGGGGAAAAACAGCGTTGGAAAAAAAAATATATAAATAAAAACCAGTTAATTTCGATACTATCTAAATTTTGGAATACTGAGGGGACCTGAAAACATTCTATTCTTGACTATTATTGTTACAACTACGTATTCATTATTTTGAACCCTTTCTTCATCTCTTTCAACACGAAAAATAAAAAATCTATTATTTGGAAAGAAAAAAAAAAAAAAAAAGGATTTTCTGGTTTGCTGAGGACATCTTGTGTCGAAAAGTGGTACTGCAATTATATTTCTTTATGGCTGGGAATGGCTATGACCCTGAAAGAGCCATAATTACAAGATAACGATACAGCTGGCCTATTGAAAACTGAAGGTGAATGCTTGTTTGATGAAGCAGAGCCTTCCTTAAAGATTAAAGATTAAAAAGCCTTATTACTATCGATATGGAACTTAATACACAACTGGACTATGATCTTATATTGGAAACAATTCTAGAAGCTGCAAAGGATGTGAGCTCCTATTTTCATTCTCTTTTCCCTACACTGAGAGAAACTGTGGAAACCACAAAACAAACTAATTTTATTCAACTTTCAACACAACCTATCGAGAAGTCTGATGACTATACAACAATTTCAACAGAGATGTCTGAAGCACCAATACCAACATCAACAGAGACTGACACTCAGATACAACCTATTGAAAATCGAGAAAAGGTGGATAAACAATTGGCAAATATAACATGGAATAAAACAGCTTTTACCATCCAAAGGCTATTAGAAGAAAGGAAAGAGAACTTTGACCAATTTGAAGCGTTAAAGAATATGGACCCCTTAATAGTGTGGTTTGATTATGTAGGAACCTCACTATGGAAACCATTATGGCACAGAAAGAAGCCTAGAGTTAGATTTAAAAATGTATTTTAAAGTCTTATTTAATGGGATTAAAAAGGCTTTGATTTCTTGACTGACTTAACAACTAATGGAATACGTGAAATTTTTAAGAGGATACCCTTTGTAATATTACTTTGTCTTAGATATGATATATATTGGAGAAGTAAACTTTATCTACTGGTTTAAAAAGATTTTTATAGATATAGAGGCATTGATAGAATATATATTTAAAAATAGATAGAAATTTATTTGTTGGCCTGATATTTTTATTTTTATTTTAAGAGAATTATTTAGAAATAAAAGGAGAATAAGAGGGATGGGTGATAAGAGAAAAAAAATGGTATCAATGAAGAAGATATGGGAATGTTCTTGTAAGAACAATATACCAGATATAATTACGTAAAAAAAAAAAAAAAGGGCACCCGAAGTGTTAATAACATGTCTATTTAAGGCTAATTGAAATATAGTAATTGTAAGTTAGTAAAGCTTAAAAACAGGATTTGGATTTTTTAGAATTGAAATGTAATTGATATTTGATAGGACCGTTTGAAACTTATATAGAACTCATTAATTTGAATATGTAAAATTAAATGAGGGAATTAGAGAGGGAAGCTTAAGTTGAGCTATATATCTGTGATTGTCTTCCTTTTTTTGGATGTTTAATATACCCACCTCCATGGTGGTTCCTAAGCACCTTAATGTTACCCCTGTACCCCTATAAAATCTAATAAAATATATTTAAAAAACAAAAAAAATATTATCTCAAATAATTCTTATTCATTACTTAGAATGTTATGCATTTGTATGTGTCCTCTGATTGCACTAGTATGCTTCTCAGTTTATCAGTAGAAGATACCTGAGCAGCAACTGCTGCTGTTGGAGCAAAACCAGCATTTTGGACTGACTTTCCTTAAGCTAATTTAAGATGTATGTCTCCAGTGGATACACCAACCACAGAAGGCAACAGAATGTGTTTCATTTACTCATACATCAGATTGCTGATGGAAAATTCCAATTCAGTTGACTGTTTAATATATTTATCAGCTCTGGCATAAATTGCCTACAGATATCTACAGTTTATCACATTGCTTTCTCAGAAAAGTGAACAGGGTAGAATGTGAATGTGTCTAACTGTCATCCCATTCTAGGGAGACTGCATGCTCGGATTATTATAAGTTAGTACAAAAGAGCAAGTACAAGTCAAATCAAATGGAATACAGTTATGATCACTCTTTAATTCATATCCTGATCATAATTTTGTTCTATGTATTACTCTGTCTTGACTTTCTACATGACTACATGTTTTTACTCCATGTAGTGTTCCTACTCACTGTACTTGGATGAATGCAATTTGCAATTGCAAGGGTGGATAAAAGAAACCGCTTCTACATTTGAATCATTACACTGCAAAATCAAGGGAGGCAAGCCTTACTGATATCTGAACACCTGCAATAGATCTGCATGTGTAAAAATTGCTGATGGCCAGTTATGTTCCCTGCCCATCAAGATGAAAATTTGTAGGAACATGTTAGGAATACGTTCTTGCTGGAAATGAAGTTGAATTAGGAATTGAATAAAGAAGTGAATCAATCAGTCTTTCCCTCCTCTTTTTACTATTTGACAGAACAATGTATTGGATTCTGAAAAGCAATTTTCAGTTAGTCTAGATTTGAGCATTATTGCATTTTTATTCCCTTTAAGGGAGACAGACATTGTCACATACTTTCTTTTGCTTTTGGAATGAGTGTTCCACAATATAATCATTCATTAGAATAAGTAGTTCAGCTATTGATAACAGGATCTCTTTTTCATGTCCTACCAACTGCTTTGATATAATACATGCTGGTCTGGAATGAAAAGTCTTATTTTTCTTTCTAGTGTGGCTTTTTTTAAAAAAAAAAATGAACAGATTATTCTAGCACAATTTTTCATTAATCTGATAATTGATTGTGTACTAAACAATTCTACTCTTGGGTTTGGTCATGTGTCTTTTTATATTTTATCTCATATCAATCCAAATCAGCAACAAAGTAGATCCTTCCCATTTCAGTAGAAAATAAAGATTGTGTCAGATCTCAGTAAGAATCAGATCTCAAGCCTTTATTTTTTGCAACCAGATTGTGATGGTGGTGTTAGAGAGGCAACTGTGTGGTCCAAGTTGAGGACGATTCAGGTTCCAGAATATCATAAAACAATAAGACAAAGGAGAGGCAGGTATGCAATCAGGAATTGGGGCAATCTGTTAGTGATCACTGAACAGGAAGAGAAATTTAAGTAATTCCCTTATATCACAAGATGTCCCTCCCAATCTGACAATGCTGCTTTATGGTGGTGAGAAAATTCTGGGAGGTATAAACAAAGAACATTGGGAGCACATGCCAAGAGTACATATTCCCAGCAGGGTCACCCAAGGCAGAATCATTCCAGTTGCCCAGCTAAAGCAATCAGGTGCCTATATTGGGCAGTAGCAATCTAAGAAGATGTTGGACTTTATATTGATCATTTTAATGAAAATGGAAAATGCATCATTTTATACTATGTGAAAGAAGACAATGGTATACCTGTATTTTATTAAGAACACCATTCAGATGGACAAGATAAAGTAATTGAGGATATAGTGCCCGATGATGGGCCCCTCAGGTTAATATGCTAGTGAAGACTATCTGAGGATCTTTTGGAATAATAATGGTTATAAGGGTTAAAAACAGAATTACAATGGGAACATGGAATGCTAGACACACAAATGTGGCAAAGTTTAATACATTGAAAATTAAATAAATTGACTATGTATTGATATTTTAGGCTGGAAGTGGATACCTTCAGTTAGAAAATCATAATGTTTACTACATAGGACACACACACACATAGAGTAAATAACAGGACTTTCATACTGAGGAATGTTATAGCAAAGATAATACTTGGGTAAAATGCAGCCAGTGGCCAAATAGTAAGAGTTAGATTCCAACAAAGAAGTAGAAATGAAATGGAAAAATGGCTTGTTAGTCTCTTCCAAATCAATGAATTTTTGTCATTGCTAATATATTCTTCAAACAACCAAAATGATTCCCATATACATGGGCATCATCAGATGACCATACAGAAATTAATTTAATTATATAATTGGTACAAGATGGTAGAAGAGCTCATTTATAACAGCTATGTGGCCAGAGCTGACTGTGAAAGAGACCATATTCTGTTCATGTGCAAGATCCAAGTCAAGTTAAAGTAGAAGAAGAATGCTGACTGATTGCCATGAAGAATATAAACAGCATTTTCAAGAACTTCAGGAATTATTTTGAAGTCCTGGACCTCATTGGTAGGGAACCAAAAGAACTGTGGAATGAAATAACAGAAGTTATTTAGAAGGACTGTAAAAAGAGACTGCATAGGCCAAAAACAAAAGAAGGCAAACGTCAGAATGAAACAGATGGCCACCAAAAATTGCCAAGAAGAAAAGAAAAGTCAAAGCCAAGAGAATCAAAAATCTCAAGAACACTGAAAGGATTTTAGAGAGCTATTAGAAGAGATAAGAAACAATATTACAAAAGTTGTAAAGACATCAGAAATGGAAAAAGGCAGAAAAAAATGAGGAAAGTCTTTCATGTGATCTCAACTTCAAACTGATATGCTAAAAGTTGTCAATGGACAAATAATAATTGATACCACTGTGATAAATATGGGAAAAACATATAGTGTACTGAAATTTTATATAGATGTAACCATCCAAGATACCTTAGAAAATACTCCATATTCACAACCATAGAAGAAACTCCATATTTACAAGAATCTCAGTACTAGAAGATGAAATGAGATCAGTATTCTAGAAAGACTATTGATGCTTTTGAAATTTTGATATTTTGAAAAAGAATATTGATGCTTTTGAAGGAATCAAAGATCTCAAGGAAAATGAAAGGACTTTAAAGAGCCATCCTAGGTACCTTAGAAGATACTCCATATTCACAATAATGAAAGGACTTTAGAGAACCATTGAAGGTACCTTAGAAGATATTCCATATTCACAACCTTAGAAGAAATTCCATATTTACAAGAATCTCAGTACTAGAAGATGAAATGAGATTAGTACTCTAGAAAGAATATTGATGCTTTTGATATTTTGAAGCAGTCAAAGCCAAAAGAATCACATATCTAAAGAAAGATGAAACAAGAACTCAGTACTAGAAGACTAAATGAAATCAGTATGCTAGAAAGAATATTGATGCTTTTGAACTTTGATACTGGAAAAGATTGTTCAGAATATCATGGATAGCCAAGGGGAAAAAACAAATGAGTCATAGAAAAGCCCCTCTATATAAGATTTCATTGACCGGTGATCAAATTCATATCACATTTTACTACTTTACGTGAACATTCAGCCCACTTGAGAAGTTCATAATGCCAGGAAAGGTCGAAGGAAAGAAAAAAAGAGGATAAATAAACCAGCCCTTAGATTAAGGAAATATAATCTTAACAAGAAATCTCAGCAAGTATGATATAATGCTTTTAGGCTTTGAGGAAATCCCCCTTCTCTCCATCTACAAAGATAGCCAGTTTTCACAATGTACTTTCATAAAAGGTACTTCTCTGCCAATAAAATTAAAAGGCATGAATGTCGGGTAAATGCTGATGATGATTTATGTCCTGTCAAATAGTGGCTGAAAATTTAATGTGATCATATGGAGTTCAAGAAGGTTATTTTTATAGTCTCGCAAGTTTAGCCCTAACAATTTATACTGGCAAGCTATATGATTTTCTTACTGTATTTCTTATGGTTTTTTCCCACATTTTGCCAATTCTTTTCCTATTAAGAAACAGTTCCCAAACTTGTTGAAAATATGATCTTTTTGCCATTCTGTACAGATCTGTCTAGTTGATTATATTTCATGAAATTATCTGTCTGTGTTTCTTAAATTTTTATCAAATATTGTTTTGTCAATTGTGCTGCTATATCTAGCTAGTAATGAAATCTGATGCCTACATGCTTTCAGGCATAGCTCTTAGCAATGGAAAGGAAATAGTTGGGTCCTTTAGGAATGCTGCAAACAATCTATGCAAACATGTCACAATTATAAAGTATATCAATGTAGAGAGAGAAAACTGGGTTAAATTCTGATTTCCTTCTGCTAATTACTGTACTTACTGGGTTCATACTAAGATTAACATAGAATACTTTTTACAAAGTAAGACTCTAAATTCAGAGTACATATACTGTTTTGAATTACTCCTTTTCAAGGATTTATAGAATTTTATATTATTGTAGAAATCCTTGTACACAGCTATGAAAGTACTTCTCCATTCACCAAAAGGATGTCAAGGTAAGGATAATCATTTACACAATGCCAATGTTCTGTTTCATAGCACTACATTTATTAGATCCCTTCCCCCAGCTCCCCATACCCATCAGCAAACAGCAAATCAGTTTAAATGATCTAGCCCTTTTCTTGCTTCAAATGTCCCCCTAAAAGGCAACAGTCAAAGAAGACTGGGGCAATCCTATGCACTAAAGCAGACCTGGGGGAATAGCCCATCCATTCCTCAATAGTCTATAAGATTAGATGTTTCAGATGGCTCTGGATATTGAAACTCTGAATATTGAAGCAAGACAAAAGCATTATGGGCAAATCCCTCATCAGTTTCTTCAAATCATAAAGAATCTACACATTTGTGCCCTAGACCTTAGCCCCCTAGTGTGACACTTTGTGGAGAAATGTTCATTGCAAAATGTGCTTTCTGTTCAACTACCATTTGAGAATGTATGAAACTGAATGTATTCATCAATGCAAAGCAAGGATAAAAAACATTGTTTGATTCTTACTCATATCTCATTTGCTATATTTCACTATAACTTGACTTCAGATACTAACTCCCTAATTTGAGACCACATGCCTATTTTTCAGTGGTGCTTGAAAAAAATCTTTTTTCTTCTTTTGCAAGAGAGATGAGGGGCAGTTGGGGTTGTGTTTTAATTTTTGTTTGGAGAACCTGAATGTAATGATAAAAATGTTCATCTATCCATGCAGGTCTGATTTTGATCTAGGGCTAACAAAATATCGTTGGTTAATCTTTTATGTGAAAACATGCATTTTGTAGTCTATTTTCTTGATATGATACAAGAAGATTGGAATCATCTGTCTTTATTTTGAACTAACAGCAACGGAATTCTCTTTAGAGCTTAAAGGCTGGGAAAGTTTGAGGTTGAGGTTGCTTATGCAATACTAGTTTTAGTGTTCCTTCCAAACACAGTGTGTGCACTCTTCAGAAAATACCAATGTGGCATGTGCAATGCTACCAGCAAGAGAAGAGGTACTGGAAGCTATCAAATACGTTTGGTTCAGTGGATTTCTGTTCCTCAGAGTCAGCAGCTCATAACATTAGACTGCTCTGCATAATGCAGAATTGAGATTATTTTCATTGCAAAAAGAGTGTATAAGTAATTTCTTTCATGAATTTCATTGTACGTTAGAGATTCATGCATGAAGTGCTCACTTATTTCTTTCCACTTATACTGAAGGGTATTTTAATATTTCCATACAATTCTTTCTGATTAAATACTAAATAAGAAATGATTATAGGTTAAATCAGTACGAGGGAGATGCAGTCCTACAGAGCAATTGTTTGAATGTTTTAATTTTGGAATATAGTGTGTTCCAATGTACTTTTCTCAAAATTGTCTTGGAAAAGTGCAAGCAATGTAGAACATTCAGATTAATTATGCGGTATTGCAGTTCCCAAGGTCTTTACTTTAGAAAGAGCAGGACAACACAGTCCTGATTCAAACTACTTCATTTGACTAATATATTTAAATTAAATCCACAATTTATATGAAAAGTCCAATGATTTCTCTATTCGTTCAAAGAGAAACATTTCAAAAGCAATAGATTAATTATAGTGATAAGATTCATGTTCTCCAATTTTCATCCACTTTTTCAAATCTATATACACAGTAACAAAGTAGAAGACTAGAATTATGAACCATATTGACCATGTTATAGGCAACAGAATGTAGTTAAAGTTTTGTTTATAGATAGTCTTCGACTTACAACCATTTATTCAGTGACCTCTGGAAATTGTGATGGCACTGAACAAAGGGACTTATGACCTTGCCTAAACCTATGGCTGTTGCAGTGTCTCTGAGGTCATATGATCAAAATGTGGGCACTTATAGCAACCTGCCCACATTTACATCCCACTGCAGGGGCTCTGCAATTCCTCCTACCCACTTACCCACCCTCCATCTATGCCCTTTTGGCCCCCTCACTAAAGTCTCCATCCCAGAATGCATGCATGCATGCATGCTTGCTTGCTTGCTTGCTTGCTTGCTTGCTTCCTTCCTTCCTTCCTTCCTTCCTTCCTTCCTTCCTTCCTTCCTTCCTTCTTTCTTTCTTTCTTTCTTTCTTTCTTTCTTTCTTTCTTTCTTTCTTTCTTTCTTTCTTTCTTTCTTTCTTTCTTTCTTTCTTTCTTTCTTTCTTTCTCAGAGCCTCTCTGAAAAAGGCTTCAGTCCTAGCAGGCTCACTTTCTTTATTTCCTAAAGCCACTCAGGTGTGATTGAATCTCCTTAAATATACTGGTGGACAATCTATAAACACAAGAAGAGCAGAGAAATACATCTCACTGCTCTTATCTCCACAAGATAATCCTTAATAAACATCTTATCTATGCTCAGATTCACCCTTTTATATTGCTTCCTAATGCCCAGGCAGCCAGCTCAAGCATTCACTGTTTATTCATGTGAAACTTTCCCTCTAATTTTTAATGGTGATGATGACTGGGAAGTTAAAAGAAAGAAAGGGAGGCTTCTATGGATGAAATCTTTCCCAATGTGGCTCTGAGAAAGGAAGGAAGGAAGGAAGGAAGGAAGGAAGGAAGGAAGGAAGGAAGGAAGGAAGGAAGGAAGGAAGGAAGGAAGGAAGGAAGGAAGGAAGGAAGGAAGGAAGGAAGACACCGAAGTTGAAGCCTTTCTCAGCATGGCTAATAAATAAAGGAAAATATTTCAGCCCTAGCTGAGACTTCCCAAGCCTAATGAGCTGGGGAGCAGGCTAAAGTCATGGTAGCCTTCCATCCACTTAACAATCTGCAAGATTGCTCAGTGACTGCAACTGGGAGTGCTGTCTTGCTTTATGACTGCTTTGCTCAAAGACCGAGTTTCAGTCCCAAATGTGTCATAAGTCAATAACTACCTGTTTGTTCTGGAATTATAGTACTGGAAGATACATTTATCTTACCCTGATCATTAAGCATTTTGCTCTGTTTTTTTTAGAGTTAAATTATAACTAAGATGGCATGGAACCAATGGATTAGCTATTGCTGTTCTGCTTCAAACTGATTCCAATCAAATTTATGCTGTTTCCCTCTCATACTATCTATAGTGGAAAGGAGATAAGATAAAACTGCCTTATTAGATTTGTTGGAGTCCTTTGATTTTCCTACAGTATCTTCTGAACTACCTACTCTGAAGTCATTACTTCAGTGGTTTCAGCTACTTCAACCAGTAGCCAAGTTTCAAGCAATTGTTTTCTAGCACCATTGAATTTATTATTTCAATGGTGCTATAAAACTATTGCTTGACAACTTGACTACTGATGTATAAGTTCCAAGTATTATGCCTGGTTTTCAATATCTATATAACATCACAACATTAATACTTTTTGGGATAGGATAGAATAGGATACTTAAGATAAGAGTCATTGACACTAGGCAATATGGAAATTTAAATAATAACAATCCCATACTGAGGCAATACCTTAATGTTGTTGTGAGGGTTGTACATTCTGAGGAAGATGAGAATTATGCCAGAAGTTCAACCATTATGGACAGGTCTCATCAGAAGAATCAGACCAAGAGCATCTCTCCCATAAAGAATATGGTGAAACATAACTTATTGAAATCCATACTGGATCAGTTGTCACCCAGGTTAACAAAGATCATGCTAGGTAAACAGGTACCTGGACATCTGATGACAAGTGGGCTATAGGGCAGGACTTGGGATTGTTAACTGAGCAGGCAGCAGCTGCAGGAATTCTGGAAGAAAAGTTGCTTACCTGTCACAAATATACAAAGACTGAGAACAAAAAGTAATTATTATTTGAATTACAAATCAAATCCAATGAGAAGAGGATATTCGGAAAAAAATTCACTAATTCTGGAAAGAAAAACATTCAGAATCAGAAATAGAAATGTCCAGTTTAACATAACAGAGACATCATGTCATCCAGAACCAATCTCTGCTAGGGAAGTTTGCTATCAATCCTACCTTTGTGAGAGGTTCTGTGGCAATTATCCATCAACTGGCCTTCTTCATAAGAGCACCACAAAAATAATGTTCTGGAACTACTTTCAAATCAATGCAGATTTCCTACCATGAAAATTTTGCTTCATCAAGAGATGACAGAATTTCCTAAAAGCAGAGCTCTAGCAAATATTTGCTCTTCTATACCACATGGCCAATTTACTTCATCCCTTGCCATAAATCCAAAATCATGATAATATATTGTCTCTGTGTTGCTCTTGATAATTGTTGGGAGCTACTTCCCTATCCATTATTTTTATTTGCATTTGAGTGTGAACATAGATGGTTATATACTTGTGCTACTGCAATTTGTGTGTGTTTGTATATCTATGCGTAGAGTTCCTCATTATCATGGCTGTTTATATCCTTTCATATCCTGTATAAAGCAGCGTGTCTTATAGTTATTTCTCTAAATAAGCTTTGATATTTAGCTGAAATCATTACTTACATTATATCTTCTTTTTTATCCAATGATTTATAATGAACATAAATAATCTTGTTGCTGGCTTCCCATGGCAAGGCTTTTTTTTTTTTAAATCACCATTTATTCATCTTAATCATGAGTGCAAACCCATTGGATTTAATGAAGTGCTTATAAGCTGGATTTGAACCAATACATTTTGTTCTGTACACCATCAAGACAATGTATGCATTCAAGATAAAATTATAATAAGATGAATCATGTTATTCTAAACCAGCACTTAATACACTGTTTATATATTATTCTGGAAGTAAAACAACTAATTTAAGTCATAATCCTTTCTCAGATTCTCCATTGCCCAGTGTTTCATTGTTGTTTATTGGATTGAACTGGCTACTTTCATCTAATAGTTCTGCCAGACTGGTACTTTGTCCCTTTATGCTTACCAAAATAGAAGAATTCCTATTTGAGCCTTTAAAGATGTTGATATTCTGCCTTTATTAGAGCTCAAAAAACACTTTTAATCTGCAGGAAGTTCTAACAGAGCAAGGCCCAAGCCTCCAGTGTGAAGCTGACTCCGTGCAACTAATAAAAAATATAGTGCGACTGAATTTAAGGGGAGATGCAATTAGTCATTCTTTCCTAACTCAGATGATACATGAGCCAGCTCTCCTCACTGCTCTTGAGAATGAACTTGCATCCAGCTTTAAATGATGCCCAGGGCTCCTTTATTCTTTATGTATGCTATATGCTCAGTAGGAATGCATAAAGCTTTTGTCCTGGCTTCTGGCAAGGAGACATAACCAAATGATTCCTCTACTTCTACATCTTTATCTCACTCTACTAATGATATGGGGAAAAGAGGAAACATCAAAGCCCCTCAGTAAAGCCTGGTGTTTCTGATAGGCTTGATCCTGTTATGTTTCACATTGTTGCCCATCTTATTCTGGTGATAGATACTGTTTGTGAGGAGAGATATTCCTCTTTATTTATTGACTTGTCAGGCAAAAATTAGATTTAGAATGAGAGCTGCTTTCCTCCAGTGCAAACTCCCTCAATCTAGGAGTTGCAATCTTTGCACTTCTGATCTGTAGGTAACTTAGTTACCCTACTACTGCTAGAATCGGTATGCCTATATTGCATCATGTTTAAACACTGGGGATGCAGTTAAGAGCAGCATGATTTGATATGTGCCTAATCATATCAATTTGCATGATGTTCTAGCTAATAATTAAAACCTAAAGTATCAACTCTCCGCCTCCTGGCATTGAATAAATCCTTATTCCTTTTCCACTTTTTCAACTATGCCTTTAACTCATGATCCCCACTTCTTCAACTTTACTGATCTATGAACACCTGACTGTACTGTGAATTGTAAGGGACATGATGTTGACAGAAATATGCAAGAACTGTGACCTAGGCAAGATGACTTAAAGAATATTTCTGCCACGGTCATCTCCCTTGCTGTTTGCACATATGCACAAATTATTACAGACTGAAAATCTGGGAAAAAGAACCTTGTCTCAGAGGATACAGTATTCCACTATAGATGGCAAAACTTTATATGCCTCCAATGCTCTTTTTTTCTTTAATTTAGATATCTAGGGAAGCTACAATGTTATACACATGGTAGAAGTCCTGGCAGCTGACAGTCACTACTCCATTTTTGCACCGGTGCACCACAAGAGGGCAAACTAGCCTCACATCAGCTGGCGTGCAGCATTCTCAGAGGAAGTCGGCTCATCCATGGCTTTCCTCCACCG
The DNA here is from genome assembly GCA_023970755.1 of Azemiops feae. Lineage (NCBI taxonomy): Eukaryota > Metazoa > Chordata > Lepidosauria > Squamata > Viperidae > Azemiops > Azemiops feae. The sequence continues at coordinate 425,733 of JALGBA010003986.1, read as the reverse complement.
CTCCTCCACTGATCACATCCAGGCAGATCCAGCACCGGTTCCAGCTCCCCACGCAGAACTCAGCTAGCAGTTTTCCACCACCAAAATGGTGGTACCTATCTATCTACTCATAAACTATGCTTTCAAACTGCTAGGTGGCAAGGAGCTAGGACAAGAGACAGGAGCTCACCCTGTCCTGCAGAGCTGGACTTGAGCCACTGGAGTGCTGGCAATTGCTCAGCACATCCAGCGTCATTAAGCTTCTATGCCACCACATTCAATGCTCTGCCCAATCCTGAACAAATTTTGATGCACTGATCTTTCTGTCTACTCCCCTGAGGTCCTGAATCATTTCAGTGTTTGTCACTGTTCTCCTACTTAGCTGGATGGGAAGGTAGGTACAAGTTATATAACCCAATTTGATATTCTTTTGTTTCATGAGACTTGAGTAGCTAGAAACCAGTATTTTAAGGAACATAAATTCTGGTCATTCATCATAGTCCCTAGAGCAGGATGGAGATTTCACACAAGTTTGAGCATTTATATCTGTCAGTTGCAGCATTGATATCATTCCACTAGATCCACTTGAAGGTTTTGTACAAGCAGTCATCCTTCATTTTTTTCCATTTATGTAATACCTAACATTACTCACTATAAATGGATCTATAAGTGGAAATTTATATCAATAGTCACTGTTTGTTTTCCTCTTCTGTCCATGTTGTCATAACTAGGAATGTCAACACCAGATTAGGACTGAATGACAATCTATTATACTCCAAATTCTGTAATTCACTGTGTTTGATTATACTGCAATTTCTAAAAGCATACATCCTTTCTGATTAAATTTTATATTGATCATCATCCAGAAAATGATCACATTTGTGTTTGTTTGTTTGTGTTGGATTTTTTAAATCTTTTGGTCTTCCCTTTTTGCATTTATGTTTTTTTTTTCCATATGAAGACAAACCAAGGGGCCTAACACGTAAGAAATAGATGGTTCAAGTGAAAGATCAATTAGCTGAACTGTTTTCTATTGAAGGGGCATCTAAACTATAATGAACTATCTTGGATGGAAGGATTTGTGATTCTAGCCTATAGCTCTATAACCAGCTGATACAGCTTATTCAACAAATTCTATCTAGCAGTCAGGAATCAGCCATTTTGGAGCAATTTTGTCATGCATGAATGTTATGCATTGAAGAAACAACTGATTATTTGCTTTGGGGAATATAAAAATTGCCATTTACTCCATTCAATGCAAGATTTTTAGGTCTCAAAACACAATAATTATAAATAATTATAGGTAGTTCTTGACTTAAAACCATTCATTTAGTGACTGTTTGAAGTTACAACAGCACTGAAAAAGTGACTTATGACTGTTTTTCACATTTATGACCATTTCAGTGTCCCAGTATCAAAATTCGGACACTTGGCAACTGGCTCATATTTATAACTGTTGCCCATGTGATCCCCTTCTGACAAGCAAAGTTAATGGGGAAAGCCAGGCTCACTTACACTTACTCGCTTACTAACTTAACATCTACAGTGATTCACTTAACAACTGTGGCAAGAAAGGTTGTAAAATGGGACAAAACTCACTTAACAATTGTCTTGCTTAGCAAAAGAAATGTTGAGCTAAAATTGTGGTTGTAAATCAGAACTACCTGAAGTGGACATTGAAAGACACATAGGGTAAGTTGATAACTGCCTCCTGATCCACCTACTCAGTTTGATTTTCACAAGTTATAACCTTTTGGTTGGCATTTTCTATCCCTTTCTCTCCATTTCTAGTTTCTGCTTCCACTTTTCCACTTCCCCATTTTAAAGCACTGTACCTGCAGGGAAGGGTTATTTTACCTAAATGCAGGTTTAAATTATGGAAAATGTGTGATTCTCTCATGGCCTAAATTTCAAGAGCTCTGAGTTCAGCAAGCTAAGGGAAAAAGTAGGAAGGAATCTATGAAGGGAAAACTTGAAAGGAGAAATAGTTCAAAAGACTTGGAAAATTCTGAAAATTGAGGATAAGGCCCACATATAAACAGTACCGAAGAGGAAGAAAAGGGGGAGGAAACAGGTAAAATAGGTGTGGTGGTACCAAGATCTTTCCGATAAACTGAGAAAGAAAAAGAACAAGTTTTAAAATGGAGGGTTACATACAACAAAGGCAAAATAGAATTAAATCCTACAAAGACTAGTTAAAGGAGATTATTATGTTTAGCCCGGAGAAGAGAAGGCTAAGGAAAAACTGAAGTCTTCCAGTGCATGAATGGATGCCACAGAACAAAAAGTATGAATTTATTCTCCAGAGCAAGATAAGAAGCAATGGGTGAAAGCTTACAATGAAAGATTTGAAATATGAAAGAATTTCCAAGGTCTATACTGTTCTGTTCCGTTCCGTTCCGTTCCGTTCTACTCTACTCTACTCTACTCTACTCTACTCTACTCTACTCTACTCTACTCTACTCTACTCTACTCTACTCTACTCTACTCTACTCTACTCTACTCTACTCTACTCTACTCTACTCCAATTCTTCCCCAAATTTAATCTGAATATCTTTTTTATTTTTTAATTTGAAACTACTGAACTATATCCTGCCCTGGTTTCAAGACAGAACTGGTTTGCACCTCTTATGTCAGCTTTTTAGATACTTTTACATGACTATCATGATTTCCCTTAGTCTTCCATTTTGAATGTTGTATATACCCAGTTTTCTTGCAACGCTTAGTTTCCAGATCCTTTTATTATCCTATACAGTGGCTGCAAATAGACAACCAAGCTTAGAGAGCACCTAGGACTCCACATAACAGATATTCATCATGGCTATATTTTTGTTTCTGTCTGCTTGATAAGCAATATCTGGTTTGGTCCAGCAGGGATGGTGCGCTCCAGATCTGGTTAATTAAGCAATGCCATTTTACGGACCTCTAGTATGTAGTGTGTTTATTCTTTTGTGCAATCTTGTTAGGCAGTTTTAAACATTGGTAGGATAGAATAGAATGTTACATTTTGTCAATGGGATTATGCCAAGAGAACAGTTGTCAGAGCTGAATTTGTTGTGTGCTCCATGGCACAGTATTTAATTCATGATCTACTTTATTAAAATGGACTGATTAAATTAGGCTTGAACTTAGAAATCCACTGTAGTGGAATATTCTATGATAATGAAGAAAAATCAGTTTGATATACTATGTTTCAGAAAACAAGGAAGTGTGAAAGAAGCCATCTGCTTGGAAACACTAATTGTGAGCAGATGTGCTAAGTCACACTGTACTGGAAAGATAAGGTGGAAATAGCCATATTTGTCAGCATAATGAGTAAACAAACATAGATTTTTTTTCCAAACCTAAGCAAAGCAAATACAAATATAGATTGACCCACAGAAGTGAGTTTTGGATTGTACAATACATCTAGATGTATTATCCTAAAAGGAGAAAAATGCAAAGATTATTTCCTGAGTCTAATCTAGCACAATATATTCTCTAACACCCAATTTTAGTGTGTGCATGCGCATGTGTACACACACACACACACACACACACTCATACACGGAACCAGAACTTATTTGTACTGATGAAGACCATGTTTCTTTGAACGGTTTTTATTAAGGTATGTGAGAAACATTAGGGTATATCATAAATAGGAATAACTTACCCCTGAGGAAAGCTAGGGTGCATTTCATATCATTACAGGAAGTTTGCATCTTGTTTTCTGTCCTATTGAGATACTGATATCAGTGCTTGGAAATGAAATATGGATATAGTAAGTTCAATCTAATTATAGTTATTTCAAATATTTACATCATCATTCTTCACATAGATTCCCATTCTATTTCCTTTCCACTGACTGAACATTGTTTCCAAATGTGAGTCTAGCACATTTAAACAAATGTGACACAACTGAGAGACGGACCATGTGCCTTCTAGATAATGGATAATGTGGATGTCACATATCTTGTATATTTTCTTCTTTGCACACAATTGAATTGATAACTTTTGATAAAGGTAGTCTGAGACATTTTATAGATGAGATAGAAAATCAGAATTGGGCTAAAATCCATATTAGAAAAAAAGTAGAATGATAAATTGAAATAATTGGCAAAGTACTCCTTTTTAATTATATTTCTGAAATATTTTGCTTGAGGTGAGACTCATCACCAGCTAACAGAAAAATGGGAGTAGGATTTTTTTGTGTGCTTCTAATCATATAAGAACCTTTCCATTTAGTTACTGTTCTGTAACATTAACAAAGATTTAATTTGATGGGCTCTAGCTATAGCTGGACTCTTATTCACTTCTATAATTTACATATGCACATTGTGCATCTCTTGCTCACATTTTTTTCTTGACCTTTCATTTCCCCTGCATCTTGTTCTTTTCTTGAAAATGTTTTATTTTGACAAAAATGTATATTCAATAATTCATGAATAAATGAATACTCAAACACTATTCAACAAATGCCACAAACTTTTATCACCTGTTATAATTATGCATAGAACAGCACAAGAATTAAAAATTCATGAAAATTCATGATGACTTTGTAACAGGTTCACATCCATCCGTATGGGGGTTGGATGGGATCTTTTTGCTCTTGTATGGCAGGAAATATTTATGAACTTTTCATTTGAGGACAAAGCTCTGTTTACAAGACAATAAATGATGTATTAATGATAGTGGTCACACTGTTAACATGTTGCAACATAATGACTGTATAGTTTTCCATTTTAATGCATTTGATTTCTTTTATCAGGTTCTGTTATGTGCATAGCACGATAAGGTAAAATTCTCAAAGAAAAGCTACATAGTTCTTCATATCAACTTTGATGCAAATTATGGTGAAGCTAATTAAAAGATGCACCTATCTGTATTCCAATGAAACCAAAATAATGTAGTCTCTACTTTCCTTCCTTCCTTCCTTCCTTCCTTCCTTCCTTCCTTCCTTCCTTCCTTCCTTCCTTCCTTCCTTCCTTCCTTCCTTCCTTCCTTCCCTCCCTCCCTCCCTCCTTCCTTCCTTCCTTCCTTCCTTCCTTCCTTCCTTCCTTCCTTCCTTCCTTCTTGAAACAAAGCTACTTGTGGTAAAGGAGAAGAATTCTATTCTCTCCCAAGCATATTGCTATATTAGCCCATAAGGACATTTTTAACGATGCCTAGCCAAACTCTTTTCTTTGTAATTTAAATCCATTGTTTCTTGTCCTGTCTTCTGAAACAATATAAACAAGTCTACCCCTTTTTCTACAACAGCCCTATTTCAAGAATGCTATTAAACTTCTCTGCCTTTCTCTTCTGGCTAAATTTATTGAATGCCTCCCTCTTTCTGAGCTTTTCATATCATGTTTCTTCCACTCACTGGTTGTGGTTGTCCTGAAAGGGCATCACGTTATTGAATATTTATTATTATTATTATTATTATTATTATTATTATTATTATTATTATTATTATTATTATTATTATTATTATTATTATTATTATTATTATTATTATTATTATTATTATTATTATTATTATTGTTGTTGTTGTTGTTGTTGTTGTTGTTGTTGTTGTTGTTGTTGTTGTTGTTGTTGTTATTGTTATTATTGTTTGTTGTTGTTGTTGTTGTTGTTATTTCAAAGGAGAAATGATTATGGAAATTGCTGAATAAATGGTCAAATTTGACTAGCTTTGAAATACGCATTTTGATGGGACATAAGTGACAGCAGAGTTTTACTATTCTTTCTCAAGGAGTAAATATCTTGTATTAACCTCCTGAAAACTGTGAACAAATTATAGATGGAAAGACTAATTGATTCTTGTTAAATAATGTAGTCAACTTTCTTTAGAACTTGGGTAGGCAATACAGAAGGCTATATTGAGTTATTCTTCAGTTGATTGTCTGCTATACTATTGCATGAACCTGAAGCCTTGAAATGAGCTTTAAAGCGTCTTGTACCTGAAGCTGGAGATTCTCAGCTGGCAACCCTGAAACCACTCCTAGCAGTGCATGTGCTGACAGCAACATTCACTCATGCAAACATGATCCTCAAATTTAGAATGAAGATGCCATATAGTGGTTTTTGATTTAAATCTATCCTGAAGGGATTCCAGTTAAGCTGACTTCCTCATTGATGTCATGTTCAATTACTGTTCTCAAAAAAGCACTGAGTGCTGAGGCAAACAGCTTGCGGTAGAGCTCGCAACCAATTTTATCTCAGTTTGGACTTTTCAGGTCTTTTTAGGTTTTTTTGAAGGAAAAGAATGGAAGTTTCTTATGTTTACCTCTGTTATTTTATTTATTTTATTTTATTTATTTCCTTATTTTAACAATAATGGTTCTCATTTCCCTTCTTACTGTTTTCAGCTTTGGCATACCAGTCTTCAACCAGATTTTGCTTGCATGTTCTGTTGATTTTTGATTGAATTTGGCCATAAAATTAACTCTTTTCTTCTGCATAAGTCTGGAATATAAATCGTGACTGGATTACAATCATATTAAAGAGCTTGATATTATTTTGATATTATTTTGTCACGGACAGGATTGTGCCCAAGTATAGCATTTCTTATGTCTTACTATGAAAACAAAACAGATCCTTTTTGGCTTTTAGCGTCTTAAGTAGTATATGTTATGATCTTCTGACTAAAAGTGTCCAAACACAGTCCATTTTAATTCACTGATGCCTTAAAGGATCAATATGCTCATTTCATCTCAATCCTTGCTGAACTTTCTCATGTTCATGCTTCTTATGTTCCACTATAATTTTCTCTTTGTAGCTTTAGATTTTCTGTCCCTGCATGTCAAAATAAGCAGTGAGTCATTTGGAAGACTTTAATAGAGCCATGAAATCAGCACCATTAGTAAAGATCCTCAGCTGTTCTTCGGTAGCATATTGAGAGGCCTATTATCTAGCACTATTTTATCAATTGATACTATCTATCCTTGTGGTTTTGTTGGTAAAATACAGAAGTGGTTTACCAATGCCTTACCCAACACAGTATTAAATTATGCTTTTGCTGTTGTCACTAAAATGGCCATCTATCTCCAGCACCTTCCTATATCACTGCTGTTTAATTTAGATGCCTAATTGCTTTAGCTGGGCATCTGGGATGACCCTCATATCTTGGGTGATCCTGCTGGGAGTCTATACCGCTTGGTATATATTCTTAGCATTCTTCTGATTTAGGGATAGGAGATCATCAGACTGCTTTTGATAATTAGATACTGACAAGATCATGCAGAAAAAGTTTTTCAATTGTAAATACAAGGGATGGTATCAAAATAAATTGTTCTTTAAAAATAAAACTAAAGGGGTAATAATGGATAAGCACATTAGTATTTATTTTAAAATGTGAATGAATGGTACCCAATCCACCAGAATGAAGGAAGATTACAATAAAATCCATGCTGTTTCAAAGAGAGTTTCTTTGGGAAAGAACAGTGAAAAGATCCATTTTTTTCTCCAACAATAAAAATAGAATGTACAGGTAATTATCCTTTTGCATCTAATTATCTAAACTCAGTCTCTGTCTCTCAGAAGCAGTTACCATGTTTGAAATTTTATCAAATTTTGGATTGGCATTGGGAAGACCCATGTTTTATTTTAGGTTCAAGCAGTGAACCTCACTGGTTTACTATGGGCTGGCTACTCTACCTATCCCACGGATTGTTCTTGCAGGGATAAAATGAAGGGAGATCTCCATTTAAATCTCTTTAACTTCCTGGAGAAATGATGGAATATAAAACTAATGCATAAAGTATAGTAGTCTCCTTAAACAGCAACTTTAAATATATCAAACACCTAAATCAGTCTTACCTGTTGTATATAATTTGGGCAGTTCTTATCTCTCTGAAAGATTGGTGCAATTCTAACAATATGGAGAAAGTTTTGGCTGATTTTCTGGATGAATTTGGTTGAATATTGTAGATGATTTTCTCATTATAGACATTGGGGAGTCATCTTAAGTTTGGATTTACAAGGCTAAATTTTAAGATTTTATTCTTGTTTGTCTTCATCATCTTAGTAAACCTCTAAAATACAGAGCTAGTGGGAAAAATTATTCTGAGTTAACTAAATTAGTGATGGCAAAATATACTTCCCTGCACTAAATTCTGTCTAAACAATTTTCTATATTACCCCAATACAATACAGATGATGTCCTTTTCTCTCATGTATTTAAAATACAGCTAGTTACTGTATTCTAAGAAAAAATGTTTATTATCTTCTCAAATGGAACTGTTATATATACTGCACGTTTTGTTTTCCCAAAATAAAATAATGGTTCATCTCTAGCTTTTTTATAAGCCCTATTTTCTAAAGCTATCTAAATAAAAGCAGAGCTGAATTATCTTATGTATAGGGGTGTCTGCAGTATAGGGTTAAACAAAAAGGTGAATATGATAGCTACCATGAAGCTCCACTTGTTTTTTATGTGTGTCGCAGAGTCAGACATTTAATCACTTCATTGCAGCCACCATCATGACTTTTTATTACCATATCCTTTAAGCACCATGACCATGCAATATTTGAAAGTGAATGACTAATTGCCCATAGATGAAATTTAGTATACTGGATGTTCAGTCAGTGATATTTTTGTCAAGCTGCTTGTTATTATTAAATTAGTCATTATTATTCTTTATTTCCTTTCCTATATTCTTCAGATCCACAAACAAGTTCATTAATATGCCAAAATGTTTTAAACTAAAAATAGACACTGTAAAGCATACCAAATATACAAAATGAATATGACACTAATTGAATATTACTATGTTACTTTTCTACTGAATTTTGAGTCAACTTTTACACCTTTGCCCAGTTTATTATAGCATTCAAATAACTTCTCTTAGTTGTTTCTTGAGTTACTAATGATATTTTTACTGAGTTAATTATAATCCACTATTTGCTCCAATTAATACTAAGATAGCTTATAACAAAGAAGAAAATATATTAAGATGAATTTTCCCTTCTCTTTTTCTCTTAACTTTGATTTTAATATTATTTCATTACATTCAACCTTTCTTTTTTTCCAATTACAATGTCTTAATATAATTGAATTACATGAGTCTGCACTTTTAAAAGTAGATGGTTCACTGTATGAAAACAAGCTGGGGAGTTATGTCAACATGAGGAAATGAACAACAGGCACAGTAAAAATAGCACTCACTATTTAAAGAACTAATCTGGATCTTGGGAAATAATTGCAATATTTACAGCATGACTTGAATTAACACTTTGTTGTATTAAATGGCTCAATTTCATTTGAATATGCAGAATGTATATTTATGGAACTGCCATTCATGTGCAATCATTAAAAAGTGTAGTGATTGGTTTTTTAACTGGCCCAAACAATGTAGCTTACTTCTGATTAAATATATTTCTATTTCTTACCTACCTACTGTACTTTATTAATCAACCGCATAGCATATTGTTATATAATCTGATTACCGTAGTGCTTGTTCAAGATATGTATTAGGTGTGTTTTTGAAGCAACTCAAACCCTGTCCTCAAAGTGTACCAGTACTAGAAGCTGTGACAGAACCAATATTTTATGGACTAATACTTAGCAGGGCCAAAGTGTGGAAGAGAAATGCTTCCATTTTACTTGTCTTTTTCTGGAAGGGAAATCCATATCCATTCGAATTACAACATACAGTAAAAAATGTCTTTTTCAGCCCTTCTTGTATCAGCCATTAGTGTCAGGAAGAGCCAGGCCGATAATGATGCTACCTTCCTTCTTTCAAAGTTTCAGCAGTCCTCTTTAGCGTTGATGTATGATTTGGGGAAACTATCCTCAGAATGTGGAATTTCAGCTTTTTTAAACATAATGCTATTCTCAAAAAAGTAAAATGCATAATATTATGAAACACAATCCACCCATTAATAAGTCATTTTTAAAGATATCCTTTGAGAACGTTTTGGCAAGCAGTCATGAAGAGATGAGCAATGCCTTCTCAACAACTCTCACCAAGCCTGCTGGCCAGGGATTTCTGAGAATTGAATCCACAGATACTAAAGCTGCCCAAATTAAGAAACATTGGTCTGGTGAATGTATCTGCTGCTTTCTTTTCAGTACTCACTGAGAAGGTCTGAGCTGTGAGGCCATCAACAGAATTCATAGCAGTGAGGCCAAGAATCCAAAATGGAAGGTGATATCAACACATATCACACACATGATGCAGATATTACAAAGGGGTGGGCCTTTTATTGGAATTACACACCCATTTTGCTGCATGCCTCCACCCTCAGGCCTTGTTACTGATGCTCAGGTAAATGAGCAAAGCAATTGAAATGAATTGGGAAGAACTCAGATCTTCATTAGAACAAAGATGGAAAGAATCTCGTAGTTCCTTGTGGATTTCTGATCGTCAGTACTCAGTATGTGTACATAATCAGTTCACACTGGAGATATGAAAATTAGGAACATTTTATTTTTCTTAGGCTGTCCTTCTATTTAACAGAGGATCAAGAAAACCCCCCATATACATGTAATTAAATTATGTTTATTATGCGTCTTGAATGAATTCACCTTTATGTCAAAATGAATACACAAAGAAATACAGTTCTTCCTGCATGACAGATTATATATCTTCCAAAGTTACTTATTTCAGTCTGAATTCCCTTGGCAGGCACAATTACCAGAGAATCAGCATAACAATTCTGGATCTAAATCTTTATCTGACACAAGAATGCAGTCATTTCAAAAGTAAATAGTCTTTGAACCTGAATTTACAGGTAGTCCTCAACTTATGACCACAATTGAGTCTGTTGTTAAGTGAAACAGTAGTTATGTGAATTTTGTCCCAAATAATAACCTTTCTTGCCACACTTATTAAGTGAATCATTGCAGTTGTTAAGTTAATAACATGGTTGTTAAGTGAATCTGGCTTCCCCATTGACTTTGCTTGTCAGAAGGTTGCAAAAGGTGATCACATCACCCCAGGACACTGTAACCATCATAAATACGACTCTGTTGCCAAGTGTCTGAATTTTGATCATGTGACATGGGATGCTGCAACAGTCGTAAATGTGAAAAACCATAAGTCACCTTTTCCAGTGTTGCCGTAACTTTGAACGGTCACTAAATGAACTGTTGTAAGTTGAGGACTACCTATTCTTTGTAATGATCAATAGTTTTTTGGTTTTTATACTTGCTTGTTCATGACGCTGCTGGTTTATATTCTCTACATTTCTGCCTGGGAAGAATAACTACTCACACATTTTCCTAATATGCATATTTTCATCTTGTTTTACACGAAAACTTTCCTGTAGCTTATCATTTAAATATATCTTGACAAAAATACCTCCATTACTTACTCTCTTTTTTTAGCCAAAGCATTGGAGGATAGTTATGTGGAAAATGGGAATAAACAATTACTTAGCAACTTGATGAGAAGCTGATGGGAAGACAAAGTAGTCCTTTGAGCAAATCTAAAATATTTTTGGGAGGGGCAGAGAGGGAAAAACTCTTACAGGGTTGTTTAAATGTGCATAATAGAAGAAAAAACATATTGCTGTGGTCCTTTATCCTATTCTTAATTGTAAATTTCAAGTCTAAATGATGCCTTAAATTACAGAGGAGTGTACACTAAAATATTGCATGGGGAATATGAGAATTCATAAATAAATTGGCAGATCAGCATTTTCTCAGTGATAGGTTAAGTGCGAAAGAAGATCATTAAAAAAAGAAAAAAAAAACAGCATTATATAAAACCTGTAGCTTCTGTGTTTCTCAATGGTACACCTGCACGTTTATAAGTCTATTTAAGAAATATATCCTAGATAAGACCCCTACATACTCATTTAAGAATGAATCTCTCTCTCTCTCTCTCTCTCTCTCTCTCTCTCTCTCTCTCTCTCTCTCTCTCTCTCTCTCTCTCTAATCAGATCAAGGTTCTGTCTTCTTATTTTTTTGTTACCTAACTCACAAAGTTTTGGGAAACCCGAAGCATTGCATCAACACCATAGAATCCTTCTGCTAATGTTTCCCTAGAACTGATTCTGAGTTTTATATACCTTATGATGTTGGAGTTAATTAACAGGTAGTCCTGGACTTATGATCATTCATTTAACAACATTTCAAAGTTATGATGACCTCAGAAAAAGTTTTGATCTGTATTCATACTTACAACAATCACATCTTCTCTGCAGTCACGTGGTCACAGTTCAAGTGCTTGTCAACTCTCATGTCTGTTTGTTTGTAACCTTTAATTGGATGAAATGATGCTTTACAGGACAACAGTTTTTGAACCAAGGTACCTGAAATGGACTAACTTACAGAATCTATCCAAAATGCAGGATCGATTACTTCCATTGGACTGATAAAGATAAGATAAGATAAATAAAGATAAATAACCTTTATTGTCATTTTTATATTGTGGGCACAATGGCACACATAAAAAATGAAATTTAGTTGCCCGCTCTCAAAGTGAAACATATACATGACACACACCTAAACATACTATGTACAACATATATATAGACCCACATCCCTACATATACATAGCAAATAAATATTAAATACTGTCCATCTTGAATATATAACGCAAGGAGGAAGTTTGAGAGTTCGCAAGGTTAATGCTGTATGGAATGAAACTATGGCTGAATCTGGATGTTCTGCTACGGATACCACGAAGCCTCCTCCCAGAAGGTAACAAGGAAAACAGGTTGTGAAGAGGATGTGTAGTGTCCCAGAAAATCTTGCGCGCCCTGCTCAAGCAACGCTTCTGTGCTATGTCCTGGATGGTAGGGAGGGAACTGCCAATGATCTTTTCGGCCATCCTCACCACTCTCTGCACCGCCTTCCTGTCTGAAGCAGTGATGCCTCCAAACCAGACTGTGATGCTGTATGACAGGATGCTCTCGATTGTCCCCCTGTAGAAAGTGGTCAGGACAGGGGAAGGAAGATGTGCTTTTCTCATGCGGCGCAGAAAATGCAGGCGCTGCTGTGCCCGCTTCACCAGTTTCTCACTGTTTAGCGACCAATTCAGCCTACTCGTTAGCTGCACACCCAGGAATTTGATGCTGGTAACCATCTCCACAGGTGAATCATTTATGCACAGAGAAGTGTGGCTGTGCCTGCCTTTTCTGAAATCAACAATGATCTCTTTGGTTTTTCTTGTATTTAAAACTAGGCTGTTTTCCTTGCACCAGTTCACCAACCCCTCAACCTCCTTGCAGTAAGCTTCCACCTTGTCATCCTGAATAAGGCCCACTACTGTTGTATCATCTGCGAACTTCACAATATGGTTGGTGGCAAACCTAGCACAGCAGTCATGGATCAACAGGGTGAACAGCAGCGGACTTAAGACGCAGCCCTGAGGAGAACCTGTGCTCAAGAAAATGGTATTTGAGGTATTTGTTCCAACTCGCACATATTGGGGCCTGTTGGTAAGAAAATCCAGAATCCAGTTGCACAAAGGAGTGTTTAAGCCTAAAAGGCCCAGTTTGTCTACTAGATGCTGGGGAATGATTGTGTTAAACGCCGAACTGAAGTCGACAAACAGCAAATGCACATGAGTATTTCTTTCCTCCAAGTGCTTCAGGCTCAGATGGAGAACGGAAGAAATAGCATCCTCCGTAGAGCGATTTGGTCGGTAGGCAAACTGAAGCGGGTCAAATGCTGGCGGGAGGCTAGATACAATAGTGTCTTTTATCAGCTTCTCAAAGCATTTCATGATGGTGGATGTCAGTGCCACCGGACGGTAATCATTGAGGCCTGTAATTGTGGACTTTTTTGGCACTGGCAAGATGATGGCCATCTTAAAACACGATGGGACCACTGCCTGCTGCAATGAGAGGTTGGAAATATCAGTGAGAACACAAGCCAGCTCCTCTGCGCATTCCCTGAGGACACGTCCAGGGATGTTATCTGGGCCTGCTGCTTTCCGAATGTTAACTGTCTGCAGTGTTTTCCGGACAGAGGTGACATCAAAACTAGGCACTTGCTCATCAGGATGGGGCACAGCTTTCCTAGCAGGAGTACTATTTGATGCCTCAAATCTACCAAAGAATGCATTCAGTTTGTTTAGGAAGTCTGTGTCATCCTTACACCTCGATGGAGCCACCTTGTAATCCGTAATGGCCTGGATCCCTTGCCACATTTGCCTGGTGTTTGTTTGGTCCTGAAAAAAGTTCTGAATTTTCTGGCAATGGGCTTGCTTTGTACCTTTTACGGCACTTTTCAGATTTGCTCTGGCTGTTCTAAGTGCCAGCATGTCCCCAGATTTAAAAGCCACATTCCGTGCTTTCAGCATCTTGCGGACCTCATAAGTCAGCCACGGTTTTTCATTCGCCCTCACAACAAAGCTTTTCAGGACACAGACATCTTCTATGCACTTTTGGATATATGCAGACACCGTGGTGGCATACTCCTCAACATTTGTATGTTGGTTCTCAGTAGCTGCTTCCTTAAACATGCCCCAATCTGTACATTCAAAGCAGTCTTGTAATGCTTCTATAGCACCCTCTGTCCAAATCCTCACCTGCTTTACTGTAGGTTTCACTCTGACTAATAAAGGTTTATATGCTGGAATAAGCAGCACTGAGAGATGGTCAGAGGAGCCCAGGTGAGGGCGGGGGATAGCTTTGAAAGCCTTCTTGATGTTGGAATAAGCAAGATCCAGTGTATTGTCCCCTCTGGTTGCAAAGTCCACATATTGATGGAAATGTGGCAGGGTAGCTTTCAAATCCACTTGGTTAAAGTCTCCCACTGCAATAAATGCAACCTCTGGGTGAGTAGTTTGTAAGTCACTGATGGTATGGTGGAGAACCTTCAGGGCCTCTTCTCTGTTTGCATCAGGGGGGATATACACAGCTGTGATAATGGTAACAGAGAATTCTCTAGGCAGATAGAAGGGTCTGCATTTGATGGTCAGAAGCTCCACATTCGGGGAGCACAGACTTGAAACCACCTTGGCATTATTACACCATCTGTCATTTATATAAAAACAGACACCCCCTCCCCTGGATTTTCCACTAAGAGTAGAACTCCTGTCCAACCGAAATGTTGAAAATCCCATCAAGCTAACAGCACTATCTGGAACAGAGGGCTTTAACCAAGTCTCTGTTGCAATAATAACACAGCAATTTCTCACCTCCTGATTTGTTGTTAAATCCAGCCTTAAGTAATCCAACTTTTGGAAAAGTTGTGGGATATTCTAAAGGGCAAGCACTATGGCAGACAAGGCTCTTCTCCTGGATCCCATCAGCCAGAGTTCTTTGACCAATGGGATCGGCAGTAGGCCTTCTCTGCTGGCACAAGTTGGGTGGGCCTGTTCTAGCAGGATGAGAGAGTTCATCAAGCAGGGGGTTGGATTAGTAGATCTCTAAAGTCTCTTCCAACTCCGTTATTCTGCTTATATTTTTTTACTTTCTTACATTGCCTCCAACACAAGCATGTTGAAATGCTGATCTCTGGAAGCAAGAAGTGATAAGTACTGGAGACAAAGTACTGGAGACAGATTTATTTAGAGCTAAGAAAGGCATAGACTTTTAGAAATTCTGCTTTATCTTACGTGTTAAGTGTCAAAGAGTTGCCTCTAAATGTACTTTCATTCTCTTACTTTATTATTTCTTTTTTATTATAAGTCTAATGCTTACTGGGCAATCTTGGAAAAGTAAGTTTCAATATATATGCATCCTTTGCTAGTATTTTGCCATTATGCTGAACAAAGATATTCATAACAAAGAGGCATTTACTGCTGGTTCAATCATGCATGCATGAATGAGTTGTCCCTGGGAGGGTAAATCATAGCTTCTAGTGGGATTTATGAACCAGACATACACAAAAATGAGTTTTCAACCATAGACATCAAAAGCTCTAGATGATCATTACTAAGCTGATTAGATTATGCCAATGATTTTTTTATTTTCTCTATTGTATTTTATTTAATCAACTTATAGACCACTTCAATCATCATAATATCTCTAGGCAGCATAGAACTGAATAATAGATACAAATTAAAACTCAAAAAATAACTACACAATAATATAAATATAATCAGCTTACATGAGCGAAAAACAAGTTCTCAACAATTGCAGAGAAACAGAAATTATGCAAATACAAAACTTAAATCAGCCAAAAACATCATCAAAAGGATGTTTCAAAATCTCTCTGCCTCAAGACTGTTGTGAAAGTCAAATCTTCAAAGCTTTCCTACAGAAAACTAGGCTTAAAGGCATGTAGACTTCAATGGGAATGGGGAGGCCATTGATCTATTCAAGTATTCATTGTAATGAACAAGGAGCACCTGACCAGTCCTGGTTCCCTGATAAACCAAGGGCAATGTAGCTCTCTTAGGGTTGTCCTTTCAGTGACAAATCTGCATAAACAAAATTTACAATATGCTAACAATATGAAATGGGGTGTTTAAGGTTTATTTTTTTTTTAGATTTATATACTGCCTTTTTATTAGGAACAAAAGAAGGCTTGCAAACAAAGGCATTAAACTTCTGTGGTAAGTTGGGAAAATGGGAAGTTGGGAAAAAAAACTGGGAAAATATTTCATTTGACAATCAAGATGCACATCTGGAACTAGGTTTGTTATTCCCTTGATACACAGACAATATCTATCCTTAATACTGAAAAGAGGGATGTAAGTTGTAAGAAACATCATTTCATTGCTTTAGTTACAATCAAAACTGCAGAATACTGGGACACAAGATCCACTTTAGATTTAAGGTAGATATTACAACGTGAGGTATACATGATGTTACCATGTAGGAATCTAGTAATTTCCATATGAATAGAGTTTTGTAATTGTGACATGACTTGTTGAGGTCAAAGTTTGTCTCAGGTTCAATTCTGACAGTATTTGCTAGCTAAACATTCAGGAACAAAAATCATCTTGACATGTGTCTAAATTTATTTTTTCATTTCTTCTAGATGTTGCTATAATTATTGCAGCATGTATTATAAATGGTCAAGATATATATTCAAAGCAAGAAAATGTCACTGTCTTCATAAGAAGGGAAAAATCAGTGAATAAAATTATCTAGTCCACAGTGAAAATGCATTTCAACAGAAAAGAAAAAACAAAAACAAATTAAACTTGCATTTTAGTATCAGCAGGACTTTTTTTCACAGATGCTAGGGCATTTTCATTCTATTCAGTAAACTGTCTAGAAGATCTAAAAATTATTTTAATTGGTAATCATTGTCATAATTACATTTGAAGATTCTTTCCAATAAATATCATTTGGAAGGTATAATAAATAAAATATCAACATTCCTCAAAGGAATGTGCATAACCCAGAAATCTTAGTTTCTAAATTTTAATTTCTATTGACCAGATTACTAATTAAAATGAATGTAATTTTATTAATATTTTGAAATTTGACCTATTTTTTACAGAATTTTTTAAAGAGGAACTTTAACTAAAACCTTGTATCAGGGAAGTCTTCTATAATGTTGTACTGTGCAAGTTACAGACAACATTAACTTAATATTTGCCTTATGTACTGTACAATAAATTAAGGTAGCTAATTAATCCTATGTTAGATTTTAAATATTATGATTCTGACCTACCTTTGTACAAAGGCCAAATACACAATAAATATCCCTTTTTTATTATTTAGCAATCATTGAGGTGTATTACAGTATGCTTTGGAAGTTCTGTACAAAAGAGTATGATTGAATCTACTTGGGATGTGCTTACTTACTGTTGTGATGAATTTTATTGATTTTAGTTTCTGGGAAAGAAGACAGTGTACCAAAAACTGTGCTGATTTAGCAAATGCTAAAGTCTCTATTTGCTGTTATGCATTACTGAAAAACTACCATTCAGAATAATAATCTCAGAACATACTAAAATTATTTTTTTTAAAAATACCTCTTTGATATTTATCATTAGTTATTTGATATATATTTATATGAAATATCCAGAGTATATTTAATTATAAGCCAGGTTTCCTGTGCAAAAGGAAACATTTTTTTTCTATGGCTTGGAAACCATAATGGCTATATTCACAGAACAGACCAAGCAAATAATTGGCACTAAAGCTTAGCTGGATATGTAAAGGTATGACTTTCTAACAAACATAGCACTTGCTTCATCAGCCCTGTGTTTTTAATTTGTCAGGATATTGGACTAGATACAAAGTGAACTGTTATATCCACAGGGTCACCAACTGCGGGTAAAAGCATGCTGCATAATTACTTTATATAAAGTCAGGGTTTTTTAAAAAGGGAATAAAGCTGCTTTATATCTGACGTTTAACCAAAGAAGCACACAGACATGACATTTTCTCTGAAAAAAATGTTTTTTCTATATATAAGCTTAATAAATATATTGAGAAAAGAATAGCATTTAGAATATGTATAATGTCCCAATATTAAATTTCATTAAATTTGGCATTTGTTAAAAATAAAATAGGTTGGATCAAGTTATAATCTATCTTTGGGGAAAAAGCAAGGAAATAAAAGTAGACTTTGCCTGCCAAGGATAGATAAAATTCAGTCTTTAAATAATGATTAAGTACATCTTATCGATCCGTAAATTGGTCACCACAAATACATGTAGAAATGTAAGACTATATACGGTTTTCCGAGAAGTAGAGGGGGCTTGGGGTTGTGAATGATAAATTTAAAGAACATGTTAGTTTTTCTCTACAGTTTTGTTGTTTATTGCTATTATTTTATAAACACTTGATTATTTTTAAGAAACCAGAGCACAATGTATCATAAATATCGAAAAATAAAAGAACTATGCTAAAAACATGTTTTCAAAGGCAAAATAATTTTGTTCTATAAACTGAAATTAAATGAAGAGAGTCAAGAAAATACTATATTTACATAACATGCTTCAAGGCTGCATTTTTCAGTTATCCATATAGTTTTAAATAAAGATTTAATTGGGTTAAAAATAAAGTGTCCTTCAAGTTGAATTTGACTCCTGGTGTCTTTATGGACACATCTCTGTGGAGTTCTTGATAAAATGCCAAAATGATTTTCCACTCCTCTTACAAAAAGACTGGAGACTTTAAAAGCTTTTTAAAGTCTTTATTTTAGAGTTTTAAGTCTTCATTTAAGAATAAGCATCATAATCATTTCACATTCACTCTTTCAATCACTCAGAATGATACATATCAGAAAGCTTTCTGATGCTGGCCAGATGACAAAAGGACATGGAAGTCTCCTAGAAAGTTGAAATGAATCTTGACAAATTAGAAAATGGAACTTCAGATTTCTCTTCCTTCCAGCTGTCTTTTATAAGCAATGCTAGATTATCTCAGCTGGATTGCTGAGTTTTTTCAGCATCACAGATCTTGTTAAATTTATTCATCTAAGTTTGGCAATTGTCCATCTAATAAATATAACTTTTTAACTTCTAGCTTATAGTCCAGATATTCCCTGGGGTTTCCTAGTGAAAGATTATATACTGTCATTATATAATGCTAAATAATGCTTTCTTCATATTCAGCACTTCTGTCTTCTAGTATGTAATTTTATATTAATCCCTGTAAATGACTTTATATCAATTGAGAAATTTTTAAAGAAAAAACCCCAAACTTCCTAAACTTTTGAGTAAACAGTTTAATTCACAATTGAGTACTTATGAATTCCATTGCTTGGTTTACAAAACTTCTTTTAGTTTTCTTCTTTAGTTTTCTTCTGACTAAGGCTATTTGAATTAAATAGCCATATATAATCCTCTTTCTCAAATTTTTATATCCATACTCCTTCAGTTCAAATTCTTTGCTTCATAGTTGTCTTTCCCGACTGATACCTTTTATCATTTGTGATGTATTCAAAACAATGTTGCTTCTAATTGTTGAAGTTCCTGAAGCTGTGGCTAAACAACTCACAGCAAAGAGGAAAACTCAGGGCCACAAATGGGTTGCACGTTTCTTGTAGCAATTTGCTCTGTTTTGGGAAAAAGAGTAAAATTGCTTTCAGTTCCTGGGGAACATAAGGATACATCCATAGCAACTTCTTGATAACAGTATGAAAGGGCTCTGCCAATGTCTTCTGGGAATTTTTTTCAACTTTCCAATTCACTTTAAAGTCCTAGAATTTCCTGGTTGCGTCCCATCTAAGTAGACCTCACCTCACCTAATTTTCAAGTTCAGATATGGGTGGCTGGACACTGTAGCTTAATCTAATCAAGGCTAATTCAGCACTTCCTTCATATGCTACTGCAATTAAGGGCCACCAACATTTCTAAGGTAGGAATGGCTGACACTGCATTCTACCAATATCAGCCCATAGTAAAGCACCCACCACTTTTGTTTTTCTACTTTGGAAGGACTATTTTCTACCCTAAATCATGTTAAGACCTTTCAAGCAATTGCTGTACTGTATTTCATTGCAATCTAGCAACATCTGTTATTGTTATCTCTACGCTGTATGACCATTTTATCTGGGCTGCATGTTCTCTGTTGGACAGCGGTTTCCTTTTCTTTTCCTTCCAGTTGATTTAACAATGGCCTATAAATACATTGGTTTTTAAAGTTTTCCAGACATCATCTTTTCCTACTTCTTTTGCCAGAAGTCCTCGTTCCACCCTGCATTTTCCAATGTACATCCTTTCAATTTCTCCTTAGGTTGTATGAAACACACTATTCTTTCTTTCTCACTCTGGGTCCAATGCACTATATGGTACCCTTTGCTTGTATCCACTTGGCGGGAGATTTGTAAATTTGCAATGTGGTTGGGTTGGATCAAAGTTACAAGGTTTCAGTCAATGCTATTCTTTTGCTTCTGTGGAGCTGAGCCCTCAGTTTTTCATTGTGACAAAATTCTATAGGCCTACAGTGGAATATAGGAAATTTTAAAAAGTTTGCTTTGATCATTTTAGCATCAGAGCAATGATGGTACTTTGAGCAATGGTGGCACAATGATTAGAATGCAGTACTGCATGCTAACTTACTGCTCACTCCAGGAGTTTGATTCTGAATGGCTCAAGGTTGATTCAAGCTTCCATCCTTCCAAGGTTGGTAAAATGAGGACCCAGATTGTTGGGGGTAATATGCTGACTCTGTAAACCGCTTAGAGAGGGCTGTAAAGCACTATGAAGTGGTATATAAATCTAAGTGCTATTGCTATAAGAGGTGTGCACATCTAGTGCCAAAAGAGGGAAGGGAGGAAGTAGATGTGGAGATAGCCATAACTGGGAAAGCAAATGGAAAGAAGGAAGAATAGTGAAGACAGACTAATCTCTGAAAGGTGGAGACCCATCTATCCAGGGGTCAGCAGGAAACAGTAAAAAAGTAAGTAGGAAGGGCAAAAAATCAATAAATAATCAACTATGTCATGTGATGATTTAACATCAACATCAACCCTATTGCCAAAACAGTTGGACTGGAATTTGTTAAGTCACCTCAGGAATAGTTGGAATAGCATTAAAGACAAGAAGCTTGGAATATTAAGTGTGATATTGAATTAAGCCTGGTCTTACAAAATGAAAGACCACACAAGAAATATTGGAAAGTTGTGTTGCATGGAACAAAGTAAAATCAGGAAATATTTTTTTTCTCCTAGCACCTACCATTTTACTACCATTAGTCATCCCTCTCCTGTAAAAGAGGGATAGGCAATCCCTGAATCTTTATTGTAGATCACCTGACCCTAGCCGACCACAACACTATTAAAACATTGTCATTATTATTATTTTTGAGAATGGAAATGATTAAAGCAAACCTGCAATGTCCATCCTAAAATAGTCTTAATATAGTTTAAAAAGCAAATTCCTAAATTCACCCCAAATCACAAGAGCATATTCCAAAAAAACTGGCCTGCCCTTCTGCCATGACTATTCAGCCCATTCATTTTACACATCTCGGAAGTACAGCTCTTTGTCCATAAAAAAGTAAGCTCGTTCTGCCACAAGGCAACAACAGCCTTGAGAGCTTATGTTATTTGGAAATAATCTACAGAATAGAATCAGACAATAGTTAAAGGTTAACAGTATCTTCCTCTCCTGATGCATTTTCTCTCCTATTTTCCTTTTCTTTAAAAAAAATACTTAGACTTTATGAGCCTAGATGACAGGACACTGATATTGTACATGTGTCAGCTTGTAATATCCCATTACTCTCCTATTCGGAACAATAATGTTGTACATTCTGGCAACCAGTACTTTGAACATATAACGGAATAACTATGGCTCTTCCAGTTGGACTGTGAGCATCCATGATACATAGAGAATGCAGGTAGTGTTCAGCTTACAACCACAACTGAGCCCAAAATTTCTGTTGCTAAGCAAGTCAGTTGTTGCGCGTTTTCCCCCATTTAATGAACTTTCTTGCCACAGTTGTTAAGTGAAGCACTATAATTGTTAAGTTAGTAACATGATTGTTAAATGAATCTTACTTCCCCATTGATTTGCTTATAAGAAGGTTGCAAAAGATGATCACATGACCCTGGGCAACTGCAACCATCATAAATACATGTCAGTTGCCAAGTATCTGAATTTTGATCATGTGACCACGGAAATGCTGTAACAGTTGTGTGAAAAACCGTCATAAGTCACTTTTTTCAGTGCCATTGTTACTTCAAACGGTCACTAAACAAATGGTTTTAAATTGAGGACTACCTGTATTTATATCAAAAGCTTGCTCACATGGTATTTGAAATGATTAGTTAGTCCAAAATACTCTATGAGTTTCTGTACTCAAGATTATCCAATCTCACAAATGGATATATTTTATATATATAACAGCATATTTTCAAATAATGTGAGGCTTTAAAAAGACTGTCTTACTTGTGTGTTTTAATAAGCATTTAGAATTTCATATAACAGGCTTAATGAAGTGCTGTTGAATTGATTAAATTGTAGACATTAAGAACTGTATTCATCAATGGGAGGTATAATCTTATGTCCATAGCCTGATTTGTTAATTTTATTTCTGGAGTTTTTATTTTCAAGTCATGTTATTGACTCTTTTTTATATATATAACTGTACACTGGAAACTGACTAATGAGTTGTTGTTTGAGGGGAAAAAATACATAATATGTCTTTCACTAAACTGTGGTTAGAGTGAATTATTTTCCTGATATTCAGGGTCATTGCTACATGCAATTGAAGCCAAATCATGAAATCTATAAGTGAAAACAACTGAACTTTTGACAAAGTAACAGATAATGGTTACTTGGGCCTGTCATAAAATGAGGTATTTAATTTTATGACCTCTACATTTACATAACATCTCTATTATTTTAGTCAATGTAGTGCTATTCTTTTTCTGAAACAGAAAAAAAGAAATCTCTGATTCAGTTCACCATTTGTTTGTTGAATGTTTAGTACTATTTGTAAATCCAGTTACCACTTTAAAAGGATAATTTCTACCCTTACCTAGGAAAACAAAGGACAGACCCTATTTTTGAAAATATACATAATGATTGGGCTCGTAGGCCTTTCTTCACTTTCTTGGGAACCAAAAAAGAGCATGTGCTTATAATAACACAAGAGCTTTATGTTTCTTTGCAGCCCTGTCTATAATCACTGCTTGATTATCTACTGTTATGTGGTTACATGATCAGTCCAAGAAGTGCACAAAGGAGAAGCAACATTTGGGGAAAACTCATGCAAGTGCAAATGGAGTACTTTTGCTGTGAAAATAACAAGTAAAGGACCTAGCTGCCTCAGATATATTTTCAAAAGCGAGTGTTGTTTTATCTGTAGAAGCACAAAAAGGAAGATGTTATTCCTGCAACATTTATACTTCGGTAGATATACTGACAGTGAAAGACTTATATCTTTTCCAGGCAGAATCAATAGCAAGATTCTTCCACATCCTTCCTTGAAGTTAGAACTTATTTTTCTCAGGGTAGTTGTCTCGGCCATTCATTTAGAGTTGCCAGCAAAGTTTTATGAGTTTGAGATGGAATATGGCCCGCCTCAAAGAAAAACTCAGATTTGCAAGACTCCCAACCTGTAATCCTTTAATTTGGGGTAGAATCAGGGCAACTGGATTTACCGGCTGGATATCCTTCCTCATGCCATGTGGGGTTTGCAGCAGATATCTTTTCTTTGCACCCAAGGAGGGAAACATCTGTCGCTACCTAGGATTGAACTCTCAACCCTCCTAGTGGGAGGCAAGCATCTTCACCACTAGGCCACCACATTGCTCTATTTACAAAACTCCAAATATAGATTAATATCCTAGTTTGCTCACAAGACTACACTGCTCAGAACAATTTGCCTACTACTTCCTGTGTTGTATAAATAGACATTTCATGCAACTTTGCTTCCCCTTCCTCATTATTTTATTCCAGACATATTCCACTCAAATACATGTACAGTGATGGGCAGAACCAAGAGGAAGAACATGTACATGGTCTCCTCTTTTATGAAGGACCTAATGAAATTGGACATTTGCGGGTGAAAAAAAGCAAGTAAAACTATCAGAGGGTTGGATTCCTACTTAACAAAAATGTTTAAACTTAAAATTTTAAACAAATAAACACAGATTGAATAAAGCCATGATATATTTATGTGCAATTTTTCTGATTATCATGATTGCTAGTTAAGTTGATTAGCGACAGAGACAACAGAGACAAAAGAATTATTTCTTCACAACATAAATAATATCTGGAAACCAAGGCAATTAATACTGATGACTTCAAAAGAGGATTAGAGAAATATATGCATGATAGATTTATAAATAGCTTGCATTGTAGTTCATGTCAGTATAGGCTAGAAGAAGCTGGACTAAAGGTGTGTCTGCTCTGACCCAGCAGGACAGTTCTTATTTTTATAGCTATAATTGACTAAAAATACAAGGATATCAAATAGAACAACATTGCTGTTATGGTGCTTTTCTTCTGTTCTATGTTCTCTTTTACCAGAGATAGGAAAAAATATTTGCTGCTGTACATAAGATTTTGCTTGCATCATTCTTCTTTAAACAGAAGATGGCAGCAAACAAAAATGATTCCTAGGCATATATTGTCTCATTTATATTTAGGAGCATAGAATTGGCCTAAATATAAGAATGTATGTACATATTCATATCGATATACTGCATTGACCATTGCATACCAAACTGCAGAACGAGCTTTCTAGCAATTGGAGCTATCTGTAGTTAATTGGGACCTGTTTATCAAACAACCCAAGACAAATATGGCAGGAAGTTTCTTTTTTTCCTCATTAAGACATTAAATGACAAAGGTTTTGTGGTCACCATGTTTACTTAGCTTTGAGAAATAGCTGTTTGCTGAGGTGACATATGAAAGATATTTAAGAACATGAATTAGATTGTACTACTGTGTTAAAAAAGGAATAATTGTTTAGCAATCCGGAGCATATGTATTCAATTGTATACATTTTGAGTATTACTGGGAAAATAATGTCAAATATTTCAGGCAAAACAAAGTATATGGAATAATGGAAAGAGGACAAAGAAAGGGGTGGTTCTCAACAAGGTCAGCTGGGTCTGATCTCATTCACTCTCTGCTTGCAGGGCAACTTCCTCAGGAGATGGAATGTATCACAGTGCCTAATGTTATTGGATGTTATTTTGCAGGATCCAATCTGGGTTGGTCACCGGGACCAGAGGTTTTTTCTTCCGAGCTTAGTAGCTGCAAAATTGAATGTTTTACTACTACTAAGATTGTTGGACGAGCAGGCATAAAACAAAGCCAGGGAAGTGATTGAAGCCTGAGAAACAGGCCCCTTGTCAGTCAACAGGAATGCTGATTTACCATCAGCCTATCAAGTACTTAGAAGGCGATGATTGAAAAGCACAAGCAAACAACAACTAATGACTTAAAAGCCAGCAATCATCACACCCTACTCAACTTCTAAAAAGCCACTTACAACAGACACTATAAATGCCACACACAGGACAGCACATATTCTGCTAGAGAGAAGTTCCCTGAAGATGGGCTTCAGCATGTGAAAGCTCAGAAGACAAAACCTCTAGTTCTGGTGACTGATCCAGATTGGATCCTACAACATTATCCTGGAACATGTATATTTGTCTTCATTCGTGGATATCATTTTATTCAGAATTATGTGAAGAGCTGAAGTGCTTCAAATTGGTTTAGGAGCATTGCAGGGGAAGTAGATATTCTTACATGTAGAATTAAATACCATAATTTCCAAATAATGATAAATGAGGGAATTTGAGTTTCCAGCAGACCATGTCCACAGGCAAAGCAGAATATTCATAAATTCAGAATACTTCAAGAGACGTGCTTACTGGATGATGGTAGGAAAATTAAAAAGAGGGCAGAAGGCTACTAGGGAAACATATTATATCAACCACTCATCATGAATTTAATTATCACTTATGAAGAATTTATTGACATATCCTGGCTTAATAATGTCAATTGCTGCAGGAATAGATAATTATTTGCTAACAATTTCTTCCATATTGTTTCTGGTAACCTAAAATTATGCCATAATCATTTAATTAAGCCATGTCATCTCTGTCCAACTATTAGGATGCAATTCTTCATTTCAATAGCTCCCTGAAATTGTTTATAATTTATGATTTTGTAATAGTGCTGTACCTTCAAGATACAAACCAGATGATTATTGTGAGGGCTTTAGAAATGTTTCACAGCCAGTGTAATAGGCCCCATATAATTTATAAACAGTTCAATGACACAGTTTACACCCAAGGAAAAAAATACATGTTCAGTTAGACACTATGGTTATAGAATGCTTTGAAATAATCAAAATATAAAATTAAATATACATTAAGATGTGTTATTACAGTGGAAATACTACACATGTTTCTATTTAATACAAATTGAATTAACTAGACTTCTGATATTAAGTATGTCTTCAAACTACTAAGGTTATCGCAGATTATGTGCTGTCATTGGTTGTTTAATATTTCGTAGCTATTTGATAATGCCTAAGAGAAAAATTTAAAGAATGTAGGCACATTATAAGTAGTTCAGCCAATCTGATGTAATATTGTAACTGAGAATGTGTGAGCAGTAAATAAATATTATTTATTACCTTAAACTAATAGATGTCAGAGGAAAAAATAAAAAACAAGAATGAAGTGCTTAAGAAAAAGAATTCTTACTCCTTAGAATTTAATATATTTTTAGTTTACAAATTAGCAGTTAGCTTTAGCTAGTCCTTAATATGCTTTCTTTAGTGTACTATAATTCAGAATTTTCTCCAATATTATAGTAACATGTAATAGACAAAGTACTACACAACAATCATAAAAACAACTTAAAAACCATACAGCTGAAAAAAATATAATATTCATATAAGACATGAGGTGTGACAAAATTTCTTTTTCAACCTGCTATATAATTCAGTAATTTTAGGGTGGATATATGACAAAGTGATTCTGAAAGGAGAGGAAGGAGTTATATTATATTTAACCTAATAGCATACCATTGTATGTGCCCGATTAGCTTCCATTCCTATGTTCTGGAAGGCAAGGAGTATAGCCTGGTCAGCTAGGGGAAGCCACTATACCCATTCATTATTGGCAATGCTTTTAAAAAGAATGGAAGTTAAGTAAATGGATTCTATTTAATTCAATTTTTAATTAATTAGGAAATGAAGACACACTATTGATTGTTAAACCATAGGAAACATCTGGGTTGCATTAGATAACAGAATTCTATCCCTCTGATTGTTAAATTACATTACATTGTTACATCAACATTAAGGTAAAGATAAAGGTAACTATTTTTAAAAAGTAATAATTTCAGGAAAGCTGGGCTAGAAAACATATCTCTGACATTTAGATATCTATACTTGGACATAATAATTTTACTTATGTGCTATTTATTCTCAACTGTCATGATTTTTATTGATATTTACAAATAAAATTTAATTAGCTACTTTGGGTCTAGCTATGCACAGGAGTCTAATATTAGAGAAGCTGCTTTTCACTTTTCAGTATTGTGAACACCAACAAAAGAAAGTGACTGGTCAAGAAGTAAATTTGCATGAAATATGAGCTATGCTCAAGGGAACTTGACAGATCTTTTAAGAAACCAGAGGTTTTACTTCACAGTGGGTTGTATTGTCAATTATGCCAATTATGTACCTATGCTTGTACTAGTAATAGTGTATGCAAGGCAATTGGGACAACTTGCCTCAAATCCTTTGAATCTATTTCGATCTTGCAGGCAATTATATTGTTCTCTAGAATTAATAGAACTTTTTCTCATTTAATTAAAACAATCCAGAATTATTGCTATGTGACACTAATTTCATTAAACATGAGTTTGGAATCTACCAATTTGTTTGTTTATAAACTCAGCATGACTTGTTTTTTTTTAACTAAGAACCTTCATTAAGGTCACCATGTAACTATTTGAGGTACTTTAGGTTCTCTAGAATTTCTCTTTCTTTTCTCTTTTTGGTAAAATGTTAATTTTCTGTTTAAAATTGGACACATTGATAATGTAATTATATCATCACAGGGTTAGAAAAATGGATTTAAGCAAAGTGGACTTGGTGGATAAAACCAAAATATATGAGCCTGTCTTCTAAAACAGATAAACATATGAAGTTATGAGTTCATGTTCCTATATGTAAACCAGACAAGGCCAACTCTTCAAGACAGCCAAAATTACCTAGTGATAGCCAAACTTTTTCAAATCCAGAAAGACAGTGCGGTGTGATGATTAAGGTATTTGAGTAGGACCAGAGAGATCCTACTTCAAATCCATTCTCAGAATGGAAATTAATCAGGTAACTTTCAGCTAAAGGATGTACAGAGGCTCTAGGATGAAAAAGTCATGATGGCAGATATAACCAAAATGAGCATCAACCCATAGAAAAGGACGGGGCTCTGATCGTGCACTTGCACTTGCCATTCTTGTTTGTTGATTGTTTATTTGTTTGTTTGTTGCACCCCTTCTCCCTACAAATCTTTCTGCTGAGCCAGTAATTCTTTGGCAGCCTATCCTACAGTACCTCAGATGGTTACATGGTGGGGAAATGAAGGGAGATCCCATGTAATCTGCCTTCAGCTCTAGGAGGAAGTAAACTTAAACTTTCACAAACAATTATCCTATATACAGGTAGTCCTCTGATAACAACAGTAACTGGGATCAGAATTTCTGTTGCTAATGGAGAAATGAAGTTGGAAAGCGCAACATCACATGACCACAATTCTTAACAGTTGCAATCACAACACTTCCCATTGCTATCATTGACTGAATTCCACCAGTCATTAGGAAAGAACCCATCCTGATTCAAGCAACTCCCAGATTTATCCTGGCCAGACTCCCTTCTCTTGAACTCCTCTTCCCCTGCCTCTTCCCCCATCTCTGTCCTTTTGGTCACTTTGTATTCTACCCCCTCTGCTGTCCCTGCTAGCCTGTGCTTTGCTTGCCCTGCAGGCCTGCCAGACTGGTTTCCAAACCATTTGTGCTGTTCTCACAATACTTTGGAAAGCCTTCAGAAAGCTTCTGAGGTCACCTGAAGCATTAAAGAGTCAATGAACCAATGGCCTTAACTTGAGGAGTACTGGTTCACAAAAATATAGTTTAGTGAGAAAATTGTGCTATATGCTGCTCTCTATTTGAATACATTTTTACACATTTTAGAAGACAAAAGAAAATCAAGAGGATGTTTTTTTAGTCAAGGAGCAGAAGCAGTCAGCGAAGTTGCAGAGTTATGGAGATATGTGTAACAATATTCAGCCCTCTCACAACAATAAAGCTTAAAAGCAATATATATATATATATATATATATATATATATATATATATATATATATATATATATGTTTTCTGAGGTTTTCACGGGTGTTTGTATGTAGGTCTTTGGTAATTCGGGTTTTCTCCCGTGTAAAATTGAAAGTGTCTTGGCAACGTTTCGACGAAGTCCCATTCGTCATCTTCAGGCTGGTGTCTTCGGCTTCGTGCTTCTAGGAGCAATGTGTGATCGCAGCTGTTTCTTCCTTTTAACTGCCAGTGGAGGTATGAACTGATTGGATGGGAGCTTGGCTGTGTTCTGATTGGGTGGAGGTGTGTTCTGATTGGTTAGGGGCTTGGCTGTGCTCTCTGGATGGGGGGTTGGCTGTGCTCTGATTGGATGGGGGTTGGCTGTGCTCTGATTGGATGGGGGGTTGGCTGTGCTCTGATTGGATGGGGGTGTGCTCTGCTTGGGTGGGGGCCCTGTTGTGCTAGGATTAGTCTGAGTTGCAGGGGAATTTGAGATGGAGAGCTGCATTGCTGTAGTTTGGCTTCGCGTTCGTGGTCGTGCCACATCTTCAAGGTGGGTGTCAGTTTGCTTCACGTATGGAATGGAGGGGTTTAAAATGGCCAATGATGCAGCTGTGGTCTGGTTTCTGGTCCGCGGTCGTGCCTCATCATCGGTGCGGGTTTGAGTCTGCTTTTTGCGTGGATGTGTGGTGGTGACATCATGTGTGGTCTTCGTGAGTGTGGGTCCAGTGTCGCTCCTTGTGCTAGGGATTCGTCTGTCAATAAGGCTGGGTTTCCAAATGGCTGGTAGGCGGGAGGTATCATCTCGTTTATTCATGCTGTGTGGGCGTTTTTCTATCTCGATGGCTTCTCTGATTATTCTGTTGTTAAAGTGTTCAGTTTTGGCAATAGTTCTGGTATTTTTAAAGTCAATTTTATGTCCTGTGGCTTTGAGGTGTTGGACCAGGGAGGAAGTTGGTTCCTCTTTTCTGACTGAGTTCTTGTGTTCTTCAATGCGTGTGCTTATTCTTCTGTTGGTTTGTCCGATGTATGTGGTGGGGCAGGCGGTGCATGGGATTTCATATACTCCTTGATTTTCTAACTCAATTTTGTCTTTGGGGTTTCTTAGGATGGTAGATATTTTTCGGTTTGTGCAGAATGCTGTCTTGATGTTGTGTTTGTGGAGGATCTTGCTGATTTTGTCTGTGGTGCCTTTTATGTATGGGAGGAGGGCTTTGCCGTTTTCTTGTTCTATGTCTTGGATTTTGGTGGGGGTTTCTTTTTGGATTAAGTTGGTAATCTTATTTCTTTGGAATCCGTTGGATGTTAGTACATTAGTGAGAGTGTGTAGTTCGGTTTTTAGGTGTTGTTCATCAGCTAAGCGTTTTGTTCTCGAGATGAGTGTCTTGGCTACGGAGTTGATCTGTGCAAACCCCTCCATTCCATACGTGAAGCAAACTGACACCCACCTTGAAGATGTGGCACGACCACGAACGCGAAGCCAAACTACAGCAATGCAGCTCTCCATCTCAAATTCCCCTGCAACTCAGACTAATCCTAGCACAACAGGGCCCCCACCCAAGCAGAGCACACCCCAATCCAATCAGAGCACAGCCAACCCCCCATCCAATCAGAGCACAGCCAAGCCCCTAACCAATCAGAACACACCTCCACCCAATCAGAACACAGCCAAGCTCCCATCCAATCAGTTCATACCTCCACTGGCAGTTAAAAGGAAGAAACAGCTGCGATCACACATTGCTCCTAGAAGCACGAAGCCGAAGACACCAGCCTGAAGATGACGAATGGGACTTCGTCGAAACGTTGCCAAGACACTTTCAATTTTACACGGGAGAAAACCCGAATTACCAAAGACCTACATACAAACACCCGTGAAAACCTCAGAAAACAAATATATATATATATATATATATATATGGGGCAAAAAAATAATGGATGCCTATAAAAAGTTGACTTATGAAGGCTAAGCATTATGTCAGTGGGAAAGAAAGCCAGTAAAAAAATGCAGCTTCTACTTTAAGTTAAAATGACCATTCCATTCTTGATCTATAGCGATCTGAAGCAAAATGTGCCATCATAAAGTGCACAAATGAAACAGTGAAAAAAAACCCAGTTTTGAATAGTGCCATGCTACTTGATGCTACATGGTTTTTCTTAAAGTACATATGGAAGAAAAGTGTAGCTTGGTCCAATAAATGGATGATGTGTACATTTCACTAGTACTTATGCACTATCAGACTCTAATAACAAGAACAAGCTCCCTCACAGAATTGAGATGAGAATTTTTACATTTATCATTGAGAGAATATTTATCAGTGTGCTGAATTCCTACACAGAAACATCTTGAGAGCAATAAGGAAGGTTCTAAATGTTACTTCCAAAGCCCTAATAACTGTCTTAGAGTACAGTTTTTACTATAGTTCATAGCAACTCATAATTTTTCATTCTTCTTCTGTTGCAAGCTGAGCATCATTTTTTCTTTTGTTTATTTTCCTGAGTGATCCTAACTAGCACACATGATTTTAGACATATTATTGTGGAGGGCAAAGTAAATCATGATGAAGGACATAAGAAATTATTCTTTGGCTTTCACTAGTAAACTCCTCTAAAATGTGAAAATGCAAGAGAACATCCTGTTACTATAGTAACCATGCCACACTGGCAAGACAGAATACATTGGCCTAGTTGTGTCAGAAATGATATGGGGGAGAACATGGCTGCTAAAGTTTTTATTTACTTTTCATACTTGGAAAAAAAATACTCTCATGGGGACTAAATATTTAGGTTCTCATTTCAGTTTAATCCTATTAACCAACAAATATGTGAGAAAGAAGTATGTATGTAAGCAATCAAAGATGTTAACATGCATGAAGTCCTTGGAGATTATAAGTCTGCAGATGTGGGTTAAGCAGGGTTTTACAAGCCTTGGAGGAATACCATAAAAAATTGATAATGGAAAAAGAAGAAATGTTAACTTTTACTGACAATATTTAATAATAAAAGGGAAATTTTATTTGGGAAGATTCCATTAGTCAACAGCAGCAAGCTTGTAGAAGTGATCTATACCAATTAGAGCTTTTACATATGAGCTACTAAACACCTGAAACCATGTAAAATTCCAGCTGAATGATGGCAAAGTAATTTATGGCTATTAAGAAAGCTGTTTATAAGAAGCCTAGGCTTACTTTCTTCTCAGAAAGATAGGTCTATCACTTTATTTTAATGCCTGCTTATCATCTTTGTTTTCTGATTGAGAATCCAGTTCTCATGGTTCTTCAAGCTGCTGCTTCAGAGTGATGTGGTAATTATATTCAGAACACCAGCTCTATGCAGGTATTCAGTTGTATATGAGAAAAGCTAAACTGGACTATGAGGAGAGTGAACATATAAAGTTGCCATAATATCTTTATCTGTGCACTTAAAATAGTAACAATAAATAAATAAATAAATAAATAACCTTTATTGTCATTTTTATATTGTGGGCACAATGGCACACATAAAAAATGAAATTTAGTTGCCTGCTCTCAAAGTGAAACATATACATGACACACACCTAAACATACTATGTACAACATATATATAGACCCACATCCCTACATATACGTAGCAAATAAATATTAAATACTGTCCATCTTGAATATATAATGGAAGGAGGAAGCTTGAGAGTTCGCAAGGTTAATGCTGTATGGAATGAAACTATGGCTGAATCTGGATGTTCTGCTACGGATACCACGAAGCCTCCTCCCAGAAGGTAACAAGGAAAACAGGTTGTGAAGAGGATGTGTAGTGTCCCAGAAAATCTTGCGGGCCCTGCTCAAGCAACGCTTCTGTGCTATGTCCTGGATGGTAGGGAGGGAACTGCCAATGATCTTTTCGGCCATCCTCACCACTCTCTGCACCACCTTCCTGTCTGAAGCAGTGATGCCTCCAAACCAGACTGTGATGCTGTATGACAGGATGTTCTCGATTGTCCCCCTGTAGAAAGTGGTCAGGACAGGGGAAGGAAGATGTGCTTTTCTCATGCGGCGCAGAAAATGCAGGCGCTGCTGTGCCCGCTTCACCAGTTTCTCACTGTTTAGCGACCAAGTCAGCCTACTCGTTAGCTGCACACCCAGGAATTTGATGCTGGTAACCATCTCCACAGGAGAATCATTAATGCACAGGGAAGTGTGGCTGTGCCTGCCTTTTCTGAAATCAACAATGATCTCTTTGGTTTTTCTTGTATTTAAAACTAGGCTGTTTTCCTTACACCAGTTCACCAACCCCTCAACCTCCTTGCAGTAAGCTTCCACCTTGTCATCCTGAATAAGGCCCACTACTGTTGTATCATCTGCGAACTTCACAATATGGTTGGTGGCAAACCTAGCACAGCAGTCAACAATCTTAGCAAGTGTATTTGAAAGAAGGTTGTTGTAAGCATGAGTGATCCCATAAGCTTATAATGGAATCTATAGTCATTGCTCCAGAAAAGGCAGGATTTGATTGCCCAGATTATTACATAAATGGGACTATCTTTACATATACAGTAGCCAAGTACATGGGGATTTTATTTGCGAAAATTATTCCCCATTCCAATTTAGTTCTGTTCAGGTATAAATGAATCCTAATATGGTTCTAGACTGATACTTATAATATTTGTAAAGCAGGGCATGAAAATTACACTACATATGCAGAGCCCAGGGTTGCTGCATAATAGCTTCATTACCAACTCCTGAAATATTCCCCAACTTAATGTTCTCCCCAACTTAATGTTCTCCAGCTATACTAGGAATACTAGGAATATAACTTCTGAAAATTCAGGGAAATACATTACCACAAAATCTGGAGCTAGTAACTATTCTTTTTATGAATTCAGAACACATAATAAATTCACTAATGTTGAAATGAAAAGGTTGGACTTTAATCAAACAATCCCATCCGTCGTTATCACTCCCTCAAATGCTATGGATGTTTATTTGAAAAGTGCAAATGTAAAATTCTTTTGAAAGTTTCATTTCATCAGCTTTGTACGTTCCTTCATAACAGTTTGATTAAGAGAATAGGGAAAGAGACACAAACTATATTCATTTATCAGGAAGGATAAAAGGTTGAACTATATCTTATTCATAATAAAGAAAATGAAGGAAATGCAGGAGGAAAAAAAATCAACATATTTTACACCTTACTCAGGAATTTTACAGCTTACTAAGGAATCACCCAAAAAGACATCTTAGATACACTATGTGTTTGATGCTGACAATTGGCATAAATATTGATATAGTTTACCGTGTAATTGTGTACAGGTAGTCCTCAACTTGCAACAAAAACTGAACCCAAAATTTCTGTTCAGACAGTTGTTAAGTGAATTTTGTTACATTTTATGACCTTTCTTACCACAGTTGTTAAGTGAATCACTTCAGTTGTTACATTAGTGACATGCTTGTTGAATGAATTTGGGTCGCCCATTCACTTTGTTTGTCAGAAGTTCGCAAAAGGTGATCACATGACCCTGGGACACTACAACAGTCATAAATATGAGTCAGTTGCCAAACATCTGAATTTTGATCACATTGCTACAGGAATGCTGCAAAGGCTGTAAGTGAAAAACGGTCATAAGTCACTTTTTTTCAGTTCTGTTGTAACTTTGAACAGTCACTAGATGCGTTGTAGGTTGAGAACTGTAATTGCTATATAAGGCTTGCACTGCTCCTTTCTAAAAGGTAAAGTGCTAACTGCATGCTGATTTTATGGATCACATTCGTGGCTCAATGCTTTTTGACATGAAAATTTTGTTCCAGTATTCATTGTTGTTTGGTACTCAATGCACAAGCTAGAACTTGTCGGTATTGACTGCCTTGTGACTCGCTACATTATTCCTTATGGGAAAAAATTGTTTGATACTCATCATTTTTGGTACTCATTGCACCTCCTCCCGGAACCAATTAACGTTGAGTACCAAGGTATCACTGTATACATATATCAGTATGTTAAAAATGAGTTTCATAAAGTTGCATTCAGAATCACTTTAAAGACATATTGCTTTGATAATTTGATTAAGACAGACTGGGCACTTGTGCCATCTTTTGCATTATGGCTTTGCTTCTGCTGACTTTGTTGTGAATTTGAATAAATGAGGCTCTAGTTCAGTTTAATTCTTTTTTGTTTTATTTTTTTATTTTCTTATATAAATTTACTGAAAGTTAGAGTTAAAAGGATCAAAACAGCAATCATAACATATAGCACTTTCTCACATTGGATAAAATGAAAACTTACTACCATGATTCGTATCCTGATTAAAAGACTTTGAAAGCTTCTGATAATCTACTATTAATTTATACCATTTCATTTATACCATCATTTCATTTATACCACCATTTATACCATCATTTATACCATTTCAGAATGAAAGAAAACCTACAGGATAAAGGGATATTTGATAAAGATGTTTAAAAGCAAGAAGAAGCTAAAAGATCAAAACATTACTTCTTCCATTAAAAAAGCCTCATTAATAATTTACAGGTACATGATTTAAAGATTAAAATTATATTATGTATTAAGCCATGAATTGTTTTAAAATTTGAAATATTGAAGAAGTCACACTGAGTCCTGTCACCCATAAAATTAAATAACACCCGACTTCCGGTTCCGGTCGCAGCGCCCGCGGACGTGCAGAGAACTCGTTCTCTTGGCCGTCCGGTTTCCCCCCGCCGGTAGACCCTGGATAGGGTCGAAAGTCGCCCTGTAGGGGCGACCACCGTAGAGGAGGGCACTCGTTGATCGCGGAGGGAGCGGCGGCTCCCTCTGCGGTCCTAGAAAACCACCTTTGGGCCGACGGGGAAAAGATCGGCCAGTAATATGGCCGATCACTCAGCTGCTCCAGCCGAAAGTCACAGCAACATCTAAGCGAAAAGAACCACCGTGGAAGATCCGGGTGAGACCTTTCCTTCCCTCTTGTTAATTTACCTTCTTCCCTGCTAACAGCTTTAAGAACTATTTCCCTATTTTGAGAAAGCAGCGTTTGATTGCTGGGGAAAAAGGGCTTTGGAAAAACAATTATTGTTTTTTTTTACTATTTTATTTTGTCTACATAAGCAGTTGGAACTCGAGCATCCGGATTATTGTGACTTTCTCTTTTGGCTTGTTTATCTTCAGTTTAGGTGAAAATCCTTAGGGAGGGGGTGGAATGTTCTTTGTTTCCCCCCCCCTCCTGAACAGTACTGCCTAAAAAACTTTTTGCTCTCTGGGCGGACTTATGTAGATTATTTTGGATACAATGCATCCTGGGACTTGGCTTGAAGCCCAGAAACAGACTGATACAATGTAACTTGCTCTTTGAACTCCCACTTCCTGATTTTGGCCTGATGCCCAGACTGGATTACAATATAACAACTGACTGCCAGTTTTTATCTCTGTGCTGGTCTTGACTATTGGTTGTTTTTTTCCTCTATCTTTCTTTGGAAATATATTTCTGTCTGCATTTTATATTTTATAACGCTGCAATCTATTTTTTAAGCTGAACTTCTCTAAAAAAAAAGAAGAAGAAGAAGATGGAATCCTATTCACAGATTAATTATGGACTTATATTAGAAAAAATCTTGGAAGCAAGACTGGAACTTAAAGAACATATTAGATCGCTTAGATTCAAGGAGGACTCAGAATTAAAAATTGAAGCTCAACCTTTGATTGACTATGATAGACAATCAGATCTACAACTTAATGAGATGGATGGAATACATTTACAATCTATTGAATCTACTGAATTTATTGAAGAGGAAGAGGACACATCCTACATGATGGATTTCTTTGATGATCAAAGGCAGAACTTTACTAAAACATTTACAACTTTAAAAGCAACAGGATTGGACTTCCAAATACGAGGCACAAAAAACGTTGACAACATGACAGTACAGACAACACTGGATAAAAGAGAAAAAGAATATGATTGGACTCAATGGTGGGAAAAGGCCTTTAGCCAGTTACTAAGATGGGAGGACTTAGAAGCCCTGTTGTGGAAACCTACCTGGCACAAAAAGAAAGCTAGAATTAGATTTAAAAATAAGAGTTAAAATTTTAGTTAATGGGTAAAAAGGGCTTCTGGACATTGATTGAACTAATATTTTTGAGATTTTTAAGGTCACTTTGGTATGAGTCAACACTAGATTTAAATTATGGATTTGAGTATGATTTGGAATGGCAATAAGAATAATTGGAAAATTTATAATTAAAGGAGTTAGATTGAGATTGAGACTGGTGAAATATTATTGATATTTTTATTTATAAGAATTGAATGGTAATTAGTGAGATATTAAATGGATTAAACTGAAACAATTGAGGAATCTTTTAGGGACGTGGACTGATCTATGAAAATATTGGATAGAATATATGAAATAGAATATAGTTGAGAAATATTAAGAGATAATAGTTATATTACTTGTTTATGATAGAAATAATTATTGTCCTATTATTATTATTATAATGTTATTATATTACTATGTCTAATGAAATAGTTTTAAAATATATAAATTCATGTTTATTTACATAATATGTATGTGAAATATAATAAGAGATATAATTTGATTGAGAAATATAAATTGAAATTGGAATAATAGAGGTGAGAAACAATTTATATTTTAGGAATGCTCGAATTGTATACCATAAGAGGGAACTTTTAAAGTAGTAGTTTAAATTGTATATGTATGACTGTATTTTTTGTTGTGTTCCCTGGAGTGCCCTATCTCCACGATGTGTTACAAGCACTTGGCTGTAAAACAAACAAAAACTAATAAAACTTGTTATGACAATAAAATTAAATAACACCCAAGTTAGTATAATACTGTGTATGATCCTGACAAGTTAAACCCTCGCTTTATCACTTGGTAGAGAAACAAAATACAACTACTAAGAGCAGGAGTATATTTTTGCAGTTAAACCTCAAGCTTCAAAACAGGAAATAAAAAGGAGATATTTGGAGATTCTATTTCCTATCATAGTACAAAGGCTGCATTGTAAAAAAAAAAAAGATTTTTTCCACTGCATTTTGTAATTATGGAAGTGTTCAAGACTTCTAGGAATTGTTTAAAAACTAGCACTAACATAGATTCCGGCAGTGAATAGCTGCTATTAACAATAGGACAACAATGCTCCATTGAATCTTGTCTGGTACAATAGAATGCAAGGTATCTTTTTTTGCTGGTCACTCATAAAGGGGACATCAACTCTCCCAATCAGTACAGTTGAAAAGGAAATGCAACTTATCTTGTCATATTTGTTGGGTCTTGAATGTTCATAATGCCAAGTTCATTTTATTCATCATATAAATCCTAATCATGAGTTAGGTTTCATTTTCAAACAAAAAATGTTCTTACAGTTAAAACGATATGAGGACACTTAGACTATTTCCACATGAAGTTTCTCTGAAAAAAAAATAAGACAAAAAATATAAGACAAACTCTTTCAATTATTGTAGTCTTTTTATGCAGAGTTCTAGTCAGGGCTTTTTTTCTCATAGAACGCTCAGAACGGAGTTCCGGCACCTTTTTTGGATGGAACCTTATAGGGTAGGCAAAGTGGGTTGTATGACATGTGTGAGTTCCGGCACCTTTTTGTTTTACAAAAAAAGCACTGGTTCTAGTAATCTAGAACTATCCTCCTAAAATATTGAAAATTGTTGCAAGGCAGATAATTTTTGAAAAAAACAAGCATAACCAGAATCTCATCCAGAAAATTTATGGCATATTAAATCCCCACAATTTTACTTAGACATTCCACAAATGTTTTAACCTTAAAGTTGTTACAAGGATTTGTGATTTCAGAACTCCTAATATCTTTGAAACCTATTCATTGAAAGAATGGGGGTAATTAGGAGAAAACAGCTGGGTTCGATGCCTTTAATAGTTGCATTGATCAGGACATACCTTCAGCAGGTATAATTCCTAAACCATATCTATCAAAACTCCCATTTCCAGCAGAGCAGATTCGTCGTCCTTTGCCCCGATTACCTCAGAGGAGGATAATCATAGAAATAGAAAGCCTGCTCCTTGTTGAAGATAGTCCTTTGTGCCAAGAAATAGCTTTCTTGCTGTGGGGTAAGGGGGAGCACAATAAAAGTGATGATTTCATTATGTTTTATAGCCCATTTTCTTTCCTGCTTGCTTCAAATACCTGCTAGGCTAAATTAAGTTATAATTGAAAATGGTGTTGATACTCAAAGCAGCAAAATATGTTACTGAAAATGTATATTTACTTTTCATAAAACAATTCTAAAAATAAATAGGTTTTGTTTACTAATTTCATCTAATTTGAGGTTTTGCAAACTTAAAGATGGAACAGCATTTAAGCCATGAAAGATGAATAAAGAATTTTCAGAATGCACTTCCTGAATTACCTCAAGTAT
Source organism: Azemiops feae (assembly GCA_023970755.1). Classification (NCBI taxonomy): domain Eukaryota; kingdom Metazoa; phylum Chordata; class Lepidosauria; order Squamata; family Viperidae; genus Azemiops; species Azemiops feae. The sequence continues at coordinate 385,815 of JALGBA010003986.1, read as the reverse complement.
TACTGATTCTTGACATGTTTGAAGGTAATATAAGCTCACTGGAAAAAAGGAATAATACTGCACATCTTAGAACAAGCTGCTTCTTTCAAACCAAAAGAAATTGTAACTGATAACATGTCTTGTGACATCATGACATAAGCTCCACAAAAGTACAAGGGGGTAGCATTTGTGTCATGACATTATGAGGCCCATTTTATTTCTTGTCTCTGTGAGGTTGTTCGTGCTTCATATTACATTCTGACAAACTCTGCAACTAAAATGTCATCCTAAAATAGCCAAACTAAAACTTGTAAATGTTTCCATACAGCACTGAAGAAATAGTTCACAATTCAATAATCCCAACCAAGGCATTTTGCTTCCTGAAAAGGATCCAAATGATTCTCTTCTTTTCCCCATTTTATTTTTGGGCCCAAACTCTTGTCTTCATTGATTATCACCCTTTTATTCAATCTGAAGCAATCACTTGCTAAATGGCAATGGCAAGGCAAGCCCAGCCTAGCTAGCATGGGAAAAAAATGTTAAAGAATTTAAATCTTAGATTTAAATTTTCCCATACCATTAGATCGTTGCCAATTAACAAAATATAAGATCAGCAAGAAGCAAATAAAATTCTTGAGTATATATTCATATATATGTATGCATTCATATATTACCTTAAGAAGTATAAAATATTGATATTTGATCCTAATGTTAGTTTTACAACTTGGATTGGCATAATTTTTACCAAATGAAACTTTTTCAATTTCTATCCTTCTATGACGAAAGGATTTCCTTTTAACTATCAGTCTGCCAGACAGCAATAACTACAAATAAAACATGTTGAAATCCAATTTATTTTTAAAATAGCTAAGATCAGCTATTTAGAGTTCAGTTCAATACAGTTTGTTCCATATATCAACCTTATCTGCATCAGTTTATAAAATATGGTGCAGGAAACAACTTGTGTAAAATGAGAAATTGAGCAGTTAAGCACAAATGGATAAAAACTACAAGAGTCCTGATCAACTGAAAAACCAACAACATATCACTAAGCAAAAATGCTTAGTTTACTAAACTAATTGTATCCATTTGTCTATAAAATAGATAAAACTAAATTGGGACAGGATTCAAAAGGAGCATTCATTAAGGACAATAAGGTGCAGTGTCAGGACGTCCTCCTCAATGCTCCAACAAAAAGAGCCAGCAGGCAGGTACGGATGACAAACAAATGGTGTTTATTCCGTGCTGGAAAAAGTCAGCACTGGGAGCGAACCGCTCCCAGTGCTTTACATAGCCTCTCAGCCCCAGAGCCCCACCCCCCAGTCTGCAAGCCAGCATCCGGCGTGTTGAGTACATAATCAGCCATCCGGCCCTTTGCCTCCTTTCCCTTCAGACACGCAGCAGACTGCCTGCCGGAGCAGACCCCAGGCAGGGTTCCAGTGTCCTCTTCTGGTCCCCCTTCGTTGCCAGGGTCTGTGTAGGTGTTGCCAGGGGGTCTTTTCCCCCCTTGCTGACATGTCACCACCCCACCCTGTGCCCCACTACCCCACCGCCTCCTGTGGCACCAAGCCATCCATCCTTGCTCCGCGTCCTAGTACCCCCTATCCTCGGCCACAGGCTGGGGGTTTCCCCTCCTCACCCTCTACGGGGATTCCCCTCACCAACATGCTTTGGGGCTTCCCCTCCTCGGCATCTGTGGGGATTCCCCTCTTCAGCATGCTTTGGGGATTCCCCTCCTTGGCACCCTCGGCGCCCACGGCTGATGTCGTCCCGGCGCTGGTTCCGGCTTTGGTCGTCTCGAGCCGGTCCACCAGCAGCCCCGGTGGTGGCTCCGACCAGCGAGGAGGGCGGTCGGGCGGCTGCAGCGCTGCCGGGCTCCAGCGCCGAACAGCTGACAGGCTTCCGGGTCCTGGCAGCGGTTCCGGATGGCAACAAAGGTAGTCGGGAGGAGGCGGTTGGGCGTGCGGGTTCCTGCCCGCCCATGAATGTCGGGCCCATGGGGCTCGACAGGCGGCCCCTTCTACCAGGGCTCCACCTGTAAGGGGATACCCTTTCCAGTGGACCAGGTAATATAGGGCTCCCCATTGGATGCGGGAGTCCAGGACATCTTGAACCTCATATTGGTCATGCTCGACAGGCCCCGGTTCCCTCTCCGAGGGCCTGCGGGAGGACTCCTCAACCGGTTTCAATAGGCTGCTATGGAACACTGGGTATATTTTACCCAGGAACTGAGGCAGGCATAGCCGCACGGCTACCAGATTTATAACCTGAGTGACCTGGAAAGGCCCAAGGAACTTTGGTCCAGTTTCCTGCAGGGGACCCGTAGCCAGAGGTATTTCGTGGACAGGTAAACCAGGTCGCCTACCTGAAAGGGTTTCTGGGGCCTCCGTTTCTTATCCGCCTGTGCCTTCGTGGCGTTCCCTGCCTTCACCAGGGCCTCCTTCACCACCCCCTAGACCCCCCTCACACGAGCCATCCACTCACTGGGTTGACAAGGCAAGAGTTCCCCTTGACTGTACTCAGGTATGGAGACGAATTCCCTGCCATGTACCACCCAAAAGGGGGTGAACCCAGTGCTACTATGCACCGCATTATTATAGGCCACCTCCGCGAACGCCACTAGGTCCACCCAGTCCGTTTGCTGGTGGGATACATAGCTTCGCAGAAATCGCTCCACAGCGGCGTTTGCTCGTTCCGCAGCTCCATTGGTACTGGGATGGTATGCCAAGCTGAGCCCCTGGGATGAACCGATGAAGCGGATGAACTCGCGCCAAAAGCGAGCCGTGAACTGTACCCCTCGGTCTGAAATGATCCATCAGGGTACCCCGTGCAGACAGTAGATGTGTGTTATGAACAGTCTGGCCAGTCTCTGAGCCAACGGCAACCCCTTACACGGAAGGAAGTGTGCCTGCTTGGAGAACAGGTCCACAACAGTCCAAAGCACCATGTAGCCCCGGCTCTCCGGCAACTCAACGATGAAATCTATCGCGATGTCATCCCAGGGTCTAGTCGGGTCCGCCACTGGCTGCAGCAACCCTGGTGGCTTCCCCATCTGGGGCTTGGTAGTGGCACAAACATGACACCCCTGGACGTAGGCCTCTACGTCCACCTTCATCCTGGGCCACCAGAATTGATGCCTTGCCAAATGTAGGGGCTTGAGGAACCCAAAGTGCCCTGCCTGCTTCGTGTCATGGCAGCATCGAAGCACTGCCGCCTCAGTGTCTGTGGGATGTAGAGCTTATCACCACGCCAGGTCAGACTGTCCCATGTTGTCAGCAGGCCTGGATTGTTCCATAACCAGGGGTCATCCTGGAGTGCCGTCCTCAGCTCCTGTTCCAGGCTACTAGCCGCCATCCGAGGGACCACCCTTGCCACAACCTGGCGGTAGGGAGGCATGATCGCCTGCACTACCTCCTCCCGCTTGCTGTTGTATTGAGGCAACCATGACAAGGCGTCGGCCAGGAAATTCCTCCCCCCGGTACGTACTTGAGCTGGAACTGAAACCACCGGAAGTACCGCACCCATCGGACGTGTTTAGGGGACAGACGTCTTGGGGTCTGCAGTACCTCCAGGTTCTTGTGGTCGGTCCAGACCTCAAATGGTTCTTTTGCCCCTTCTAGGAGATGCCATGTGGAAAGCGCCCACCGCACCGCAAACGCCTCCTTCTCCCAGATTGCCCATGCCCGTTCGGTCTCCGTCAGCTTCCGGGAGGTATAGGCGCAGGGTTGCAGGACTCCCTGGCTGTTCCTCTGGAGCAACACCGCCCCTACCGCAACGTCACTGGCATCCGCCTGTACCACGAACGCCTTGTCAGGGTCTGGGTGGAGCAAGACTGGCTCCCTCGCGAATAGGGCTTTCAGGGTCTCGAAGGAGTTCTGGCACTTCATCGTCCACGCCAACGGCTGCCCAGGATGTGGCCTTGTCGCGGTGTGCCGGGTGCACAGCAGGTCCGTCAGGGGCAGTGCTACCAAAGCAAACGAGGGGAGGAACTGCCTGTAGAAATTGGCAAACCCCAGGAAGCTCTGCAGCTGGTGGTGGGTTTTTGGCACCTGCCACTCCAGAACACTCATAACTTTACCGGGGTCCATCTCCACTCCTGCCCCTGAGATCCGGTACCCCAGGTAGTCCAGTCGGGATTGATGGAACTCGCATTTGGACAGTTTCACATACAACAGGGCCCGCAACAGCTTCTCCAATACCTGCCGTACCAACCTGACGTGGTCCTCCATGGTGGTGTTATAGATGAGGATGTCATCGAGATACACAAGCACCCCACGGTACAGGTGTTCATGCAACACTTCATTAATGAGTTGCATGAATACCGCGGGGGCTCCCTGTAACCCGAAGGGCATCACCCGAAATTGGTAGCTACCAAGCGGGCAATTGAAGGCTGTCTTCCATTCGTCGCCCTGCTTGATCCGGACCCGGTAGTATGCCTCCCGCAGGTCCAGCTTAGTGAATATCGTACCCCATGCCAGATAAGCAAGGAGGTCCTTCATTAAGGGGAGGGGGTACATGTGTTTGACACACACTGCATTGATACCCCAGAAGTCCACACACAGCCGAAGGGACCCATCCTTCTTCTCCTTGAACAGGACCGGCGCCGCTATCCGTGAGCGGGCAGGCTGGATGAAACCCCTGCCCAGGTTGTGGTCAATGTACCGACACAACTCCTCCAGCTCCCGGGGTGTCATAGCATACATGTGAGGCTTAGGCAGTTTCTACTGTCCTTTACAGTAACAACTACTGTATGTCACTGTATGATACGCTGCCAGAACTCCAAATGTGCTACTAGCCCAAAAGATTGAGGATCAGGCATAACTAAATCAGCCCTGTGGGATGTAAGAAATGAGTCCATAATCAGTATTATAACCTTGTTCTGGGATTTAATTAGAATAATTAAATAGTTAAACAGGTTTCCACTATTAAACTCTATACCAAGATTGCCAAAATATAATTCCAATATATATGCTACAGGTTAGGCGCAAATAAATAGAAACACAGAAATATAGAAAACTGACAGCAGCAAAAGATCTTGTTTTTTATTTTCTTTTTCATTTATTCATTTTTTTTATATTTTATTTTTATTTTACTGTTTACATTTTTTGTTGGATGGTAGTAGTAAAGGTAAATGTTTCCCTTTTCCAGTTGAGTCTGACTCTAGAGGGCAGTGTTCATCTCCTTTTCTTAACCAAGGAAGCCAGCATTGTCGGAAGACATTTTCTGTGGTCATGTGGCCAGCATGACCATATGCCAAGGTGCATGGAATGCTTTTATCTTCCCATGGAAGTGGTACTTATCTACTCGCATGCTTTCAAACTTCTAGGTGAGCAGGAGCTGGGGCAAGCAACGGGAACTTACCTCATTGCATGGCACTAGGGCCTTGAACCTAGACTGTCAGCTGACAAGCTCAGCATCTTTAACCACTGAACCATTGTGTCCCCTTGTCGGATGGTGGACATATGTTTATTCCAAGTGTGTTTAAAGTCAGTTACTGATTACTGTCTATTATCTCTGCTGGCAGTTGGTTCTAAGCTTCTCTCCTGTCAGTTTGAGGTTATGCCTCTGTATTCTTGATTTTTGCTTAATCTTGAAAACACTGTATTCTAGAACCTTATTCACACCCTTAATATATTTTAAATTTTCAATCATGTCCCCCCTTTCCCACCTGTCCTCCAGGCTGTATATATTCAGTTCCTACAATCTCTCCTGATAAGTTTTGTTCCTCAGACCTTGCACTATTTTTGTTACTTGTCTCTGAAGTCACTCAATCTTATAAATATATTTTTTTAAGTGAGGACTCCAGAACTGGACACAGTATTTCAAATGGAGCATGACTAAAGCCCTATATAACAGACTTAGGACCTCCTTTTCCCTGCTGGATATCCCTCTAATTATAGAAACCCATTAAATAATGGGAATTATTTTTGCATGTATTAGAACATATTGTGACATACTAAATCTTTGAAACATAGTATATACTTATTACTTTATTTCATTTTCATACAAACATCCATTCCTTTAGCATATAGGAATTTCTCAGATTTCAATGAAAATCTGGCCTGCACTTTAATTTCATCTGGGAATAATTTTCATTTATTTGCAAAAACAGAGTAATCTTTTCTTAATATAAAGCAATCAAAGTATTGTAACACCGATTTTTATTGTTTTATTTTTATATTATTTTTTTCTCAGTAAGGGCATTTTGCTTCCCTATGTTCAAAGGAGATTCTGAATTAAATGTTTTCAAGACTATATTTTCTTAAATGAAAATACAATCTCATAAAAATTCTGGAGTTGGGCCTAATGGACTAAACTTTTTCAGTCCTTGTATATACCAATTACATCACTGTTTGTTTGTTTTTTTAAATCCCAGAATCTAGACAACCATGAATCTAAATTGCAGTAACTGAAAACCCATTAATCTTGTCTAGTGGCCATCTTTATGTTTGCATCTCAGATATAATAGGACTAAATTTATTCAGAGAAGATTTCACCAGCATTATATAATAAAACTAAATTAATAATTGAAAATTACAATTGAAAATTATAATAATTATAATCATTTTAGTTATTAAAATAGAAAGATAAATGTTGAACATTTGGAATATAAAATATAACAAAATATAAAAACCAGATAGAGGACAATTTTGGATAAAAGCAGATTTAAGTAAGGTCAGGCCTGGTTAACACTTGGAATGAAAACTACCAAGAAATCTGAGAAGCAAGTGGGGGGAGCAATGGTGGAGGAAGGTACTGAAAAAATATTTTATATTTGTCATTAAAATAATGACATATCAGAGTAGTGACCAAAGCGAAACCCAACAAGACTTTATCTTTAATACTGCTTAATACTGTTGCTTAATCCTGGTATCATAAAATATTATATTTTACATTTTGTGAATATATATTCAAATAATTCATAAAGTGGCAGATGTGCCAAATTACTCTTTCAGTTCAGCAACCCAAGAAAGCATTCCTCCTGTTTCAGAATGCAAGAATTTAGGTGTGAAGTTAATGATACTAAGGCAATATTTCAAATTGTTTCCATATGTAAAGCTAGGTGCTATTTGAACAAATTGGTAAGAAGTGGGAGTGTCAAGTTTTTTTCTGGGCTGATTGACTATGGAGCAATTCCATTCTGCTGAAAATTGACAAACCACAAAACGTGATGTATGTGTCTGTATGTTACTTATATAGTAATTAATATATAAGTAAGATTAGTGCTCTGATGGGTCATCCATTAAGAAGCAGTATACCCCCATCCTAGGAAAGAGTAAAAACATAGAGGAATGTAACTCTATAACGTGTCAGTTTGAAATGGAGGAAATATAACAACATGTACTTGGAATTAGATAAGAAGATTTGGCAATAAAAAGCTAAGCAGCAGAAACTGCAAGTAGGCATGAAGGACACATAGTGCCTAAGCAAGGTATAACTCTATACATAGGGGCAAAATGACCTGTATGCTCAATCAGGGCGCAACTCCGTAGATAAATGCACATGTAGACTAAAAGCAAGATAGAATTCCAAAAAAGGTAATAGCTTGGTGAAATTTTATTTCCCTGTTTCTGGAAATCAATTATATAAAAGATCATGCTTTGCTGTTGTTCAGGGTCAATAAATGTTTTGTGAAAGTTATCACTTGTCTAGCTTTTTTCTGCACCAGGCTGACCCATTTTTGGGACAACACTATTAAATATAATTTTATAATTGTTTATTCAAATTATTGTTCAATTGGAGTATTGACCACCTCCTTCCCTAGTAGGAAGAACATCTATGTGGGTTAGAGAGAAGAACTTCTATGTGGGGCATTATTTATTCTGCAATAATAGGTGTAGAAAAATAACAGGATACTATTTTCCTCCCTCCCCCACTCCATGTGCTATTTTTTTTCTTGAGTTAATAATTGTATGTCTAGTGTGTCTTATTATATAATATAATTGTCAATTGTTGCTATTTTACCCATGATTAGTGAGCTATGGCTAGGAATTTCAGAGTGATGGCAACATTCATTTTCCAAATTTTATCTTGGTAAATAAAGAAAAAATAAAGAAACCAACAGCCCAAAGAAAAAATAACTAGAGAATACATCTTGATTAAAGAGTTAAATGTAATAGTTGTTAAATAGTTTTTAGATGCCTAGTATTTAGTTTTTAAAAAAATATAGAAAAGATGTTCTCAGCAGCTCAAATCTGTATGCAGATTTTAATATAACATTAGAACAGTTTCCTTTCCAATCTGCTACTTTCCAGATGTGGCGGGACTACTGTCACTGTGCTAGCTTTCTGGCCAGTGAGTCTAATGAACTTGGAAATCAGCCTACAACTTGATAAAACCTATGCACAAAGCAGCCTCTGCTTCTTTCATGCCTGCTTTTCAAACTTCAATGTATCTACAAAGGATAAATACAATTAAACATAGCAGTTTTTATGTGGACAGCACAAACATAAGTCAGATGTTAATAATGTGCAAATGTACACTGTTGCAGCAGTAAAATGTGTAAATTAGTTAGCAAAATAACTAACTACTGCCTTATTTTATTTATTTTTTTCACAAATCTCAGAGGACACCTTCTGCCCAAAACCTAAATTAAAATGGAAAGCACTGGGAAGAATTTTTTTCTGCCATGGATTTATCAGTTCTGCAAATTTCCTATTTACACTGATATACCCCAGAATGGTGGCCTTCGGGAATAGCATAGTTTTTCCACATTAAATTTGCAGGAAAAGACACATTGGCAATATCATTTCCCTTGTGTAAGATCACTGTTTATTTCTGTGTTTCTATACAGGTAGTCCTTGACTTACAACCATAATTGATAAGTGAACACACTCAAACTCAATGGGAGTTTTTGCCAGAAATCAGAAGTAAACACTGGAAATTGACAAAAAAAAAATGCCAAAATTCAGAGTCATGTGATTGCAGGACACTGCAAATGGTCATAAATGAAAATTGATTGCCAAACCCCCAAAATGCAATCACATGACCATGGGAGGTTGCTGCTGTCGGAACTTTGAAAATGAGTTGGAAGTAGCTCTGGGGAGGTCCATCGTAACTTTGGATGGTCGCTAAGTAATCACTCCCTGTACTGTTCTGTGATTTAATAGCAAACCTGGCCCATGTTTGAACTCTCATGCTGGCATCACATTTCTTAATACAGCAAACATCCAGCAGGTTTCCTGAAACCTGCTGGAAAACATTGTTTAGATATTAGCCTCATCTAAATGACAGCACCAAATGAAAACAGATTTTAAAAATATGAAAAACTCATTTCGTTGGTGTCATTCCCTGCTTGCAAAACAAAAAACAAAAGAAGCCAAGAAAGGAGCTGCCAGAAAATGTAAACTCAATAGAATATATATTTCCAAAATCTCTGAATTGTGATGTTCAATGCTCTCCATGTGAATATGTGGAAATATGAGGTCCTTCATTTTTATCTGTTTAACATTTCTATTTGTTTACATGAACAAAGCTGAGGAAAGTTGGCATCTGGGGAATGGAAAGGAGTGTGACTTATTTCCCTCAAATGTATGAAAATGAAATCATGAATTGTACAAAAAATGCAAAGTGGGGGATATCATAAAATTATCTCTGTTCAGTAATGATAAAATATAAAAGAAACATGTTTAGCTGGGGCATTTAACATCTAATTGATCTTTTTAGCTCCTTTTACAGAATATTGCACAAAATCAGGGAAGTTTAGGAAGGATATTTTCATATTAATAGTAATGTGCAAATGAGCACATAATGGTAATGAGGTGGCATTTTTAAGAATTCAGTCTTAATTCAGTGTAGAATCTGAATTAGTTTACTCATGTACAGTAGTTCTTCTATGTTTGTATTAATATTAATGTAAAGTTACATAACACCAGTAAATTCTAGGATCTTTCTTCAGTTTAACAAACTATATTTCTCTATTGCTCCCAAGTAAGGCTTAGGCATTTCTTATTATATAAGAAGTTGAATGCCAGGAAGTTAAGGAGAAAAAGGCAAAACTAAATAAAAGTATTTCTATCCCCACTCATAAGTATATGATTGTATGGCCATTTGCAAGTCATGTGGCAGAAGCCATGCTTTAAAAAGTGGGTGTTGGGGGAGCAAGGTCAACATCAAATTTGATTTTAGTTTTGAAGATGATTATCATTGATACAATGCTTCCTAAACTTTTAATACTATCTCATTTTTCTTTAAAAGCAACTTAGAGAGGGGTTGTAGTAAATTACAGGAAATAGTAAGATTTATTTAGTCCCCTCCCCCCATTGAAATTCAGCCTTGAGATATTCTAGATGCAGAATAGAAACCTTTTGCTTCATTCAGTAAAGTATCATGTGAAGCGTTAATACCACGTTATAATGGTAGTCCTAGTGGACAATCACTTAAATATGAGCCAGCAGTGTGCTGCAGCTGCCAAAAAGGCCAACACAGTGCTAGGCTGCATTAACAGAGGGATAGTGTAAGGACCCTCCTCAATTTACATCTTAAGAAGACAGAACTCTTGGAACAGGTTTTCCAACAGGAATCTTTATTAAGAAAAACTGACTGAAGGTGTGCTAGACAGGATCTGGGGACCCCCCTGATCATTCAATGTTTTAAAGCGTTCCCAAGCAGTCCCACCCCACATTCCTTCCGGTCAATCCAAATTGGCAGATGGCTGGGTGTTAAATCCATCGGATCCCAAACGTTGCAATCTTCCCCCCTTTTCCTTGCTGCCGGTAATAGGAGGCTTCATAGGGAGTGAGATCAAAGGCTGATGGCCGCATTGTTATTGTTAGTACTCCAGAGAGGGAATCCACAGAGGATGTTTATTTGTAGATGATAGAAGGAATGCCAGTCATAAACACCCGTGTTTACTCCCCCCCCCTTCGTAGTATGACAGAATCCCAAAGAGAGTAAGAATTGGGTTTTCCCAGAGTAGATTAGTTAGAAATAAAATATAATTGGATTCTGACATCCGGCTCCCCTTAAAAATAAGAGAGGTCCACCTGTAGAGAAAACAAAACAGGAATAAAAGTTAGTCTGGCTTGTTAGGATACTCTGTATGAAACTTCTTTAAAAGCTTCGGGGCTTTGATATGATGTTTATGGACCCACTCGTTGTGAGAGGCGGGGAGGTGCTTCCATGCTACTAGGTATTGAGTTGACCCATGATATTTTCTAGAGTCCAGGATTTCCTTTATTTCGAAATGTTGTTCCCCTTCTATCATGATTGGTGTTGGTGGGGGGGGAATTTTTGGCCGTAAGGGTGACTGTTGTTCTCTTTTCAGCAAACTGCAGTGGAAAATTGGGTGTATTTGCCTAAGATTCTTGGGTAATTCTAATTCTACTGTTACTGGGTTTATGATTCTTTTAATTGGAAAAGGCCCTATATATTTTGGTCCAAGTTTTTTACAGGGTTGTATGGATTTTAAATATTTTGTAGACAGATAGACCATTTCTCCTATAATGAATGGTGTGGGCTCCACCCTTTTCTTATCTGCTTGTGCTTTGTATGCTTGCCTAGCTTCCTCTAGAGCTTTTCTCACTATTGGCCAGGTGTTTTGTAATTGTTCCATCCATTCTTTCAGTGATGGGATTTCTGGTTCGTTTGGGGTTAGTTCTGGCATGGGGTTGAAACTTTGGCCGGTAGCTATTTGAAAAGGAGTGTAACCTGTGCTGGAGTGGACTGCATTATTGTAGGCAACCTCTGCAAACGGCAACAGGTCCGTCCAATCTGACTGCTGGAAATTTAGAAAACATCTTAAATATTGCTCAAGTACTCCGTTACATTTTTCTGATTGACCATTTCCCTGAGGGTGATGGCTAGACGTCAGTCCCTGGGTGGTCCCTAAAAGAGATAGAAATTCCTTCCAAAACGCAGATGTAAATTGCACTCCCCTATCAGATATGATGCGTTGGGGTGCCCCATGCAATCTGTAAATATGTTGCACAAAAAGTTTTGCTAAAGCTTTTGCGGTGGGGATCTTTTGGCAAGGAATAAAGTGAACCTGTTTGGAAAATAGGTCCGTGACCGTCCAAATGACAGTATTCCCATTGCTTTCTGGTAATTCCACTATAAAATCCATGGCTATTTCCCTCCAGGGGGCTGAGGGATTTGCCACTGTTTGTAACAGTCCTGGTGATTTCCCTTGCAGCCTTTTTGCCATTGCACACTTTGGGCAGCTGGCCACGTAACTTTCTATGTCTTTTTTCATGGATGGCCACCAAAATTGCCGTTTAATTAAGTGTAATGTTTTTACAAATCCAAAATGCCCTGCTGATTTTGTGTCGTGGCAAAGTTGCATGAATGTGATTCTTTGGGTGGTCGGTATATATAACTTCTCCCCCACCCAAGGCAGTCCGTCTTTCATTGTGCACACGTGTTTATTTTTCTGGAACCATTCATCTGTTTCCAAACTTTTCCGGAATTCAATTCCGGTCTGGCTATCCAGCTGTGGTTTTAATTTAACGTGGGCTCTGGTAGTCACTGGTGCTGCCAGTTGTGATTCTCCCATGATCGGTTTAGAGTCAGTGGCTCGCGTGCTGTTATATTGGGGCATGCGAGATAATGCATCTGCCAAAAAGTTCTTTCCCCCCGGCAAATGCTTGAGCTTAAAATTGAATTGGTGAAAATGCTGGGACCAGCGGGCTTGCTTGGGGCTGAGTTTTCTGGGTGTTTTCAAGGCTTCCAAATTTTTGTGGTCTGTCCACACCTGGAAAGGGATTTTATTGCCTTCAAGGAATTGGCGCCATGTAAGTAATGACCAACGTATCCCATATGCCTCTTTTTCCCACACGGGCCAGCGCTGTTCCGTTTCAGTGAGTTTCCTGGACGTATACGCGCAGGGTTGTAACATCCCTTCCTCATTTTCTTGTAATAATACAGCCCCCACTGCTACATCACTTGCATCCGTCTGTATCACGAAGGGTTTGTCCATGTCTGGGTGCCTCAGTACTGGTTCGGCAGAAAAAAGTCTCTTTAATCTCTCAAATGCCGCTTGGCATTCCATTGTCCATTTTAGTGGCTGGCTAGGTTTCACTGAGGATTCTCCCTTCGTTTTTAGTAAGCTCGTGAGGGGCAGGGCTATCTGGGCAAATGAGGGGATGAATTGGCGGTAAAAGTTTGCAAAACCCAGGAAACTTTGCAGTTGCTTTCTTGTGCGAGGTGGTGCCCATTCTAATACTGCCCTGACCTTTTCTGGGTCCATTTCAATGCCCTGTGGGGATATGCGGTAACCTAGGTAGTCTATTCTTTCCTGGTGAAATTCGCATTTTGATAATTTGGCATATAGGTGGGCGGCTCGCAGTTTCTTTAAAACCGCTCTGACTAGGTTGACATGTTCCTCTTTTGATTCTGTGAAGATGAGGATGTCGTCAAGATAAACCAGGACCCCCTTAAATAGGTGCTCCCTTAGTACCTCATTGATTAATTGCATAAATACTGCGGGGCCCCCTTGTAATCCAAAAGGCAAAACTTTGAATTTGTAGCACCCCATTGGGCAATTGAACGCAGTTTTCCATTCATCTCCTTCCCTAATTCTCACGCGGTAATACGCTTCCCTTAGATCTAGTTTAGTAAAAATCTTTCCTTTCGAGAGGTGTGATAACATGTCCTTCATGAGGGGTAGGGGGTATAGGTTGCTTTCACTGATCGCATTAAGGAGTCTATAATCTACACATAAGCGTAAAGAGCTGTCCTTCTTCTCTCTAAAGAGGACCGGAGCGGCCACCTTAGGTTTGGCTGGTTCAATGAACCCCCTTTCTAGGTTTTTCTTTATAAATCTCTCCATTTCCTCCTTCTCCTTTGGGCTCATGGAGTATAATCTGGGCTTTGGGAGTTTTGCCCCGGGCTTGAACTCTATGGCACAGTCCGTGGGTCGGTGGGGGGGAAGCTCATCCGCCCTCTCCTCACTGAAAACTTCAGCCAGGTCTCTGTATTCCTCTGGTATTTCTGGTAGCCCCTTTTCTTCACCCATGGACGCTATTTCCGTTTTTAATTTTGATGGATCCCCTTGGGGTTTTAAGTCTGTAGGGTCCTCCTTCAGGAAATTGATTTCTTTCGTCCTCCAATTTACCCAGGGGTTCCATTTTGTTAACCATTCCAGCCCTAGGATCATCGGGCATTCCATGCCTGGGGTCACTATAAACGTTAGGTCTTCCTCATGATTCCCCAGGGATAGGTGGATTGGTAACGTGGCTAGGGTAGCTGGCACCCCCCCTGCTATGGACCCATCTAATTGACCAAATGAGATTGGTTGTTCCAGCCTCCTCACTGGGATGCCCAGATTTCCCACTAGAGTCGGGCTAATTAGGCAGCGGGTGCAGCCAGAGTCTATTAAGGCTTTTACTTTTACAGCTTCGGGCATGGAGGGGGCTAATATAGTCACTGTCTTGAGGATGGGTGGGATGGATCCACTTACCAGTGGTTCACCCTCCGAGGTGTCATCTGAGGCGTCCACCGGCCCTGCGGTGTAGGCTGGGGCTCTTTCCTCATGATGGGTGGAGGTAGGGGATTCCACAGCTTCTATTCCTCTCATGGCAGATTCTTTTGACTTAGCTGGGGACCTCCCAGATTTGCTGGCCGGTGGTCTGTCTGGGTTGTGCTGGGGGGCTTTTGAGCGGCATTCTACAGCCCGATGCCCCTCTCTCCCGCATTTGAAACAGCCCATTGGTTTCTTGGCCATAGCCGATGGCTTTGCTGGTTCGTGCGTTGGTTCAGGCGGTGAGCGGCTCCATTGTTTTCCTCGGCGGTGCCTCTTCAGTAGGTCGATCTCTGCTTCCTCTGCCAGGACGTACCATTCGTCGAGTTGGTGTGGGTCCCCCCGGGGTAGGCAAGCGTCATATAGGTCGTAATTCAGACCATCTTTGAAATGGCTAAGGAGGATGTCTTCCGGCCAGTTCAGCTTGCTGGCAATAGTTCGGAATTCTTGTGTATATTCAGCTACTGGCCGTCTGCCTTGCCTCATTGTTTTGATTCTTTCGCGTGCTTTGCGATCAGCCAGGTGGTCTTCAAATCACCTTCTCAGAGAGGACATGAAACGGTTGAAGTCGTTGAGCTCTGGGGCATTGGAATCATGCAAATTCACCACCCAATCGGCGGCCGGTCCATCCAGAGCAGATTGCACGATCCGGATACGGGCTTTGTCGCTAGGGATGTGTCGCCCGTGTTCCTCCATGTAGCCAAGGACTTGGGTTAGGAAGAACCCCAAGCGTGTCGGCTCCCCCTTGAATTTTGCGTCCAACGGCGGAAGTCTTTGAATGGAGCGGTGTCTTCTTCGTCGGTATTGTCTTCTATCTGGATTCCCTTCTGCAGGTCGGCGGGGGGTGGGGACTACTGGATCAGCGGATGTCCCCGGGGCTGCAGGTTCCAATTCCCCCTCAGTGTCTCTCCAATTGCGGCTCCAGGAGTTGGTGCGGTCGTGGGGTTCAGGATTCTCCTCTCCTAGGGAGCTGAGGGTTCTCTTCATCAAGTTGATAGCTTTCTCTAGGATCCAGTTCGAGTGCTGTGCCCAGCTTCCTTCATCTTCGCTTGTGTGCAGGGATCTCTCCATCTCCTGCTTCCATCCTGGTTGGTTGGCCCCCCGTCTCAGGGTCACCTTGCTTGATTTCTTTTCCCACTCGCCTTTCTTTCCAACGCCCATTGACCACCGAGGCTTGTGGTTACGCGTCTCCACCTCCTCTTCTCCTGAGGAATCTGACCCTTCACATCCGGATATTTGGCAGGTTTCCAGTTGGGGCAATGGCTCCCTCTCCGGGGGCTTTCCCCCTTCCCTGCTTCGTCGACTGACATGGTAATTTTTGCAAAGTCCCCCGGCAAGGTTCTTCCTTCCAGGTTGACTAATTTTGCAGATCCTGTCTAATGTAAGGACCCTCCTCAATTTACATCTTAAGAAGACAGAACTCTTGGAACAGGTTTTCCAACAGGAATCTTTATTAAGAAAAACTGACTGAAGGTGTGCTAGACAGGATCTGGGGGACCCCCCTGATCATTCAATGTTTTAAAGCGTTCCCAAGCAGTCCCACCCCACATTCCTTCCGGTCAATCCAAATTGGCAGATGGCTGGGTGTTAAATCCATCGGAATCCCAAACGTTCAATCTTCCCCCCTTTTCCTTGCTGCCGGTAATAGGAGGCTTCATAGGGAGTGAGATCAAAGGCTGATGGCCGCATTGTTATTGTTAGTACTCCAGAGAGGGAATCCACAGAGGATGTTTATTTGTAGATGATAGAAGGAATGCCAGTCATAAACACCCGTGTTTACTCCCCCCCCCTTCGTAGTATGACAGAATCCCAAAGAGAGTAAGAATTGGGTTTTCCCAGAGTAGATTAGTTAGAAATAAAATATAATTGGATTCTGACAGATAGAATCAAGATCACGGGAAGTATTAATACCACTTTACAATGCCTTGGTAAGGCCACACTTGGAATACTGCATCCAGTTTTGGTCACCACGATGTAAAAAAGATGTTGAAACTCTAGAAAGAGTACAGAGAAGAGCAACAAAGATGATTAGGGGACTGGAGGCTAAAGCATATAAGGAACGGCTGCTGGAATTGGGTATGTCTAGTTTAATGAAGAGAAGGATGAGGGGGGACATGATAGCAGTGTTCCAATATCTGAGGGGCTGCCACAAAGAAGAGGGAGTCAAGATATTTTCCAAAGCGCCTGAAGGCAGGACAAGAAGCAAACGGATGGAAACTAATCAAGGAGAGAAGCAACCTAGAACTAAGGAGAAACTTCCTGACAGTTAGAACAATTAACCAGTGGAACAACCTGCCTCCAGAAGCGGTGAATGCTCCAACACTGGAAGTTTTTAAGAAGAGACTGGACAGCCATTTGTCCGAAATGGTATAGGGTTTCCTGCCTGAGCAGGGGGTTAGACTAGATGACCTCCAAGGTCCCTTCCAATTTTATTATTATTATTATTAATGCCTTGGTACTGCATCCAGTTTTGGTCATACAATGTAAAGAAAGATGTTGAGACTCTAGAAAGAGTGCAGAGAAGAGCAACAAAGATGATTAGGGGACTGGAGGCTAAAACATATAAAGAACAGTTGCTGGAATTGGGTATGTCTAGTTTAATGAAAAGAAAAGAAGGACTAAGGGTGACATGATAGCAGTGTTCCAATATCTCAGGGGTTGCCACAAAGAAGAGGGAGTCAAGCTATTCTCCAAGGCGCCTGAAGGCAGGACAAAAAGCAATGGATGGAAGCTAATCAAAGAGAGAAGCAACCTAGACCTAAGGAGAAATTTTCTGACAGAACAATTAATCAGTGGAATGACTTGTTTTCAGAAATTGTGAATGCTCCAACACTGGACGTTTTTAAGAAGAAATTGGACATTTGTCTGAAATGGTATAGGCCAGGGTTTCCTGCCTGAGCAGGGGGTTGGACTAGAAGACCTCCAAGGTCTCTTCCAACTGTGTTATTCTGTTCTTATTTAATTAATACTATATTCTAAATTACTCATAATGTTTGTCTTATATGCACTATAATTGTCTTGGCATTTGATTTTTAGGTAGTAATATTATATATTGCTATTTTGCTTCATATACTATTAAGGCTTAATTCCATGGAAATGAGAAGAAGTTATATCAAATGAAATTAGAACAGATTTCTAATTGGGAATTCTTCAGTTTCCAAAATTGTTTTCATCTGGAGCAAATTAATTTTTAATATTTTTATGTACAAATGAAGGCCACTATAATTGCAAAACATTGTTCTCTATGTGTGTGTTATCTAATTATATAATAAAGTTCCTATAAAAAGCATTTTTAAAACTAAACAAATTGAGTTTTTCAAACCTCAGTGGTATTTTTTTTAAAGTTAATAATGAGCAACAGGCAAATAACCTCACTCCCAATCAATTGAAAAGTGAGCCAGTGGAAGAAAATAGAACCTTTTATAATACAACTTTTTTGAAAATAATGAACCTGACTATTGTGAAAGTATATTTAAATTGGGGAAGGGGGAAAGGCTCATCTACTATGTGATATTAGCTTCAGCATTTGGTTCAACTTGTGCTCTTCAGTAACTTTTTTTTGCCTGGTGATATTTCTGGCTTGCACTTAAGTATACTTACAGATGATTTTTCACTATTGGTCTGACATTTGTTTAATTTTTGAAAGGCTTAAAATATATAACTTAAATTTGTCAGAAAGAATGCAACTGGCATTCATAGTTTCTGTTTAGACTTTTTAATTCTAACTTCCCTGTTCTCATGGGCACCTACAGGGGTATCCAAATGAGGACATATGTGTGACACATGTGTGGCATGAATTATGACACATCCTGAAAATGACCCCCCTCCCCAGGACTTCAGAGCCAGATGGTGCAGTTTCTGCAGTTTCACTAACCTGATCAGTTCGTATACTACCAGTTAAACAAGTCATTATCAAAAGAGTTGCTTTTGTTATCAGAGAAGATCTGTATTGTGACAGATCTGAGTTATAAGATGAAAGCTTGAAGGTCTCAAAGCAATTCTCCCAGAACCTTGGTTTACACACCTAGATCTATCTCCTAGCTGCTTTGTAGTTTTCAGTGCAACCACGTACCTTCTGACAGGATGCCAAGAGTATTCGCCATGATTCTCTCATGTAAAAGAAATAAAGCTTCCACAATGGATGTGCCATACTGGCAAGTAAAAATGGAGAAATGATGGCTTCCGGTTCCTGATCGCAGCACCAGTGGACGTGCGAAGAGAGCCCTCTCTCTGCCGTCTGGTTTCCCTTCGTCGAAAGACTCTGGAAAGGGTTGAAAGTCGCCCTAGAGGACCCTCGCTAGATTGCGGGAGGGTGCAGGCCCTTCCGTTTGATCTGAGGCAGCTCCTTTGGATCGACAAAGAAAAGATCGGCCATTAATATGGCCGATCACCTAGCCATACCAGCCGAAAGCCAAAAGAACTACTAAGCACAAAGAAGCACCATGGAAGATCCGGGTGAGACCCTTCCTTACCTTTCTTTTACCCTAACTACCTTCCTGTGAAAGCCCCTGGAATTATTTCCCCGCTTTTAATACAGCGGCATTTGCTTACCTTGGGAATATAAGCTTTGGAAAGAAAAGAAAAGAATAATTAATCTTAATGACCAAATAACTGGATTTCTTTTTTTATATATATATATATAACAAGTTTTATTGGTTTTGTTTGTTTTACAACCAAGTGCTTGGAACTCATCGTGAAGATAGGGCACTCCATACAACAAAGTAAAAAATATAATCATACATAGACAATTTGAGTTACTTCTTTAAAGTTTCCCTCTCTAAGCAAGAAACGAAAAAACAAGTAGAAAACACACACACACACACACACAATATCAATAATATTTCCACCCGTTTTCAGGCTTAACTAACTCACAATTTAACATATTCCAATTTGGCCTTATATAAACATATAGTATACAATTCGGGTACCCATATAGTATAGATTATTTTTAAGATATAGATATTATTCCAGTTGTTCAATTTATACTTCTCTGTTTTAAAACCATTTTAGATTCAAGCCTGAGATGATAAAACAATAATTGTTTCTAAAATAGACTTATAATATGCCTATTATCTATCTATCTATCTATCTATCTATCTATCTATCTATCTATCTATCTATATATATTAATGTGTCTATATTTTATTTCCTGTACTCTATCAAATATTTTTATAAATCATAGTTAAATATTTCACCAATCTCTATCCAACTCCTAATTTTAGATTTTCCAATTTTCCATCTTGCCATCCGGATCAAAGTCTTGAACCTTAGGAATCTCAGGCATATTAGTTCAGTCAAAGTCTCTAAAAGCCATTTTTACCCATCCAATAAAATTTTAGCTCTGACTTTTAAACCTAATTCTAGCTTTCTTTTTGTGCCAAGCAGGTTTCCACAATAGGGCTTCTAATTCCTTCCATAGTATTTGACCATACAACAATTGAATCCAGTCATAGTCTTCTTCTCTTTTCTCCACTGTTGTCTGCACTATGTAATCAGTCTTAATCAATATGGTGGTTGTTCGTTGTTTATTCATGTTGTCAGCATTTTTAACGTCTCGTATCTGAAAGTCTGTTCCTGTTGCCTTTAAAATTATAGATGTTTTAATTGAACTCTGCCTTTGGTCATCCAAAGTCTCTGTCATTTGTGTATAAGATGTAGTATCTTCCTCTTCAATAGATTGTAAATGTGTTTCCTCCATATCGTTAAGTTGTAGACCTAGTTGTGTATCATGTCCAATAAGTTGAGTTTCAGTTTTTAACTCTGGGATTTCCCTTTTCCGAAGCATTCTAAAATGTTTTTTTAATTCCTCCTTTGTTTCCAAGATTTTTTCTAATATAAATCCATAGTTAAGCTGTGAGTGGGATTCCATTCTTCGTTTTTTTTAGTAGAATTTCAACTTAAAAGCTGAGTTGCAATTTTATAAAATATAAAATCCAAACAAAAATAGGAAAAAGCAAGTACAAAAATAAAGACAGCAAAAGTCCCAATCAATATTATGAATATCTAATTTATAATCCAAATAAATAATAGCAACTGGTGTCTCAATTATTATATTGTAATCCTAGAGTGAACAGATCCATTTTTCAGGGGAGTATACTTTGTATTATAAAGTCAAAAACAGCAGGCAGAAATTCAAACAAGTTCCAAAAGAAATGCAAGCGTCTGGGCGCAATCCACATAAATTCACCCAGGAGCCGTAGCGTTTTTGTTTTTTGTTTTTAAAGTAGATAGCACTATTCAGAAGGGGGGGAAGAAGAAGAACACTCCACCCCCCTCCCTAAAGGTTTCCACTTAAGCTGAAAACAAGCAGGCAGAGAGAGAGAGTCACAGCAAGGATCCTTCTCTTCTCCTTTTTCCTCAGGGTTCTCCGAATTCCAGCCGCTCAAACAAACAATAGAAATTAGTCATTTTTTTCTTTTTCCACAGCTCTTTCCCCAAGTGATCAAAGGCTGCTTTCTCAAGGGGGGGAAGCAATTTCTAAGAGCTTTTCACAGGGAAATGAGTAAAATATCAAGAGGGAAAGAAAGGTCTCACCCGGATCTTCCACGGTGGGTCTTTATGCTTAGATGTTGCTGTGACTTTCGGCCAGAGCAGCTGAGTGATCGGCCATGTTACTGGCCGATCTTTTCCCCGTCGGCCCAAAGGTGATTGCTCGGATCGCAGAGGGAGTTGCCCCTCCCTCTGCAATCAGCAAGTGCCCTCCTCTACGGTGGTCGCCTCTCCGGGGCAACTTTCGACCCTGTCCAGGGTCTACCGGCGGGGGGAAACCGGTCGGCAAAGAGAGCATACTCTTTGCCTGACCGCAGGCACTGCCACAGGAACCGGAAGTCCCAAATAACTGGATTTCTATTTTTTGGATACTTTGGGGTTCCAAAAAGTTCCTATTACAGAGACTTATTATTTTATCTACTTACTAAATTTGAAAAATATCCTTTTTTAACTGGATAAAAACTTAATTGACATCTGAAAAAAGATTCTATAGCCTACTGGGGACATCTTGTGGCGAAACCTGGACAGCAACTGAATTTTTCTGATTGTGAGGCCGGTTGACTTTTTTGATTTGACCTTCAAATTATCACAAAAGAAAAAAGATAAGAATTGGAAACAGCTGGGTGGTGAAAACAACTGCTAGAAATTGTGGAGGTGGATACTGGCTGACTCTTACTAAACATAGCCCCCACTAAAGGACTATCTTTAATCACCATAGAAATGGAGGAACTTTACCCACAACTTAACTATAAACTTATACTGGAAAAAATCTTTGAAGCTACTGAGTAAATGAATTTCAGAATGAAAGCCAAAGATGTTACCCCAGAACTACAAATTGAATCCCAGACTCCAACTGATCAACTTACAAGCCAAAAAACAACAGAAGAGGAAAAAATTAATATCAAAGAGGATTTTACACAACACTATGTACAATCTATTGAAACGGAGGAACTTTACCCACAACTTAACCATAAACTTATACTGGAAAAAATTCTTGAAGCTACTGAGCAAATTAATTCCAGAATGAAAGCCAAAGATGTTACCCCAAAATTACAAATTGAATCCCAGACTCCAACTGATCAACTTACAAGCTAAAAAACAACAGAAGAGGAACAAATTAACATCAAAGAGGATTCTACACAATACTACATACAACCTATTGAGAACTTTGATAATCAAACATTGACTCTAATTAAAGTACCTGTAACTCCAAAAGCAATAGGAACTGATCAACAAACATGATATATTGAGAACTTTGACAACTTTGACAACCAAATATTAATTACAACACTGGATATGCTACTCAGATGATACTGGAAGAAGGAGAAGAGGAACAAGACCAGACTGAACTGATGATAAACATGCCAAACCAAACATGGAGATTTGAATTATTAGGGCAACAACCTAATAATTACAAAGGGGCCAGTTCTTTTGAAAAATTGATAACTGGATGCTCTCCCTTGATTCAAATGACATGTGTAGGAATGAAGGGAGACCCATCTGATGACTTAAAGGCTCTGGTATGGAAGCCTGCTTGGCACAAAAAGAAAGCCAGATTTAAAAATGGGATTTAAAATTCCACTAAATTGTTTAAGGAGATTTTTAGAGATATTGATTGATTTAATATTTAGGACTTAGACTTACAATGGAGATGAAAATTAACTGTTAGATTATAGTTTTGAATTGTAATATGGAAAAGATTTTGTGACAATGGAAGATATTTTATCAGTAAATGAGGAGCTACTAGGACAAGAAATAGAATATATTTGTGAAATAAAGTAAGAATGTAAGAATGTAATTTTTGGAACAATATGTCTATTTTAGATATGATAACTATCTTGTAATGAAATGAGGGAAATTAGGGTTACCTGAAGTTCAAACAATATGGTTATTTAAGGCTAAATTGGAATATGGTAATTGGAATTAAGTAAAACTTAAAAACAGGACTTGGATATGTATAAGTAAAGTTTTATTGATAGGTATCGATTGATTGAGCTTTATCTAGAAGTGTATTAACTTTAATATGATACAATAATTAAGGGAAATAGAGAGGGAATCTTTAATGAGTTAACCTGGGTATATATGAATGATTTTGTTATTGGACTATTGACTACCCTATCACCACGCTGCTTCCTAATTACTTGGATGTAAAAATTGAAAAATTAATAAAATTTGTTAAAAAGAAAAATGGAGAAATGATCAAGATAGAACTAAATTGTATAGAATTATTTATGGCCATGTAAAGTGAGGAACTGAATAGAGAAATCGGCCTCTTTTCCTTCATGGGGAGATAGGTCTCAAGAGATTAATGCTTTTATAACAAGAGATAAATAAAATCAAAGATTATTTTTTAAGAGAGAGTATGGAAAAGATAAGATAAGATAATCTTATTGTCATTTTTTTACTGTGGGTACAACGGTACACATCAACAATGAAATTTAGTTGCCCGCTCTCAAAGTGAAACACATATATGACACACACCTAAAACATACTATATACAACATATGTATAGACCCAGACCCCTACATATACATAACAAATAAATATTAAATACAGTCCCTCTTGAATATATAATGGAAGGAGGAAGCTTGAGAGTTCACAAGGTTAATGCTGTATGGAATGAAACTATGGCTGAATCTGGATGATCTGCTGCGGATACCACAAAGCCTTCTCCCAAAAGGTAACAAGGAAAACAGGTCATGAAGAGGATGTGTAGGGTCCCAGATAATCTTACGGACCCTGCTCAAGCAGTGCTTCTGTGCTATGTTCTGGATGGGAGGGAGGGGACTGCCAATGATCTTTTCAGCCATTCTCACCACTCTCTGCACCGCCTTCCTATCTGAAGCAGTGATGCTTCCAAACCAGACTGTGATGCTGTATGACAGGATGCTCTCGATCGTCCCCCTGTAGAAAGTGGTCAGGACAGGGGAAGGAAGGTGTGCTTTTCTCATGTGATGCAGAAAATGCAGGCGCTGCTGTGCCTGCTTTACCAGTTTCTCACTGTTGAGTGACCAAGCCAGCCTACTTGTTAGCTGCACACCCAGGAATTTGATGCTGGTAACCATCTCCACAGGTGAATCATTGATGTACAGAGATGTGTGGCTGTGCCTGCCTTTTCTGAAATCGACAATGATCTCTTTGTTTTTTCCGGTATTTAAAACTAGGCTGTTTTTCTTACACCAGTTCACCAACCCCTCAACCTCCTTGCAGTAAGCTTCCACCTTGTCATCATGAATAAGGCCCACTACTGTTGTATCATCTGCGAACTTCACAATATGGTTGGTGGCAAACCTAGCACAACAGTCATGGGTCAACAGGGTGAACAGCAGTGGACTTAAGATGCAGCCCTGAGGATAACCTGTGCTCAAGGAAATGGTATTAGAAGTATTTGTTCCAACTCGCACATATTGGGGCCTGTTGGTAAGAAAATCAAGAATCCAGTTGCACAAAGGAGTGTTTAAGCCTAAGAGGCCCAGTTTGTCTACTAGATGCTGGGGAATTATTGTGTTGAACACTGAACTGAAGTCGACAAACAACAAACGTACGTGAGCATTTCTTTCCTCTAAGTGCTTCAAGCTCAAATGGAGAACGGAAGAAATAGCATCCTCCGTAGAGCGATTTGGTCGGTAGGCAAACTGAAGTGGGTCAAATGCTGGCAGGAGGCTAGTAACAATAATGTCCGTTATCAGCTTCTCAAAGCATTTCATAATGGTGGATGTCAGTGCAACCGGACGGTAATCATTGAGGCCTGTAATTGTGGACTTTTTTGGCACTGGCAAGATGATGGCCATCTTAAAACACAATGGGACTTTAAGGAATGTATAAACAGCAATTGATAGAGAAAATAAAAACATTGAACTACTGAACTTGTAGACAGCATCTTAAAATAACCCTGAACAGAAAGTATAAATTTCTAACTCACCCAAAACATTATACTGGTTTGCTCCCATTTAAAAGTAACTTTAAGGTAAAGAAGTTGTGGGCTGCATAAAAATGCACTATAACTGAGCTTGTGTAGAGACAATAGATAATAGAGGTGATAAAGTTTAAATAACAACACTCTTTTTTTTTTTAAAGTAACCCTAGAAAATATTTTAGCTAAAGTTATTACCTACTCCTTAAAACCCCGTTCCTGCTTGCTTCCTTGATCTTCCAGGTTCTTGTGGATACAGTAGTAAATAACAACACTTGGGAGAGCAATGCAATTTCTCTCCTTTTACCTACCCTTGGTACACAACTTCTGTGTTTCTTTTCTAAAGTAGCAGAGGAGAGGGACTGAGCAGATTTTGCTTTTGTTACATGCTTAAGATTATGCCTGAGAGAAAATGTTGATTAAGAATGTCTGCTTGGCACACAGCTAATAGTCTGAAGTGCTGTAAAAGCAGGCTGGTTTCACAACAGATTAGCTCTTAATTACTTGGATGGCATTCAAGAAAATTCTCCTACCATCTTCCATCTTTAAGGTGATAGACACTAATATTGAAAAAGATGTGATTTATACAGATCAGGGTTATAAAAATTGCCCCAGATTAAATGAGACTGAAAACAGATTATCTCAGTGGAAGGAGCACAAGAAGTTAGATTATGCCTGAGAGTTATGTATTACTAATTTAATAAAATCTAATAAGAGCTTTCAGCATAAAGTGAGGTACTTAATACATTAGTGGTTCATTAAATGTGCAGTAGGATTTCCAAAACAAGAGGAGAAGCATCAGCTTGTGCTCTTAATAAGTGAAGTACTTATCATGACAAAAGCTTACGGTGTACATGCTGAAAATTCTCTCCATTTCATTCAGCTGATACATACTGTTTCTTAGTAAAGAAAGCCTCATCTACTTGGAGTCATTTAATGGAGAAAGAGTAAGACTCATTTCACACTATCCCCAAGTCACATTAAAAAAAAATCCAACAACCTAAACCTGGATTTTGAAAAGAATTTTCAATTTTCATTTTCCATGCATTTTTGTTCTCAGAACATTGGAAAGACTTCCAAGATGGTTTCCCAAGGATGCTATTTTTAGCTCTTATAAAATCTTACTGAAAGACAGAAAACTCTCACTGTCCACTATCAAGCCTACAGTATGTTAAAATTCAAGTGTCCAACTGATTATTTTCAATTTCTAGCATTTATTTTTTTTACATAGCTACCCTTGACTAAAACAAAAAGATGATAAACTGTAGAAATTAGCTGCTGCTTTCTCTTTTCCTCCTTTTGTTATCTTTATTTGTCTTTTTTGAATTACACTAATTTTATTAAGTATAGCTTCTTGGTCTTTTGGCTAAGATCAAATGTATTAAGTAGATAGATTTTCAAAAAGGATGATAGATTTTTGTTTAATCAACAGGGACTCTGTTTCTTTGCTGATATTTGATACAGAAAAAGCCTTTATTAGAATCGTACTATCAAGTGCACTTCTCATAAAAAGAAGCAATGATTATAGTTAAATCCCTACAGGAAAAAGTTTTAAAAATTACTAACTCTTTATGTATCCCCTCCATCTCCTGACCAATGTAGAACTTTGGCCTGCTAAATATGAACTCAATAAGAACTCATCATGACAGATTTGTTATTACTTTATACTGAGGAAAGGGAAGGAATAGTCAGTGACTATGATAAAGTTTGGGTCCCAGTTTCAAAGGCTCAGCAGCCTTCTTGAAAACCTAGGTCTCTTTTCTACATATTATGTTCACAGTGCACAGGTCCAGGATGCAGGACAGCTCTTTCTGAGGAGCTCAGCCCATCAAGATTTGCATACCAGGAACCAATGTCAACAGACATTACTGATCTGTATGGTAAGATGTACAGTAACTGCATCTCCCTAGGGTTTACTCTGAGCTTATTCTTCCTATTCAAATCTTTTTTTTTATAACAAGTTTTATTGATTTTTTTGATTTTACAACAAAGTGTTTGAGACTCATCGTGGGGATAGGGTACTCCATAGAAAAAAGTAAGAAACATAATCATACATATGTAATTCAAATTAATTCTTTAAAGGTTCCCTCTCTATTTTGTCAATCAAAGAAAAAAAACTATCAATAATATTTCACCTATGATCAATTCCTGTTTTCAAGCTTAACTAACTTACAATTACCACATTCCAATTTAGCCTTGAATAAACATATAGTTTACACTTCGGGTATCCAATTTCCCTTATTTCGTAAAATATAAGTTGTTTCTAAAATATACATATTATTCCAACCATTCTATTTATACTTCCCGATTAAATTCTATCTCTTATTCTACTCTATTTCAAATACATATTTTATGAATGAATCCATACCTTTAAAAACCCCTTTTAACTCCTTACCTAACATTTAATCTTATCAAAATCATTATACCTTAAAAAGAAAACATATTATTTCACTAGACACCTTCTTATTTCATTTCTGGTCTATATTCTATTTCTTCATCTATTAACTTTTTGTTTACCATCTTTTCCATATTACATTTCCCAACCATAATCAAATTACATCCCAACCATAGTCAAATCAATAATTTTCATCTCAGTAGTATTAACTCAGTCAAAGTCTCTAAAAGCCTTTTTAATCCATCAGATAGGATTTTAACTCTCATTTTTAAACCTAATTCTAGCTTTCTTTTTGTGCCATGCAGGTTTCCACAAAAGAGCCTCTAATTCATCAAATCTTATTTGATTGTACATATTTCTCCACAGTTGAATCTGATCGTAGTCCTCTTCTCTTTTTTCCAATGTTGTCTGCACTACATAATCAGTCTTATTCAGTATGGTAGTTATTCGTTGTTTATCCATGTTGTCAATGTTTTCGATGCCTCGTATTTGGAAAGTTCCTGTTGCTTTTGGGATTGTAGGTGTTTTAGTTAGAATCCGCCTTTGGTCATTGAGATTCTCCATAACTTGTATATGAGATGTAATATCTTCCTCTATGTTGTTTGATTCATCATCTGGTGTTGTTTGAATTATAAAGTAGTCAGTTGAAATCTGAAAATCAGTTTGAAGCTTTGTAATAAAAGCATTTATTCTAGCATTCACACGTTCATTAAATTCATGTATTCTTCCCAGCATCGGATCACCAATAGATTGTAAATATATTTCCTCCATCTCGTTAAGTTGTGGATATAGTCACATGCCGGCCTCTTTAGAGTTGATTTGTTCTTCCTCTGTTGTTCCTTGATCTATAAATTGGTCAGTCAAAGTTTGAGATTCAATTTTTAACCCTGGAGCATCCTTTTTCATATTCATTCTAGATTGTTCTTTAAGTTCCAAAATTTTTCTAGTAAAAGTCCATAGTCAAGATGTGGGTAGAATTCCATTTCAATAGTAGAATAGTCTTAATTTTTTGGTGAAGATTCAGCTTAGAAGATAAATACAACACTAAAAATTCTAAAGTAGAGATATTATTATAAGGTATAACATTCAAAAGAAATAATAAAAATCAAAAAAGTCAGGCCAGACAGGAAGAAAAAAGCCAACAAAAACCAAAGTGAATATGGAAAAAAAAAATCCAATTTGTAATCCAAAATAGTAATAAAATCTTTAAGTTCCAATTTTTTTTTCCTAGTGTGAGTCCATAGCCAGGTTGTAGGTAAAATTCCATTTCAATAATAAAATAATCTTAATTTTTTGTTAAAAATTCAGCCTGGAAGATCAATACAGCAATAAAAATTCTATAGTAGAGCTATTGTAAAATGTAACATCCAAACAAAAATAAAAACAAAACCAAAAGGTCAAGCCAAACAAAAAGGAAAAAGCAGAAAAAACCAAAGTCAGTATTATAAAATATCCAATTTATAATCCAGAGTAGTGATAAAAAAACAGGTGCCTTGTAAGTCAATTACTATATTAATAATCCAAAAAAGAAAGAAAGTCCATATATCTAAAATATATAATTTGTACTGTAAAATCCAACTAAACTAATAGGAGAAAGGAAAAGAAAAAAAAAAGAAACCTTCTTTCAGCTGGTTTCAATCAGATAGGAATGTCTGGGTGTAGAGCCAAGTGTCTGGGCGTCACGCCAAGTTTAGTCTGAATACACACCCAGCAAAGGCAGTGAAAGTCTCAGCTTGCTACTTTGTTGCAACTTCAAGCTGCAAAGAGCCGCCCAGACTGCAGAAAAAAAGTTTTAAAATAAGCAATAATGTTCAGAAGGGGGGGGAGAGAAAAAAAGCTCCACCCCCCTTCCTAAAGGCTTCTGCTTAAATTAAAGACAAGCAGGCAAAGAGAAGAAAATCCATCTTCACAGTAAAGCTTTTTTCAGGATCCCCGAACTCCAACAGCTCAAATAATCAATAAAAATTAATTATTTTTCTCAAGGCTTGTTTTCCCAAATATCCGAACGCCGCTTTCTTAAAATAGGGAAATAATTCCGAAAGCTTTTCACAGGGAGGTAAATAGGGTACCAAGAGGGAAGGAAAGGTCTCACCCGGATCACCCATGGTGGTTCTTTTCGCTTAGATGTTGTTGTGACTTTCGGCTGGAGCAGCTAGATGATCGGCCATGTTAATGGCCGATCTTTTCCCCGTCGGCCCAAAGGAACTGTCTCGGACCGCAGAGGGAGCTGCCGCTCCCTCCGCCATCAACGAGTGTCCTCCTCAGCAGTGGTCGCCCCTCCAGGGTGACTTTCGACCCTGTCCAGGGTCTACCGGCGGAGGGAAACTGGCCGGCGAAGAGAACAAACTCTTTGTGTGACTGCCTGCACTGCAGACCAGAACCGGAAGTCCTTCCTATTCAAATCTTAATAGCCCCAGACACAGGATCAGGATTTCAATAGCATTTTGGCTTGAAAGTGACAATGTAAAGGTTGGTGACAGATAACCTCTCAATACAGTTTCCTATAGAATTTGAATAATATAATTGGTTTGTTTTCACATATCCATATTTAATCATGTCTGTTAAATATCTTCCATTAAAGTAAAATCACAGCTGATTCTTATACTGTAAGCCTGTTTTTATGTATCAATTAAATTTTATATTATGCTATTGTTTAAGCTAAGTGTGAAATGTTTCATAATTTTATATATTGTCTAAACGTAAGTTTTAATTATATTTTATAGATTTTTAAAAACTCAATCATAAACACAAGCTCTGCCAGTCATGAAGATGTTTTGTATAATTTTAATTTTCTCACTAGTCTTTTGTGGGATTTGATCTGTTCATCTGAGAGTTTAGTGAAGGAAGAAACAAATTACCATTCAGTACATGAAGAAGATTATTTGGCAAAAATGGGCTGTTTCGTGAATTTTTATTAACAAACATCTATTGTGAGCTTTCAAAGCCAATGAGTATAGAGTTTCAGCGATTCCATTTAAATTTGGAAGAAACCATCTGAGCAAAATATTCTAGCCTTAATTCTGAGCAAATGGAAAAAGAAGCAGTAAAAGCCCTATTGAACTGTTGACTTTAGGGCTGGTAGATAGGGTACATATTATAGTCCCAACCATCAAGAAAATTATGTTTATGCAGGACTAAATCAAATTGGATTTGTGGCGAGTTAGAAGGGCTTCACACTTGTGGCTCAGTGGCCTAGAGATGAAGATGTTTTCCTCCTACTTGGAAGGTTGAGAGTTCAATCCTAGGTAGTGACAGATGTTTCTTTCTAGGGTGTCAAGAAGGGCATCTAGCCAATAAATGCGTACTTCCATTCTACTATAAATACAGGGTTCACAGGGTCATTAAAAAAGGGGGGCTCACAACTCCTAGGGAATCATTGCTTCATTAGAATTTGATAGCAAAATCAATGATACAATCAAGGTTAGACAGAAAAATCCAATTAATATTTCTCATCATTAGAACTGATATTTACTTTAACTATCTATTTTGTCTAAGTATCTAGAAAACAGCATGAGCGTACATAATAAATGTTGTTGCAAAAAAAGGACATTGACAAAATACAAAGAACGAATGCAATGGTCACATGGAATCAGATAAACATTTAATATTATCTGTCACTAATAGCAGCAGGGGTATATACCAGGTGTTTTTTTAATGAGCCTAGACCACGCATCAGGTGGCTAAAGTAATTACCCATCTGTTGGCATGCATCAATAATTCTGTTGTTATTGTTAGTGAAATCAAGAAGCAGGTTATACACTTAACAGTGTGTACATTATACACTAACTCCTTTATTTTAATGACCATTCTCTTAATTTTAGAACTTAATCATTCCCCCTCCCCTCTTGTATACTTTCACTGTTCATGTTTGGAGATTTGTTATATGTGGTTTACATTGGGAGGGGATATGATGTTATTGTTGCTTTTAATTGTATCATGAATGTTTTACAGTTGTCATATTTTCTACAGTCTATGCTATAAAATGTAGGTGGGTATCCATTCTCAATCAAATTGTTATCCAGGACTGCTGGATATTTCAGGCATGGAAACAACAAGAATAATGTGTAATTGAAATTTTCTCTTGCTAATGGTTTCTGATTTCTACTTATTGTTTGGTTAATAGCACATATTACATCTGAATGTAATGGGGGGGGGGAGAAGAGAATAAGATATTTTTATCTTCAAAACAAAGTTAACTCTGATCAAACAACTGTGGTTCCCAGGGTTTATTTATGTAGTTGTTAAATTTGTTTGCTGCCCATCTTGTGCAAGGTGACTCTGGGTGGCTTACAACATTAAAAGCAATAAAACCATAAAATATATATGTATAATTAATCACAATAAAAATACAGATTATGATTAAAACATGGTGAGGGAGGGGGAGATGGGATCTCTTATTGGTCCATCAACCAGTATGATATCCTCCCATTGCAGCCCCAAGCCAGAGCTAGATCATCAGGCATCATGGTGGTGCAGTGGTTAGAATGCAGCATTGCAGGCTAATTCTGCTGACTGCCAGCAGTTTGATCCTGACCACCTCAAGGTTGAATCAGCCTTCCATCATTCTGAGGTTGGTAAAATGAGGACCTAGATTGCTGGGGGCAATATGCTGACTCTGTAAACCACTTAAAGAGGGCTGTAAAGCACTATGAAGTGGTACTGTATAAGTCTAAGTGCTATTGCTATGGCTTAAGGGAAGTCAGGAGAGTGGGAGCCAATCTCAGTAAAGTATATGTTATACTGTACCATGGAAAACTGATGTGCAGTGCTAGGCAGAAATGAATGATTTTTCACAATATTGAAATAGCTAAAACAGTCTTGGTTTAGAAACATAACAGTAATTTAAGCAATATTTTCATAATATATTTAAATAAAAAAACACAAATATTATAAAATACAAGTGTACCAAGACTGATGGAATCAATATTTTCTGTGATGTAAAGAACATGAAATTTAGTTCAGTATTAGAATACATTTATTAGTTAACGTTAATTAGTTAATGCTTAGTTTGATACTGGA
The DNA here is from genome assembly GCA_023970755.1 of Azemiops feae. Classification (NCBI taxonomy): domain Eukaryota; kingdom Metazoa; phylum Chordata; class Lepidosauria; order Squamata; family Viperidae; genus Azemiops; species Azemiops feae. The sequence goes on along the minus strand of JALGBA010003986.1, from coordinate 353,562 downwards.
TGACTTTTCATATCTATCTTAGACTGACTTTGTAGAAACGGAGATTTATGAATGCTGACTTTTGGACATTTCAGAGATAGCACTGAAATATTCAGTTTTTGCTTGGTTGTAAAAATCATAGCCTGAAGATTTGCTTGAAGTGAATCTGAAAACAAAATGTTATTGTTAAAATATGATGTTGAATGATCAGTATATATAATATTAACGCATCTTATTGTAAAATTTATTTGCTTTTCTGAGTTCTCATCAAAATATATTGCCTGCTGAGGGAAATCGTATGTGTAGATGATGTTATATACTGTAGGAAGGTTCTCTCTCTCTCTTTTTTTTCTGGGTAGCGTCCTCTCGATGGAGCCCTAACACACTGAGCATAGTCTGCTTGCTCATGTTTATTGTTTTAGCCAACTTTTGGGATTACTTACCAATGGACCGACTTTTCTTTGAATGTATCTTTCGCTCTGCAAGCTTCAGTTGGATACTATTCCCAAATGACATTGGATGATCTGAAATGAGATATAATCCAAGAACTGGGAGAATCTCTGGGAATTATACCACTTCCCAGCGCAGAGGGGTTCCTTGCTTTTGCCCTTTAAGCATTACAAATACATTCAAGAAGAATTGGAATTGTATATTCTTTTAATAGCCTTACAGAAATGTATTATGGCAATCATTTTATTTTACATGTATAATCCCTCTAATAGTTTCTGTGTTCTGCAGTTGCTAATTTCTTAGAGTTGTTTCCAGGCAGCACTTTGGTGATCTGCAGAAGAGAGATGCCACAGAATTCAAGAATAGACATCTATTATCTTTATTGATCAGTTTTATTTTATCACGCAAGCTGCAAACAGAAATAGTAGTGAATGAAGGCTAGACAAAATTGTAAAAACATTACAGATATGTTCTTGATATAGATTATCCTGCTACCTGCATGACCAATCTTATTAGACAACTGAAGATTGCAGATATTGATAAACACAGTGAGAGAAATTGCAGAGAAATATCTAGCATCAGATGAGGATCTGATAAGTAATTGATTCTGACATAAGCACATAAGTCATTGCTCCTATTTTGGTATTTATTGCTTTTTATGATGTTTTGATCTTGTTTTTAATTCTCTGTTAGCCATCTGAGTCATATGTTTGGGATGAATGAATGAATGAATGAATGAATGAATGAATATCTACTTTATCTTCTTCATTATTCTTGCTTTCTTAACAAGTGAATAAGTTAGTTGTTTAGATCTATGGTCTTTGTATCCAAAGTCTGAACCAATCTCTACCTTTGTTCAAAAGCCTCCATCTTTAATCATATAAAGCAATGGCAAGTAATAATAAACACTTTGTATTTGATAATTCCATTTACTGTAGCAGTATGGTACAAATGCATAACTGGTTTATAGATATCAACAATTTTGCTGCTATTATCACTTTTGTCTACTTGGTATGAAGAAAATATGGAGCAAATGAGATAACAAAAATATTGCAGCCAGAAAAAAAAATCTGTTTTATCATTCAAGGTCAACAACAGTAACTCCTCTGGTGCATTTTTTTTATCTACTCCTGGTCTGGATAAATCTCCACAATCCTCTGGGAAATAAGAAGAATTAAATCAGTTTTATCTTCAGTTAATATAATATAAACAAGCTGATCCATGTTTGGATTCAATGGAAAAAGTATATGGGATAGTTATGTTCACATGTTGTTTAAAGATAGGAGCATATTATTAATCAGATAGGAAGACTATTTGCATGAAAAAAACAGATCTTGTACAAACAGATCTTTTTGGTATTATGAACTTAAAAGATTTAAAAGAAATGTGACTACTAAATGAAAGCATAATGCACAACTCTGATTTGCATTGAGTATGCCTGTGTATAACAATAACAAATAACAGCAGACCTAAAGGAAAATCAATGAATGTTCTGGTAGTACATGAACATTTGCTGAGCTGCTATGATGAAAGAGAGAGTCCCACAGCTAAAATCCAACATGCAAAGGAGAAAATATTATTCTTTGTACCCTGATTGTTCCAATTTGTAAGCAAATTAGCAAAATAGGATGGCTAACGTGTACAAAAGTACTAAACTAATTTGATACAGTTTTATAATATTTTTTCAAGATTTATTCCTTCCAAGACCAGTCATATATTATTGCATTAAAGCACTAATAGGATTATGGGAAACAACTATCCAGAGTATGACAAATCATATATTCAGTTTTAATGACAAGACTAATACATTATAAAAACCTAAATAACATAGATTAGTTTAATATATTCTTTATTAAGCAGTTTGTTAGTCTACTAGGTATAGTTTCAAATTAAATAACAATTGAGGTGATTCATTTCTTAGTAAATTTTCAAATTTGTGTAGTGTAGAATTCCAGTTTAGTGAGTGTTTTTCATTTGCTGCAAGGACAAATATAGATTGGGAATAAACACACTAGCTTGGATCCAAAGTGATGCATGGTTCTGTTTAAATAAAATTCCTACATGTATTTTTGTAGGGTTCCCTGTACTAATGCAAGGCTTGGAAGGGCCAAAGGCGGTTGGAGAAAAATTAGTAATCAAGGATCCCTCAAATATCTTAATAATAGTTCGATCTCAATCTTGAAATTGCTTTCTCTATATAAAAAAAGTCAAGATAAACAGCTGAAGCCATGTAATCAAAGCCTTGTTCCTTTTTAGTTCATCAGGCAGGGATTGCAATGGTTTAACCACTGCATTCTTTTTTTTTTCTGCTTTCCCTCTGGATGTCCCTGAATATGTACACATTTGTTGAAGATATAAATCCTTATTTATCTAATTCCCGTGAGAATCAGTGATTTTATCTTCCAATAGCTGGAGCATATCTGAGAGAGAAAGAGGACTTTGTTTCTTATTGGTTAGCATGTTAGAGATGGGTGTTAATGATTGACCCTGAGTCAGATTCTTCTTTAAAAAGGAAGGAATAAGAACAAGTAATTTCTCTATAAAAAAGATCCCCAGTGAGGCACTACCTTGACGTGCTTGTGGGACTTAATGTACTCCAAGGAGGATGAGAGCTATGTCAGAAATTCAGCCATACTGCACAGATCTCAGTAGAGGCCAGCAGTTGCAGGACTAATGGAAGATATGTTGTTTACCTGTTGCAAACATACAAAGATTTAAAACAAAGAAATAATGATCTGTTACTACAAAAGATCAATGAGAATGAAGATATCTGAAAATAATGAACCAGTTCTGGAAAGAACAACATCAAGTATAAGAAATAACAGAATAGAGGCTAGCATATCAACACTGATTTATAATATGAAATAAAATATTCACAAAAGTAAAATTGGAAGAACTGCAAAGGTCTATCCAGGGCAAGGAAATCAAAGCCTTGCCAAAAGTAGCTCAAACTGTAGAGGCAAACAAGAGGGAGTTGGTAATATAGAACTTAGCATTACTATTGAATCATTTTCAATCCCAAATTAGGCACCTTCTTCTCTGCCTTCTCCTTTGAAACAACAAAGACCTCTAACTGAAAAACAACATGAATAGGAACAATGAATATCTGAGCATCAAGAACAGCACAAAAACAACAGAATAAGGTTCTCCGAATTGAAGCTTGTTGCAAAAAAAAGCAAGCATAAGTATTAAAAGATGCCAATATCCTAATATCAAATACAACCAGCAACTCACTGCAAGAAAACAACTAATGTACAGCATGGCTGAAGTTGTAGCTGAATACGTTGGATGAAAAATCAACAAACAAGAAAAAAAGCCAAACAAAATGGAACATAAGGTTGGGAAATAAGATTAGTATGCTAAACTCAGATGCAAGCAAGCTAGAACAGATGAAATAAAAGAAGTTGAAAAGAACACCAAAAATATCTAATCAAGAAGCATCAGCTAAAAACAAGGAAGATCAATAAAGTTTTGGAAATAATAAAGCAACAAATAACGGCTGTAGCCAAGATAATCAGCTGATATGTTTAAATTGCATGCTATAGTCAGAATCTTCAATTTCAGAAATGTTTATATCACTCCATGAATGGAAAGACTGCAAAGAACCAGTCAATACCTGATAAAGAAAAAACCGTTCTGGGGGCAGCTATGGAACAACTCAAAGCAATACAACAACAATGCAGCATGGATAAAGGAGATGGATGGGAATAAAAAACCTCTAAAATTAAAAAAAATAAACAGCAGAAAGAGGCAAAGATCAAGAAACAGTGAGCACTGGGGACCTGCATAGTTTTTGGCTGAAACATCTGTTTGCCAAGCACTAAAGCAACATACAGCAAGGAGGTGAAATTGAAGAGTGGTTAATTTCTGGTTAATATCATACTAACTGTGAATATTATATTCAGAAAACTGCTACAAGATTTTTATTTTGCTGATATAATCTTTAAGATATGTCTGTTATAGAGCCTGCCAATTACAGTTTCATGTCATGACAATAGTTAGGTGAAGCCCCCCCCCCACTTTGCTCTCTCAATGAATTATTAAACAAACACACAGGTCATTAATCAGTGCCTCAGGGATGAGGGAGGCCCTTGGAGGCCTTTTGCAGGCCCTCCCAAGGCCTCCTCCACCCCTGCGAGACAGCCTGTGTTCCCCTTCTCAGTCCTTGGGTCCACACAAGCCTTTTCCCACTCCCACCATATCCTTCCAGGCCTTAGGTCTGATTTGCACCACATCAGGCCAAACATCCTCCTCCTCACTTACCTTTTGAAGACTTTCAAGGCTTTCCAGAGGGCTGGAATAGATTGTTTATTGCATGGCTGCATGGCATAATTCCGGAAGTATCCTATCCACAAAATGGTGGCTACAGTATATTCAAATCACCGCCACATGGCCGGGGATTTATTGCTACATTTTAGGGCCTTAACAAGGTTCACACAGTGCTGGAGAAGCTTTCTGCAACATTCTGAAGGTTCTGCAGCGCTGTGCAAAGCTTGTTAAGCCAGGAAGGAAGCAATTTGTTTGGAGGTTATGCACAAGTGGGGCCCTCCTTTCCAAAATGAGGTCTGGAGAGCTTCTAAGGGTAAGTGGATGGGTGATATGGGGAGCAGGCCCAAGGACTTCAGAGTCCTGTATGGTGGGATGGGAGGGGAGAGAGGCAGAGGTGCTGTAATGTCCCTGTTTTAGTTCTAAGGGCAAATGACTGCAGGGCACTGCAGCCATCGTAATGATGAAACAGGGTCGTATATAATTTTGAGGCGTTATAACTTTTAACATTCATTAAGTGACCTGTCATATCTCGAGGACTACCTGAATGTTATTCCAAAGCTGATTGCCAAAATCAGTCCTTCATATTTAAAATTTGCTGAAAATGCAATAATCAGGCTGGGCTATCTTTTCATATTTGGTGGCAATGTCAGAAAGCTAAAGTCCCATAGAATGAGATAAATCTAATCTATCAACTTTATTCCAGCCAGCTGTTTTTCTGCTAAGCATTATGATAGCTACCAGTGTACTTTATGCTTATTAGAAATTACATCCAATTCCCTCTTTAGAAGAATGGCAGACTAAACATCAATGCCCAAAATAATTTTATATTTTAAAAACAAAACCAAGCGTGATACAAAGTTTAAATTAACAAAGAAACCATTTATGAATCATAATTCTATACACTACACTGCACTACATCTGAAATCTGTGTTTTTCTTAACAAAAGGCTTTAAAATATTAGCTTTAGTCCAATTTATTAAATTATATAGAAATGCTTAAAAGAAACTTGGCAACTCTTTACTAGTTTGAGAAAGCAGTGGATGATCCAGATTTTAAAGTGCAATGCTCAGTATGTCTGCAGAGTGATGCAAAAGGTTCTAATGGTTGAAAGAGTGGTGTTTTTTTTTCAGGTGATACAAAATATCTCCTTTAAAAGATTTGAACAGATCGAGTACATAGTACATACAACGTTGACACTTATTACATAACAGCAAAAACAGGGCCGGCTCTAGACATTTTAGCACCTGAGGCAGTCAAATTCTGGTGCTCCATGTTTGGCCCATCTTCCAATTTTTTAGGCATTCAAAAAAGCCCCCATCTTGCTTCTTTCTTTTTTTCCTTTGAGTTTTTAAGCTTTACACTTATAATTTTCTGCACATTTTTTCCCCTCAGACATTCTCTCCCTGTTGATACTGTGAAACTAAATTTAACCCTTGAGTGGGCACACTGGTTAGAATACATGTTCACAGCTTTTCACTTTTTATTGAGTTTTGGGAAATCTTTTCAATATTGGTGCTTCCTAAAATTTGGTTCCCCTAGGCTAGCTACTCTCAGTCTTAGCCAGAGCTGGCCCTGAGCACAAAACTTTGAATGTACAGTGAAGGCACATACAGTAAATATGTAACAGATGCTTTAGAAATAGTTTAAAAAAGTATTTTATTCTTGTTTTGATTACAGTTGAGTACAAATCAAGGAAACAAAATGAAACAGAGGTAAGGTTTTATTAGAGGTACAGTGAGGAGCTTAAACAACTAGTTGAATAGTGAGTCACAAAACATTACAAATAGCCACAAATGTAACTAAAAAACAAAATAAATATTTAGAACATTTCATGAGGTCTTTTAAACTTCAGTATTTATAAAATATATAATACTTTATCTTACATTTGCTCTGCCATTTTCCCCAGTCAGTATTTAAAATTTATGAGATATTACAACAAACAAAGCAATGAGAATAAACCTAAATCAGACCATTTTTATATAAGGGGAAACATAGCTGACATTATTTTAATATTCTTTGCCAAGAAATTGCATCTCCTGCAAAAATAGTCATTTTCCAACCCTATATATATATACATATTACTTAGACATAATTATATCATAAAGTGAGAGTAAAATACACTTAAAACTATAGAAATAAATTTAATCATGTTGTTCAGTAATGTCTGAGAACTTAATATTATAAGAACGATTAAAAATGATAACTTTAGAATATTTGAATGGGACAATACTTTTAAATCAAGGATGTTACATATAGATTAATAATAACCATATGACAATTTTGTTCATTTCTTGCTCATGTTATTTAGAGACATACTTTGGCTATAATCCTGTGCCCAATTAAATTCTATAAGTAAAACTTTTCAGTCCTTCAGCTTGCTGCTCTGTCAGTGTCGTTCAGTGGCTCTGTTTATATCAAAAGGAAGAAAGCATATATACAAACACATTATACATATCCCTTCATTCTATGCAGATATATGCTAGGGATTTCGTGCTTCACTGATCTGACTGCAATCACTGTGACTCTGTGTGCACACTGATTCATGGAACACTTTGTCAACAGGAATTATCTATCTCTGAATTGGAGGCCAATATCTGAATTAAAGTAAATCAAAGCATTTTCCCTTTTGTAACATAAAAATTATAGGTTTCATGAACTTTTCAGCATTTCCATAGGGGTTCATTTTCTAAGGGCATTCAATATTATTAAAGCACTGCAAATTATTTTCATGAAAATTAGATTAACATAATTGTCTGCAGAGTCCAAAAGAAGATCCAATGAACACATTATTTCAGTTAAAATGACCAGCCACATGTTATAATATTCTCTGCCATCAATATTTCTATTTAAATGTTTCTTTGTGCTCTTTGCTCCTATCTTCAATAACACAGAATATCCCAAGGAATGTAATATAATAGTGGTAGAGAAAATAATGCACAATTTGTTGTGAGTGGCAGCAGAACTGATATTATTGAAAAGCATTACTGACTCTACTCCAGTGGTGGGATTCAGCCAGTTCGCACCAGGTCAGCAGAACTGGTAGCTAATTTTTTGTTGCCCAGGCTCAGAATGGACTTCCGGAAGCGGAATCCACACAGAGAACCGGTTGTTCACATATTTGAATCCCACCACTGCTCCACTATTATATGAAATGTTAAAAACACTTTATATTTTATTCACCTGAAGAATGCATTACAAGGTTACTATAAGCACCACCAACAGTGGCATCAGACTGCTTGCTTCTTTATGCCATTAGTTTTATCATCTAAAGTGAAGGAGCCTTCATTGTTTGCACCTGGTTGTATGCAGGCTTCTGTAAGATCAGTACAATAACGTACTATAGATTTCAATAAAGTAGAAGATTAGTTGCAAGCAATTGGCACACAAAAGCTTCTTCACTACAGATCATCATATTAAAATCTGGGAATCTGGAGTCACTATAGTCAGAGTATTTGCTTTGCAAGTGCCAGGGTCATAAATACAGTTCTCTAGAAATTGTAATATACTGTGTCTTCTCTTTTTAAAAGGTTTATAGAGAAAAAATAATTTTAAGGAAAAGTATGTGAGTGCTCCTTTATGACTTTATTAAATATTAATCCCATTTCTTCCCTTGTTCTCTTCATCTTTTTCAATTAGGAAGTTTAGCATCTTAAATACCATTATTTTTACATCTGAATAATCTGAGCTACTTTAAACAGTGTGTGTATATACGTATGTATCAGTTTTCAAGTTTTCAGCTTGCAAATCAGTTTTTGACTCCTGGTGACTCCCTAGATTAGGCCCTGCAGTTTTCTTGTCAAGTTTTGTTTGGGGGGGGGGAGTGGCTTGTCATTGCCTCCTTCCCAGTGCTGAAAGAGAGTAACTGGCCCATGGTCACCTAGCTGACTTTGTCCTAAGGAGTGACTGGAACTCACAGCCTCGTAATATCACCACTGCAAATTGTCTGTTAAATAATGCTACCTATGTTACCATGTAGCTTACACATCCTCCTCATTATCAAAAGTTCTGAAAATTTCAAGAAAAGTTATAGTTCCCATCACCACCTAACATCAAAAGTGCCTATTGAAACAATCTTAAATCTTCATATTAAAATGAACAATATTTGCTCTAAGTTGTGGCTTTTAAAATAGAAAGGTGACATTTCATTTAAATGTAAATGCTCTTTTCAAAATAACTCATATTGCAAGCTTAAGCTATCCTTTTCTGTTTCTATCATTCTATTACTGGGATTGAAGGTCTTTACATCTACTATGGCTTTCTATCTCTTGCTTTTCACCCGGTAGCTACTTCGGAGAACTGGAGGCTCCACTGGAACAATGCCATAGATACTTCCTCTCTACTTTGTATAGGTTTTTTAGAATAGTGTTTCTCAACCTCAATGACTTTAAGAAGTGTGGACTTCAACTCCCAGAATTCCTCAGACAGTATGTTGGCTGGGACATTATGGGAGTTGAAGTCCACACTTCTTAAAGTATCTCAATAGAGCTACAGGTTATAAACCTCCATTGCTATTTATAGTTTGAGTTTAAATACATATCTGCAATTTAGAAAGAGTGTACGCCAGGTAAGAGGTAACATTAGAGATCAAACTGAAATTTTAACCCAGCCTTAGGATTGCAGTTTAATTTCCATTTCCATAATGTGATAGAAATATTTGTATATGCAACTCTAAAATTTAGCTCAGTTTTACAACTTTCTCTCTGGATGAATTTCAGAATAATTTTAATATTTTTCTATATAAATGATAATTTACAAGTGTGTTCAGAGCTTTCATATGACTTTTAAATTACTATTTTTATCTGTATTTATGATAATCTGGGTAGCACACTGTAAACAACATATAAAATCAAAATACGTTTGTAACAGACATACCATAAGTAGATGTTTTCATAAAATGAGAGTTAGGATTACTATTGAACTGAGCAGGGCTGAGCACAGACTTTCTACATATAGTTTCAAATTTAATCCTAATATAATCTATCTCCCTGGGAGAAGAAATCTACCAAAGGAACTGTCTGGTGGAAAACAGATACAGTAAGAGCATGGTATTACCTATGTGTAATTCAACCACATATATGAAATTCATTTTTTTAATGGTATCATGGCATACAATATGACACCAAATATGTTTTTATTGATTATGGTGTAATGCCTCCTCATTTTATAAAAGTTAATAAAGCACAACCAGTTAAAATAATAATGAAGAGATTTTTTAAAATTATATAACCATTTCCCTCATCAATGTTTTTAAATATGATAGTTTTAAATGACAATGCCTCATTTTTCAGACATTTTTCATATCAATAAATTATATAATCATTCAATGAATGAAGTATGACTACATAATTAATCCTTAATTCTATTTGGATATGTCATTCAAATAGATCTATTTGAATGTCATGTTCTTTTATGGCTTTTAACATAATTTCATAATAGCCAATTTGGGACATATGACCAGGTATACTGGTCACAACTATAAGAAATTAATATATTGCAATTATACTATAATTGTGCAACGTGTAAAGAGTAGCATTTTTAAGGCACAATCAAGATAATTTCCATTAATGAATATTAATTGTTACATGAATTACAAGTTCAATAATAACTGTAACTGTTTTTTATGTAATCACGCTTTACACATTTACTTGAATTTTCACTGTTTCTATTAAACAAATATTTATTTGTTTCAATTTCACTAAATGCTATGATAAATTTTCTACAAATGGCTGTGTTTGCATCAAATGGTAGATGCTAGTGAAACTTGGCTTTGTTTTCCTATGTCATAGGCTATCTCTCTTTATGTCAATGTGATACATGTACAAGGAGAATATTTTGATATATCACACATTACATTGCTAAGTAACATCCTGGCAAAATATTATAATATTCCTATTTAACAGAATTTGTATTTTACTATACAGCATATATAAGAATCATGATACAGTTTCCTGACTATAAAATATATTATTTTGTTTAGTTAATACCAATAACTCTATAAATCTTTAAACTTTAAAGTATTTTCTTTGAAGATTTTGTCTTGTTTTGATATATTTCATGGAGCAGGATAAGAGATTCACCTTGGAAATCTTTCTTCTTGGCTTTACAAAATGTACTGTAACTTTCACGATATGTGGAAATTGTGTAAATGTTGTACATCAGGTTCACTGCTAAATAATCTTCCCAATTTTTGAAAAGCAGGCAGATGAGAACAATTGTGCAAGTAACATATTTTTTTTCTAGAGTACCAATTTCATTTGCTATCTGAAGCATTAAAAAAGTTTTCTTTTTTTTTAAAATGGGGAGACATGGGATATGAAATTTACTGCTATAAATTTCAACTCAAGATATGCTGGTCTAGCTATAATATGAAATGTTGGTGATATTTCACTAGGAGTTAAAATATATTTCTTCCTTCCAAATTAATTTAATGATAGCTAGAAATAATTGGACTATAAGTAACTAAAAATAGCATAAACTTTTTAAAAAAATAGGCTACTATTTTACATTATAATATATTTGTGCTATGTCTTTACATTTGATCAAAATTCAGATAAGCAATTTTCTAGGTAGCCAATTTTGTAAAGTGAATACATTTGAATGGTTTCCTGGATCATGGACTGCATTTCCTACGCGAAGGACTCTTGGCAAGGAATGGGCTGCACCTCACAAAAACAGGCAAAAATATACTCAGAAAAAGACTGGCCCAACTCATCAGGAGGGCTTTAAACTAAAATTGAGGGGGAAGGATGACCAATCTCTAGAATCTCTAGAATCTCTAGAACCCAAAACCAATCACAAATCCCAAGAAAACAAATCAAACAATGAGGTACACAGTGATGAGGAAAAAAAAGAAAAGAAAAACTCAAGCAACAATCAGGAGATGCAGGAAACATACCCATGGACAGGCATAAAAGTCTTAAATGCCTATATACAAATGCTCAAAGCTTGGGGAACAAGCAGGGCAAACTGGAAGCAATAGTACATGAGGGAGGGTATGACATAGTTGGCATTACAGAAACCTTGTGGGACAAAACCCATAAATGGAATGGACTGATGGATGGATACAAATTGTTCAAAAGAAACAGGTCTACAAAAAGAGGAGGGGAGTTGCACTATATGTAAGAGAACACTACATATCTACAGAAATGCCCATGATCAAAGATAAAATCTCTCCAGAATGTATATGGGTCAATATAAAAGAGAAAAAAAGTGACATTGCCATAGGTGTATATTACAGGCCACCCAACCAATCAGAAGAAATAGATGAATTCTTTGCCAACCAGTCAACAAACATATGTAAAAAGCATACCACAGTAGTAATAGGGAGACTTCAACTATCCAGATATCAACTGAGAGACAAACTCTGCAGCGAGTGGGAGATCAAACAGATTCCTAACCAACCTAGCCAACAACTTTGTCACCCAAAAGGTGGAGGAGGGAACTAGATGTAAAGCTATACTGGATTTAATCCTTACTAATAGAGAAGAAGTGATAGAAGGAATTGAAATTGCCAGAACCTTGAGTGAAAGTGACCATGTCATACTGGAATTTAATATAATGCAAACACTAGCAATAGAAAACAATCCAACCAATGTCTTAAACTTCAAAAGAGCTGACTTTAACAAACTCAGAGAGAACCTAGGAAAGATCCCATGGATAAAAATCCTAAAGGGGAAAACAACCCAAAAAGCATGGGAAACCCTGAAAAATGTGATCATAAAAGCCCATACCAGCACAATACCATTGAAAAAGAAAAACAAGAAATTCAAGAGCTTCCGGTTTTGATGTCGCGGCAAACCGTAGGCAGGAAGATGGGGCTCCGTCTTTCACGTTTGATTTCACCCCGCTGGGAGACCCTGGAAAGGGTCGAAAGTCACCCCATAGAGGAGACAAGCAAGGAGGGGACCCTCATTGATTGTGGGGGGGCAGCAGCCCTCCCGTTTGATCCAAGGAAGCCCTCCAACCAGCGGGGGAAAGACTGGCTACATTCGTGTAACCAGTCAGAAGCTGCTGTCAACAAAAGACAACAAGCACTAACAAGCAATTTTACAGCAACGTGGATGAAACCTGAGCCTCTCTTTATGACTTTAAGACCTCTTCCTGAAAATCTGCCCAAAGCACTCCCCCCAATGAGGAAGGAAAGAGAATTTCTGCCCCATTCCCTCAGGAAAAGAAAAGCGGTGAATTAATTACTTGGGGAAAATGGAGAAACCTACAAGACTAATTTGGAATTTACATACACACACACACACAGAGAGAGAGAGAGAGAGAGACATATATGGCTTGGAAATTTGGGAACTAAAAGTGCTTTCAAGACCTTTTTTTAAAAAAAAAGACTTGAAAAGTTTACAATATAAGTTTTGGATTTAAAAACTGAAAAATGGCGTTAATGACATCTAGTGGTGAATTATGGCACTACAACTTATTATGCCTAAGAGAAACCTGGCTTGAAGCCCAGAATTAGATAAGACTTTGGCTGGACTTGGAAGCTTTTATTTTTGAGAATTGCAGCTGAGAAAAAGGAACAGACTTGGGGGCTGCTTATCTGTGTGGCAGAGATGATAATACTGCTCTAAAATTGGCCTGTCTGAACTATGAACATGAATACTGACTTTCAGAACTGTATTGTGGAACTATTTTCCTGTAGAAGAAACATACACTATTGCCTGATATGATGGAACATTTTGGATTATAAATCTTGATTGATAAACAATCTTTATGGTTCTTTCTTCTCCTTGGACAGAAAGGATATATTTCTCATTGGACAGAAAAAATTGAATTTTACTCATACTTGCTTAGGGGAGGTTTAAGAATGGCTAGTTGGTTCGATAATTTATAAAGGCCACTTACAAAAAAATAAAATGGATGTTCCATACTTAGCTCTAAATGGTAAAAAACCATCCTTAACATCTGTCTCCAGAAGCCTCAGTTTGACATACTACCAAGAAAATACTGATGAATTACAGAAAGAAATTCTCTCCATGTTGAAATTAATACAAGAAACAATTGCTTAAGCTTGTGATGAGATTAAAAACAACACAAAGGAGATAAAAGAACATTTTTTTAATTTAAATCTACAAACTCAGAAAATAACTACAGAGAAGGAAATAGCCACCCAGAAAATAGAAGGAAAACTAGAGAATGCTGACACAAAAATTAAGGATCTAAAGGAAGAAACTAATGAGCAGACTCAGACAAATGAATAATATTGGATAACACAATGATAATATTGGAAATGGAAAAGACATTCTACAAACCAAGATTTCAGAACATACTGCAGGATAAAGAAGGAGAGCTGATGGAATGGAAGATAGAGCCATTAACAGAACTGTGAGGAATTGGAGAAGGAGGGAGGCTGTTTAACAAATATCAACGACCTAGTTCTTCCAAAAATACTTTAACTAAATTGTTTCTCTTGTTTCAAATAACATACACAAAAATAGAGGAAGAATTATTTGATGATCCAAATGTACTGACTTGGAAAGTTAGTTGGTAAAGGAAGAAAGCTAGAGTAAGACTGAAGGAAACAGAAGCATTGATCTATTATAGGGGATGTTATATTACTAATTAGATGTTTGAATAAGGTTAAGAATAGATTGCTAGAAATAGAAGTATTATTATAACTAAATAGATAGGATTTGTAAGATATGGTTTGGTTAGAAAAGATATTCAAAACTGATATTATTGACACTATTAGAAAAATCTAACAAATGTTGATATGCAACCGTTTATTTACTAACAACAATAAGAATTGTATTTACTTAGTGTGGAAAAATGTTTATTACCAGAAGAAGAGATGATGTATCGGAGGGTATAATATTGGATTTAGTTTGAAGAAGCTTACATGTACCACGGAATTAGACTCAGTCATCATGTTGTCTATTAGGCACTTGATTATAAAAATAGAAAATTAATAAAATATGTATTAAAAAAAAGAAATTCAAGAAGAAACCAACATGGCTGCACAAAGATCTCTGACAAACTGAAAGACAAAAAGGACAAATACAAAAAATGGAAAGAGGGGCACATAACTAAGGCCGATTATCAGCAGACAGCCAAAACATGCAAAGATGAAGTCAGGAAAGCAAAGGCTCAGAATGAACAAAGACTTGCAACAGAAATCAAGGATAATAAAAAAGTTTCTTCCAACATATTAACAAAAGAAAAAAGTCAAGGAAACTGTAGGCCCACTAAAGAGAGAAGATGGCAAGGAAATAACAGGCAACAGGGAGAAAGCAGAGCTGCTTAACTCATATTTTGCATCAGTCTTCACACAAAAAGAAACTATAGTCCAACATACCAAAAAAACTACTGCAAAAGACAAACTAGAAACAAAAATTAAAATAAGCAAGAAAATGGTAAGAGAACATCTATCTGACCTATCTGACGAGTATAAATCACTGGGAGCCGACAGATTACATCCCAGATTTCTGAAGGAGCTGGCAGATGTTATCTCAGAATCATTGCACCACATCTTTCATGAATCCTGGAGCACCGGGAAAGTACCTGAGGATTGGAAAAGGGCCGATGTGGTTCCCATCTTTAAGAAACGGGGGGAAAATGGACCCAGAAAACTACGGACCAATCAGTTTAACATCAATACCTGGGAAGATCCTAGAAAAGATAATCAAAAAACAGATCTGCAAACAACTAGAAGCAAACAAAATTATAACTAGTAGCCAGCATGGGTTTGTTAAAAACAGATCATGCCAAACCAATCTTATTTCATTCTTTGATAAAGTGACTAAATTAGTAGACCAGCGAAATACTGTGGGTGTAGTATACTTAGATTTCAGTAAGGCATTTGATAAAGTAGACCACAATCTACTCCTTGGTAAACTAAAAAAAGTGGAATAGACAACATCACCACCAGATGGATCACCACCAGATGGACAACATCACCACCAGATGGATCTGGCAAACCGTACTCAACGAGTAGTCCTCAAAGGTACTACATCCACATGGAGAGAAGTAAGCAGTGGGGTACCATAAGGTTCTGTCTTAGGCTCAGTACTCTTCAATATCTTCATAAATGACTTAGATGATGGAATTGAAGGGGAAGTCATCAAATTTGCAGATGGCACCATACTGGCAGGAGTAGCCAACACCCCAGAAAACAAACTCAGGATCCAAAAAGATCTTGACAAACTTGAACAATGGGCCCTATCCAACAAAATGAGTTTCAATGTGGAGAAAAGTGAAGTTTTACATTTAGGCAGGAAAAATCAAAGGTACAAGTACAGATTGGGCGAGACCTGGCTTAAAAACAGTAACTGTGAGAGGGATTTTGGAGTCCTAGTGGACGATCACTTGACTATGAGCCAGCATGGGTTGTATAAACAGAGACATAGAATCAAGATCACGCGAAGTATTAGTACCGCTTTATAAAACCCTAGTAAGACCATACCTGGACTACTGCAGTCAATTTTGGTCACCATATCACAAAAAAGAGTTTGAAAAAAATTCAGAGAAGAGCAACTAAGATGATCAAAGGCCTGGAGACTAAAACATACAAAGAACAGCTGCAGAACTTGGGTTTGGCTAGTCTAAAAAAAAGAAGAAACAGGGGCGACATGATATCAATATTCCAGTATTTGAGGGGCTGCCACAAGGAAGAGGGGGTCACGTTGTTCTCCAAAGCACCAGAGGGCAGGACAAGAAACAATGGTTGGAAACTGAACAAAGAGAAAAGCAACCTAGAATTAAGGAGAAACTTCCTGACAGTGAGGACAATTAAGCAGTGGAACAGCTTGCCTCCAGAAATCGTGGGCGCTCCATCATTGGAGATTTTTAAGAAGAGACTAGACAGTCACTTGTCTGAGATGTTATAGGTTCTCCTGCTTGAGCAGGGGGCTGGACTAGAACATCTCCAAGGTTCCTTCAAGTTCTATTCTATTCTATTCTAAACTATTTTTGTCCATGCATACGAATACATGTATTAATCTAAAGAACTACTGTAGCTTTGTGCAGAAGTTGGCACACAGATTGTGGAAAATCACATCCCATTTTTTGTATTAAATTATGATGGGGCAAAAGAAGTAGGAGATGAACCACCTTTGGTGGAAATAAAATAATAAAAAAATGGAATGCTCTGGAGAGAACTGAATTTTTCCTGTGCATTTTTTGATTAATGGCAATAGAGAATTGTACATTCAATTTGGTTACACTGATTCAAATTTTGTTTATGCACCCTAAATTTGTGCATGATGATGCCCAGTGAATAACTAAGCTTATTTAATGAAAAGTAAACCATAATTGTTAGAACCCTAGCATGTTAGAACCCTAGCATGTTATTGACTCATATAATAGTTCAAAATTTATAATTTCATCTCAACATTCATCATAAAATAATTTAAAAGGCATGTATATAACTCCTTTCAGATATTTTATGTATGTGCACATAGTACACAAAAAAAGTTATATCACAGTGACTGGCTCTTCTAATGTATTTAGGATGATCACTTTATTGTCAGAGAGGAACACTCTTCTTACTCAGATTATGCAAATGTGTTGAAATACTGTAAGCACTTTCAAATATGAGTTGAAGGAAAATATCTTTCTCTCTCTCTCTAACACACATACAAACAAAAAAAACCCCACACACCCATTAAAGCAGTCATGTCTTTTTTTTCAGATTGACATGGCTGCTCCCTAATCTGCTTTCAGCTACCCCTGAATGTATGAACAGCCACTTGCCCTTGCCTTTTCCTACCATGGGTTATGAAACACTTTTTTTGAAGGATCTGCCCAACCCTTACATTATAAGCAAAGGGTTCTTATTTGCATACTCAGAAACATGCTTTTCCAAACACTTGATATTTCCCATATAAGGAGTATATTAAAACCAGTCTATAAATATTATAGTTGAAGACGATACTTATTAAAGAACACATCTGAAAAGGTATTATTATATGCTTTGGATTGGAATGATAAAAATTCCATCTTAGTTTTTTTAAGAACTTCTCAATTCTTTTGCTAACTACTATGAGAATAAAAAAAAAAGTTTATTGTAGGGTCATTTTTAATAATTGTTAGTTAAGCTACAAAAGTGTAAATAAAGTCCCTTATAAGAAATAAGAAACTTATTTCTTAGTTGTTTTTTGGCAGGCAATATGAAAATTGCATTTAAAAAGTAATATTTGTACAAGAGTTTATTGTGAATCAGTGTGTTTGGGAATTGAGAACCAAATCTGGCAGATTATAAGAAATTTCTTTATAAAATGTAATAACAAGAGGCATAATTTAACATTATCTTCTAATTAAGCCATATTAAAACCACTCTGATTACTAGATTTCCCCAATAAATCAAATCTGTATCTAAAAATACAATACGTTGTGGTTTTAAGGCAATCTTCCCTAAACTAATGAACCCAAATGTACTGATAGAAACTTTTTTCTACAGAATGCTGTTGGAAGGAGGTGTGCATACAGGAAGGCAAGAGAAAGCACAGGTTTTATGATGTTGTTATGCAAGTGACATTCATTATGTAATTTGCATCAGTATAATTCATGTCATTGGCACAATAATGCATGTGATGTCAGCGTGCCTTAGAGTAGACACCTGCATCTGGAAGCTGCTGGACTTGTATATTAAGAGTTGCCAGGTAAAAGCAATCTGATTTAAAGCTAATAATTTTAAGTTGCTACTGTTTCATTCTAATACTTCAGTTTCAATATTGTACTCCAGAATAAAATTTTAAGTTTCAGAAAAGGTAGATGTTGTAATTGCCCATATTTTTTAGATTGAATGAAAGGGGACACCATAACTTAGTATAGCAGGAAAAGAGTTCCCATACAGCAGGATTTGCAAATTGTTAGCCCTGAGCTCTTCCAGTTGTGATCACTAAAAACAGGCAATAGGAAACACTTAAAATGAAACCAAAAAGAAGAAAAGTGTAACCACTATAAATCCAGGGAAAAACAGAGAATGACAACCCCCCACATTGTTCAATTGTTTGTAAACCAACATTTTAATTTACAGACAAAAATAAAGTATATTGGGGCATTCTGACAAATGCTACAAGCATTCAAACATTTTGTTTTTATGCAACAACTGTGTAGGAGGAACACTCAATTATGTAAGTTCCCCCTATCCCTCCATAAACCCTTTTCTGCTCTCTGTGAACATGAAGTCTAACTGGCTTATATTGTAGATTTCAACTGTAAATGGCTTCAATATTTAATTTTAAAACTGTTAGCCTAATATGGCTATACGTTGAGCATTACGATAATGGCTTGAAAGCAAAATAAAAATGACCATGAATTTAGTTCCAAATGACACAAAATTGTAATGGTATTTAAGGTGCTTTCTTTTTCTTTTTTAAGGAGTTATCACTTTCCATGGTCAGTTCATTGTTCTTACACGCTCTGTGCCTTTAGCTTGTCATTCTTTCATATATAGTCTATTAAAGAGAATGTTACTTCAAATACAGAGCTGACTAAATTGTCATATAAAACATTTGGAAACAAGGAAATGATACTGCTCTGTTATTATTGAGTTTTGAAAATTGTATTAAATGCTTAAGCATAGTGATGTATCAGTTATTTTTGTTTCTTTTTCTTTGAATGCTGTCAAAGCACAATCAAATTATAGTAAAAAGATATTGTTCCACAATGGGATTTGTGTACTGCTGCTTTGTAAAATTGAGATTTAATTTATGATCCCATGTGACCATATTCTGCAGAAAGCTGCCACATTTTCTTGAGTTGGTTCTAATGCTCGCTGTACTCCAAGGAATAAGTTGATAAATATTTATACAGCAGTTGTACATACTTGTGGAAGGATACAAGTGCAGGACTGGGAGTTATCAAGTCATATATTTTAATTTGCAACTGCCAGATGATGTGGCAGTAGTAGTAGCAGAAGAAGAAGAAGAAGAAGAAGCAACAGAAGCAGAAGTAGTGGCAGTTGTGGCTTGACTACCAACATAGAGTGGGTCCAAACATGCCACTTTAGCTGCAAAGAATGAGTGGATGCAATGCAGAACTGCAAATAAATTTGAAAATTCCAGTTCCTGAAAGTGAAAGCAAAATGATCAAATATGAGAGACGAACCAATTTATTTATCATATATTGTGATAAAATTACCAAGTAGCAGTTGCAGAGTCACAAACACAAAGGCTTAGGAAAATCAAATATACTCATAATACACCCAGTTCTATTATTCCCTCTGAAAACTAAACTTTTTTGTCTTACTACAAAATTACTTTCTTTATATCCAGGTTACTAAACTCATAGTTTTTATAATTTTAAAATATAAATTTGTAACTATAATTATTTTACATTTCCCAATAATTGGGCAAAGATAGTTAAATAAAAAAGGTACTATGTGATGGGTATAATCCTTAAGTAGTCTAAAATAAATTTTAGTTCACATACTTTTGTATTTCATTTTTTATCAATCTTTTAGAGACTTAGAACATTTCTGATCATAAAATTGTAACAAATGTTAAAATCTCTGTGTTCAAGACTTTCTGTGTCAGAAGTACAAAATATCAGAATATTGTATATAAAGAGCTTTTTTCCGCATTTCTTTGCCAAGCTATTCCTCAAGCACATCCCTATTTTGGTCATTACAAGTCAAAACAGGAGACCCTACAACAGGGGTCTTCAAACTTGGGCCTTTTATGACTTGTGGACTTCAACTCCCAGAATTCCTTAGCCAGCATGGCTGGCTGAGGAATTCTGGGAGTTGAAGTCCACAAGTCATAAAAGGCCAAGTTTGAAGACCCCTGCCCTACAACATAACCCGCTGAGACATTTCTCAGTATTACAAACTGCAAATTACTGATTTTTGAAATATAGATTTTATCCTATGTATCTCTACTGAATAGGAAAAATGAGGAAAAAATAAAATTGAGCTTTATGGGATTCTTCCTCCAAGCCTCCAATCTCCCACTTTACAGCAGCAGCAGTTACTACCTCTATGATGTGATGACACAATGAATGTACCATCATTGGCCCCTATCAGTCCGATATTTTAAAAGAGAAACAAGTGATTTTTCTACTTTTCTACTTTTTTTTGTCTGCTATTCCTACTTTACTCTGTGGTTAGCTAACTCAAAGCTAACCTTTGAGTTAGCTTTCACTCCCAGTGACAGTATGGTCAAGTCCCTGCAGTATTCTTGGAAACATTTTTGAAAGTAGTTGCCCTTGCCTCCTTCCTAGGGCTGAGAGAGTGATTGCCCAAAGTCATGCAGCAGGCTTCAGGCTGAATATAGGAGTAGAACTCATGGTTCACTAGTTACTAGCCTGATGCTTTAACCACTACACCAAGCTGTTTTTTCTTCTCTTAGTTAGCCACAGTCATACTGCTGTGCCAGTTCTGAACTCAGCACACAATGCTCTGGCTATGCCAATTCTGAATTCAGACAAATTGGTACATCCTGTTATTTAGTTACCAATAATTTGATAAGGGAAAAGGAATTGCGTTCTTGTCTTTACCTTTGCTTCAATCTGCTTAGTGTCGGGATTTTGAAATAAAAATTTAATTTTGCTCTTGCCATCATCTGAAGACCCCTTAAGCTGGGAAAACTTGTACCGCCATAGTACAGCCTAAAGGAAACAAACAACAAAAACACATATATACATTAATGTACAAAACTGCTACAGAAGAAAATGCATATCTGGGAAATTTTCAATCTACCAATATTAGCAAATATATTTTTCTCTTATCTGAAGTGAAATTAAATAGGATCAGTGATCCTATTTAATAACAGAAGAGAGATATCAGGAAGAAAAAAATAAGTTCTTTATTTACATTTTGTTAAATGAATGGCCAGTGTAGTAATCTGGCTCTATTTTCTGGTTATCTTTATTACTAAAACAAGGTATCAGTTTCCCATTGTGCAGTCAGTGATTTAGTAACTACCGTCTTTTGTAACTGTTGGCAATATAAACTGGGATTAAAGGAATGCCATCTAGAGGCAATTTGAAGATATACTAAGAAAACTGCAAGAGATGCTGCTTGTTACTAATCAACGGAAATTTTGAATGAGCACTAAGATGGATAGATCATTTGAAACTAAAATATCATCTATAATGCAAATCTGCACTATGAAACAATTCATCCTTTCTTTTAAACCAAGAATGATGAAGCTCCACTTACCAAAAACATGTCTTGGATATCCCCAGATATTTACAACTAGACATGCACAGAGTTCTCAATATGCTAAAGTCAGAGTGGGACTTATCATGTGATCCTGTTTCATAATGCATGTGAATTCAATGTATACGGGTTGAATATCATTCTCATATGACATACTGTAGCTTTGGAATCCTTCTCCATGTATTATCATACATTAAGCATAGTTTTAGCTTAGTATTGCATTTTTTAATTAGGGGTATATTTTGGAAGTGTTCTGTATCTCTTTTCAATTTGGTTAATGTCATACAATCACAAAGTAGTGAATCTCCTTAAGGGACACAACATAAGAGAAACCATTGATTGACAGGGCTTGTTCCTGTCTTGGAAAACTACAGATTAAGAGCCTTAAACACAGAGAAAACTCTCCTGGTTAAACTAGACATATAATCTTTTATGTAGTATACCAGCATCTCACACCAGGTGTGGGAATTGGTTCTAAGATTTTTGGAATATAATTACCAAAGTTACAGTTTCCTTTACATAAGATTAGTTTCCAAGAAAATAAATTAGAAAACTGTTTTGAGATTAAAAAGTATTTGAGGTGAAATAGTTTGTTCTGGGTGTGTGTGTTAAACAATACTTACTATTGTTCTAATTAGGGTTTATGATTGATTATAGTACATATTAAGATATATCTGCTTCTGAAGAAAGGTGAAACAAAATTAGCATACAACAAAATAAAACAGGTATTGTATGTACATTAATATGGGAAAACAGTAATCAAAATGGTATTTTCTTCATAGGTAATGACAGATATTGAAAATGGAAAATCTAATTCAGCTATAAAAACACATGCTGATACAATCTATTTTGGCCAATATTCTGCCTGTAGTAATATAAAAATGAAACCTTAGAGGCAGGATAAGATACAGATATCTATCTGTTGGTGTTAATCTTGAGCTAATATCCTATTTCTTCTCTTCCTCTCATCTCCCCTCCCTCATTCCTTCGCTCCCTCCCTCCCTTCCTCTCTCCTCATCTATCTATCTATCTATCTATCTATCTATCTATCTATCTATCTATCTATCTATCTATCTATCTATCTATCTATCTATCTATCTATCTATCTATCTATCTATCTATCTATCTATCTATCCCCCCCCCCCAAGCATATCAAGAAAACAATTAAATGAAGAAATAATACAAAGAAAGGGTGATTATGTACATATTCGTACACAAACATATATATGGACAAATTTTATGGTATAGAAACTCTCCATATGCAAGGACAAATTCTATGCTATAGAATAGAATTCCAACCTTTCCAGCTTTGCAGACCAGCAGGAAGGGAGAGGGGATGGTTCTGCCTGCTGCTCACACAAATAGAGCATGCGTGCCCACACTCGCCTGCTACTCACGCGAGTGGGGATGTATGTGCGCACACTCCAGCCACTGCTGCAGTCTGGTTACGAAAGGCTCAAGGCCCCATAGTAGGGTGTGGCCCAGGGGTTCGGGACTCCCGCTATAGAAACTCTCTACCATACATTTTATATATGTATTATCCACATATACATAAAAACAGTTGTGACTTTGGTTATCCAGTTACACCTGTTTTTATGCCATTGGTGGCACCTGTGGAGATCCCTCTGTTCAGATGGGTATTTGGTGGTCAAAAATGTTGGTCTCAGTTACAGGAATATCACATAACACACACATCCCAAAACCATGAGAGATAAGACTAAAGAAATAGTAGTATGAGCAATCTGGGAGTGTTCAACATATGTGAGTTGAGGAAAAATTGGAAATATCTGAAAATCTTTGGAAGTAAATTCTTGGAAATGAATATGTCATTTCAATCAAACTAGCAGAATATGTGAATTGTATAAATGTTGGCATGTATTAGATTTCTACTAGTTTTAAAATAAGTAGTTGTCTTTAAATTATAATTATAAATCAACATTAATTAGGTGATATTAAATAAGCTGATGTTTCAGAAGGGTTTTCAGAGACAGAACACTGATGCCTTCTCTATAGTTTAATATTCCTTTATTAAACCTTTATTAAGCAGTGCAATACTGCTCCATTAAACTGAAAAGGGAGAGACAGAAATAACTTGAAGAGCAAATGTCAAAAGATGGGATGGTGAAAAGTACATCTATTAAAGAATGTTCCTTGCTCCAGTGATCCTATGGAAATTACAGCTTTCATTTCCAGTTTAGCACCACCTGACTTGCTGATATTATGTTTTCTGCTGCTGTTTTTTGCTGTGAGGTAGAGATGGGAAATGTGTCTGGTTATGTACAACTTCCAACAAACCTCACTATTGATTCTGGTGGCTAGTGATTAAGGCAGCTTGTAGCTGAGTGAGAGGTGGGAGAAAAATTGCTTCCCTGCATTTAATAGGCTTGTATTAGATTTTCAAAGTACGTGTATGACTAAGGAATTACCTTTAAGCAACTGCTTCACTTGCCTTGGACAACCCTTTGGTAACTGTTCTGTTGCAACCAAAAGTCCCTGAATGCACAGGATCCAAATAAGGGGAAGGAATGTACATACACAATGCTGGTCACAAACTGTTTATATAGACTTTTAGCAAACTTGGAGCTGGACTAGAGTGGCAGCAAGGATGCAATTTGACTAAGTTCCCCAGCGTTAGGAATAAGATGCTGGCAAGTTATACTTTTCTGTGCATGCTGGTGGATATTCTTATGCATTATTTATACATATAAGAAGCATGGAAACCAGAAGATGATACTAACATAAAGCACATTCTAAATCTAAAAGGATCTGCAACTATTCAGATTTTAAGATCTTCAAAAAAGATCAGGGTGGTTCATTATGGAGATTGTAAAATCTTTGCTCCAAAAAACTTATGCATAGGAACCATACTTGAAGAATATAGTGACTTAAAATAAATGAAGTAAACCCACTTAACATTCATGAATAAATGCAGACTGCCAGAAGAAAGAAGCCAAAGTAAATAAACAAAACACAAAAGTGCTATAATTGCATAACTGTGCAAGATTGACTAACTTGACTCTATAATAGCATCTAGAGATTGTGTTTATTGATTTATTTGATTTATAGTATATCCTATCTTTACTTTGTACAACTCCAGGCAGTGTATAACACTTCCTCCTATTCTTTTCCCCACATTAACCCATGAGGTGGGTTGGGTTGAGAGAGAATAGCTGGCCCAAAGTCATTTAGTGGCTTCTGTGCCTAAGGGACAAACATAATTCTTGGTCTCCAGACTTCTACTCTAGCACCTTAATCACTACTCTATGTGACTCCACATATAAATACAGCCTAACGAACTCTCCAGTCTTTCTATTATCAGACTGATTTAATGTATCAAGTGTGTCAAATGTTTATGGTAGCAGATAACCTTCCCTTCTAAACAAATTACATTGTAAGAGGGGCTATCATTCAGGAGGCCAGACCCCACTGAATGAAGTAGAAGCAAGCTTGTCCATTGTGGTGTAGAGAAAGAATGAACAATGGAAATGGCTTCTTCTGCATCCCGTTTAACCAGGTAAGACACTACTGTGCTTGCAAGGCATTTTTTTCTATATTTTTTTTGTTTTATTTTTACTGCAAGAATTCTCATGACAAGTTCCAAAAGAACCCTATTCTTATTCTTCTTTTTACTGTATCAAATGGTTTTCCTCAGTATGAAAACATTTAAAAAGAAAAAAGTAGTTTCAATCATATTTATTATAAAGCCTTTCTATTTAGCTATGCCTTGAATTACCATCCTTGCATCAGCCACACTTCCTGCAATTTTATACTCATCCTGAATAAAAATAGCCTGCAGTATGCTGGGTGCTGGGTTTGGAAGGCGAGAAGCTGTAATTATTTCTAGAGCCCTTTCCCTTGCTTGGCACACATATTATTTAATTTTAATTGGAAGCTGCACAATTAGCTTCAATGCCTATTAATAAGACCCAATTTCAGAAAATATGGAAGTGCTAAAGCTATTTGAATTCTAGAGGCAGCAACACTGAGAAAATAAGACCCATTTAGTCCAGTAATATTTTAGCAGTGGACAGCCAAATGTCTTGCGGAGTCCAAAAAATACAATATGAAGACAAGTGTCTATGTTGGTTTACTGCAAAACAAGTGCTATTCAGAAGCAGGCTGGTTCTGAATTAAAATAATTTTTGTGACCTGTGAGTGCCTCTTTTCCATATTCAGGATGAAACTTCCTCTAGCAATATTCTAGGAGTTTCCTCTTCTGCTTCCTCTCTCTGAATTCCTCAGAGAACCAGGAAGCTGCACTGGTTGGTGACTGAAGGATGACCACTCAAGTGTCAGCTGCCCCAGCTGCCCTTTATTCCTATGGACAATCAGCCAAAATCCCTACCAGAGTCTTGGATAACTCCATATGAACCATTAGCCGCCTGGTTAGAGAGATCTAATAGGGTCTTTCTCTCTGTGGGAGATCATGTTGCATCTACCCTTGGGGAGGGAACAAATCTAGTGCATGATTTCTTATGTGCAGTACCAACTATGCTGGTTAATTATAAAAGGGATGAGATGTTTTAATAAAATACTCATTCTGTGTTCTCACCTGTTAGTTATGGGTGTTTTTATTAATGTGTTTATATTGGGAGTTTCAACAGATTAAAAAAAATCAAGATGGCAGCTATGACCAATGCAAAACACATAAAAAAAGAGTAAGCTTTAATTCGGCAGTTGTGGTTATGATCTTGATTCAATTGAAGAACTATAGATACCCCTGGCTTTGGATATCTGTGTGTCTGGGTAATCTATCTCTATTTTACTAAATCCATCTGGATGTACTAAAATATTGTCTTTCTAACTGGACATAGGAAGGATTGAGTTAAAGATTTATTGCTTCATTATAAACTCATTGATTATGAAGTGATCTAATTAAACCTTTATGTTTCAAATAGGGCAAATTACCTTTGCTCAAATCTTAATTATATAATAATGTTAATATGTAATGGAAAATTACCCTTGAGGAGTTAAATTTGTTTAAAACAATATTAACTAGAAGCAAAATTTAAAAGTTCATGAATATTAGAAATATTATCTTTCTTCTGGATTAAAAATTATTTCAGTAAAATATTTAAATAGAAAAAATGCTGTTCTACACTGGAATCAACTAAATATTCTCCCCTATTAAATCTATCTCTTTAACTTTGGTTAAAGTCATATTTATCATTCCCTGAATTACAAAACTGCTATCTTGGAGAGTGGAAGGATGAGGAGGGGGAGATGCAGAGCAGATTGCAGTACATATGAGGCTTCATTGCCCAGCAATCAAATATTTTTGGTCTGCAATTTTGCAGATTATGCAAAATATTATATGAAAATATGCTACTTTCGTGGAATATTGCTTTTATTTCTTACCTTTGATGGGAATAAAAAATATTTTATGAAATACATAATTTATGATCTTTGTCTAATAATGTCTGGAAATGTTGAACACTGGAGCTATGGAATTCATTAGGTAGTTCTGACCAAGTCATGATCTAGTCAGCTCAGCCCATTTTATGTTAGAAAGTGAGAAACATAATTGAGAACCCCATGTATGCCAACTTGAGCTCACAAAGAAAAAGAATTCTGTAAATATCCTCCTCCACCTGGTAGTAGTCGACCTCACCCTTGCCACACAGTTGCCACATTAGTGCAGCCACTTAGCCATCTACTGGCCTCCTTGCTAACTACCTGGCATTTGTAACTTCCTGCCAGCTTGTTTATTGATTTTACTCATGGAAGTTGGCAGAAAGTTATAAGGTGGTCCTCATTTAATGTCCCATGATCCTTGCTTAACAACAGAAACGGAGTCTGAGAGGATTGCCATTGCCAAACAATATGATCATGTGACATTGCATTTTAAAATTGCATTGATTAGTGATAGAAATTCTAAATTCAATGATTTAAATGAGGAGATAGAAGGAGAACTCATCAAATTTGCAGATGACACCAAGTTGGCAGGAATAGTCAACACTCCAGAAGATAGGCTCAAGATACAGAAGGATATCGACAGACTTGAACACTGGGCACTATCTAACAAAAAGATATTCAATAGTGAGAAAAGTAAGGTTCTACATTTAGGCAAGAAAAAAATAAATGCACTATTGAGACAGGTATCACCTATTCCAGGTACCACGTGTCCTAGTGGACAATCACTTAAATATGAACCAGCAGTGTGCTGTAGCTGCCAAAAAAGCAATGCAATCCTAGGCTGCATTAAAAGAGGGATAGAATCAAGATCACGTGAGGTGTTAGTATCACTTTATAAAGCTCTGGTAAGACCACACTTTGAATACTGCATCCAGTTTTGATTGGTACAATATAAAAAAGATGTTGAGACTCTAGAAAGAGTGCAGAGAAGAGCAACAAAGATGATTAGGGGACTGGAGGCCAAAATATATAAAGAACAGTTGCAGGAATTGGGTATGTCTGGTTTAATGAGTATAATTACTAGGGGTGACATGATAGTAGTGTTCCAATATCTAAAGGGCTGCCACAAAGAAGAGGGGAATCAACCTATTCTCCAAAGCACCTGAAGGCAGAACAAGAAGCTAATCAAGGGTAGAAACTAATCAAGGAGAGAACCAACCTAGAACTAAGGAGAAATTCCTTGACAGAACAATTAATCAGTGGAACAACTTGCCTCCAGAAGTTATGGGTGCTACAACATTTGAGATTTTTAAGGGATTGGATAACCATTTGTCTGAAATGGTATAGGGTCTCCTGCCTGAGCAGTGGGTTGGATTAGAAGACTCCAAGTTTCCTTTCAGCTCTGTTATCCTGTTATTCTGGTCCCAATTACCTTTGTTAGCTGAGGACTACCTAAACTATTTGCAAGGAACTAAATGGTAATTTGTAACTAATCAATAAGAAATTTTGTTTATGTATTATTTTAAGAGAAACAACTTATACCCTATACCAGGGGTCCCCAACCCCCGGGCCATGGACCAGTACCGGGCCGTGGCATGCCAGCAACCGGTCCGCACAAACAGGCAAAGCCCCATCTGTGGGATGCAGGCAGTACACAAAGCCATGCACTCTCTGGTCTGTGGAAAAACCTCTCTCCACAGAACCGGTCCCTGGTGCCCAAAAGGTTGAGGACCTCTGCCCTATACTATCTGTTCTGATAATATTATTGTCAAATAAAGCTTTAATTGATCATAATCAACTGGTCCCCTGACTAATACGAGAAAGATAATAAATAAATTAGGAGATAAGTGTAAGATCAAGCCTCAATTTAAGAACATTAATATTTGGTGGAGACTAAGCAGCAAGATTTTAAAGTACCTCATAGCCTGTTCTATAGAAGTAGAAGCTCATCCATTTTTTATTATTTTTATTGCTATGTACACCACTGCACAACTCAGGTTACTCATAGATAACTGAAAATAATTTATACTGGCTAATAATTTGTACTGGCTAATATCTAGGGTTCAGTAATAAATACATCTCAGATGATTGAAATCTGAATGTCCCAAATATTAATAATGATGAAATAACAGAAATTTTTCAGAGAAAATGCCATAGAAAATAATAATTGGTGCACTGTGTTCATGTCAGATTGTGAAGACAGTAACACACAGTATTTCTACCTCCAAAATATTATTACAGTAAGAAATAATTCACCGGTGATTAAAATTCTATTATAACTTGATTATATTCGAATGAATTGCATGCTAGGTGACAGCAAAAAAACAAGAGCATGCTTTTATGTAGGAATTAAGCTACAAGATGTATTGTACAGCAAAAAGAAACAAAATATCCTTTCAAATTTATTCATACGTAGAGGATACACACTGAAGTTAGTTGGATTTAAAGTCTGAATTGTCCTTACTTAAAGTATACCAGTACTTAGTTAGGAAATAAACGTAGCAATTTCTATTAGGTGGAAGTTGCCTTAAGTTGCTACAGACACTGTATTTTGTACATACTAATGAATGCCTACAGTAATATGGAATTGTCAGCTGAACCCATCTCTTGCCAGCCAGATTGGATGGAAACATCTCATAGCTTTTCTGAAGGGGAACTTAAGCATCATGTAAATTTCCTTTTATAAAATATCCCTAAATGTAAGGACGACAACATATTGGGCTGTGACAGCAGACTAATGAATACAGATCTATATTCCTCCTACGCAATTATAATATTAGATATATGGAATGGGAGATAGACGTTTCATGAGTTCATAAGCTGTAAACTATTTACATTTGAACAAGACCTTTAATTAGCTTTTTTATCCTTGAAATATAATAATTTAAACCAAAGTGCCTGGAAATTGATTAAAGCTCACTAATAATTAGTATGTTGAAACCCATTAAATAGCTAGTTGCAAATTAATTGAAAGACAATTTTTAAATAATTTGTTGAGCTACTTGTAAATAATTATGAGATAAATGAAATGATTTGTAAGTAATTGACTTAATTTGATTTAGCGTATAATATGTTAACAGTGAATAATTTTTTTCTTCTAATGACTGGGGAAAATATGTAGGAATACAAATATTAAGAAAAAAGATGGATTTAATGTCAAATACATTTACAAGGGGAATAAAACCATGTTCATTACTGTTGATTGTGTTCTGTCCTCACTCAGCTGCAAATAGCACACTTAGCTCTGTTTATAAAGTTTAAATGTTACTAAAATTATAGATCACACTAGCCATTTTTTCTAGGCTGGCTGGTTAGGTAGTATTTCATAGTCTGGTAGATCAGGGCTTTTCAACCTTTTCACTCATTGTACCACTTTTAGGATATGGCAATATCTGAGTACCACCAGTCGCCTAGCAAGGTGTCAAAAACTTGATGACAAAAAAGAAAAGAAAAAAGTGATGAAGTACAGGTAGTCCTCGACTTACAACAGTTCGCTTAGTGACTGTTTGAAGTTACTATGGCACTGAAAAAAGTGCCCCCCAAGCCACAGCCGAGCAAGACACCTGCCTGCCCACCCGGCGGCGCTCTTCCTCCTGTCCAAGGTTTTCATTGTTGTGAGCATTTCTGTTGAGGATTGGCAGTGAGGGTGGGGTGGGGGTTGTTTGGTTTTTATTCCCCCCATCTGCTGGGTGGTTGCAGCAGGTTTTGGTCACTTCACATGACCCTGGGACACTGTGATCATAATAAATATGAATCAGTTGCCAAGCATCTGAATGTAAATCACAAGACCCTGGAGATGCTGCAACATTCCAGGTGATCGGCACTTCTTCTGGGCCTGGCACTGATCCTGGCACTTCCGCTGAGGCCTGACAGTCCCGAAGAAGCACTGATGCTGGCGCTTCCGCTGAGCCCTGACAGTCCCGAAGAAGCGCTGATCCTGGCGCTTCCGCTGAGTCCTGACAGCCCTGCAGCTCCAGCCATCTCTCTCTCAGGGTTGTGTGGTGCTGCCACCAGTTCAGCTCATTCCCCTCCCCCGCTACCACTTTTCTAGGATGGCCGCGTACCACCTGCCAGATGCCAATGTACCACAGGTGGTACCCGTACCACTGGTTGAAAAGCCTTGTGG
This sequence comes from Azemiops feae, assembly GCA_023970755.1. NCBI lineage: Eukaryota > Metazoa > Chordata > Lepidosauria > Squamata > Viperidae > Azemiops > Azemiops feae. The sequence goes on along the minus strand of JALGBA010003986.1, from coordinate 322,276 downwards.
TAGATAGTACTTAGGCCTATTCTGGCGCTTGTTTCAAGTGGTCCATGTCCCCTGGGAGAGAAGAATTGAAATGTTTTGAGCTTTATTCCTTTAGAAAAATGTTCAACAACTTGAGTGAAAAATACTTTGCTGAGTGATTTGACAGAAGCACTTACCAAATATGCAGTTTCAGTATGGAAACTGAAATTCTTAAAAAACTCAGCTCTAAACAAACTTAATCTGACACGAATACACACAATCTGTTGAAATGGAATAAAGTGTGCCCCATGGATAGTTCCAAACTAAATTTAGTCTTCAAGTCAGGTAAGTACTTTGGAAGAATTAGTAGTATTGCCTGACAAGACCCGAAGCATGTTTCTGGAGAGGCAAAATCAGCGGAAAAGAACTGATCAAGCTTGCAGTAATCATGGTAATGCAAGAGTGGAGGGTATGTAGTGGACTTGTCGAAATAAATTACTTGCTTCAGGTGAGTAAGTAAAGTATGTTGCCACAAGGCTAGAAAAAGTATTTCAAAGACTGAGTTTGAATCTAATGGTTACTGTCTGCTAGGGCCGCTGGTATTTCTGTTTAATCAATATGTTGTGCCAGTGGGGTATTTTGATTAATGCAGTTGTGTTAAGTTTTCTCTGCTACAAAGAAATAATTATGAACCCAAAATTACACTAATATTCTCTGTTCATGCAGTTTCATATCAGCTGGATTATATCAAATAAAACAGCTTCTCTAGGTGGTTATTGGTTTTCATTTTATAGGAAAGAAGCACAACGAGACACAAAATATAAGCTGCAGGATCCAATTTGGGTCAGTCACTGGGACCAGAAATTTAGTCTTCTTAGCTTTTGGACTCATGCTGGAACCCATCTTCAGGGAAACGTTTCTCTTACCAGAATGTGACATTTTGTGAGAAAGAAGTTCCCTGAGGATGGGCACTGCATATATACAGTACACTTGGCAGCACAGTTGCACAAGTCTCTCATCAAGGATGGCTGTGTCTTATACCTGAAGAGAGTGGAGGTGCTACAGACCCACCTGAAAGATGGTCCAAGCTCCTTGGGAAGGAAGAGGGTTGCCAAAGGGGAGAAGAATTGTGCTGTGCGTGAACAGTAACCTGGGAGAGTCAGCCTGTGGAGTCTGTGATTAATTGGATGGAGATGAAAAAAAGTTGAATCACACCACCTAAGACCATCCAGAAGGGTGATCCAAACCCACATTTACCCTGAACACCCCAGAAAGGCTCACAGTGGGGAAATGGGGCAGAATGGCCAACAGGACTGGAGCCATGGGTCTCGTGCTATTGGGAAGCCCCCACCATATTCACCCCCACTTATCCCCATGGAAAATAGAGTAGTGTGGGGCTGCCCACCATTGCTCATAGATCAAAATTGACCAGCATGCACCTCACCCCTCTGCCTGTGAGTTGTGTTGGGTGGTGGCACCTTATAGTCTTGCTGCCAACCCTTAGTAAGAGTTCCAATGGCCTGTGGGATGACTAGTCCACTCTGGTGCCAGTGACCAAAGCTGCAGTGGATCAATGCTAGAGAGGTCTTCCAGACTCGAAGACAGACTCTACCACTGCTGAGAGAACATTAATCTAGATCATCCCCTAAGAGTAAGGGGTGAGAAGAAGCTGAGGCACTAACTGTGTTTTTTTTAAAAAAAATGTTGGTTGGACTTATGAAGAAAATGGACTTACAAATAGCCTCTTGGAACGTAACCTGTTTGTAAGTAGAACACAGAAAATCAAAAATATTAGCTTTGCATGCTAATAGTTTTCATCCCATTGCTGTATTACAATTTTATAGCAAAGAGAAAACATGACTGTATGATAGATTTGCAACTGATCTTGGTAAACTGAAATAATCAGCAAGATGAGAAATGTAGCTCAATTTAGTTTGACCAAATTGTAAACCGAAACTGGTCCACCTCAGACTCCTGGTGATTCAGTATGAATGCAATCTTCTATGTTTTTCCTCTTAAGTTCATCTTAGGGACACCAGTACTCTGATTAGGAGGCAGTATCTGTTCTTTCAGCACAGGAGGATATTACCCAGGATTTGTTGCATTTGGTTACTGAGAAGGTGGCAGTAGGCTTACAAATATAGTCAGTACTCAAGAAAAAATGCGAGAAGACCAGAGAAGAGTAGATGTGTGCATCAGATACTTTATGGTACCTGTTTTCCAAAGCAAATACTTTTAGCTGGGTTCACTTTTTGCATTTTATCTCGTTTTCTACTTATTCAAATATTCTGCTATGGCAAAAGAAAATCCAGTGTTGACGGTAGGCTTTGCTTCTTTTTTAAAAATTCAGACATGAGAGAAGTCTACAGGTCATAGTCTCAGAAGGCCTATTTTTTATTATATTTTATTGATTTTTTAGAATAACAATCTTTAGTGCTTAGTAAACAACATGTTGTCTGGGTTCATAATATTTAACAACAGTCAATAATAGTTAATTTCTATGCTTTCATAATCAACATGCTAACTAGAAATACCTTTCCTTGGTCTTCTCTTTTTCCAATAGTATTCTCCTTTTACCAACATTGAGCAAATATAGTTCTTAATACGATTAATACATACGAAGTTGAATATAAACATTTTTCTAGTATCTAACAATAACATCAGTATGTAATATCTTTTCTAATCAGCTTATTTTACAGCTGCATTTGCAAAAAGTCATCTTATGTAAATCACTATAAGTCCTGTTTTCATAACTCTTATTTAAGCTTGTTTCCCCTCAGTATTCAAAACATTTCTTGCCAATTATAGTTTTCTCAAAATTGATTACATTTAAATATCCAAAATATTTCATACGTTTAAATCATTCCAATATTTTTTACATTTCCCATATCAAGAAAGAGAAAAAAATACTATACTACTTATAAATCATATCTCTCTTACTATAAAACCCCTTCATCTCCAAAATTTAACTATTCTTTTAGCCATATTCAAACAAGTGTTTAGTCATATAGTACTCCATCTGATAGATCAAGTAATCTCTCTTGAGTCTGCCTCTCGTCTTCTTTTGCCTTGCAGCTTTTCATATTCATTACGAAACTTCCACTTTTCTTCTCCCTCGATTTCTCTTTTCATTTTTTGTCTCCCAAACTCTGATAATCCTCCTGACAGCTCTATTGTCCATTTTATCAAATCTTCTTTCTTATCTTCAGGTTTGTTTTGAAGTTCTGAGAGATAAAATGTCTTTTCCATTTCCAATGTTATAGCAAAATCTTGCAGATTTTTCTTTGCTGTATTAAGCTGTAATTTTCTTCATTTGTAGTCTCCATCTTTGGGTCACTTTCCTCTAGTTTTTGTTCTATTATCTGATTTATTTGTTCATTCTTTGTCACCATTTTCTGAGAATTTTTTGATTATGAGCTTAGGTCAAGGATGTGCTCATTTATATCATCAAAATTATTTTTAATCTCATTATGATTTGAAGCAATTGTCATTTGAATTAGTTGCAACATAGCATACATTTCCTCCTGGGAAATATTTGTCTTGTCTTGAAGTATTACTCCTGCAGATCTCTGATGTTCCAGACTGGAAATTTTGGAAAAGAATATTGTGTGTGGTTTCTTACCACTTTTAGTTGTATATGCAACCTCCATTTTCACCAAACTAGCCAGTCTTAAATTCCAAACACTATAGTCTTATATGTCTCTTATCTTTATAAACAGTCCAAAATGTTCAACCACTTAAAAACAATCCAATAATTTCCCTCCTAGAAAAATAGCCAAAAAGTCAAAGTTTTCTGTCTCTGCAGACGATTCTTAAACTTGAATATCACAGCTCAGTAAGTTTTTATAATCCAAGAAGGTCAGCAGTTTTCATAACAATTGTAGTTCTCATTCTTCAATAGATAGCCCAGTGTATTTTCTTTCCTCTATTCCCAGCTATTCTCTGTTTAGCTAAGAATTACTGAGGATCAAAGGGATAAATTGTGTTTCTTGGGGATCTTTTCCAGGAAATCAGAGAAGAGAAGATCAGTTTTCTCATCCAGCTCCAACACGCTGTTCACAGTTATTCTTAGTTGGTGCTTTTGGACTTTGGATGCCAGTAGCTTGGGCTAGTTACCGGAGTACAGCTAGCCTTTCTCCTGTCGGGTTGGAGGGCTTCCCCTGGATCACAGGGATTGACCGCCATCTTTCTGTGATCGATGGGGGCCCCCTCCTTCTTCATTCCTTCTTCATCGCCTCTCCGGGGCGACTTTAGATCCATTTAGGGTCCCCAGGCAGGGAGAAACCAGCCGTGGGGTGCAGAGCTCTGCAATCCCTCGGCCATGTCACTATGACCCAAAACTAGAAGTCCCAGAAGGCCTATTTTTACTAGAACAAGTTAGATGTTGAGGTTACAGAAACATAATTCCACAAATCTATTGTTTTTTTGTTTTTTATTTTAAAAAGATCTGCATATTATAATCTTTTTTGTGGTTCAATTTCTTGAACTTTTTTCTCCTCAACATATCTCTCACCAGAAGAAGTATTTTCAGTAACATTTTTCACCTTGATACCTTTTGGTAATAATCTTCTTCAAATACAAATTATCCTAGCATCACACATTGGCTAGTCACCATTTTCTCATTTATTTTCATTCATTAATCACTGAAATAACTCCACCATGTGATTCTTGGAATTGGATACAATTCTCTTGTCCTTACCTTTGTTGCAGCATCAAAGCATACAAAGCCCATGCCAAAGTCTATGGTAAGCCCCATAAGATGACTCTCCAAAACACAGGCATATGTCTTACACTGGAAAAAATCAAAACAATGGAACATATTAAATGGCATTTTACTGGCTATATTTGATTTGTAAAATTATGACTAAAAAGGAAAATCTGAACATTTGAATATATATTCTACAAATGAGTCCAATAAAATGCTTGCAGCCATATGGAGCAATCTCATTTCTTTCTTCAGGAAGGTGAAGGAGTCCATCTCCTTTTTGGCTACTTGTTCTTATCTGTAATCATTGGCTTTGCAAAACATGAAGCCACCTTTAGTCCACTATTTCATCCCAAGCAACCCTGAGCAAATCTGAGGGACTTTGACTGCTGGGTAGCATGAACATTCCTGCAGGATCCAATCTGGGTTGATCACCAGGACCAGAGGTTTAGTCTTCCGAGCTTTCGGACTCGTGCTGGAGCCCCATCCTCAGGGTATTTCTCGCACTCATTCTGGTAGAGTGAAGCTCCCTGGGGATGGGATCCAGCACAAGTCTGAAAGCTCAGAAGACTAAAACTCTGGTCCTGGTGACTGATCCAGATTGGATTCTGCAACATTATCCTGGGACACGTATATTCGCCTTCATTCATAACATTCCTTACTATGACCAGGAAAATAATCCTGTGCCCTTTCCCCAATAGTAAGCAGGTCATTCTATAGAATGGGTCATACAGTTTTTTTGATAACAATATGGAAGTATTTTCCATTATTGTATTCTGTAATTTTTGTTGTTTTGTCTTATTTTTTACTTTCCAATCATGCTTATCTTCTGAGTCAAGAAAGAAGTTTGAGAGGAATGCAGAGAATGTCATTCACTTTTTATAACAACTCTCTTGACTGATTCATAGGATGGGATTATTTCCCAGCTAACATCACAATAATTGCTTGAAAAGAATCTTCCATGATGCGTACACGCTATCTACTACTGAGCAAGATAAAGAAAAGGATTTAATTCAGATGTTAAGGACTGTGTACAATTCAGTACTCTATGAATGGTGCCCATAGGATTTGGATTTTTTTTTAAAAGTATGTCTCACTTTTTCATTCCAGGCCCTTGTGTATCTCCAAAAGTGAAGCCTTCTTGTTTGCAGTCCTGCTTCTTTGTAATAGTTTATTTCTGAGTACTGGGCTTTTTAAGAAAGTCCTGGAAGTGAATTGGGTATACGAAAGCACCTTGTCTTGCACTTGAGTTATATGTGGAAAAACATATGCCTTTTACTAAAAGATAACTTAGAACATCCTAAACTAATATCAAAAAGTTTATAGATTTACAAGGCATGGCATTCACAACATCAAATTACTAGCACATTTCTACACTGAGCCTACAGTAATTGCTAATCAAGTCTATATAAAACATAATAAGTTGCTTAAGAGGAAAAACTGAAGCTTCCTTCTCAGGGAGTTGAAATTGCTTCCACATGAATTCTCTTTTATTCTTCCTAATCAAATTGATTACTTATTGATTTATGTCTTAGTCTGACAGATATTTATAGAACAAATAGATAATCTGAGGCAACCCTATAGTCTTTCTCAAATCGAAAAATATTTTCTTGGCATGCACCTTTTCAATATACATAACCAAGTAATACATTTAGTATCAGGAATATCTTCATTTTGCAACCTATCATTATTTTCAAAAGTTTGCTTATCTAAGAAACAGACAATAGATTTATCGCTTGAATTCTCAATTTTTATGGCTCCTCCTAATCCTGATTTAAATGCCACAGATGCCAGAAAAGGAATTTAAGTTGTTTTCAGTCAAAATAGTTGTCATCTTATATTCCCAGAATTCTTCTTTAATTTGACAAATGCCTTTTTCCTTGGAGATTTTGTATAGGTGATACATTTATATTCTCAGCTAAATTACGTAATGAAGGTTATGCTTCTTCTATCCTATCCTTAGTAAATCAGAAAGTTCTTTTCTAAACATACTGGCTACCTACCTCAATTAAGCAATACAATATTTCTGTCAGTACGTTTTCACTTACAAGACTGTCAGTGCCAAGTACAATTCCTACCAGGAAACATTGAAAGGTTAAATATTATGATGGCTTTGAGCAATTATCACAAATTGGTGGAAAAAAATGAATGTACATTATAGCTCAAATGGTGAAAGGTCAGTTTTCAGCATCTTATTTTATGGCTTTTAATCTTAGGCTATATTTCAATTACAGTTCCTCTGCTTATGTTAATTAATCTTTTGCAAAATTAAAATAAGAATGCTGCCAAGACAGTACATAATACCAGAGGTCTTTTCAATACCAGAGTGGAATTCAAGGTAATGGCTACCCACTTTAAGCCCTTATGGGGCCAGATTATTTGATGGACCACCTCTCCTGAAAGTATCTGCCCATCCCACCAGGATGGATAGAGTAGATAGGTCCCTTCCCTTAAACACTGCCACCTTTTAGGTCCTCAGAGGTGAGCCTTTTGTAGCCCCTGATCTATGGAACAGATCTCCACCCTTTTAATCTTCCAGAGAGAACTTGCTCTTTCCCCATGCCTTCTAGATAAGCAGGGAAGGGTGAGAATGTAATTGGCTGCATCAGTGAAGTGTAGTTGTAGCATCAGGTTTTTCTGTTTTGGGTTTTATTGTTTTTGTTTTAGCTGTATATATTGCTTTTGTTCCTGGGCTGTACATAGAGTTTGGTTTTAAGATAGGGCTAAAAAAATGTAATTAGTTAATTAATTAATTTACAATATACCTTCTGCCTTACAGAATGAATAGTTTTTGCTTTAAATTACTATTTCATACACTGCAAAACCATAAAAAAATCAACAAAGTGATTTTCTGTATAAGAGGTAACATAATTTTGTCGTACTCATTAGCAAAATATAGAATCTTAAAATTGAGTCTGTGAATTGTTCCACTTGAAGAGCAGAGCCTGAAGCATGATTTTTGATTGTCAAGATTTGCAGTTTGAATAGTTTGTGAAGAAATGTGAAAATTTAGAAATAATAAACTACAATGCTCAATGGACCTCTTTTCTGAAAAACAAATGTAGAGAAACTATTAAAAAGCAATCAGTGTCAATTAAAAGAAACTCATGTAATTGTTATTCAGGTAATTTAAATATTAAATGTGTGTAAAGATGTACAGGGTAAATGAAAACAAGTTTTTCAAATGTTCTTAGTAAGAATAGTGAGTCGTAACAAGAATGTATTATGAATTAGAATGATATATTATTTTAAAAATGGTATACTATGCACTGTATTGGTTTCATTGTATGATGGTCTTTGACCATAATAACAATTTAATTTGATGGTTTCATTGCCTTTTTGCTATAAATCAAACTATAATGATTTAGCTAGAAGAAGGTTGAAGTATTTTTTCATATTTGAGAAGCACAGAACTATTATAGCTATTTATGTCTGAATTCATACAAAAATATTCTTACTTTGCACTTTGTCTAAGATTCTTAATTTATTTATTTATTTACACACACACACAAACACTTTTTTGCACCACCACTTGCAAATTGTAATGTGGAGAGAGAAAAAGGTAATATATTTTACTAATCAAACAATTCTCTTTTTTATTCTGTTTATGTAACCCAGTAGGATTGTATCCATGGAAACCATCCTTCAGTTACTCATGGTTATTTATGGGTTTAATGATCTGCCAGATGCATAGTTTACCAAGAAGAATCAGATCAGTGGGAGCCATACCCCTCCCCACTGCTGAAAACAAGAAAAGCAAATCTACATATATAGCCAAAATTAAACATACATACCATAAAAAATAATCATCTAATGTAGGTGAGGCATATATGACATAACATTGGCTGAATGCATATTAAACAAAAATGTCTATGGAATATATTGATCAGGTTGGGCAAAATTTTAGTGATGTTTCCAGATGTGACTTGACAATACTCTTATGTAGAGTGTTGACCACACAAATACATCCTCTATCTTTAGAGCATATGCTATACTTCTCAAAAGTTTAGGTAAAGAAGAGGGCATTATTCTGTAATGAAAGAGATATTTTGTTTTCTTTTAAAAGAGGTTTCTGTGAGCCCCAGTAGGCTTTTTTACTTTCCATTTAAAAAATAGGCTCTTTAAGTTTACTTGCCCCCATGCACTAAAATCAATTCAATTCAGTGACTTTTGTTTCCCAGAAGTCTGCTGTTTTTATTCATTTTTATTGTCTTGAGTTTTATCTGTTACATTATGAGTTCAGAGCAATTACTGTGTTGAAGAATAATCTTGTGAGGTAAGTTATCCTTATAATATCTTGCCCAAGGTCATTCAGTAAGTTTTCAGTAAGTTTCCGAGATTTAAATCTATCACATAATAGTTTCCAAAAAATAAAAAAGCCTTGCTGAACAGTCTATTTTTCCATTCTTAATAAAATTTAATAAAATGAACAAAACACATCGTATCTGCTAGTAGCACAACTCATCGTTTGGTTTGTTTGAAAGTATCAAACAGCCAAGACTCTGTCATTCATCATCTGAAGGCTTGGGATGCAAGAACTAATACATATTTGATTTAAATCTTTTTTAACACAAAGGTCATTAATATAACATTAACAATTTAGAGATTTGAAAGGGTTATTTAAGTCATCAAGCCCAATACCCTTACTTAGTGCAGTAACCCAAATTAAAACAGCCATGCTCACTTTCTGCCTGAATATAACCAGAGAAGGGGAAACTCACCACCTTCCTTTTAATTTTTCCACTATAAATTTCTTACATTTAAGAATATTTTTCCAAGTTACTAATTGCTTTGCAGTAACCTAAATAATTATGCTATATCTGGCACTCTGAGATAAAAGGGTACCTTCCTCTATGTATTTTTCCTTTCAGGCTATTTGAAAAGTATTATCATCTCCTCCTTTGTTATCTCTTTTCGAGAGTAAACATTTCTAATTCCCTCAGTGTCTCCTTATTGAATTTATCGACCCTTGAACCTACATTGCCTTTTTCTGTACCAGCACTGTGTCCTGAGTACATGAAGTGGGGTCTGACCAATGCGAATGAAATCTGTGTTGATTTCTGTTTTTCCCCTAATTCCCCAGTATAATTTTACAGCCCTGGAATTTGCTTAGCTGGTTTTCCGAGATCAGCTAAGGTCAACTAGGTGTGGAATGAGTATTCCCTATTATTTAGACTCTTTTATTGTTTCAATCTATTTTTTTTCTTTCTGTTTCATCTTATCTAATTCCCAGAGACTACTTGAACAAGTCCCTGTAGTTTTCTTGGCAGGAATTTGCAGAGGTAGCTTGCCATTGCTGTCTTTCTAGTCTGAAAAACAGTGGCCCAAGGTCCAGCTGGTTTTGTGCCTAAGGCAGGATTAGAATTAACAATCTCCCAGTTTCTAGCCTGATAACTTAATCACTACACCATTTTAGAATGGCTCTCAATCTAAAATTGCATTTGTCTTTTTAACAGCCATGTCACAGTGTTAATTTTTATTCAATTTGTGATTCCTACAAACTTTTGTGTGCCACTAGAAAGTTAAGTATCTCCTATTGTAAAGCTTTGCATTTGATTTTTTTCTGTGTAAATAACTTCTTAAATCTATTAAATTAAATTCTACTGTTTTCAGTCACTTATCTAACTTATGAAGTTTCTTTTAATTTGTTCTGTCTTCTAGAGTTTTATCTAGTTCACCTAGTTTCGTATAATCTGCAAGTTTTATAAGCTTCCCATCTACCTCATATGTCATGAATGAAAATGTTGACAAGTACAAGACCAAGAGCTAATTCCAAAGGCATCCCTTTTAATTACTTATTTCAATTGATGATTAAACTATCAATGGACACTCTTTGAATACAAATCCATCTAACAGATATGTGGATCCACCAAACAAACATTTCATCCAGCTCATATTTAACTACCTTGCTAATTAGAAGGCCAGCTTATTAGAAGCTTTATGATTACAATATTCCAAAGCTAGCTTTAAGAACAAAACAAAACCCCATCACAATTGTACTAGCATTGTCACCAATCACATCAAATGACAGTTAAAAAAAATTCTAAATTGAGCATCTCATATTTCTTACCTGTATTCTCTCCACTTCTAAAAAAGTTGCAGATTGGAAGGCCTTTTCCCATAGTATGAGATCACATTCTAATTCCACAGAGAAGTAGAGATCCTCTCCCATTTCAGATTGTACTCCAAAGCAGTGTTTTCGCCGATCCAGTATATCACTGTCCTGATGAAAACCTGGAGTTATATAATCTTGCATACATCAATTAAAATTTCTTCTAGTATTGATGCACATGTTAGATGCAGAACAAAGTACCTACACAGAGTAACGTACCATGTAAATTTTATGCCTTTATTTTAATTATCTGTTTGTATATAAATTAAATTAAGAATATTATACTGACTAAAACATATCTTTTATTATCAATGGTTCTCCTTTACAGCTGAAATTATACTAATAAAATTATAAAATCCAGATTCAAAGGCAAATTGTGAGATGCAACTAAGGAATTGTTTCCCAGTCCATAACAATGTGGTATGAGTTGTCACTCCTTTCAAAATTCAGTATCAACGCATGCTCTTCAGGATCAATACACGCTCTCTCCTAAAAATATGAAGGCTCATTTCTTTACTCAAGATGCTTCTTCCTTAGATAAAGTTCCACACATAGATTTCTTACATTAGATTCCTGCTTCAAGATATACTACTTCCTATTACTCTATCCTAATATTACCACATTTAGTTCGGGTTTGTATTTCTTGTTGTTTTGGCCTTTTATTTTGGATTACCACTTTTAAATATAAAAATCTCACAGGTACCCGGGTATCTGTAAGAATTTATTTACACAGGCAATCTTGTTATGATTCTTTTTTTAAGTCAAAGTCTTCCCTTAAAAAAGGGAGGTTATTAATTAACAATTCTTTGGCTAAAAGCTGTCACCTGGAAATTAACAAAGTAGAAAGAAAGAGATTAGATTTAGTAGATTAGGTTAGATTAGATACTATATGTATACCTAGACTGGTAAATTCATGTCCTAATTAGAAAAAAATGCAACTTTCTTTTGCCTTGGCTGATTGGAGATAATCATAGCCATATTTGAACACATATTATAATAATCAGCCTGTGAATCAAGTTAGAAATCAGGAGGAGTTAAGAACAGAAAAAGTCTCAGCTTGTTCAATAGAAATTACTACTGAACCTCAGCCTGTGATCTGTAAATGTTACTGAGTTGCACTTTCCAAATAAAACAGATACATACTGTACATAAAACGTATATACATTATACGTTTTACATTATAAAAAACTTTAATCACAAAAGCAGCAATGGTTAAGTACTGCCTCTGATGCTGGAGAATATGGAAATCAACAATCCACATTTATTCACACACAAGGCATTCTCAGTACAAATGTAAAGGTATAGCTGCATTGTTACCCAGGTATAACATATCTATTATATTTGTTAATATTCATAAAAAAGGAAACTTTATTCTTTAGCTTTTGGCTACATTATTTTCATTGCTCAGCAGGTTACTCTTTTACAAAAATATGTCACTGAATGTGACCTCAAAAGTCATTGAGTCCAACCCTCTGCTTGATGTAGGATTGACTGAAGCATTTGGGGCAGATATAAAATATTGGATTGTTATCCAGCCCATGTGAAGATCTTTAGTGATGGGGAACTTAACTTTTAGGAAGCAACCTATTCCACTGACCAACATCAGTTATTATGAAGAATTTTTTCTTAACATCTACCCTGAATCTATTTCCCTGTAGTTTCAACTCATTAGCATTTCTCTCCAGGCAATAAAGAGCAAGTCTATTCCTTTCTCTCTCTGCCAACGCTTTACATATCCAAAGACTGCTTCCTATTTCTCTTCAGTCTTCCTTTTTGCAAACTACACATATACAATATACATATACAATTTTTTGCAATGTTCCCCAGAGGACTTGGTTTCCAATCCCGCCACCATCTTGACAGCCATACTTGACAATATCATATTCAATAGTGTTAGCCTGTGCATTGCAGCACAACATATTGAGACAGAAAACCTTCCCACAACTGAATTGAGGTGCTCTTTATTCATTATTCAATGTTGGGTCAGAAGAAAAGTATCTGCCTCCCTTCACTGCTGATTCCTAACTTGCCTTTCTTTGAAGTCATAGCAGTACTCTGATTTTCTTCCATGGTAAAGGTTGACAAAAGCTAACCATTTTTATGTACCTTGAGGCTGTCTTTGGATCACATCAGAATAAAGGCAAAAAATGCAATTTTAATATCAAAACAGCTAAGAATGATGCAAGCCTGCCATTCATGGATTCATCATGGATTCATGATGAATGAAGACAATATAATAGCAACATGATAAAAAATAATACCAAACCATTTAATGCTATAATTAAGACCAATTCTAATCATTTTGACACCCTAAGCAGTCATATTTTGATGCTCCGTTATCCCTTTTCTGGAGATAAATTTGAAAAGCTGATAATCATAAACTGACTTCCTATCAGCCTTCATCTTGCTTTGATAATATTATCAGCTTGTTGAGGTCCATAGCTGTAATAATAATTTTTTTTCATGACTTGCAAATCCTGATTGCTATGCTGTTCACATTCATTCAACTGATTTGGTGAATAGGTGTTTTGAAAAGCATAGAAATAAAAAGTTCTAAAGCAACAAGGAAAGTTTATCAAATTTTATAGTCAAGTTGTACATTTCAGAAGTTTTTATTGATGGTACCCCTTAAAACAAAAGCTTTTATTGTTTTTGTCCAGCACCTTTTTTCTACCTCTGGCTAGATGCATATGAACAACACAACAAAAAACACAGTGCAACAAGATTCTTCATCTGAATTTATATTATATACAATTCAACTGGGCTTTTTATTCAATTTTTTCATTTCTGGGTTGAGCTGTAATTCTAAGTAAATTAGCTTTCACTGTCACTGTGTAGCCTTGGCTGTTAACTATTTATCCCACCAGAGATAATTTAATGGTTGAAATTCCTTAAAAAAGGGCAGAATTCAAATGTGAGGAAAAAGCCAAAATTCCATGATTAATTTAACTACCAAAACTCCTCATAGTAGCAAGAGAATGAGTGACAGAACCTGGGGATGGAATCAAAAGAGGAATAAGCCTAGAGTCTCTACATAGCCACAAACATACCAAGTCCAATCCCTCTTGAATTCCATTGACCCTTATCTAATGCCAAGATAATAGTAACTGTTAGTTCAGTAGATTCTTGTGCATAGGCATGATTAGTAATAAATCAGTTTAATTAGAATTTCATGTGTAGTCCAGATTTTTCATACCTGACAAGTAGATATGAGATATTTATGTTAATACTGTAATGCTTGTACTTGTAATATTCTATTGTAATAATACTAATACTTGTAATATTCTAAGAACCTTTTGTCAATCTCACATTTGTGAAAGATAGATTGAACAGATTGTGAAAGGGAAGGCATAAAGGTTCTAAACAAAATAACTAAAATCAGGCAATATCAAAGCTTGATTTCCAGATAGGTTTTAATTTAACCAGTTAAGATTGCCCACATTTCAAGGCAATGTTTCATTGGTTCCAAAGGCTGCAGCTTTATAATGAAAAGACAATTGATTCACTATGACTAGTGTGGTGTCTTTTTAGCTCTTCCAGCAGATAGTAGTTACACAACTAATTAATATGTGTGCATTACCACTAAATCTTTTCCGTAACACCATCCCCATAGCAGAAAAAGCTAAAAGCTAAAATTCCAAATTGAACAAAACGCCAAGCAAAGTATTTCACTGAATCGAAACAGAGAAATCTGTCAGTTGTTGCTCCCTTATATTATTTTCTCTCTGTTTACACTTATTCAATGCATGTAGTGCTGCCAAGTTCTAATCCTCCCAAATCCATTACTACATACTATTACTACATATCCTTCTGGCTGTTTTGCATTTGAAGACTTGGCTGTGTTGGTTGATAACACCAATGTCATTGCAAATAACTTTGATATTTCCACTTGCAATATACCACCTGCAATTTGGGATCTTTATGCTATAATAAGAATACTCTCAATCTCAGCTCTGATTCTAAGATCAGATGTAGAAGATGCCACTTTCATCCAGTGCTTAGTCATAAATGGAAACACTTAATATTTTAGAAGATTGGATGGGCCAAAGGTAGTGACTATAATGTGAACAAAACTAAGAAAACTATTTATTTTTGGGCCAAAAAACTGATTTACACACCTATAAGTCAAGATCAGGCATGTCGAACTGCTGGCCCGCAGGCTGGATGCGTCACGCTGAAACTGCGCCCACCCCATTGCCGGCAATGGGGAAAAATTCACGATACATCATGCGACGTCATGTGACGTCGCAAGTTTGACATGCCCGGTCTAGATGATATGATGGACACGCTAGGTATATTATTGACCAAAGCAGTAACAACTCAGCAACCAAGATATTTGAATAAAAATGCAAAAGAAATACCAGCATATACAAAATAACTATATTAGTAAAAAAAAAACTATAGAAAATATTTTGAATATGATTTGGATTATAACCTTTCTTGACTGAATGTTATCTGTAGGTTTTGTGGAACGTGTTACAATAAAATGGGCCCAGTGCATATTGCAAGAGAGGGGTACAATATGAGGACAAAGTGCATGCTTCCAGAATAAGAATCATATCCCCTTTGTTTGCAAAAATACATTTCCCCATCTACCATGACCTATTTTAATCTCATAGCTTTAATTTGATAAGTAACTGAAAAAGACCTTCTGGGCAAGGGGCCATAGCCATCATCTTGGTTTCCCTGAATCCCTCCAACCCAGATGCCTTTGACCCACACTGTAAAAGAATTGTTTGCAAAGACTACTTTATCCGACAAATAATATTTTAAAGTTATACAAAATGCATACTATATGAATGGTAGTAAATGGTAAAACCTCTCTGTGTAATTTTTTACACAGAGAGGTTTTAAGCACAAATGCATAGTCATAATAAAATGAAGCTTAGAAAAATAAGATATTAAGAGCAATTAAAATTGATAGCTTCATTCTACCTTGTTTGTTAATTCTACATTTACTACTACTTTTAATTTAACAAAGAAAATGTTACTGTGTGAGTGATTAGAAATAAATTTATATGATCACAGAGTATACAAGTACACAAATAAAAACAGCTTTATTTTAAGAAAATAAACTATTCTCTAGAAGATCTTAGGCCTACATTGGCTTCCCAATCCTACATTGGCTTTCCAATCCCAAAACCAATATACATTTTCTCATTTTCATTAAAAACAAGCTTCATTTTTCAAGTTGACATAGAGTCCTAAAAACACACTTATATTGTGAAGGAATATAAACTTCGCCTGGGAATGGGGAAAGAATGAGTGAATTGTTAAAGGATGGGGGTGGGGGACAGAAATGATTGCTCAGCCCCTGGGGTAGAGTAAAATACTGTAGAAGGTAAAGGTAAAGGTTTCCCCTGTCCAGGCATTTCCAACTCTAGGGGGCCATGCTTATATCTCCATTTTTTAACCAAGGGAGCCAGTATTGTCCAAAGATGTTTCCATGGTCATGTGGCCAGCATGACTATACACTGTTACCTTCCCACTGAAATGGTACCTATTTATCTACTTGCATTTGCATACTTTCAAACTGTTAGGTGGGCAAGAGCTGGGGCAAATAATGGGAGCTCATCTCATCACGCAGTGCTTGGGTCTTGAACCCAGACTATCAGCTTTCCAGCTGACAAGCTCAGCATCTTTAACCGCTGAGCTATTGTGCCCCTACTGTAGAAGATAAGTCAAAATATCCTAACTTAACGTTGTCTGGTATAAGAACCATAAAATCCAAAATTTAATCCAGCATTTTTTTTTCTGTTCCAAATCCACAGCAACATTCATTGAATGCTTTTTCTGTATTAAATTTGTATCTGTATCTCTGTATCTCTTACTTCTGTTCTAAACTAAAAATTAGTTTTTTAAATTAAGTAATCAATATTCTGGCCTTTAATTATTTGGGTGAGTTTTTCACAACCCTGTGAAAATGTGACAATTGAGATTTAACAGTATTCAAAACATTTTCAACAGCATACTTTTGTACAGTTAAGTGAAGTTATCATGATCTTGAGTTAACGATAAGAGAATGGCCCCAGATTTGTACAAAATTTCTTCTATGGCTTTATTTCATTGATCAAGATCACTGGATAGGTAGAACAGTAATCATTCTTCAAAAAGAGATAACATCAGTCTGATAATTTTCAAATATAACTTCCATTCTACTTTTCTATATTGGTAGTTACATGCAAACTCCAAAACAGAATTGGTATATTTTCTCAATGCACCAATATAAAATTTGCCTTGACAGCAGTTACACTGTTCAGTTAAGCAGAGAAATAATGCCATCAGTATAGTTGACTGTGGCTCAAATTGCCAAGAGGCATCATTAGGGAGGGAAAGACAGATTGTCAAAAAAAGAAAGGATTTGAAAAGGAAAAGATTATGGTTGGAAAGTATGTTAGGGCATACAACAAGAAAGCCAAAAGAAGAAACAAAGGAGCAGATTTAGGATATAAGGGTGCTTATGTCTCCTCCAATAAATTGACATAATTCAAAGGGACTGGATTGGTACTAATTATAGCCTTCATGCAACTTTTTATGTGAAAAATATTCTAATGCACACAGTATAGTCAGGATCATATCTCATGCTTAAATGACACTGACTAGACACTATTTATAAGATTCGAAAGAATATTAAATTAAGCTTAAAGAAATGTGTTGCTGACAAGTAAGTTCAGAATGACCAATTACCAGGATCCAATTACTTGCAAAGATATCTAGCACTTCCTGTAAAGATATCATAACTTTTTGATAAATATGAATTTATTTTTCTAGCACAAGAGATCAGGAAGTGGCATTTAGCAAAAGATTATTCTAAATTCAGCTTTTAGTAAAAGACATTAGCCAAACAGCAGTTTCTATGTATATAATTCCAGAGATAATATATTGTGAAGCAGTTATACTTCAGCATAAACAATTCCTGAAATAGTGTATATGGAAGTACTCTTGCATATGTACACATAGACACTGGCTAATAGTTTAATATCTTCCAAATACTTTACTACTATTTATTTGCTTGATTTAAGTCTGTACATTTAACAATGTAGTTAAATTCTAGTTTAATATGTTTTCACAAAATGCAAAAACACAGATGGCAAAAGAAAATACACATCTATCAAATAAGAATAGTTGAACTTCTCAGTTGATACTATTAAAACTTCTTTGACTAACACTATAAGTAGTCCTCGCTTACATTCATTTAGTTGAACTGTTCAAAGTTACAATGGCACAGAAAAAGCGACTTATGACCATTTTTCACACTTACAACCATTGCAGAACCCCCCGGTCACATAATCAAAATTTGGGCACTTGGCAACTGGCATTTATTTATGATAGTTGCAGTGTTCCTGGATCATGTGATCATCTTTTGTGAACTTCTGACAAGCAAAGTGAATGGGGAAGCCAGATTCACTTAAAAACTGTCCTACTAACTTAAAAACTGCAGTGATTTACTTAACAACTGTGACAAGAAAGGCCATGGAATGGGATAAAACTCACTTAATTATCTTGCTTAGTAATTGAAATTTTTGGCTTAATTGTGGTCAAGGACTACCTGTATGGTACTTTTGAATATTATTAATATGAAAAGCCATCTCTGACCATATACTTAGAAAACTGCTGCTTTGATAGCCTTGAGAAGCAAAAGGATTTGAATGGTATATAGAAATGAGCTACCTACTACCCTGACTTTTGTAAACTTAGGGTAAAAACAAAGGAGTAAGACTTGCTTTGATTTCTCATTATTCCTCATGGCTGTTAGCCCTTGCAGTCTAGACAAGAAGCACAACTATGAATACTAGCCCTGTCTTTATTGTAAGGTTACATTAATAGGATCTTGCAAGTCTGGAAATATTTCTCCCCTTTTTACACTCCAGAAAACCAGGGAGGGTCACTCCTGAAATGCTTCACAGGTCTCCTTGCTTTTGTGGGCTGGAATAGCTCTTGCATGATTGTCTGGTCTCTGGTTCTTCCTCTGATCTCCCAAAGTCATTCCCACATACCATTACAATGGCAGAGTGCTCAAAATAGTTTTAGGGCCCTCCTTCTCTTTGAACTAAGGCTATTTTGCCATGACCTTAAAGAAATTATGGTTGCATATTGCAATATGCAATCCTAATTTCTACCCAGTGCTCACCTATGTGGAAATTCAGCTATGCTTTCTATCTATGCTACTCTTCTTTTTACTATTTAAATGAAATTTATTTTTAGTCTTCGTACCTTGAATATTTTGTACATGATCTCATATACAGAAAATGTTCTTTCAGCTCGGGTCCAGTCCCATGTTGTGACCTTGAGTAAAAATATACACAAAAACTAATTACACTTATTTTTCCACACAATTTTGAAAAGCAATTCCACTAACCCACATACACCTGCATAGGCAATGAGATCACAAGAAGGCATGCTATGATTTATAGAAAAAAAGTGATGATTTTTTTACCTATCTAGTATGAATTATTTCT
This sequence comes from Azemiops feae, assembly GCA_023970755.1. Classification (NCBI taxonomy): domain Eukaryota; kingdom Metazoa; phylum Chordata; class Lepidosauria; order Squamata; family Viperidae; genus Azemiops; species Azemiops feae. The sequence goes on along the minus strand of JALGBA010003986.1, from coordinate 303,042 downwards.
GGCTTTGAGTGTACCATTCTTGGAAATTGGTACATAGAAAGGGAGCTATTTTTAAGGTGCTCCTGATGAAAATGGAAGAACTGCAAAAGGAGGAAGGTTTTCTTTAATATATGAATATAAATTAAATGAGCAGGATTTATTTTCAGATCAGTTTTCCATTAAAGTTGTATTTATAAATCATTTCTTATTATTGCTACCATTATTGATTTTTCACCATTATTACCTTTTCTCTGTCATCCTTTTATATTTTCTTTCTGATACAATATTGAATGAAAAACCCTGAATTAACATAAAACCTCCAAATCAATGTAACACCCCCCCCCCCATCTGTACATTTAATTATGAAGCAGGATACAGAATGATACTTACTGGAGGTGCTAAAAATTTATAAAGTGAAGAACCCCTCAGTGCAAGAAACTTTGGTGTGTACACTCGGTCCTGAAGAGAATCTTGTTCTCGTTCCTCTGTCCAGCCCATGTAGACTATCTGGCATTAAAAACAACATATTTTTTTACTTTTTACAGATTATCATTTATATAAAAGACACACACACATTGAATATTCAAGACTATAATCCTAACAGACGATTTATATAATCGTAAGGAAACTGGAAATTCACTGGATAAAATCAAACTTTGTGAAAATCCCCAACTGTGCATACAATATATGATGAATGTACAGACGCATGCTATATCAGTAAGTAATCACATTCTGAATTTGCATCAGCTTTGTTTGTAACTATACAGAGATTAGTAGGTATTTTTACCAGAAGAAAAGAAAGAAAAAAGAAAAAAATAAGTATGCTTGTTTATCTGGGATAATGCTATGAGGATGAAACTGCAATAAATATGCTTAGGTGGGGTTTAAATTACCATGTATGTGATTCTTGCAAAGGTGACAACTTTGTTATAGGAAACTGTTATTGACTAGTTTATATTTGTCATTCATCAAGTTGTTAAATGATAATAACCCTTTACGTACCTATTAACCTTGTAATGAAAAATGAATCTGCTTCTCAATCTTGAGAGGCATTTTAGGTCAATAACCCAATACATACAAGTAAAATTAACAATGAATGATTAAAAACAGAGGTTATTTAATATGGTAGTAAGAAATGTTGTTCATTTAATTAGGTTTTCTCCTTGAAAGAGCTTATGATACTTGATAAAGTTTCTACTACTGTCAGTCATCAAAGAGAACAAAGCACTTTATTCTGTTTCAATTCAATGATATTTTGTACAGGACTTTTCCCCAGTACTAAAGCATTCATGAAAGTTAACAGCCATTTCCTTTGAAACATTATCCCCTTGTCTGTCTATATTGTGAGATTAGAGCAATTTTACACACAACCCATTCTTTGGTTAAAGATTTATAAACATCAAAAGGCACTTCTGATTCAGACTGCATAACCACAGTCAAATTATTAATGCAAAATACCAGAAAGAGTATTCATTTGCTTCTTCCTAAAGCAAGAATTCAAATGAGGAATTTAATCCTATACATTTTGTTTAGCTTCTGCTACTATTCCATAATAAAATTCATATTGTGGCTATTCAATGCAAAGTTTCTATAAAATTGCTTCAAAATAATTGCAATACAATTTTTAAAAATCAGTAGGATGATTTTACAATACTAAAATATAATCTGAGACGATTATAAAGCAGATTGTGAAATGAATATGGAATATTGAACACAGGCATAGTTACTACTCCATCAATACTATTAAGGTTCGGGTGGTCACTAACCCTTCCACCCCTCCACCAAAATCATCTAAAAAGTTTCTTATGCTTAAAACTTCCATCATAGAATAATTTCATCTCTAAATGTATACATTACAGTTAAAAAAAAAATCTTGTGAAACTTCTGGTTTGATGTTTTGATCCTTGTATTTGTGATTCACATTAATCACAATTAATGCGATTATTATTAAATTGATGAATTTCAATTACTCAGTGATGCATCGTGTCATATCAAGGAAATTATATTAGTATTGAACAGAATTTTGTTGGTCAATGACCAAAATAAATAATGATGATACCTAGGTATATGGATTGCTTTGGTTGGTCGCACAGTCAGCCAAATGTTTAGACTGGCTTTGATATTTTTATCCATCTATCAAGTCCTTCCCAAGGACCTGGGTTAAGCAGATGTTGTTGTTTAGTAATATTGAAGGTACCACCACAGGATATAAAGTATTCCAAGTAAGATTGCCTTTTGCAATTAACTGATGGTGATTTTGTCAATGCCAATGGTGTTTGAGTGGTGCTCCAGATGTTTTTGAATTACAATCAAGGTGCTTTTTACTATTGGTACTATCTTTGCTTTTTTTTTTTGCTATAATCATTCTACTTCTATTTACAGATCTTTATATTTTGTGATTTTTCTCCAGTTCTTTCTCTTCTATTCTGTTGTCTCCAGGTACCATCATGTCCACTATCCAGATTTTTTTTGTCTTATCAACAATTATTAAGTCTGGAGTGTTGTGTGGCAGATGCTTGTCTGTTTGAATTTTAAAGTCACAGAGTACTTTATCTTCTTCATTTTCTATTACTTTCTCTGTTTTGTGGGTCCCATCAGTTCTTGTTTGCAGGCAAATAGTATTTCTTGCAGCTATTCCAATGCACCATTGTTGCTATTTTGTCATGCCATTGTTTGTAGTTAATCTCTTGCAGCAGCTAATAAGGTAGTCCAACTAGGTGTTTCTTCAGCTTCTTTGAAGTGAAGGCATTTCCTGTTGCTGTCTTCACAAAGCCAGCAAAGCCAGTATGCATTTGTTTGTAAAGTTCTTTTAATGCATACAGAATTGTCTTTTTCTTGCTTTCCTGCTATTAGCCATTGTCAGGTCTTGTAGTTATCTGCACGGCCTGCTAGTTTTTTTTAGTTACTTGCCACGTAATACTTCGCCTTGCTATGTCTCTCTTCTATTCTTCATTTGGTCTTTCTTATAGGCCAGTGTAGTCTCTTTAGTATTCAGTAAGCCTTCATGGCATCATAGCTTTAGTGTCTCTTCTTCAGTGAAGGGTATTCTTCCAATGCCCTTTTTTCTTCTTCAACTGTTTGGTGTTCTTGCAAAATTCCATGCCATCTATGGCCTTTGGCTGCGTGGATGAAGTGTAATGATTCTCTGTCATTATTCTTCTGTTCTTCCTATTCAGGGCTTTTATTTCTGCTTGAGTCCAATCCACTTTTCAGCTGCATATCTAATGACTGGAGTTGCCCAGATGTTAATCAACTTGATGGTATTTCTACCACTAAGTTTGGACTTTTAAGAATTCATTTTTCTATGTATCCACTACTAACCTTTTCTGTGATTTCAGTGTGCTTGATTTTCTTTGATCTTCAGCCAACACAACATATGTGCACACTTTAAACCCAAGAATACACTAAGGCAGAAGCTTGTCCACCCCAAGGATAAAACACCCAGACAAAAACTAAGCAACGTGGTATATGCAGTAAAATGCAGTGAGACATGTGCAGATCTGTAGATTGGGGAAACAAAACAACGCTTTATAAATACATGGCATAGGAGAACAAAGCCATCAGGACAAGATTCAGCAGTCCATCTGCATTTAAAAGACAAAGACTCTTTTGTAGACAGCAAAGTCCATATTTTGGACAGAGAGAACTGCTGGTTTGAAAGAGGGGTCGAAGAAGCCATCTATGTCAAAACTGAACAGCTCTCTCTCAAAAGAGGGGGAAGGATATGAGATCATCTATCTCCAGTCTACAAAACAGTCCTTTCAGCAGTTCCAGGAAGCCTCCACACCCATTTGCACCACTCAGGTGACTTTGAGGACACAGATAAACCTCCAAGTAGCCTCAACAAGTAGCCTCTAAAAGAATGCAAATGACCAGCTGTTAGCAAGAAATATAAATCCTTCCATTCCCCACCATCCAGTCAGAGCTGAAAAAGCTTCTTGGACGAGAAGCGAAATGTCTTAAAAGAAAAACAAGAAAGCACCTTTGAGACAACCATGACTAAGAATCTCCATAGACTCTTTATCAGGTGTTCACTGGTTCCCTGTAGTCTCTTCCTTGATGGATTAGTCAAAATATTTCTGATTTCAGTGAAACTGGAGATTCTGCCTTTGGTATGCAATTCAAGTTTCATAACTGCTCATTTTCTTGGCTATCTGTTATTTGCTGGTTTATCATTTCCAGTGCTTTTATAAATTTGTACACAATACTTTTTCCCTATCTGATATCTATTACATGACGTATCCCTCAATTTATCTATTTTCTTGTCACAGACTTTTTCCTTATGACTCATGATTAGCCACTGTTTTAAGGTACCTGAGGGGCCATCCTAGCCAATGTATAATCATCTTTGTCTTAAAGGATTTCACCAGCTACCTCTTATGAGGCAGGAATAGAATTGAGCATGAGTGCTTTCTGTTACTCCCACTAAAGATCCTTGAGCTTCAGAATTACTGGATGGCAGTGTATTCTCACCCCACTAGCTAATGTTGGTGGCAGGAAAACTTGTACGCTCTTCTGGCTGCACAGTTATTTTCTCCAATAATTTGCAGTAGATGAGGGAGGGAGGGAGGGAGGGAGGGAGGGGGAGAGAGAGATGAAGAGCCTGTACTGAAAAACAGTATCTCTCTTTTGATTCTTTTCTTTCTTTCTCATTCTTCCCGTATTTCTTCCTTGTATATGAAATAAAACCCAGAGAGGTAGAGAGGGAGGTGCTCCCAACTTTTGTCAGTGATGATACCTTCACAACAAGAAACTATTTTTTACCACATTCCTACAGCAGTCATGCTAACAATATTTTCTCCAAATGATTTGATATACCTGTAGTTCCAAAAGACCAGAAATTCTATCCCTTTAAAAAAGAAAAAAGCCTAAGTGGATTTTGGAAATTTTAAACTTGTAGTTCATCCTGGAGTACATCTATCTGTGTATCAGTAAGAATTGAATGTGACTTGATGGTATATAATAAAAACCAAACCAAACCAAACCCCAAACTTTCTAATATAAGAAAAAAAATATGCCTCTATGGAATTATAAAGTAGGTCAAATATTATGGCAATGTACCTGATTTTCACATTTTATTGTATTTATTGTATTTATTTATATTATTTATACATATATAGGCACCCATCTTACACAAGCAAATCTTACAACATTAAACCACCCAAACAATATAGCAGTATACACTATTTATATTTAAACAATATTCTTATGATGTACTTATTATCTTCATAAGTTAATATACATCTAATTTTAAACACCTAACTTTTTTGAATGTGAAATATTTCTCAATTACCTATCACATGATTTATTTCTAATAAGTAGAAATGTTATCATTCATTTACCACTAGTAGAATCTCATTGTGTTTCTTTCAAATTAATTCTATATTTTGTTCAAGGACATAGAACATTCTTTATCAATCTCAAAAGAGTTGTTTTACACAGGTCTTTGCTTCGTATTTCTTTAGTCTTTATTCCAGGATTTAACATATATTAGAATTTTGCACACTCCTCTCATTTCTCCTCTAAAATCAATAGCAGAAGGTTTTCCACTGTAAAAATCATACCTGAGAACTATAAATTAAACCCGGACTACACAGAAGCTTGGAAAATTTACTGAGCTTGAGATAATTTATTAGTGTTAAGCACTGGATATAAAGCTAGCTTTGGGTGAGGGTCCTGGGTGTTTAATTTCCTGCAGAACTCACTTAAAGCCATAGCCAATGTCTGCAGAGCTAAATAATACTGCATCACCTTTTGTTGCTACCAACAATAGCTTGCTATTTAGTCATATTACAAAGCAGTTGAGATCTATGAAGATCTATTTATTCCTCTTATCTTTTTGTTTATGCACAAATCATTCAGCTACTGCTTGTACTATGAAAACTAATCACTGTGACCTATTTGACTTTAACATTCATAATAACCTGTTTCAATTTTTTTCAGAAGTTACAAATCTTCACAGTGTGTCCACCTAATCTATCTAAATATCCTTTCTCTCATGCTTTTGCTATACCTATTAACATAGTGCATTGTTTCATTCAAGCTTAAAATCAAGTTTAAAATCATTTTTATTAATGTTTGAGAGGAGGTGTGTTTTTTGTTATGAAATTACAACTCTCAGAAATCCCAGCTAAATGTTCTCAAGTTTATGTCTAATTAATGCTTAGTTGGAATATGTTCTGGAGATCTCACTTTTCCTTTCTTGCATTCTGAAATAGACAAAAGATGCTATGCACTAATTAATTTGTTTATGATCTCAGATAAATCTGCTTCAAGGGAATATAAACATATTGCCAGTGATTATTAACACTGCAAAAATCTACTGTTTCTGCATCTTATAATATCCCTCTTCAAATATTTTAAAATTCAAATTTGTGTAAAAAAGAACTAGGTACATAAACATCAAAGTTAATTGAATCTGACAATAAAGATATAAGATAAAAATGACAACATAATTATGCAGCAGAAAAGATATCATTTATCTTATAAAGAAAAACCAGCACTTCTAGCTGAAAGATGATAAAATAATTAAGAAATATAATTCAATTTTCAAACTTTAGATTATACACACAGAGACAAATTTAAGTATAATTATGCAGCTATTATGAGATAAAAATATATTCTCATTTTACTGTTTTATATAAACATCTTAATGACCTATGAGTGTCAGCCCTCCCAAATAAAATAGATAGAAAACACAACTAGATGAGCTAATACTACTTAATTGTAAGGCTACATTAACAAAATCTTGTAAGTCTGAAAGTAGAAATCTCCCACTGTCTCCTTTTATAGCCTGATAATTATGGCGAAGCAATTACTGAGTTACTCCCCCTCTTGTCTGACAGCATCTCTTCCACTCATCCCTCAAGGTCATAAGACGTTGAAGAAGAAATTCCAAGCATGCTGTTTGCCTATACATAAGATAGTTCAATTCCCAATCCAGACAACATTCCTCAAAAAATGTAAATGCAAACTTCCCAGTTTTTGGTAATGATTATTTTATCTAACAATTTAACTAATGTAATATCAGTTACACAATTAGATGTGAGCCCAGGGGAAAAAAGCTTTAATAATCAATGTCCTCTAAGAAAACCTAGATGTAAACTGTGACCAATTCTTTGCTATGAGGTTTTGATAAGGGGCTGAAATAAGACCACAAAACCAAACCACTGTCAGTTAATGTTCTTATTATGCACAGTGCTAATGCCAAAATGAATACTGAGCAAGTATTTCTTTAAAATTGCAAGCAGTAGTACTATCACTTATAGTAGACATACTGCAAGGAATAAACTCTGAATAACATTTCTCTTGATCAATATTTTCCTTAAGTAGAAAATATATCTCTCCAGTTCCAGAAAAATCAAGGAGATGTATTATGGACATTTTGGATCAACCAATAATATTTATTGTGCCTTTCCTTCCCAGGCAAATAAGAGATGCACAGGATTATTAATTTATTTATATAGGCCACATTTCTTAAAAGAATGTTGTTGTTTTTTTTTAAAAAAAAGCCTTGCCCTCCTCTGTTTCTCCCAAATTTATTTTTGAGTGGATACTCAAAATCATCCATTACAAGTTTGGTTTCTCAATCTTGTTAACACCACCATAATTTAGCAAAATATAAAACACATCTCACCTGAGTGGGGAAAGTTTGATCAAAGTCTCTGTTCTCCTTTCTAATTTTATTTTTGATCAGCCCTTCTAAAGAAGGGGAAGTTTAAATGGAAGACTGATCTCTAAAATAGTACTTTTCTATTGTCCTGGTGTTCATGCTGTTCCTCTTGTGAGAAGATAGCCAGCCTTCTCCATCATTACAGTCCTTCAACTTTCAGCAAATGCTATAAGGAGAATTCTCACCTTTTCCACCAGCACAAACATTGGAAGAGACCTATGTACAAGTGCTACACAGATATAGAAGTCTCTTCCACTCTTGGAATGCCATAGTATGCCGATGAGGGCTGCAAACAGCCCAAAGTAAAGCAACTTGGGTGACTCTCTTTGCCAGACTGAACCAAGAAAATCACATTACTTCAGAAATCAGCTGTGAGAGCATGCTTCTTTGACTCTTTGCTGAAGTGAAGAACCTCTTTAAAGATTTGCACTGCCTAATTGTACATTTCTAGCAAAGTTCTTAAAATACATAGATATAGCAGTCTGCAATATTTAACTATATTTATCAAAATAATTATTGTTGATTCTTTAATCATAAATATATCTCACTTCTACTGTCAGATTAAAAAAAACAACAGCCTCAGCAGAAATATGTACCAAATATAAAGATCAAGAAATTTAAAGTCCATAATTCCTGTAAGCTAGATGAAACTATAAGATGCATGTATACCATATTTCACAGACTGGTCAATAAGTAAGACTTTAAATTGCTTAGACTCAAGGCAGTGATAGTTTTTCTATCCTGCAGGTCTTACAATAAACAGCACAGCTATTATGTTAGGCTATATATTTGGAGGTTTGTGGCACTGGGTTGAATGTATTCATCATTATTTGACAGGATTTCAATATTCTAATATAAGGAGAAGGTAAAATAATGCCAGATTGCTTTCAAATTATATTAAGAATGTCAAAATTATTTTTCTTCACTAATGCATTCTAAAAGCTTATCTATACAGCAATAAAATTATTTTCAAAATAACATTTTTTACTGGAACTTACCCTTCAATATCAAAATTTCAAATAAAAATAACATTTCACCATATAAGACAGATGCCTTACAAAGGACAACAGTTCAAAGGAGAAAATTCACAGTTAGTTTTGCCTGACATGTAATTCTACCCCAATATTTTAAAAAGTCATCTTAAAGAATAAATAAGAGTCTGATATTTGGTTTTATAGATAAACTCAGTGTCTAATGAATAATCAAAGATGACCAATAAGCAGATGTTTCTAAAAATCTTTTTTTGTTTTGTTTTGTTACTGACTATAAGATATATTCTCCTGAAAAACAATGCTGGGATAACAAGTTAATAATATTTGAAACATATATGTCTGAATACCTATAATACTGTCAGTAACCTAAAATTAGTTCTACAGCTCTCAATGCAGCTCCTACAACATTTCTATGTTCCAGTACTGAAATCTGCAGGTGGGGAGAACCTATTTCCCAAGTGTGTTTATAAATGTCCAATTAAGAAACTGACTATCAATGTTATGTCTATGCAGAACATATTTTAATAAGAATAAAGGAGACAGCAATATGCAGAAATGCCTAAAGGATTTCAGAACTTTTGTCATTATACCTAGATACTAGTCTAGAAAAGCAACAATATAGGTAACCATTCTCCAGAGAAATCCCACAGAGAATCACAGACTGAAGGCCTATGGCTTCTCAAAAGAATCTAAACTGGTAATGATTTTTTTCCATTCCCCCCCCCCTCCCAAATCTCTTTCAAGAATCCTATTGTTTCATAAATAAAGCCTTTATAACAAATGCAGTCCAAGCTCTGATCTATGCAAAACAATCAATGTTTAGTTGCAGACAGCTGACAAGGCAATATGCAGGAATTATCACTGCATAATTGACACCCTGGTGTGCACTTCTGCTTAATTTAATAGCAAGAATCCAACTCCCCTATGTGTTTTTATACATACTTAGCATTGTTGTTTCAGCTTTGTGCCTTCCTCTTCATAATGAGGCTGATCACTGTGTTCTTTGATAACAGATGGTTGCAGGACAAATGTATTTTTAGATGGAGATGTTCAATACATGTCAGTCTGGGAATGCAGAATTTGAATTTTGAACATCAACGTTTACAAAAAATTAAAATTATTTTTATCTAGTAAAATACCTAAAAGTATTTTATGAACGTGTCCTCTGTTTTTTCAGTCTATTCTCTTTTGAAACATCCCCCTCTCCCCCCCCAACACGTCTGGATGCTGCAGGCCTAATTAATTGACTTGTAGTGTTGGCTACCAGCTTCATTAGCTTCAAAAAAGGGTTGAACCAATTCATGAAGTCAGAGTGATCAATAGCCTTGATGGCAACATGGCTCCCTCTCAGACTCATCTTCTGGGAGACTAGTGCAGTTGGGTGGCCACTGAGAACAAGCTTTTAGTGTGTTTGCTTGTTCAGTTTTCCTGTTGTTTTCCAGTGTACCTGTTTTTCCTTTGATAAATAAATATCAGGAAAATGAAAGTGCTATTATAGTTGTTATAGTTAAGCCACTGCTTTATTCTAAAGACAAACCTTTTTTTAAACATGGTTTGAGATTATCAGCATAAACCTTCTGATAGTGAGAATGTGAAAACCTATAAGAACAAATTTTCAGTTCAGAAAAGATATTTGGAAGTTCTATTTTCTTTCTCTCTTTTTAAGAGCAAGAAATGAAGCTAGGAAAGAGAACATACACTTTTCATTCAGATCTCAGACACTGAAATTTAAATGATGGAAACACATTGACTGGCTTTTGATCAGAGTTAAAGTTAAAACTTTATCACCAATTTCAAGATGGTGGATCAGCAATAAACATTATTTGAAGCTCTACATAGTGCAAAAAAGAACTTTAGCCAGAGATAATTTGAAGCCTAGGCTTGATACTGTTGTGAATCTCTCTATTCTGAAGGGCCTCTTACATAAATCTGGGTAATTTTTCAAATGTACTGCCGTTCCAACTACTTCCATTTCTCCCATGTGCTGACCTTTTTAGTTACTGATAAACAGCTTCTCAGGAGTGATGTATTCCAAGAAAACTAACACACCTGTGCTTTGTGTCCTAACTTGGCAAGCCAAATATAGAAGCCCTCATATGTCACCTTCATGTTGTCTAATAAAGCCTTTTTTCTTCTGAATACAATAGAAATTTCCTTTTTTAACTGCCCTTTCATTTTAGGGTGTATATATATATATATATATAATACACACACAAACACACACACACTCATTATTATGACTTTTAGCTGGGTGAAATGGTGCATCATAGGTATTTTATTTTTTTGAACCAAGGTACCTCAAATGGACTATTTTTTAGAATGTGCCCAAAATCTGGGAACCATGACTCCCGAGAGAATGAACTTTGGGAAAGTTGAGGCTACTTCAGTGTTACAGGTTTCACTGCTGGGCCACTGCTGTGATCATGTGATCTTCATTTTCAATGTTCCATGACATCCCAGTCAGTTTTTCAATTTTTCTCTCCACTCTCTACCCAACAGCATCCATATACATGCCTGCTGGAAAGGAAAGGAGAGGAGAGGATGGCGGCAGGGGGCGGGAGGGAGAAGGGGTAGGAGAAAGGAATGGAGAGCAGGGGAGGAAGGAATCTCAGAGTTCCTTTTCTCCTCCATGCTGCCCTCTGAACACTTTCCTGATTGTTGTTGTTTCCCTGCAAGTCTTCCCCAAGCTGTATGGCACCTCTCGTTACCCACACACACCCTTCCTGATCCACATGACCTCATATACAATTCCTAACTTGCACCCCAGCACACCCCCTCACTTCCTTCCCTGCCTGGCAGAATCCACTTATCTGCCTTGTATTGTTCTAGTAAATTTCTATTATTGACCTTGAAAATCCATACTTCAGTGCAAATTATAAAAGTATGTTTAAGAAGCAGATGATAAGCTTTCTAAGGAGTGTGATCATTTCACAATTCTGGAAAAGAATTTTGGGGGTTAAATACTTTTGTTTTTCCAAATCAGATTGCAAAGCTTTAAAAATATGCTTTTAATAATTTCATTACAACTTCCTCTATTAGTGCCATGTGCAATTCTTGTTGACATTTTAATTCTCACAACAGCTTCATGAAATAGATTGCAAATGGTGTCTGTCTCAGGTTTTCTTGGTAAACTTCATACGTAGCAATGATTTCAGTAGAAATCTTTTCATATGTTTAGAAATAAACCTCAGAGTCTAAGTTTGGACTTCTTCCTCAGCTTGAAAATCTATGCTTTAGGGTAGTGTGGTTGAAGACCCATCTAAACAGTATATATAGGTTTTTCATTATAACTTGCTTGTAGCCATCAGATTGCTCTTTTGCTTTTATTGTTATATGTGTTTTATTGTTATTTTTCACCCAGCATTGCTAGGAGTCAGGAGGTATACAAATTTAAATCATCATCATTTATATTTGGCTGTATATATGAACTGAGGACAACAGGTATCGTGATGATGTGTTTGCACAGAAATTCATTGTGCTGTTTTCTTTCATACAATTAATACAAAGGTTACATTTATCAAAACATCTAAAACTGAAAACATTAAATTGTGCTTATGAATGTTAGACATAAATGATAGTTTGAGTTTAATGATAGCAAATAAGCAGTTTACTCAAATCTATTAATTCATAACAACAAGAAAATCATGCCACTTAGACACTCACACACACACAAATCATGCTACTAATCCCAAAATACATTCAGTGATATTACAGGTGGTTCTCAACTTACAACCACAATTCAACCCAAATTTTCTGCTGCTAAGTGAGATATTTGTTAAGTGAGTTTTGCCCCATTTTGCAACCTTGCTTGCCATAGTTGTTAAGTGAATAACTGTAAATGTTAAGTCAGTAACATGATTGTTAAGTGAATCTGGTTTCCCCATTGACTTTGCTTGTCAGAAGGTCAGAAAAAGTAATCACATGACCCCTGGACACTGCAACCGTCATAAGTATGAGTCAGTTGCCAAGCATTTGGATTTGATCACATGACCATGGAGATGCTGCAACAATTGTAAGTGTGAAAAACGGTCATAAGTAACTTTTTCCAGTGCCGTTTTAACTTTGAACGGTCACTAAATCAACTGTTGTAAGTTAAGGTTTACCTGTATTTTACCAGATATAGAACAACTATGAATTAAGTTTTCAAAATATATATTCATCTCTTACCTGCTGGTTTACGGGAAAATTCCTGTTGATTTTTTTAATCTATAAAAGTAAAAAGAAAAACAGATTAATAAATAAACTGATTCAATTATGATTCAGTCACATGAAACAAGTGGCATTATTATATACTTCCTCTGTGAAACTGATACCTATTAATAGGTTGTTCATTTTAAAAATAATTTTTAAGGTTTTAAGGGCAGGAGGAATAACCTTGGGGAACAGGGGAAAGAACTACATCCAAGACAACAGTGAGATAAAAGATATCTGAGTCTGGTCCAAGACTGAAACCTGAATAAGTATCTCAAGACCACCCTCTGTTCTCATGAAGGCAAGGGGGAAGTTCATTCAGACTTGCAACACTCTGTTACTATAATCCAGGGTGGTCAAACTACTGGCCTGCGGACCGGATGCATCATGGTGAAACCGCGTCCACCCAATTGTCGGCAATGGAAAAAAAGTCACGATACCTCACGACACGTCACGTGATATTGTGTTTGACACCCCTGCTATGATCTTTTAATAAAAATTAAGATGCACATGCTTGGTTTCCTACTCTGGTCTATCTTGATGGGCTGATAAAGTGTCATTCTTGAACTTTGTACTTAAATGTTCTCTCATCAAATGTAACATTGCTATTGTGCAAAGCAACCTTCTACTAAAATATCATTTCAGTTTATTTTATATAAATTTAATTCTGTAAATGTCTGTTAAATAATCTTTTTCTAAACATCTCATATTCTGTATGGCAATAATCAATTAGAAGAAAAATTATATTTTTATTCAGAGAAAAAGTAAAATAGACTGAGAGGTAAATACTGAATAGATGAATGCTAACAAAATGCTGTCACATAACAGATGTGACCCAGCTTCACGTTTCCAGAAACTATTTAAAAAAGAGAAAATAACATATCTCTAAAGGATGCTATTCACCTGGTTTTTGAGATCAAAAATAGATCTGAACTCATTCTAGGTCAATATGTATTTTCTGATACCGTCTCTCTTAAGCTCCACAATGCAATTCTACTCCACATTATTTTCTGGTTAAAAATATACTGTCTTCTTGGAGCAAAATGTACTTCTAAGTACTTTCACCTTAGGCACATACAGAGAAAGGCACAATAAGAACAAAACAGAACTAAGAATACAAAGTAAACAACTCAAATATATAACAAAAAAGTAAAAGATACTAAGCTGCACCTAACTCTACATATCTTTAGATGGTTTCCTGTTTCTAATTATCTAGCTTTTGTACAAAGGGGTGGGGGTGTTTCTTACATGGAGCAATCCTGAATGGTAAACCAGATATCTCTCTGTGATATAGAGCAAAAGGACAAAGGCAAAATGTGCCTTTGTTATCTTTTGCAAATCTTGGAAACCCCTTATTGCATAAAAGATGGAAAACAATTTTTAGGATTGCCTCTAATTTACATATCTTCTTAGTTTACACACACACACACACACACACACACACAAGTTTACAAGTATATCATTGATCTGGCAACAATGTATGAGTGTACCTTTTTGAAATAGATCATATAACACCAGAAAATGATTTTTTCCTAGAAATATATGATTTTTCTTAGACTTTATGTAGTTTAGGATCTTGATAAATGCTATAGAGGAAGAATTTTCATGTTCCAAGGACAACTATAAAAATGTTCATTTATTTATTGGTTAGGCATAAACATTTATTTCCACAATTAAAGTTAAGTAACAGTTCTTTCCCAGAAAAAAGAACGTGCAGTGGCCAGCATGAATATTCCTTTAGGAATGTTATTTCTAAACACCTAAACATTAAAAACAACAAAAACACAGGTTATTTTCTTTAAATGCTTTGTTTATAGGTATGTGTGTGGGGTCTATGACAATTCGCCATGGCCAGCTTCCCACGGCCAACTCACTGCAGGAAAACTCACCACAGCCAACTTGCCACGGCCAATTCACCATAGGACAACTCGCCGCGGGACAAGAGGTACACCAGGGGTGTCAAACTGCCGGCCCGTGGCCCGGACGTATCCTGCAGAAGCCGTGCCTACCCCATTGCCAGCAATGGCAAAACAGTCGCGTGACATCATGTGACGTCGCGAGTTTGACATGTCTGAGTTACACTACTATCAAAGAAATGGTGGAACAGAATCATTAAAGAAGGCTTGCAAAAACAGGGACAAAATGACATGTGAATGACAAAATTGAAAATATTTTTAATTTATTTTAAATAGTTAAATTGAATTGTTAAATTGCTCCACAGCAAGTTGTCCCACAGCAAGCGGGCCATGGCAAGTTTTCCTGTGATGAGTTGGGTGTGGTGAGTTGCCTGTAGCAAGTTGGCCGTGGCAAGTTGGGTATGGCAAGTTAGCTGCAGCGAGTTGGCTGCAGCGAGTTGGCCATGGTGACTTGTCCCATTCCGATGTGTGTGTGCATGCATATATATTTGTGTTTGTGCATGTATAAGTATACACACACACATATACACACACTGTATATGGTGCAGTGGTTAGAATCAGTATTGCAGGCTAACTCTGCTCATAGCCAGGAGTTCAATCCTGACCGGCTCAAGGTTGACTCAGGCTTCCATTTTTCTGGTGTCAATAAAATGAGGACCCAGATTGTTGGGGGGGCAATATGCTGGCAATGTAAACAGCCCAGAGGTTCTGTAAAGCATTACAGAGTGGTGTATAATGATATTGATATATATATATGTTTTCTGAGGTTTTCACGGGTGTTTGTATGTAGGTCGTTGGTAATTCGGGTTTTCTCCCGTGTAAAATTGAAAGTGTCTTGGCAACGTTTCGACGAAGTCCCATTCGTCATCTTCAGGCTGGTGTCTTCGGCTTCGTGCTTCTAGGAGCAATGTATGATCGCAGCTGTTTCTTCCTTTTAACTGCCAGTGGAGGTATGAACTGATTGGATGGGAGCTTGGCTGTGTTCTGATTGGGTGGAGGTGTGTTCTGATTGGTTAGGGGCTTGGCTGTGCTCTGATTGGATGGGGGGTTGGCTGTGCTCTGATTGGATGGGGGTTCTCATCTCGAGAACAAAATGCTTAGCTGACGAACAACACCTAAAAACCGAACTACACACTCTCACTAATGTACTAACATCCAACGGATTCCAAAGAAATAAGATTACCAACTTAATCCAAAAAGAAACCCCCACTAAAATCCAAGACATAGAACAAGAAAACGGCAAAGCCCTCCTCCCATACATAAAAGGCACCACAGACAAAATCAGCAAGATCCTCCACAAACACAACATCAAGACAGCATTCTGCACAAACCGAAAAATATCTACCATCCTAAGAAACCCCAAAGACAAAATTGAGTTAGAAAATCAAGGAGTATATGAAATCCCATGCACCGCCTGCCCCACCACATACATCGGACAAACCAACAGAAGAATAAGCGCACGCATTGAAGAACACAAGAACTCAGTCAGAAAAGAGGAACCAACTTCCTCCCTGGTCCAACACGTCAAAGCCACAGGACATAAAATTGACTTTAAAAATACCAGAACTATTGCCAAAACTGAACACTTTAACAACAGAATAATCAGAAAACCATCGAGATAGAAAAACGCCCACACAGCATGAATAAACGAGATGATACCTCCCGCCTACCAGCCATTTGGAAACCCAGCCTTATTGACAGACGAATCCATAGCACAAGGAGCGACACTGGACCCACACTCACGAAGACCACACATGATGTCACCACCACACATCCACGCAAAAAGCAGACTCAAACCCGCACCGATGATGAGGCACGACCGCGGACCAGAGACCACAGCTGCATCATTGGCCATTTTAAACCCCTCCATTCCATATGTGAAGCAAACTGACACCCACCTTGAAGATGTGGCACGACCACGAACGCGAAGCCAAACTACAGCAATGCAGCTCTCCATCTCAAATTCCCCTGCATCTCAGACTAATCTTAGCACAACAGGGCCCCCACCCAAGCAGAGCACACCCCCATCCAATCAGAGCACAGCCAACCCCCCATCCAATCAGAGCACAGCCAAGCCCCTAACCAATCAGAACACACCTCCACCCAATCAGAACACAGCCAAGCTCCCATCCAATCAGTTCATACCTCACTGGCAGTTAAAAGGAAGAAACAGCTGCGATCACACATTGCTCCTAGAAGCACGAAGCCGAAGACACCAGCCTGAAGATGACGAATGGGACTTCGTCGAAACGTTGCCAAGACACTTTCAATTTTACACGGGAGAAAACCCGAATTACCAAAGACCTACATATATATATATATATATATATATATATATATATATATATATATATATATATCAATATATAAAGCAATATCATTTAGCCTTATACACCACCTTATACATATATATAAAACAGTGTCCTAGTGGATGGAAATAGAAATGGAAACCATTATATTAAATGTTGGTCCTTTGTCAACCATAATGGTATCTTTCCACAATGTTGCAACAATCTACATTCCTTGCTGTGTTGGTAAAGTACAAGTGTACTAGGTCTGAACTTTATCTAAAGTATGATCTATTAATTTCTCAGAATTTCGTGTATTTTTACTCATACCTACTTGAATTAAATTAAATATTTAAAAGATCCACTAGTGTGTCATTGTGAGAATTCTTTGTTTTCCAAAGACTAGACATATCACACTGTAGCTGGTAACTGTACTCAATGTTTTATTGTGACACACATCTTTCCCAGCATTAGGTTGTTGTTCTGGGCTAACTCAATCTTCCTAATCCTAACTCTTGCAACTTGATATAGCTATATAAATACTTAGTCCATAGCTTGTGGTCCTGGCAGTTGACCCTTCTTGCTTTCTATAATACCGTGTTTCCCCGAAAGCAAGACCCAGCCCAAAAGTAAGGCCTAGCTTGATTTTTGGTGGTGGGCCTAATATAAGCTTTACTCCAAAAATAAGCCCTAGTTTTGGGGCGAGGCACATGCCTAAAAATCAAGCTAGGGCAGGGGTAGAGAGTGAAGCTGCCCCATGCGTCCTGCACCCACTTACCTTACCAGTAGGACCGCCACAGCCAGGCCTCTCACGCCCCGACACTTGTCAAGCCGCGTGGTTCGTCACGCCAATGCCACCGCTC
Source organism: Azemiops feae (assembly GCA_023970755.1). Taxonomy (NCBI): domain Eukaryota; kingdom Metazoa; phylum Chordata; class Lepidosauria; order Squamata; family Viperidae; genus Azemiops; species Azemiops feae. The sequence goes on along the minus strand of JALGBA010003986.1, from coordinate 285,141 downwards.
CCGGCAGGAGGTTGCACAGTGCTTTGGGCCATTGCTGCCGCTTGCAGCAGGATGCTGCATGGTGCTTTACGCCATTTCTGCTGCTCATGGCAAGAAGCCGCATGGCACTTTGGGCCATTTCTTCTGCTCACAGCAGGACGCTGCGTGGCTCTTTGGGCCGTTTCTGCTGCTCGCGGCAGGATGCGAACAGCAGAAACAGCCGCGAACAGCAGAAACGACCCAACGTTTTTTGCGGCTTCTTGCCACAAGCAGCAGAAATGGCGTGAAGAGCCACATGGCGTCCTGCTGCGAGCAGCAGAAATGGCGCAAAGCACCATGTGGTGTCCTGCTAGGAGGAACGGAAATGGTGCAATATGCCACATGGTGTCCAGCCACAAGTGGCGGCAAGTGGCCGCAGAAGAAGTCAAGCAGCGGCACGACAGATGTCAGGGTGCGGGAGGCCTGGCTGGTGGTCCTAAGGTAAGTTAGTGTCTCTTTTGGAGGAAAAAAAATATAAGACCAGGTCTTAATTTCAGGGAAACACGGTAGTTGTGCATTCCAGATATTGCTTCCCGATTTCTCATCTACTTGTTTTGTTCCTCTTTCTCTTCTACATACCTACACTTTTGTAGGCTAAGGGCCTGGTTTGGTTGAGATTGCCAACGGACATCAGCATGTTCCCAAAAATGCTGGTATGGCTCCATTAGCCAGACACCTGCAATACCCCCATGCATGCTTGTGACTGAACTGTGAGGTGGGGGAGGGAATGACTGACTGACTGACTGACTGAGCTCATCTTTTCTCAAGTTTCTGAGATTGTAAACTTTTACTGTCCCTTGAGGGAAGCGATGAGCTGAAGATATCCTTGGGGAGGAGGGAGTGGGAAGCATTTCTTCCTGGCTGCAGCTGCTTTTCTCAACTGTAAACAGCAACCCTAGCTTCATTCCTTTATATGACTCCACACTTTCAGAAAGGCAACATTATTTTCTGCTTCCCTCTAACATTCCTCTATTTGCACAGGCAACTTTGACAATCTTTAGCTACGTTTCCTACCTTGCCACATTCACAACAGAATCTATTCTTTCTGTGGTTTGTTTGACCTCCCTTGATGGGAAAAATGTTGCCTTTGCTCAAGTACCTCCTTTTTTCTTTCCTTTTTCAATCTCACTGTCTCTGTGTAGTTCTTCCAGGTACATTGATAAATGTAGTGTTGAAGATCTTGGTGTGAAGAAGAATCCTTTCCTCAGAGCATGGCATTGACAAGAGGTGAGATATCGAAGGAAGGTAGAAATTAATTTAAAATGGCAGGCCTAGGACAGTGGGGCACATCTATCTGCTTCATTCAGCACCACAACGTGCAACTACATTTTGTACCAAAATTGTTTCAAACTGAAAATCCTTAGACTAATGACTGAGAAACATACAAATGCCTACATTTTAATATCAGATGATATTGATTATATTGCAATAATTGGGAGGCTAATTAAAAGCTCCACTAAAATGTTTGTTTTTCACAAAGAGAAATAATAATGAAGACAAATCTATTAGACTGCATATACAGATGTCTATACATCTGATTAAATTTAATATTTTACAATAACTTTCCCTTTCACTTTAAAACAAGCATTTAATCTTTCACCCATATTAATAATTGATCAAACTTAAGAGCATTTTAGGTTTATATTTTTTAAGGCACTCATTTTAGGTTTATATTTTTAAGGCATTTCATAATATATATGAATACATTACTGGGCTGCAAGACTAATCAGACCTAGATTGAAGATAAACAATTTCCACATACATCATGCTCAACATACTTGCTATGTCTAGTCATAATAATACTTAGTATGTCAGTAGTATCTACATTTGGAAGTCTGCACTGAGATAAACTCATTTGATTTGCATTCACATCATACTTGCACAGGAATTTGGAAGCTTCTTAGAAATGAGTATGGCCATGAAATAATGCAGAAGACAGAAAATCAGAGATTGACAGCCACCAACCTCCCTCTGACATCACAATCTAGTATTTCACTGCTTCTGCTGTCCTTACCCTAAGGTGGCTGCAGTGATTTCTCTCTACTCTACACTTCCTTCAAATTCAGCTGTTCAGATTATTTACCATTCAGTTTAGATGAAAGACCACTATGCTTTTGTGTTGCTTATCTCTTAAAAATAACAGGAGCTTCTGGAGTCATGCAGCTGAACGATAAAGAGAGAAGAAATTCTGCCCCATATTTGACAGACTTTTCTTATCCTATTATTTTTTGGCCATCGTTACAAATCAAAATGCTATGAAGTAAAGCGGCATCAACTGGCATCATCTCACCATGACTCTGTACATCAGCAAGCTAAAATATTCACTGAGTCAAGCTAAGTGGTAATTTATAAACTTTACCCCAGAACAATATGTTAACATGGCTTTTGAGCAACATACCTGCTGAGACTATTCAATCCTACAAAGCTTGATCTATTTATTCTGAAATTTTCAATGGAACAAGAATCCATAAATTTATGGTGAGTTTATTACTTCTGAGATACTGAAAAATGGCATTATTGCCAACAGCAAATAAGGATGAGATTCAAATATAGCTCATCCTGTTTGGTACCTCAACTTATTTGAATAGCTACAGAAGTACTTCTAACTGCATATCAAGTGAAACCACAACCAGTGACCTAAACCGAGTTATCTTATACTAACAAAAAATATAAAAATGGTTAACTTGAACAGTGCTAACACTACCTTGTGAAAGTTAGATGAGTACCAAATATATCTAATCATATCCAAATTGTTGTTAAGCATTTTCTCTATAATTGTGTGGCTAAATGTAATTGCTTTTGTCTTTAAATATAATCCATTATTCTATTAGATCTCTACTTCTATTGCCATCTAATGTTTAAATTGATAAGTAAATTAGAGATCAATGTCTCTTAATTCACCAAAATTAATTAAACTTTTTTAAAATTAATGATTGTTTTAAACTGTTTATATGCTAGATTTTCTTCATTGTAGTAATCCACAATCATTGTTGTGGCTGCAGGTGTTTCATCTCTCCAGATCTGGGTATGATCCATCTCTGACTTTGGTTGGGTTGCACTTCTCTATTCAAGAGTGCTATGCAGTCTCTAGTATCTTCCTGGGCTCATAGCTCCTGCTCAATGACAGTTTGCATAGCTTTATCTGATGTACAAATTGCACTCTTTCCTTGATTGGGTAGCCTTTCAGAAAGTCACTTATCAGAGACCACCCAGAAGCTTCAACTTGTCTGGTGTGTAGCAGCATGAACAGTCAGGTGCATGCTTCAATATGTCCAAGTAATATCTATGTTTCACAGGCTACAATAGGTGCCAGGTTGCTTCTAAGGCTACTTGTCTCTGGTAGTATCTGCCTGGCCAATTCAATTGGGCAGGTTAATGTATTCTGAATTCCCTTGATTAAACAATGCCATCTATAGGAACCCTTAAGATGGAAGTGAACCTTCTCTGTAGCAGCACCTGGTCTCTGGCATGAAATTCTTCCCAAGATCCAGACAGCCTTTACTCCACTCATGCTTCAAAAGAGCTTGAAGACCTAGCTCTTCTCCAAGGCCTTTAGTGAGGGTGAACTATTTTTGTAGCACAAATCTGGTAATCCTGCACCAAGGCTGACCAAAGAGAGGTTGCTACCCAGGAAAGAATAAGATATTGAAATTCCCCATTTCATATACTTTAATCCCAAGGATACAATTGGGATAGTGTTATCCATTACATTTGAGAAAACAAGTTAATGTAGGGTGCACAGGACAGATGTTATGGCATGAATCTCCAACAGAGAAGAAAAGTTAGGGGGAATTCAGAAGAACCATCTATCATCTAATCCAATTGCCTAATTTTTCCTACAGATAGGATTTATTGTATCCTATGTTTACTGGTTTATTGTAAGGAAGATGATCATTACTTGTTTCTTAACAGTTAAACTTCTATGCTTAGTGCAATGGTATAAAAGTGAATTTCTCCCTTCTCTCTTCCCATTTTTTTAACCAGTGAGACTATACTGGGAACTTACACTGAATTTATGTTAGCTTACTAAATAAGTTATGTTCTTGCAAAAATAAACCCTCTAGGACCAATGTGATAAACATTATTTCAGCTGGCAGTTATAATTACAGAGTTAATCAGAGGCAATTGTAATTTGGCTTAAAATGCTAGATACAACTGAGAAAGTTATTATTATATCAAAAATAGCCTGGAACACAAGTTAAAATTAATAACATAAAATTATTTAGCATAAGCATAAAGGTCAGAATTATTCCCATTTGTCAAGGTTATAGAGAAATATATAGTCATATATAGAGGCAACATTATATGGATGAATAAGTAATAATGTAATTGGCTTGCATAGCATAAAACTTTGCATATGGTAGACAGATTATATGTTTGTCATGTTTCTACAACACATCAAATTTTCAGTATTAATAAAGTGCTCTTTAAAAGGATATATGTTTCCATGAAATATACAATTTCTCAATGGGTTCCATTACAGCTAAACTTAATTTTAAATGCTTTCAGATAGAGAACATTTGATAATAAATGAAGTAAAATATAGAAAACAATACTTCCCTTTATAGAGTTAGTAGGCTGCATTTTAAAAAAAATATAACAAGAAAGACTGAGAAAAATAAATGTTTAAAACTCAATTACTTTAGACTCTAAATTCCTGGTTTGTGAATATTGAACAAGACCTAAAGAGGTGGAGGATTAAAGAAGTGAAGGGCTTGAAAAGGATCAAAGAAAATAAATAGAGATCAGAAACAGAAAACAAGATAAGTTTGACCAATAGTTACCGATTACCTATTTACATTATAATGTATCGGATCTAATGGATCAAATGCAAACATTTGATTTTAACTGACGATTCCATAGTATTGACTGAAAAAGTTTATATAGCATGAACTTTTTCATCTGGTTTTTAAATTTATTGCATTATTCTGAACTTACAATGTAAAGGAAATAAATCTAGGAATCTATCTCATGTAATGTTGTACTTTACTAGCAGAGACAGTCTCCTATGACTACATAATAAAGAAGCAAAATTTGATCTAGTTTTATTTTCAGCTCTAGTTTGGTATTGTGAAAAAGAAAGCGATACTAATAATCATAAAATAGATTATGAAGATAATTTTTTCCATAAATTTTTCATAGATGTTGAGTTGGTAATAGACTGGAGTAGACTTCTCTGGGGAAGCTTTAAGCAGAGTTGATGCACACAAAATTTGGCACTTGGCCTGCGAGGCACTTATGAGAATTGGGATCAAATATATGTAGAAAATATGATAAACCTCTAAGAAATATACTTGCATTGTGCTTTGTGAGATTGGAGATATTAATCGCTATTGCTTGTAGCCAGTCGATACAGTCTTCAGCAGACAGACACTGAATTATTCCACTGCAAATGCCGTCCACAGCAACTACTTGGAATGCATTTTGCCTGTAAACATGAAATAGATTAACTTGGAATCTAATCCAACACAGCCAATTTAATATTACCAATTTAATAATATTTGCAGAACAAATTCATCCCACTTATATACTTCTCACAATACAAGTTAGCCACCAAACTCTTATTGTTTTTTAAACTATTATTATCATATGATTCTCTCTATATTTAGCACTTTTACAAGGCATATGATGTGATAAAACTTGGCAAATCATGAAGGATCAGCTGAATACAAATTGCTTCTACTGCTGCTTTTCTTACACAAAAAGCTGGAAAATGTAGGAGTTTGGCAGATTGTAGAAGCTGTAACGGCTGGTACAAGGTGCTTTTCAGACATTGTGGTATAGTTTGAGTCTACTGATTCTGGCTCAGAGTTACCTGTGGCATTTTGGGGGAATTTTATAGATCTATACAGCATCAGTGATATCTTTCTCCACAAGTAAAGTGGCATACTTTGTGCAAGGATCTTAATTATGACTTAAGACCATAATTTTTCTAAATAAATAAATATTACATAGATTTCTGAATAACAAATTTTCATTTCTCAAATTAAAACATACCAAATTACTTCTTAAGCAAGAATGAAGTATGGTTGGTAAGCTTGCTTATATTTATTTATAGTTATATTTTATTTGTATTTATTTTCTTCTATTTACATTTTAATTATGTGGCTTTTTAAATTCTTTGTGTTATCTTTTGTTACAGTTGAAGGATGCCAAACCATCTATAATCACTAAATACAATTCATCTATCCATTCATTTATAAAACTCATACAGTGGCTCATACATGAACCATAACCTGGCCAGCTGACAAAACAATTAAAACATTTTAAGAAACAGATAACCACAATAAAAACTATTGTCACCCTGAGACAACATTCTTCCATACATTATAGTTTTGTTTTGCTGGGATTCAGCCTCATTTTGCCCAATGTTGCAGGAAGATCCAGCTCTTCAAGACTTTCAATAAGATAAAAACATAACTCAGCTAATATTACTGAAAATGCATTTGATGGTAGAAAGCAACTAAAAATAACATTAAATTCTATACATGTCTATATACAGTGCATAAAAGTTGCACTGAGTTTAGTGTTGCCCCTTATTGCTCTCTAGTTTTCTAATTCTATTCTGTAGCAGCCATACAAATAGAGTTTTAAAATCACTACTATTGTCTGAGCTTCAGCCTAGATACAACAGTAAATCTCTTTGTAGAGCATAATCAGCACTCAGGAGCTAGCAGTAGAAAGGGTAAGAACAAGGTTCAGGTAGAAATAGTGCTTTTATTGCAGACACAAGAAACCCCAATAATAAAGATCAGCTGCTGGAGAATCCAGCAATTCAGCCAGCTATATATAATTGCTCCAGGGTTTAAATCTATCTTTTCCTTTTGTGGCCCTTATATAGTAATGGACTTCTCATTTCTCAACTTTGAAGAGCACTTGACTTGTGTTTTGATAATAGCTTTTACCCCAATTGTGCTTCCATGTTCATTCTGTCGTATCTACCTCCTCAAAAGTAATCTAACATTAAATAAGGGAATATTATTTCTAAAGAATTGATGAAACATTTTAGGCTGAGACCTAAGTGAGGAAATGCAGGAAGGAATATTTTAGAAAATTAATGTGGGAATGATTTCAATGTGTCAAACAGTAAAATTGGAATGAAAACTGAAAATCTTTGTATCCTAGAAAAAGAAATGATTAAAAAGAAATCACAAATGTGGTAAGAATGTTGAAAAATGGTAATGCTTCAGGATTAATGAGGGTAAGCGGTGAAATGTCAAAATATAAATTATGGAGTACCTGTGACACGTTTTAGCAAATACGCAAAGACTGCATCTCTACCTGGCATTTGGAAGAATGCCATTGCTGTTTCCCTATACAATGGCCCTTTTATGATTTATGGAGTTTAACTCCCAGAATTCCTGAGCCAACCATGCCAGCTCAGGAATTCTGGGAGTTGAAGTCCACAAGTAATAAAGGGGCCATCATTCACCACCTCTGCCCTATACAAAGGAAAAAGTAGCAAGGTATGTAAAAGCTATTTATCTATGGGAGATACAACATTACCATTTTTATTGTTCCTTACTATCTGTATTCTATATAATACTGCTTACCCCCAAAAAAATACAGTGATGAGCATGTATGTAAGTTTATAACTACAAAATCCAGTACAAGTATAAAAAAACAGGTAAATAGTGATGCATCAATGGCAAAAACAAAACAATTACTACATTTTATATGAAAAAATTGTACTTTAATAAAATAAATCACAAGAATTGTCTTTTACCCAATCTAGCCTGAATAATGTAAAACAACTAAAGCTGGCTGGCAAAGCTGAATTTTATTTCATGACGACAATGATGATTTTTTTCAAAAATTAATCAAGGAAAGAGTTATAGGATTTGAAGTTTAGCTCCATAATTTTAGGATTCCCGTGTTACAATATTTGGTCAAACTGAAATGAAAGGGTAACTTATGATATATCCATCAATGTAAGGGGATGGGAAAGCCATCTAAGTGTTCCATATCACTATGTCTGGCACATCTATGCTGACTGCTATAATACACTGTGGACTGATTTACTGGCACGAAGTAATAAGTAATTATGAATTCTACAGAAAATCTATGTATACTGAAGCAAAATGAATGCAAAGTCTTCAGCTAATAGTCTTTTTGGCACTTAGCCTAAAGAAATATAATGGATCTAAGTAGCCATCAGAGGAAGACCATGTTTCAAGATCTCAACCTTTGAGTTTGCAAATTGGAAATTTTGCAACTTGCCCATCCATACAATTTAATTGATGTACAGACTAAAAATGAGAAATGTAACTTGTTAATCCAAAATCAACCCACCATTCATAATATCTGGATCACAGAATAGCAAAATCAACAACCACCATCACCACTAGGTGATATCTACTTACCTGCACATATCTGATCCTGGGAGATACTGAGAAAACCTTGAATGAAGAAGAGGAATTAATCGGAGGTCACACCACCTCTTTTCCCATCTAAGACCTGAAGATGTTGGCCATGAAGAACATGAAAGTGTATCCTGAAAACAGATGTCAAATATCTTTGATGTATTACTTTATAATAAACATTTACAATTAATAAATATTTAGTCTGTTTCATTGTTCTTGCCCATGCATGGCCATTAGATTTTCTACTGAACTGAAATATCATTAAGTTTTGTCAACAGTTCTATAGAGTCAAACCTGTGTTTCATTGTACCCTATTGCAATTAAGTACACCCTGATAAATTAAATTCTACCACTTTTTGCCACCGCATAACTGATTGATAGTAAACACTTTTTACTATTTTAAAGCAGACTCTTGGATAGTGGATAGTCAAGAAAACAAACAAATGTATCATCACACAAATCATCCCAGAATTCTCACTTGAGGAACAAATGACCAGGTTCAAATTACCCTACTTTGGACATATTGTGCAAAAATCTAGTCCTCAAGAGAAGGATCTAATACTGAGAAAGGTGGAAAGAAAGAGAAGATAACAACCAATAAGATAGATGGACTCAGTTGCAGTAGTGATTTGAATGCACCATTGGAAGACATGAAAGACCAAATTAGGGACATGATGGAAAAAATCTATCTATATGGCTGTCAAGAGTCAACACCAAGAGTCAATCAATCCATCAATATTTCATTCATTATGAATAAATAAATTGGTTCATAAATTATGAATAAATAAATTTTAATGGAAGCAAAAACTCATTCTGGCCTAATCTCAGCATTCTCATAGTTTCAGATCATATCAAACACTTTGTTTTCAGTTCTAAGCTTAACTATATATAGTGGTGCTTAAAAGTTTGTGAATCCATTCAAATGTTCAATATTTCCACATAAACATTATCTAAAATTATCTGTTCCTCAAACAAATCCTAAAACTAGATAAAGATAATTCAATAAGTTAAGAAAATCTATTTGTTCATTTGTTTATTGGGAAAAGTTATCCAAAACTAAATGTTTGTGTGTGGCAAAAGCATGGGAACTTCTAGGATTATAGTTAATTTGAAGGGAAAATTAGGGTCAGGTGTTTCAATCAATGGGATGATAATCAGGTCTGAGTGTCAGAGGTCCTTCCTTATTTAAAGAAGAAAATTCTGAGCATTCACCATGAAAGAAACACATACACACACTTGCACACCCTCTAACATCAATGTGTTCTGGTGTTCAAAGGGGAAAAAAATAGGATGTGTTGAGGCCCCAAAGACACAAAGGCCCCAGGAAAAGCTACATTAGTGGATTGTTATAGGGAAAAAAAAGTCAAGATATTCCTGATTGAATCCATCTAGTTCTAGCCTATTTTAGAAACATGCTGAATAGTAATGCTGTAAAGAATTTTGATTGCTGTTGTTTCTTGAGTCTCTGGGTCAGTCAGTACTATGATGTATTAACCTTGAGAAAAAACATTGAAGATACCTCTCGCAGTCTTAATCCTCCAGATCCCATCATCCACCAATTAGCACAGTTAAGGGGGAAGGCTTATTTATATTTGCTTTATAAATTATAGAGTTTCGTATTGTATATTAACCAACAGTAAAAACACTACTCATTATTTACTATTTTACTGAATACTTCCAGCACTGGGATAAAAAAATTTCTTTATTTATATATTAAGCAACCCTCATTTCGATTCATGTAAAGTAAAATGTTAACATGCTCTTAGATTGTGTTCATACTTCTTAATCAAAAACATTTTCAAGTTCTTGACAGTCTCATAAATCATTCTCTTACCGTATTATTGGGATGATAGTTAAGATGTAAACCACTGTCACACAGAGGTGAAGATGTGCCACTACTTTGATCACTAGGGACACCTAATAAAAATATAATCTATTTAAATACATGTCTGAGTTATAAAGACTTTCTAGTCAAAACTGACATTTGTCTAGCAGGGTTAGAAGTCAGCAACAGATGAAGGAAGAGTATTTTCTGTTTTGTGGAGCATTGCAAAGTATTATAATGATACTAATCTTTGGTGTGAGAATTTCATGTAAGACACTCATGTAACATACTGCAACATTCATTGAGCTTTTAACCATTTTTTTTTAAATGTACAACTATATGATGTTAGAAGGCCCAGTATTTTATCTGCTCACAAAATCTCTGATCTGCTAAATTTCCCCTCCCCCAAATAACCAACTGAGGAAAGTAAAATGCATTAAGAGCATGAAGTAACCATATAAGTAGTCATATATCTACCCTGAGGACAATCTTTATTTGTTTTATATGTAAGACATATTTTGATTAGTATACTATCGTGTTATATGTAATAAAAACTGAGTGGCTTTATTTGTAAAGAGCAGCAAAATTTGATTTAGAATGTAAGAACAACCAGCAGTAACATGTTGTGTTAAATTTCATTCTTCTCTTGCCCAAAAATATTTGGAAATGTTGACATTCCATTTTAGATTAGTTATAATTAACCACAATGTCCCTATGCTGACAAAATGCGTTTCAAATAAAATCCAATGTATTGTTCTGATCAAAGATCAGTAATGTTAAAAGAACTTGAACAAGGAGAATAAAATTAAATTAGTATTATAGAAATAAGATAGTAAAATTGATAAAATAAGTCCAGAGTGGAAATTTTATCACATTTGCACTAAATATTGCCACATTTTCAGCCACACATAATTTGGTTATAGTATAGCTGGAATCTGAATGAAGATTGGTATAGCCTTCTTCTGTGCGTGCATGTATGTATGTGTGTGTGTGTGTGCGTGCACACACACACATACATACATACATACACAGATCCCTGTAAATTTGCAGTGAAACAGCACAAGTTGGCTAGTTTCCATTTCTCCAGAGGCACAAGGGCAGATACATTCTATTGATAGATTGTTAGTAAACCTGACCTGTAATTGTGTCAATAGTAGAATATGATAACTGGCTTTGGAGAAATACTTCTTCAGCCTGGGAAAGGCTGTAGTATAGATAACTTGCGAGTTGCCTTTCAGTATCAGGGTTCTGGTTTCTGGGAGAAGATGCTAGCTAACTCAAACAAAATATGGTTAATTTTAACTAGGTTAAAATTAGAATGAAATTTAACACAGCATGTTAACTAGGTTTTGCTGATATTTGCCAACTTCAAACAACCCAACTTCAAATAACCCAAGACATGTATATACTACCAAAACTCTTATGACTTAGCTGGGAGAAACAGTGCATCATAGGGCAACAATTTTTGAACCATGGTATCTCAAATGGGCTAACTTCAAAATGCTTCCAATATCCAGGACCCATGACTCCCATGGGATTGAAATTTGGCAAATGTTGATATTTTCAGTACTGCTGTGCTGCCACACCAACACCCAGAGGTTCAGTAGATTGATCCGACCCTGACCTTCCATAGGCTGGTAGACCAGCCTCTCCTTTGGTCAGTGGAGGTAGACCAGTTCCTCCATAGGTGCCAGAGGGCGGTCAGCCATGGTCAAGCTGGCAGGGAAGTCAGAAGTTGCTCCCACTCCCACTGGTTTGTTGTCCTTGGTCATGTTTCTCTGTTTAGCTATTATATTTCTTACCTTTCAAACAATGACCCAATGGATCATGGGTTGTCTAGTAGGTTATAAAGTTGGCTTGCATGAGCAAACATAATTAAGCTTAAACACAATTTGATATTCAATATATGCTAATTGGTTATTTAATTAAGTTCTACTGGGAGATTGTTTAGATAAATGTCTATATTAACCAATGTTAGCAATACCTGTAAGTCTTTGAATGATATTCCAGTTACCCCCTTCAACCATCTTATCTATTTTTTTATTCATCAAGAATATTTTTCTAATCCACTGTCCAGATATGCTAATAGGGATTTATAAGATTCTGAACTTGGATATGCTGTTTGGAGTGCTGTTATGTTTGGAATAAAATACTCAGTATTCTGGAGTTTATCCCAAACTAGGATAAAAGGGGCATTTTGCTTTACCCCATTGTTTCTAATGTTTTCTGATCCTATAATCTTTTCCCCAAGGCATGAAAATATGAAGCATGTATTTGTCAATAAATAGCAGGCACTAATTTTCTGGATGATGTGCAACTAAATCACAGACTTAAGTCATGCTGTAGTTCTTTGTTTTTACTGGTTCACTCTGAGAGATGAACATAAATACTAAGTACCAGAAACCTGAAAAAATTCACATGAACTGAACTATGTTTTAAAGTATCCAACTATTCACATTGAAAAATCTTCAAGGTAGCCTTGCTTGCAGAGTAGAGAAGAACCAGTTCAACTTCCCTGTGAGTGCTGATCAAAATATATCCATAGCAATAACAATAGCACTTAGACATATATACTGCTTCATAGTGTTTTACAGCATTCTCAGCTGTTTACAGAGTCAGTATCCCAACAATCTGGGTCCTCATTTTACCAACCTTGGAAGGATGGAAGGCTGAGTCAACCTTGAGCCTGTCGAACTTGAACTCCTGGCAGTGGGAATACAGAGTTAGCCAGCAATACTGCATTCTAACCACTGTGCCACCAGGGCTCCCACTGCGAACCATAGCTCTTGCATATAAAGTGCAAGAATTCTAGATAAACGATAACGTCTAATTGTCCTCACAGCAAGTTTTAATCACATGAGAAAACATCATACATTCCAAGCAAAGATTCCATTTCATGTTGTAATAAAGTATAAGTGATAGAGAAAAGCTCCTTCTGAAACCATAATATTTTCAGGAGAGAACAAAAAATCTACTGAGAATAGCTGTGACTGCATAGATGTCAAACCTAGCAAAAGAAGGCCAAAGACAGGATCATTTTTAAATTGTTTGTTTATCCTGATTTTCCAAAGAAAGAGCAATTAATAAATTTTGTGACAACTGACAAGTACCAATGACTATTGAAATCAGCCTTTAAAGTAGGATTGCAAACAAGGGTTCCTAAGAACAGCAGATTCTTGTTTCAAAACCTTTTATATGCTTACATGCGCAATCTTCATTAAGGGGCAGTTTCAGAAATGCAGGCGCTCTTTTGAGAAAGGACACAGTTAGGGTTACCTCTTCTCCAGCATTCCGAAGAACTTGGACCTGAGAAATAAATGAAAAGAACTGAAACAACATTCTTCCTGGCACAATATTGGGATTTAGTTTTCCTTTCATGCTTATTTAGCTGAAGAAGAAAACTATAAAGTAAGATTGAATGACATCTTTGCTATCTTTAGATTTTCTTTTGAATTCTTCAATGAAATTTTTTAAAAAAGCATTTGTCCAACCTAAATTTCTGCTTGATCAAAGAAACCCCACCCTTCATTGCATAGATATTTGAACTACTGTAGGTAATTTGGAAAGAATGTTATTTTAAATAATGGAGTTTATATCAACACAACTCCATAAGATCTACAGAAAGCTAGATCCTAGAATTGTCACCAAGCAAAATAAAAATCTTGTCTGCAAAACCTCAAATTTGAGACACCAAGACTCAAAACAAGAACAATATCAGAGCATTTCAATCATTCAGGACCCTCCAGGCAGACCTCAAAGGGAGTGTTTTGGTAACACAGGACCTTTACAACACCACTGGATAAGAAATAGTTGAATTCGCATACTTTCAGGCAATCTCAGGTCTCAACAATGGGTTTTAACATATTATAATTGTTAAGTGGTATGTTATTTGTAATTTGTCTCACATGTAATCCTGTATCTACACAACCAATCTATCCTCACTTTCCTTTTGCCCCCTACACTCTAATTTAGAAGCCTATACCAGTCTAGCTACACTACTTCTGATGGAGTAAGCTGCAGCTCACAAAAACATATTTTATTAAAATGTGTTAGAAAAGATGCTATCAGATTCCTTCTGATTTTTTTTTTTTGCCACTATAGATTAATGTGACTCTCCTGCAAAATCTGTATCCCATAGTAAATCAGTTCACTGTCATCTTCCTAGAGCATTTCAGAGGCTGTGGTTCTAGCTCTCATTAATGTTCTCCCTCTTCTGTCACTGTCTCATTTTACCTTAGGCCTGACCTTCTATGGTTTATCATTGTTTTCTTCTTTTTGCTGATTGCATAACTTGCACAATCCTTTTAGCTCATTTAATTTTTGTGTGTGTGTGAGACTATGGCTATATTTTCCATTCACACAGTGGACATTAGTTGCCTTACTACTCTCTACTTACTACTATTTGCAACTGCAGCATTCCTTTACAATTACATCAACACCTCTATCTCAGATATTTGCATATCTAACCACACTGGAATAGTGACACACAGTATGAATTTCCACTGTTTGATTGGAAGAGACTTAGTGAAAAGACAATCTCCAAAACTGGCTGACAGCAGCTTTTAATGGTTGATAGGAAAGATAGATCAACTGGACATGATTTATTTATGAATTAATTGCTACTTTTCTTTAAAACTAGGATACATTTCCGCTGCTGCTATATATTTCATTAACAATTACTTTTCATCATATATTTTACAACATTTAAACTTTGTTACAAAAAGTTTAATATATTTCTCCATAGCTCTTAACCAACCAAAATGCATTTTGGAAATAGATACACATATCTCCTATAAAATGTAAAATGAGAAGTTAATTACTAATTAATGTTTTATCTAGTTTAGCTTCCCCCCTCACAAATAACAGTTTAAAAGCCAAATTTTGTTCAGTTGATTAAGCTCACAATTTGAATGTTTTACAATACACATCACACTAAAGCAAAGAAAGCAATCTGTGATCTCGGTAGTTACTGCCTACACAAACTATTCAATACCAGATTTTTCCTTGCATTTTTCTGGGAAGCAGTAAATTAAAAACATGAGTCATTCATTATTATGAATGAAATAACCTTTGCAGTTGAGTGTCCATGACAAAAAGCAAAATACTGTTAGAGGCATACTGTATATACTACCACACAGGAAAATGAAAGGATCAAGATTAATTAGCAAAACACTCCATAACAAAGCATTCCATTCCACTCCATAACGCAGGAACCTGGAAGTGAAAATAAAAGATAAAAAATAAATAGAAAGTTTTGAACGTTGAAGATTTTTCGAATTTAATCTCTCTCTCTCTCTCTCTCTCTCTCTCTCTCTCTCTCTCCCCTCTGTGTGTGTCTCTGTGTGTGTGTGTGTGTATCACATAGCAAGAAGAACTGTTGGCAGATAGACCAAGGCAGTCCTAGAATGGATCCCACTTAATAAAAAGCATCCACGAAAGAGACCTAAAACAAGATGGATCAACGATAACAGCGTGTATTGCGGGCCAAATTGGCAAAAAGAAAGCTCAGGATCGCATTGGTTGGAAACATGAGGAAGAGACCTTCATCCTGCAGTGGGTAGACATTGGCTAAAATGATGATGATGGACACCCCCCCTCTCGGCTAATACTGCAATTAGATATATTTAATTTATTTTCCAAGTTATCGTGAACAAGACAGCAACTTTTTTTTTTTTCCTAAGCTGGAAATACAGTGTCTCAAGGAGCATCTAGAATGAACTTAAATGTGCTCCCTAGTATCATAGATGATCTTTGCATTCTAATGTTTCCTTCTAATAAATTTACTCTGCTTGTTTTGAAGCTGATGTTGACTTATAACCCTGTTTAAGTTTTTACTTGCTTTTTTTTTTTACTTGCGCCTTTGAAATCAGTACTTGCACTTTCTGGGTCAAAGAATCTAATAACTGACACTTTCACAAACAACCATACTGTACAGATTTTTCATCAGCTCAGAGACAGGGTGCAATATATCCCTATCTTAGACTAAACTCCATCCTGGCCATAAGTGAGAAATCACCATGACAGCTTTCATAGAACACACACAAACATATGCACACACTTCCTCAATCATAAGAAAAGATGGATGGTGCCTATGGAAACATAAAATTGAAAAACTCAAGAGAATATATCCCTGGTCAGACAAAAGAAGCAAAAAATCACTATCATACTTTCCACCAGATAATTTCTCCAGAATAAAATACTGTAGATAAAAGTTATCTGGGATTCCCTGTAGAGAATAGAGGTCCTAGTTATGAAGCTGCTCTCAAACTATTGGAAATAGTTTTCTCATTCTTTGGACACTGGACTGAATATGAATACATTTAAAATATTTAATAAAGATGTCAACCATGAGTCTCAACAGTTATAATATAATACAGCCAAATATTGGTTATCACTGTTTTCAAAATGGGATTGCTTGGATTAACATATATTAGTCAGCTTTACTTATAAGCCACTTCCTAAACTAATCTTGAAATTCAGTTTTGCAAATTCAAAAAGTTCTTATTGAGAAGTAACTTAATTGGTGAAACAAAAACCTTCTAGAACGTCAATGAACTTTCCCCTCATCCCCAGCTTAGTTCTTCAAAACTTGACAATGGCATAAACTCAAATCCATTGACAGATCTTTTTCTGAAGTAATGCTTCTAACAAATACTTGAAGCTATCTTGGTTTATAGTGGAAGCTTTTCGGCCGTTAGTATCTGTTGAGAAAGATACTTCTGTACTGCAGTAAAACAATTTAGTGTATCACTTGCAAACCATATGAAATTTGCTTTCCTGATTATTTAAATCCATCCACATCATGATACCTTTCATATACAGATGAATAATTGCGCTGCATTTGTGGTGCATGGATGGTAAGCCTCTTGAAAGTAGTTTTTGCTTCCTCTCATATACATTTTGCACATTTGTAAGCAGTTATATCAGCAACACATTGAAACTCATAAATTTATTTTTAGCTCCATTTCTATTAGGCAAAACACTAAAGATGAACTGAACTGCAGTTTAAAACATTTAATGCATATCAAGGAAAAGCAACTATGACGTTGAAATACTTTCTATTAACTTATACCTAGAGTGAAACTTATAATGTCATCTTTCAATCAACCTATTTATTTATCCGAAAGAAGAATCACTTTTCTTTTGTATGTGCAGGATTAATCATAACTGGTAATATTTATAGATTATAATGCCCATGATCATGTTTAACAGAACGATGGGAGCTGCAATTCAGAAACTATTGTAATCTGGGGATATGAGCATTATCCTGCATAGAGCACAGATTGACAAATAGATTTGCAGATTGACAAATAATTATAAAAATGCAAGCTATTAGATCAGCATTATAGTATTATTTACAAAAGTCCTAAATGTAACTAGCATTTATTGATCAAACCATTTGAAGATAAAGCAGAACATATGAAGACATTTGCATGGCACTTTTTGCACTCTTTGGATATTATAGTTTTTTTTCTTAGAATTTATGTTTAATTTTGTCCCATTGCGGCTTTACTTTTACTTCCATTTCATATTCCTAATTAGAAATTATTTTTAGTAAAAGATACCCTTGACAGCAATTAATTAATATTCAGGCTATGATTTCTATTGGAGGCAGATAGAATCATTTCAGCTATCATTTTCCCCTAGACAAGAATCTACGGTTTCAGTAGTACAAAAATTGTTAGCATGATATTTGTGCCATTGCAATAATTGCAATAATTGACAAATGATTCCACAGACCAGCTCAAGTTGCCTTGATACTCTTTACATGCATTATGAGAGTAGTTCCAAAATTCTTCATCAAGCATGGTCAGAAGCCAGATTTAGGAGCTGCAGTCTCAGGATCTAGGTGTATCTGGAGTCTAGCATCTCAGAATACTTATCTACTTAACAATTTTATTAGAATAGTCATTAGTCTATGAGAGACTAAAAAATATCTCATTAACTATAAAAGGAAACATTACAAATGCCCAGGTAAACCCATATGTGTAAACTGTCTATAAATTTTAAATATGTTTTAAGGATTGTTTTCATTGAAAAAATGCAAAAGTATTCATCAATATAGAAATATTTCATGCTGAAACAGAATATATAAAAAACAATGCTGTGCACATCTTTCAAAACCAATTGGAACTATCTATAACTTTATTTATTATTAAATCTATTTGCTGCCCAACTCACTATCTCAAGTGACTCTGGGCAGTTTACAATGCAGTACCTTTAATTAACTTTACATTTTGCAGTCATGCTCAAATGTGTGTTTGTGTGTGTGTGTGTATGTATTTGTGCATACACATATGGATGGATGGATGGATAACATTTCTACTATCTGCATTATTCTGCAGCACTAAAGACTTTTATTCCAGATATATTAATGAATCATGGCTTATAAAGTTTACATTAAATTATAAAAGCACCTAGTTGTTCATTTACTTAAAAATTGCTTGTTAATTATTCTAGATTGCTCAAATATAGCTAACCCAGTTGATTTTGTAACACTTTATCAACAAGTTTTACATAAAATAGTTGGTATTAATATTTGAATTACAAAATATTATGAAGATTTGAGAATCTATAAAGGACAGTTGATAGTGAATTTCTTCTTATTCAAAGTATCTTGAAATACATATTTTACACAACTGTATTAAAGTTAAGGATTATTATTATATCCAAATGGATATCAGCACATTTTTGGTTAATATGACCAGTTCTATGCCATTTTTCTTTTTTTGGCTACATCAGCATAGTTAGAATAGTCTTATTTAAAGACATTGTTACAGGATATGTAGAATAGGACAGAATTTGGAACCACAGCAATAGTCAATCATTTTGAAAGTTTATATGAAAAAAAACCAAGGCCCAAATCCCACATTTAATGGGATTTTTTGAGATCTCTTTGCACTGTGAAATTCATCTTTATTCCATGTAGAAATTGGCTGCCTAGCATGGAATAAAAAATATGATGTCAAGCGTGAGAAATCAGGAAATCCAGGCAGTTCAAATGAATATAAAGGTTTATTGCAAGCTTAAGTTCTCTACAAGAATCTGACCTACTAACAATCCAAGCAAATTGGAGTCAATGGAAGTCAAGGTGGGCTGGACTTAGATCTCTTATGGGTACAAAGGGGCTCAAGACTGATGACATGTTTAACCCCTCCCTTGGGTCAGCTTGGTCACCTCCTACATATGATCCTAATTGGAAATGAATGTATATAGGTAGACTTCGACTTATGATCATAACTGAGCCCAGTCATTAAAAGGGTTACATGACCATGCCCAATTTTACAAGGATTTTTTTTTTTGCAGTAGTTAAGTAAACACTGCAGTCATTAAGCAAACACTGTGGTTGTTAAGCAAACCCAATTTGCCCAATGGGTGTTTTTGCTGGAAATCAAAAATAGTGGTCACATGGGATGCTGTGAACAGCTGTAAATGTGAGACAGTTGCTAAGTGCCTAAAATATGATCATATAACCGTGATGTGTGGTGCGGCCATTGGCACTTCAAAATCAAGACTTAAGTAGCTCTGGGAAAATACGTTGTAACTTTGAACAGTCGTTAAATGAAGACTACTTGTAGCATTTTGATGCTTCAAACATTATGTATAGAAGGCTGTTCTGTAAAGAGAACAAAGCAACATTCTGAGTGGTTTTGTGCAGCCTTACTTTTTATTTATTTAGATTTTTTATCATACCTTTATTATTTTTACAAATAACTCAAGGTGGTGAACACATCCAACACATCTTCCTCCTCCTATTTTCTCCATAACAACAACCCTGTGAGATGAGTTGGGCTGAGAGAGAGTGACTGGAGGCCCATCCAGTTGAACTAACTCAAAGTCTCCTGCTTTCTAGTCTGGTGCCTTAATTACTAGACCAAACTGGCTTTCTTTTAGGTAAAGTTCTCTTTATGTAATATGTTGCCTTAATGTACTTTGTCTCCATTATATGCAAAACAGCTATTTTTCTTTTATGAGATTTGGATTAATTTAAAAAATCCCTTTTATATATCAAGCTGTAATTCATAATAGAGTTCTCTGTATTTTGCTAGTTTTTCAAGGTAGATTAACTACTCACTGTACATTCTTCTTGATGTAACCATCACTATATTTATAAGTGACAGATATGACAAATTCTTTAATATCCATATGCTTTTTTAGTGTGAGATGTTTAACTTATTGTTGACAAACAGGCATCAAAATAACAGAACTATGTTATGTTAGCCTTGTACTGGAGAAGTAACAGGCTTATCAGAAGAAAGCTATGTATTTGTTTGATACAAAAATTGAAAACAAGGCAACTATGTGGAAATCAGATTGAAACAAGAAAAAGGTACTGAAAAACACCCAAACCTATTTACTCTGCTGATTAAATATAAAAAATCCCCAAACAGAAAAGCCAAAGCAAAAGAATACAACAATACTGTAACATAACATTTCTCAAACTGTGGATCACAATCTCTTGCAAGAAGACCCAGGAAATGCCTTCCTTACATGTATTTTTGAGCAGTTTAATTGAGAAAGTATAAATGCAAAGCATCCAATAGTTCCAAAACTCTATATGAAACCCAAGTGTTGTTTTTGTTTTTTCCAGAAAACTACATTTTTCTCAAAGAAAGAACAATCATGCCTGAAGGGCATGATGCTTTTATGCAAAGCTCTGACCATCTGACCTGACATTCACTACCCAGAAAAAATGACAATGGATGGGGGGGGGGAAGAACAGATGGAAAGAAAATAGGCTATGTTGATTATTTTGGTATGCTGAGAGAAAAGTCACAAGCAATTTACATCCTGCCGTTGTTCTGCAAGTTGCAGCATTTTAACAGAAGCTGATTTAAGCCAAACAAATACCATTTTTTTCTGATTTACTAGAATAAGATTACCTTCAAGGTGAATGTCAAATTTAAGAATTTCATAAATGTAAGCAGGCTTATACTTCTAATTAAATATATGGCTTTAAATGTTATTGTTTTCCTTTTGCTTATTTCTAATGAAATGATTTTACTTTATAAAGTTATAAAATTATATCATAGTTTATTTGACATATAGATTAAAGTACAGGTAGTCCTTTACTTACGACCAAACTGGACCCTACTTATTATGGTTGTAGGTTATGATGGTCATAAAACTGGTCATTATGGGAACAGCCTGATTTTATTAGAGTTTTTTGCAACAGTTCTTAAGTGAATCATCATGGTTAAGTGAAGGCACAGTCATTAAGCAAATGCATTGTTCACTATGGGACATTTTTGCTGAAAACTATAAATAAACATTGTTTTTCATCAAAAACATAAATCACGGTCACATGACAGTGAGATGCTGCAAAAGGCCACATGAACATGGGGTGGTGGTAGCCGTCAGAATTCCAGAATCAGGTCATAAGCACCTTGTGAGTGATCCATTATAAGTTAAAATTTGAGAAATCCATTATAAATATTTTTCTACTGAGTCTAATTCCAATGAAATAATTTATTTCATGGGGGGGGGGTTACTCTTAAATTAACTGTATACAGGATTGCAGTATAGTAGCAGTAACAATAGCACTTAGTCTTTACAGGGAAAAGTGTTAGTTGTTATAATTTGCATTCCATTACATACTCTGTCTACATTTAAAATTATTATATTACTGCATAATAAACATAAACAAATATTTAACTGCAGCAATTAAATTTAGGTCACAAGGAAAACAGAATGTTGCTGATACTATGAAGTGACAACACTGAAATTATAGTTCATTTCACATCAGTTTCAGATGATAACTGGTCAAACACTTTCAAATCACAGCTGACATAAATGCTAAGCAATTAAAACCTCTTTATATTCTTCTAAAAGTTTCCTTCGCCATCTCCTTCAAAAACAAGCAATGCTACCTTTAAAAAATAGATCCTTAGCAAAATGAAACATGAACACAAAATTGATAAACACTACTCCATGCTGCTAGGTCACTTGGAGGCTGCATTGCATTTGCCACATTCTTTAGGAAATAGTGTAGCCATGAAAAAAGCTACAAGATGCTTTTCATGAAGGTGTGGGTGAATCCTATCTCTGTGGAACAACAAGCAAAGCCTTTATGACGTGATGATTCCATCTGACAGTTGTAGTGAAAGGAACTGATACTTTATTCCAGAATTAAATTAAGATATCTCAAAACAGTCACATTATGCTCTTTTAATTGGCCTGAACAAAGGTTTTCAGAACTTTTTGAAAACTTAGCCAAGATTTGAAAACTAATCCAAATACTTAAGAAGTCATCTGTCAACATTTATGCCATTTCCTCCACTGATAATATAATAAGTGTACTTTAAAAACAGAATTTATGTTTCTTTGAATAGGGTATCTTCTCAGAGGACTCTAAATCCAAGCTTGCTTCTTTCTGTTATCAAAGAAAAGCCTTAGAAAAAGACACGTAGATATAATAGAATAATAGAATAACAGAGTTGGAAGGGACCTTGGAAATCCTACCCCCTTCTCAAGCAAGAAACCCTATACCATTTCAGAAAAATGGTTGTTCAATGTCTTCTTAAAAACTTCCAGCATAGGAGCACCTACAACTTCTAGAGGCAAGTTGTTCCATTGATTAATTGTTCTGTCAGGAAATTTCTCCTTAGTTCTAGGTTGCTTCTCTCTTTGATTGGTTTACATCTATTGCTTCTTGTCCTGCCTTCAAGTGCGTTGGAGAATAGGTTGACTCCCTCTTCTTTGTGGCAGCCCTTTAGATATTGGAACACTGCTATCATGTCACCCTAGTCCTTCATCAAACTAAACATACCTAATTCCTGCAATCATTTATCACGTTTTAGCCTCCAGCAAAAATATTATTATTATTATTATTATTATTATTATTATTATTATTATTATTATTATTATTATTATTATTATTATTATTATTATTATTAGAATAATAATAATAATAATAATAATAATAATAATAATAACAACAACAACAACAACAATAATAATAATAATAACAACAACAACAACAATAATAATAATGTTGGAAGGGACCTTAGAGGTCATCAAGTCCAACCCCCCTGCTCAGGCAGGTAACCCTATACCATTTCGGACAAATGGCTGTCCAGTTTCTTCTTTAAAACTTCCAGTGTTGGAGCATTCACCGCTTCTGGAGGCAGGTTGTTCCACTGGTTAATTGTTCTAACTGTCAGGAAGTTTCTCCTTAGTTCTAGGTTGCTTCTCTCCTTGATTAGTTTCCATCCGTTGCTTCTTGTCCTGCCTTCAGGCGCTTTGGAAAATAGCTTGACTCCCTCTTCTCTGTGGCAGCCCCTGAGATATTGGAACCCTGCTATGATTTTTGCATTTAAAAATTTAAACTATATATGGAGCATTGAAGATTGAAAAAGGTGTCTTTTGAGAGGTTTTCAATAGGTCTTCTCATCACTTTCTCCCAGGATAAACAATCTTCACTTTATGGTTAACTTTAATTTTATTGGAGGAGTGGGGGGAAAATGTGAAAGGGAAATAGACTGAAATCTTGCTGGATACAAAAATATACTTTACATGCTGGTAAACTACATCCTAAACCTAATATTTAAAATAAAAATTATGGGATATTCCCCTAAAGACTTTCAAATTACTCTGGCTTTAAAAATAGCTTTTGCCAGCTAATTAAAAATGGATTGTTCTATCATGAAAATCCATCAGAAATTTTGAAATTATTAAAATGAGATATTTAACAAGTTTTATAGTTGGTACTGAAAGAAAACTACAATATGATACCAATTTACCAATATGATACCAACTTACAATATGATACCAATGATACCATGAAGAATATGTTCGGTTTAAAAAATCTGATGAAAACAGAATCTTGTTCTCATATCCAACAGCTATCATTTAAAAAATACATATTAATAGAATCAAACCTTTATTGATCAAGAAAATTAAAGTAGAGAATAAAATTACATTCCTTGGGGATATCAAAATCTGTACAATTAGACCTTTATTTTCTTCCCAGGTACTCTTATTTAGATTCCTAAACTAGAATGCTCTCAAATTCGTACAAATTATATTTTAAAAATTAACTCATTCCTCTACAGGGGAACAGGCAATGATAACCTATAGTTATCTGTATCTATAACATATGTTAAGTTACATATTGCTTGTCTCATAGAAGAAGGAAGATCTTATTTAATGACTCTCATATTACTGTTCTAAGATACAAGTAGTCCTCGGCCTACAACAGTTGCTTAACAACCATTCAGAGTTACAACAGACCCCCCAAAATCTATTTATGACTGGATTTTGAAATTATAATGGTTGCACCTTCCCCCCCCCAACAGTGGTCATGTGATTGCATTTTGGATGCTTGGCAATCAGCTTGCCTTTATGGCCTTTTTCAGCATTTCACAGTCGCATGACTGCAATTTTTGACATTTTTTGCCAATTTCTGGCATTTATTTCTGGTTTCCAGCAAAAAAAAACCCTCCCACTGGACAAAATAGATTTGCTTAACAACCATGGCATTTGCTTAATAACTTCTGCAAAAAATGTCAAAAATCAGCCCTTATCATGTGATGCCTCAACGTATAATTTAATGACTTACAACCATAATTCATATATAAGTTGAGGACTATCTGGAGTAATATATTCAAAGCAGTTGAAAGAAAATAAATGTATCCCCGTAATAATTTTTTTTTTTAAAGATTGAAATGTTAGGTTGTAGATGTGTGTTTTAAAAGATTATTTCCCACAGTACTGCATATCATTATTAAATAATGATTTTACTGAACAAATGAATCAGACATCAAAAGAAATGCTAAAGAAATATGCTGGGCAAAATCCTAACTCCTGGGACACTTGGCTACTGTACTGTTTAGAGAAGTACCCCAAGCATCTACACAGGATACAGTCCATTTCAACTATATGGTAGGTGACCTTATGGTATTCTAGATGTGATAAAAGAAGGATGAGTTGATAGAACTGAAGGCAATAGAATTGACTTTGTAACCAAATAACATACATATATCCATGTTTGTGTGTGTGTATTTGTGTGTGCATGCTTGTTTACATTCTTATACCAAACTGCTTTCTTTCTAAGAATTTAAATGAATATATATTAAAATGGATGGAAAAAATAACAATTTTCTCTCAATGGGTTCAGGAAAATTTAAAATCTGATTGTCAACTTGAATCTCCTGAATACATTCTTAAATTCCTTGGTTATAATCTCCCCCCTCCCTATTTTTTAAAAATGGCTAACTAAAATAGAGCCAAGCAGGCAATAAGAACTTAACAAGAACAAGTAATCTGACCTGAATCAGTAATTTGGTGGGATAAGAGAGACTTTAACATTTTATCTCCCATTATGGTACCAAACTAGATTAGACCTGGACTTCCATACCAACTATTTACATTGAAGTAAAGTTCCTATTGACACAAGTGAGAATTTTACTTTCAGTTCAAACAATAGTTATAATGAGATGCAAAAACAAAATATTCACACCAAGCTTGTGATTTTATATGTATTTTATCTGTAATAACTTATTGAAAACCATGTATTCTTCATCTTGATTTTGTCTTGTCTCTCTGACCCTTTTATCTTGTATCTTCTGAAGATAAAGCATGAGGAAAGATTTGTAATGTCCTTGTAAAGCCTGAAGGTTTAAAATAACATCTAAAAAATCCTTCAAAATAAATTGCTATCCTGCAAGTGACACTTCATTTGTTTTATTAAAGCGAGACCTATATGAGGAAGAGTCTAGTTTTGTCTTACAATATTCCAAGCCTACATAAAGAGATTCTCAAACTAGGCAAAAGGAAGTAGTCTCAACTGTTACAGGTGACAGAAAAATGCCATTGTCCCCCTCTTCCTAGAGGATTGAAAATAAAATATGTTCAACAAAATATTTTCATTTCTATTTTTTTTAATGGGGGAGAACACACTGGCAAAAGTCAGTGTTTCCCCAAAACTTTGTGCATACAAAATACCTCCAGAAAAAAATTGAATGACAAAATCCTAATATAATATGAGTGATGTCACATCAATGAAGATGGTACACTATCCAAATATTATAATCATTTAACAACCTCAGAGTAAAATAGAGTTAAATTATGTGGGAGCATAATGAACAACTAATAAAAGTACAGCAACATCAATTTACATTAGAAACTGGAATGGGTTATAAAAGGTTATAAAAGCTCACCACTTCTTCATGCCTGCATTTTCTTACATTAATTCCATTAATCTGTTGAGGAAGAAATAATAATTTGAGGAAAGGGTCTTCGACTTTGCATGCAGAAAGAATAAATGTATAAGATCTGACTAAAAGAGAACTTGTTTACCTACCTGTAGAATTGCATCTCCTATGAACAGTAGGCCTGAGAGTTCCGCTGAAAGAAAGAAAGGAGGAGGGAGGGAGGGAGGGAGGGAGGGAGGGAGGGAGGGAGGAAGGGCGTTTTTCATTTCAGCCTTCTCTATAATTTTCCACTAGCAGTATCAGTGGGGCAATACATAAATAGAACAATAAAAAATAATTAAAAAACAAATTGCAGGTTTATCCCATACCCAGAGTGCAGTGGTGGGATTCAAATATGTGAACAACCGGCTCTCTGTGTGGATGCCATTTCTGGAAGTCCATTCTGGGCCTGGGCAACAAAAAATTAGCTACCAGTTCTGCTGAAGTGGTGCGAACCGGCTGAATCCCACCACTGCCAGAGTGCCTTAACTGATTTCTCTAAAAATCTAAAAGAAAAATCTTAGCATATGGGTTCACAAAGAAAAAAAGGGGACTGTCTCCAGTTATCTCTGTCCAACCTACAAATCTGCAAAGACTTCAGATGCCCCACATCCCAGCAATTAAATAATGTGTGATCTGTTGGGATTCAGGTGTTCATCTAGTTCATTTCCAGGAGCTGGACCAGCATATTATATAGACGCAGTTTAATTTTATGAAGTACATGTTTGGCTCTGGATTGGTCTATATTATTCTTTTACTGTTTTCTTTTTTGAATTCTACTGCTTTTAGTCCTTGATAGTGTTCTGAGTCACTTGGTGCATAGCTAATATTGAGCATATTGTGCTCACATTTGTAATGAAATTCCCCCCCCCCCAAAAAAAAGAAACACACAGTTAATTTTATTAAACAAACTGAGTAACAACTTACTTCGTTGTTCTTTGGAAATTTTGGAAACAACCACAGGAATATTATGCTCTGCTCCTCCCTATGAAATAAAGAGATCATACTTCACTGAGTCTATTGTTAACTTATAAATACTACATTTCTTTAGCTTTAGCTTCTTTTTAAAAAATGTGAAATGAGTAAAATAACTGTTTCATCATTCTTTTTGCTAATGACCACATGAATGCAATCAGTCCTTTTGTCAAGGAGAAAAAAAAATGCTGGCAATATCGTGATATTCTGCATACATAAAAAAGAATATATTATTGACAAAGCAATACAAATTCATTACAGGTTTTCCCAGATTTCTCATAGTATCATGGCATCAAACCCACTTCATGAAAAGCAAATGGGCCTAATTCCCTGGTTACTTTTGATTTTCTGTTTTCCATTCTTACATGCACAAAGGTTAGTAAGAAAATGAAAAGAAAATCTGGCACAAAATAAAATAAGAATTCAAAGATAGTCAACAAATGACTGTTTCACATTGAGGGGTAAAAAAACAAATGAAAAGCAAAATAAACTGAAGGGACATTTCTCTACTTTTAAAACAGTCCATTGGTTTATGTTGCCAGGAAGGAAAGAAGGAAGAAGGCTTTGAAAGTATAAATTAATTTATTTTTTAAACAGTCCTCTTTGGTTTTTCAACACCAAAATTCACTATTCAAGCATCAGAACTTTGGGGGTTATTTTATAAAAAAATATTTTTATTTAAATATTTATTGGCTGTTTGAGATTTTTTAATGTGTAAAAATAAAACTATTCTGTGTGCATTGTATGCAATATGCAATCAAACCTACAATCAATATTCATGGGAATTTCTTTGTGTTAGAGATGGCTCTGAAAACGAACATTATTTACCTCTTTAGAAAAACAGATTTAGTGCTGGTACAGTTTGATTGAACCAATTTTGATAACACGGAATCTTAAAATGATAGTGTGAGTTAAGCGGAAGCTCAAAGCAACAATCAAGACAGCAATAAATGAACTGTTTCTAAATTTTAAAAAGGTAGATTTTGATGGAGGCCTTCAGAGAATGGGTCACTGAGGTAATTCTAAAGCCAGGAAGAAGATAATGCATTTCTGGGGGTTGGGGAATGTTATTCTGAGGCGTGAGAGGAAGAAGAAGGGAGAAGCTAACGAGATAAGCCCATTTGGTTATTGTCTTTGTACATTCGATGTGACATGAAAAGATCTGAAAACAGCTCCTCCTGATTATACTAATGGTATAAATGTAGATACAACCTTATGCTTAAAGTGCTGTCATCTGCATGGAGTAACCTTATTATTACAATGTGAATTGGAACTCTGATGGTAAAAGCACTCATCCATACACAAAGCTCTCTGCTGCAGAGAATTACCCTGCATGGAGACCAACTCTTTGTGATGTCACCAGTGTGACTGTCTCACATGGAATGCAGACAAAAGAGAAGGAGTTGCTTGCTATTTCTTGTTGTTGGATTAAACAAACAAAGGTAACCCCTAAAAAATAAGTCTTCAGAATCATGGCCAGTTCCAAAAAGTGACAAGGATAAGACAAATCTTTTGCATCTCAGACCCTTAGCTTCCATTTTGAGATAGTCGGCTATTCATATCACACATTTAAGTTTGAAAAATATAATAAGGGAAAATGATTAGAAGAACTCAAGAAACAGAAACAAGACAACTACAAAAGTTAATTTGCTAATTTGTTAAAAAACATCAGTAAATATTGATGTTTTGACTGCAACTTTTTAGTAAAGAAAGATGAATATAAAAAGCATTTGAGAACAAACTGTTTATATATTTTCTATTTCAGGCTTTATGCAATTATTTCAGGGGACAATATATTCATGATTTATATTTATCTCTCACTGCATGAAAGGACAGTAAAATGCAATTTTGGGCAGCACTCTATTTTATAACATACATTTTTTAATATAATAATGGAATAAGGGAATGCCCATTGCCTTATATTTCAGTACGGTATTCTCAACATATTTTTCTATCTTATCATTTCCAAGATAATTGGATAATTTAACATATCTACTTATAGCAAAATTGATAATACCAAAATAACATTTTCAGTCTTATTAGCAAACAAGTTTGGAATAATGCAGAATTGTAGATTTATTCATTGGCTGTGACAGCTATTTTAATTCATATTTTATTAATACCCATTTTAAGTGCCACTTAAGATCACAGTTTGAGTGACTGTCTGCAGTATTGTAAAAGTAAATAAACCTCTAATAAAAGCTTTCATGATACAATGAATGGACAAAGAAGAATACAATACAATGGCAACCCACTGGTCTTATTAAATATATTCCCTAAAAGATAAAATCCATGCTTGATACACACGGACGCAGACACACACACATATACAGCAATAGGAAGAATGCCATACTACCTTTATACTTAATCCAAATCCTCCTACAGTTTGTCTTCTAATTGTTACAGTTCTTTCCTGAAAAAAAAAATCAGATTTAAAAATTTCCTTAAAAACAACCACAATCACACTGCATTGTCTCTTTTTGGCTTTGTGCTATATAACCATTCTGGAGTTTTGAATTTCAAATATGTATTGTCACATATAATATTGCAAAACATATTTACCTAAAGTGGTAATCTGAATGACAAAACACAAATACAGGTAGTCCTCGGTTTAACGGCCACTTTTTCAGTGACAGTTCGAAGTTACAACAGTGTGGTAGTGTAGTACTTGTGACTGGCCCTCAAAGTTCCAGCCACCCCAGCTTCTCTCATATGATGGACAGCTGGGTGCTTGGCAACCGGCTTACACTTATACGGTTGCAGTGAGTTTGTTCCCATAGGTTTCCACAGACATGTGATTGCTATTAGAAACCTTCCCTGCTAGTTTCCCACAAGCAAAGTCAATGGGGAAGCTAGCATAGAAGGTTGCGAATCATGTGGATAAGCCTCCTCTATACTGCAGCAGCCACCCTCAGTCCTGCCACACTTGCATCATGCCTCGCTGGCCCATCGTGCACTTTCATGTACTCTGCAGTAGACACAAGTCCTGCCATGCTTGCACTATGCCAGCATCTTGCACCCTGCAGCAACCAACCGTATCTCACCCACATGTGACCCGCTGGGCTCTCCCTCACCCTACCCATTGCAGCAGCCACCCCAAGCTTCACTATGCTTGTACTATACCACTTGGCCACTCTCATACCCTCCTGCAGGCAGCAGCAGCCACTTACCTGCCCACCAGCCTGCTTGTGAGCAGTCTGGGAGTTTTAATTTCCTACCAGCTTCCCACTGACTTTGCTTGTTGGAAGCAGCAGGAAGTTGCCAGGAGATACCCACTAAATGACCTCTGATCCTTGCTTAACAGCAGCAATGGAAAGCGCCAGAATTACCATCCCTAAGCAATGTGGTCACATAATGTCATGCTTTATTACTGCATCATTTAGCAATGGAAATTCCAGTTTCATTAACTGAGAACTACTTTACTTAAGTGATATTTGTTTATTTTCTGGAATTCTAAGTGATTCAACAATAAAAGCATAACACAAAGATATATATGCAGTCATTTTTCAATATCTAAATCTCTGTGATTAGGCATTAAGTCTTCTCAAATGTTCCATTGACCAATGTAAGGCAATCTGTTTTAAAATCAGCATTAAAGTCCATGAATAGCCTTGCTGCATTGGGCCAAAATCTGCATAAATTCAGCATTTTGTTTCTTATAGGAGCCAACCAGTTGTACACAGGAATAATTAACTTGAGGCATTGGCCATTAATATTGATAGCTTTAAAAGGAAATTGAACAAAATCACAGAAAGTAGCTCTTACATTTTAACATTGTTCCCATGTAGCAGGCATTTGTAGATAATTTGCCACTGTCCAAATATAATACACTTCAAGACGATAGACCTGCATTCTGTGAATTTAGGTAATCCTCTTTAAAGTTATCCAAATTAATACCCATCACCACCGATTAATTATATTCTGTATGGAGAACAATGTAAAACGTCTTTTTAAAATCTTGCCAGCAGCTTCCTTGAATCACTTCTTTTCCTAGCATTTTGAGAGATCTGTTCACTGTCTTCATAGTATCCATGGTATTATATAGCTTCGACCATTTCTACAATTTTCTGTGCTAAGAGACCCAAATGCTCTAGTCTTTCATAATGAGGGTTCAAGCTTCCTAAGCATTTTGTTTTCCTGTTCTGAATTTCTTCCACTTATATATCCTTTTTTCAAACAGAGCAACCAGAGTGTATTTAGACATTGGTATCGGGACAATACAATGCTGGCAGTTCTATTTTCAGTCTGATTCTTAATAATCCTTAGCATGGATTTGCCTTTTTTGTACTTGTCATACATTTAGATCATATCTTCACTGACCTCTCCACCATGATTCAAAAGGGATTTTTTTCACATCAAAATTATATTATTTTTCCTGGATAGTTAGAGACAAATATGAAGTGCATATATAAAGTCAAGATTTATACCCCAACATGTATCACTTTAGACTTATTTAAACAGAGTCATAGTTAATGTTATTTGGTTGACCATGCATCCAGTTAAAAGTATTTCAGGAACTCTTCACAGTCACTTTTTAGCTTTCACTCTACTGAATAATTTGGTATTTGGTAATAATCTGTGGCCAAATGGCAGGTGTTGTGTTGGCAACTAATATGAATAAGATTGAATATTGTGTTTTTTTAGGATCCTATGCTAAAGAAAAGAAGGATTATAAAGAGATGTGACAAATTCAATATTTTGATTTGGCACAACAGCCTATTTCGTGATTTGTTTTGTTTTTTTTATTTTTTCAGACATTCGAAACTGAGTGTTTTGACCAATTTGTTCAAACAATAGTATGTCCCCCACCCAAAGCCAGGATTTCTACACATCATTTACATTATAGCTCAACTGGAAAAAAGGTTAAAGAAGAAATGAGGGAAAACTAGCTGAATTAATCATCTTCCTGAAAAAGGTTCCTTTGGAACCATCCTGACTGCAGTGAGCTTTGCCTATATTTTTGGGTCCAAGATCTTACTGGCATCTGTGGAACTTGTTTAGTTAGACTGACATTGTAGATTTTGTTTGGAATTCTGTGTGTGCTGGTTTTTTTCTCTAGTTCTTCATATATCACAATACATTTCTATCCAGAGTTTTATTTTAAGGAAATTTCTCCTTCAAACTTCTCCATGTTAAAAGCTACATGGTGGGAGTGCTATCCCTGGTATTTCAAGTTTGTTGTAATATTTATTCCTCAGTTTTGGATAAGGAAACCCAAAGCACCTTTTCTGATTTTCCTTAAGAGACTGATCCTTTATGGAATGATGAAGAACTTTCCAACCGGAGAGTGGCGCCAGCCTATCTTCATTTTTTTTTTTAAAAAAAAAAGCAAAACAAAACAAAACTGGGAAGCCATTGGAAGAGGTATCTTGGTGAAGTTTAAAATTATTCCCCCTACCTTGGACGTGTAAAAAAGCTTCAGAGGAAGAAAATCCTGGAGCTAATTCTCTGATAAAAATAGTAAAATCCATTATCTAATGGATATAAATTAGGTAATGAATTGCACATAATGTTAACCTGTACATAATATTCAACAGAATATATCTAGTAGATGTTCTAGCTTATTAGAGAAAATTGTGGAACTTTTAATGTGTAAAATCAGATATAATTTGGTAAAAGGCTTTTATTGATATATTTCATTGGATAATTCATGAGAAGACATGAATTTTCTTCCTAAATTCTCCTCATTTATCTTTACTTGCTTAATCAACATTTTAATCTCAATCATCTAGTGCTGTTCAATGTATTCTTAAGAAAATATTTTCCTTGACTTCATTCTTACAAAAGGTGCTTAAAATGACTGCTTATTTTGAATGACACTATGCTAATAATATATTTTTATACTAACTCTCTGCACTCATCAGATTGTGGGGGAACAATATAAAATTAAGAAGTCATGGAACAAGATGTTAATCAGAACTGAAAATGGAAGCCAGAGGCAAGCCTGAAACCAAAGATCAAGAGATCTTATTCCAGAAGAAAGAAACAGGAAGTCTTCCTAATTTATCTCCCTGAGTGCTGTTTTTTTAAAAGATACAATATTCATTCTGAATTCCACATATATCACTTCATTTGATATTTCTCTGTGGAAAAACAACTCTGAAAGTTCAAAATATATAACAGCTTTAATCTGGAAGCTACTATAAAGCATGGTACTTACTCCAGAATAAAATGGTTCACCAGACACACAGATGACATCTTGTTCTTGAATTGTCAAAATGTCTTTGGCTAAGTGCAGCCGCACTTTGAAAGGCTCCTGATTACCATCCTGTAGCAAACAAATCCCTGTCTTTGACTTTAAAAGGCAGAAGAAGAAAAAGTTTTTAGTTGTCAAATTGTTTATGGATTATGTATTCTAAAGGCTCAAAAATAGTTTCCTTTAGTTTTTAATTGAAATATTCAGGAAAACCAGTAAAATAAGGTATATCTCAAATGATCCTCAAATATACCCATTAAAGTTCCCCCAATTATCAGAAGTAACTAAAAATATTGAAACATGCATGGCAAACATTACTAACAGAAGTTTGGAAACTCAGACATTAAGTAACATTTAAATATTGTATGTATCTGGGCTTTGTACATGGATTATGGACTAAAACGTCTAAAATGTGATCATAAACTAAAAAGCTCTTTTGAAATAGCAGGGCTAATGTTTTAGTATCCTACATATGCATATAAAATACAACTTGCACATTATTTGATAGAGTACCAAACTGATAATTTTACATTAAAATAACAGCATTTGATTTATCTAATTAAAAATATTAGGATTACTCAACAACCAAGACCTTAACTAGGATCACAGAAACACTAAAGGTTCCAGTCATGATAATTCTGTTTTATTATTATAATCCAGTAAATAACTCTTCAATGTACACACACAAATTCAATACAAGTGCTTTTCAGCCTGTAGCCTAGATTTGTGAATTTATTGATAAATTAAAATCAATCCACAGCTATTCTGGAAAGACCAAGGCCACTATGGCTATTAGAAATGTTGTATAACCTATAACAGGTTATAGACCTTTTACTTCAAAACTTTTCTATCACTTTCCCCCAAAATAAGTTGACTAATTATTTTGCTGATGTTTACCTTCCTTTCATTGGAATTTAAAGACATGTTAGATTTTCTGGATGGGCAATTTATATGTTTGGAGGGTGCAATGATCTCTGGCTTCATCCCCCTTTTCCTTTCTTGAATCTCTGAAGTAGTATTGACACATGGATAGTTATTCTAATTCAATTATTCCCAAAATTTTATTACCCAAGACAGAGATTCCCAACATCTTACAACCTCTTTGGAGAGTTGCCAAGTGCATACACATCAAATTATGGAAATCCCATTGGAAACTATTTCTTGAAACAAGGAACAAATTTTAAGTAAGCCTGTTAAGTAAATTCTATACTGTAGTATCCTTTCTCAATCAGACCAGCCTTCAGTTGTACTGGCTTTAAATACTAGGAAAAGTAGTCCAATACCACTGGAGGGCTGCTATGAAATATGCAGTCATTATGTTAGCCAATAAATATTATATATTAAGAATAAATATTAAATTTCATCAATTCCAGCAAGCTCATATCTGAGCATTGTGTGCAGACCTGGAATCAATGCCATGTTCTCAATCTTAGAATTTTATGACTGACCCTGTTTCTTCACATCCCTATCTCTAAGTTTCTTGCTTCTTTGCATTTGAACTTCATGATAGCAGCTTAGAGAATAAATACGGTTTTCAGGAGAAAGGAAAAACAGGAATGATGAAAAACAAATACAGAGTGACATTTTAATTCTATTAATCTCCACCAAATAAGGTTAGCTGGATGGCACAAATGTGTTGAACAGTTCCTAATTCATTTGACGGTTTCCTGAGATAACATTTCTTGAAAAAAAATGTATATAGTTATGTTGTGTTATTTGACTCTATATTCCTCTCCTGGCTAATTACCTTATAAAATCTCCTAAGAAGCTTGATGAAAAAAGCTAAGGGCAAGAATTAAATAACATCTAACTATACAGCAGGCCTAATTAAGCATCACAGTGAAATTAAAATAAGAGTGAGCAGTGGGATGCACACAGGCAAAACTTATTCAGAATGAATAAGGAAATCAAGCATGAGAAAAGCAAAAATGAAACACATCCCAGCAAGCACACAAACACAATTCAGTGATATGAACCCCCTAGTATTATTTCACAGTACAATAGTTGCAGCTATACAATACATCCTTAAACTATTATTCCAGTTTTGACTTTAAAAAGCAGTGATGTATATAAATAAGAGAGCTTTTAGCCTTTAGAATGAATAGAACTCTAATTTATTTCAGATCTACAATAATTCATGGTGATGTGATATATATTATCATGAAGTTTGACCTTGACATTTAATTATCAGTAGCATCAATTTCTGTTCCCGCTTTGGCTTTTCAAACATTGCAATACACACTACTTCAGAGATGTTTAGAAGAACATATCCAGGGCTTTTGTCTCTTTTCACTTTTTATGGTAGCTTGCTAATTCAAAACTGTTTGCAATTATCTGAATAGTTTCTAATCATCTTATTCCATTCTTATTCAAATTTATCCATTATACCACTTCCTTTTTCTTACACTCTCAAAGTAGAGAGATATGGAAGTTGTATTACATCATGTCCTCATGTATAAGGTTTTATGAGTTCTGTCCTTTATTGGAGATTGAAATGGATTTCTCTCTACACGTACCTCATACATAAGAGCATGACCTAATACCTGTATCTCTGGTCTGAGAGTTTAAGAAAAAAAAGTATGCTATATAGAATATTTTAAAAGTGGCCTCTATATGTTTCTTCCACTAACACCCCTGAGCTCCAGAGCCTAGAGACCACCTAAAACTAATGCACTGTATATAATCATATGAACAGAGCAATGACCCATGAGTTCAATTCCCCATAGAAGGAACTGACAGATGAGCCTCATATAAATTAAAGCTCATATTCTTTTGTTTTGGATTAATGCTAATAAATTCATTATTATACTTAACACTTTTTTATTTTTATTTTCTAGCATTATTTATAATTAGTGCTTAATGGAATGGAATATGGAAAATGAAGGAAGTGGAAGATTAGGAGATAAATGTAGAAAAAGCTAGGTAAATAAAATGAAAAATAAAGGCTTTGCATACCACATTCATAGACCAATGGTCAGCATGGAATTAAAAGGGATAAAAAGAATGCATGCATAAATGTGTCCATGAACACATAAATAGTTTTTATGGTTCATTATTTTCTTATATATGCATGTTTATAACTGTAGTTATGATATTAAGTGAAGTGTATCCCTATTAAAATCATCTTTACATTTGTGTGAAGCTTGGTTTTCTAAACACAAAAACATTCAAAGAAAGGAAGAAGCCGCCTGTCCTTGCTCTGGCTGTGAAGCTGATAAAGTTTTGCTTTATCTTTAAATATGCAAACCTCCATTTAATAATTCATATAATTCCACACAATATTTATCATGAGAATAAACAAGATAAAATAAGCACATATGTGCATACTTGTCAGAAAAAATTGCACTACCTCTTCACATGCAGTCCTGAAATCCATGTGCTATGGCACCAAGAGATAATTGTCTAAAAGAAGGGGAAAAAGATATTTCATTACAGAAAAAAAAATAAAAATAGCAAAGGAGAAAGATGCCCAAATTTGAGGTATCCCAATAGTTATTCATTAAATACTGTTTAATGCTAGCTAAATGTCTATTCTCAATCATCCAGGTCATGTTTGTCCCAAAGGTGTTTTTCAAAAAGCAACTGGACTTTCTTGGTTTTTTTCCTTGAAAACATTCTTGGATGAGAAGTGAAATGTTTTCAAGAAAAAAAAACAAGAAAATCCAATTGTCTTTTGAAAAGCACCTTTGAGCTAAGGCTAGCTAAAACTAGCTCCAAATGAATTTGCATAAGAAATATCATCCACATTCTAATTTTCCTTATGAATGTGAGCTTATTCTACTTCAGTACAATAATGTTTAACAATGTAAATGCCTAGAAAAAAATCTGAAATATTAAGAAGAAACTGATGGTATTAGAAAGAAAGAAAGAAAGAAAAAGAAAATGGAAATAATATTTTTGTATAACTGTGTGCTGAGAGGAAATGGAAAATGATGTTCAAGGCAAAATAGTGCATATATTCCATGTAAATACTTAGTGTAAAACAGTGAGGTTTATGTTTATGGAAATACCTGCCACATTATTTAATTTTGCAGACAGTTTTCACAGTCAAGAAACAGTGTGGGCATATAAAACCTTCAAATTTGGCTACCATGTATTGTTTGAATTGTTATTTTGATTTGTTTTGTTGTTATTTTAATTGTTTTAACTATTTGCTTATTGTATACCATCCAGAGTTACATTTGTGAGATGGGTGGCTATATATATCCAATAAATATAGATTACCATGAAATAAGTGTAAAAATGACAGCACCACCAGACATATTTATTGAGGCCAATTACTGTAAATATCATGAGATAAAGTGTGTAATTCAAATAGCTGAAACTATTCAAAGATTCTGTCCAGAAATGAATTAATCTGTAACGTTCCTTTGGTTGCAGTTTTCTGGAGCTGCTTTCTATCTGAAATTTCACCAGATTTACAGGGAATTTCCTGTACTTTTCAGCCAATGCCTTTAGTCTTTAGGACCAGGATCACTCCTATCAGCTTCCCATTCTAAACTGAAATTCACTATTACATTATTTAATATTTAATTAAAGATGAAAATAATGCAACTTTAAACAAAATCAGGCTAATAATACAAATTCATTATTATATTTCTGAGTATCAGTTTAATAAATATTGAAATAGTTTAATTATCAATCTTTTAACTTTCAAACCCTATGCACTAAAGCATTTTGAGTAAAATACAATCACTTGGTAGAAAACTTGCTTCTGATCTAAAAACATCAAAAAAATGAATGAACAACAGATTACTGTATGAATGTGGTAGCTAAAACACAATATTTTGAAAATGGAATTTTAAAGCACAGTGCATCTTCCAAAGTCTACACATTTTGCAGGCATTGTAATTATTTTGTATACAGATAAATGTAAAATTTTGAAGCTATGTTAGAAAAAAAATAGAACAATATAAAATATTCATTTTTGTAGCATATTTTACTGATCTAAGTTCACTATACTACATTAAGAATATAAGTGGCCATATTCCCTATTTAGCATGGTGTCGCATAGTCACCATTTCCTACCTCCTTTGATTCCCCCAATACTTTGCTTTTTGGAAGCTGGCAATGAAGCTGGTCACCCAGTGCCAAGGTTGTAATCACAGTTCAGCACTGTTTTATTAAAATGGTCACTGAACAAGTGATTGTTAAGCTGAACAACAACTGGTCCTTACAGTTGCAACTGTGGCAGCATACCAATGGTCATGTGATTACAATCTGGGCACTGGGTGACCAGCTTAAAATTATGATGTCACAGCATCTTGCAGTGACATCATAATTTCTGATTGCCATTTCTGACCTTCATTGCCAGTTTCCAAAAAGCAAACTATTTGGGGAATCGGAAGGAGGTAGGAAATGGTGACTATGTGACACTATGCTAAATAGCATTGCACAATTTGCTTAATTGCTTAATTTGGAAGTGCAGGAACTGCTGTCACTAAGCAGCACAGTCACACAATGCTGTGTTTTACGACCCTGTCACTTAGTAACCAAAATTACAACAGTTAAGTTGGACTACCTGTAATATTATTTTATTTGGTATCTTTATTACAGATTAAAGTATATTTTTGTCAGACAATAATGTTCACTAACTGAACTTACTTTAAAAAGGTCTTCATTATTATCTGTTAATTCTGTATACTGACAGAAAATAAAAGTTGGAAGACAGAATAATTCATCATCCTGAAAATAAAATTAAGTCATAATTCTGACCTTTAACTTTTCCAAATCCCCACTTTTAGAAAAAGAACTAAAAAACCCCAAGGAAAAAAAATCCAATATGACAAATAGACTTATACATTGCTATTTCAGTTTCATTTTCTTAGCTATCACTATTGTGTACAGATTCTATTTCTTCTAAGATGGAAAGCTCATTTTTATCCTCTTGGTAGACTTCCATTTCAGAAAAACAAATGTTTACTCAAATTGAATCAAACTTCTCTACTCAAATAAATCCTTTCTGGTGAGGAGTTATACTGTGATACTGTAGATAAAAAAAATGTTACAAATTGTTAGAAAACATTTGGGAGAACTAAAGGTCAGCAATATATGAGTACATTGTCTTGTGACATTCATTATTCTGAAAGAATATATTTCATTGGCAGGTTGTTTTTGGAAGTTCAATTTTTCAGAAATATGTGCCCAGTTCTTTCCAATGTACAGACATTTTGCAGAGAGATCTGAACACTGGAGGGGAAATATATTTTAGTGTAGAATATGTCTCTGTCTCTCTGTCTCTGTCTCTGTCTCTGTCTCTGTCTGTCTGTCTGTCTGTCTGTCTCTCTCTCTCTCTCTCTCTCTCTCTCTCTCTCTCTCTCTCTCTCTCTCTCTCTCTCTCTCTCTCTCTCTCTCTCTCTCTCTCTATCTATCTATCTATCTATCTATCTATCTATCTATCTATCTCTATATGATGTGGTTGGATTGCATAGTGACTAGAGGATCATCTTGAATGCAGGAGACTGGGGTTCAAATCCTGGCTGGTACATACCTTACTATAGGGGTCCTTGGGCAAAGACTGCCTAAAGTTTCAGCTGCCTACCTCAAAATATGACAGTGACATAAACTAGAAGAGTCCTGCTAGTTTAGACATTGCCCAGATTAAAAAGGTCCACATCAAATGTAGAGGTACTGGGACAATCTGATGAAAAATGGGTTAGTGGAACTAACCATACATGGTAAAGACAAGAGAACCTGGAATTGTTGGACTGCTAATACAACAGTACACCTAATGAAGGAGATATATGAAATGCGTGAGGGAACTGTAGATGAACAGAAGACCTGAATCCACACTAATTAAGAAACAGCTAATTACCCAACACTTCAACATAGTGAAGAAGAAACTGCTCTTACAACTTGAGATAGACCAACTACACATTGTATCCCATACTCAAGAAGACCCGGAAGAATAACCAGATGTACAGTCAACCCCTGAAGATGGAACGTTATTATTACTCTCTCCATTACAGAGCACAGCTGCTTATATGAGGCATAAGATCTTGGATAAACTAATTACAATCAAGCCTTGAGACAAGTTCCCAAGGCTCAATAGAGAATGGCCATCAGATAGTATGCTAAAAGATGCCAACAGATCCCTCACAACAACTATCACTATTGTGATAACTCCAATAAATGAACTGGTATATGCTACAGCTGCTTTAATATGAGAGATGCTTGGTTACACAATCAAGAAGAATAGTAGTACATACCTGCCCTGGAAAATAAGATTAGAGGTTAAGATCCAAGCGACACAGAGAGAGGTTAGTCAGCTGGTGGAATGCAGAAGTGTGTGAAGATTGGGGATAAGACTTGGCTGCTAAAAAATTCAAGAACCTGACTCAAACTGAAGTCCTGGAGGCTGCTAAACAAAGGCTCATAGCATTGACTACCAGGCTAAGGAGAAACACTAGAGAAGCAGGGGGCCAAGAAGATAAATGCTCTGTTTTCAAAGAACCATCCCAAAGTGTACTCCCACCTGTAGTGCAATAACACAGTAACAGTACAACCACCAACAGCAGAAAC
The DNA here is from genome assembly GCA_023970755.1 of Azemiops feae. Lineage (NCBI taxonomy): Eukaryota > Metazoa > Chordata > Lepidosauria > Squamata > Viperidae > Azemiops > Azemiops feae. The sequence continues at coordinate 244,050 of JALGBA010003986.1, read as the reverse complement.
TGAACAGTATTGAAAGAACATTTGCAAGAAAGAGAAGACACATATCAGTGCAAAATGACTGCAGGATCTGAGAGCAGACCACAGAAATCTCCCAGAACAGGAACCGGTCACCATCACAGTAGCAGACATACAGAACCTGAAGAGCTGGACATCACCCGGCCCGTACATAATCCGGACCTACTGGCTAACAGCAGCACAGATAAATGCCTAGCAGCACAGATGAACCAACTGCTAGTAGCAGGTTCTCACCCAGACTGGCTAACACAAAGAAAGACAGTGCTGATCATAAAAGATGCTCATAAGGGAATCCCCACCATCCAACTACTAGTAATAACCTGCTTCCCCGCCACATGGGAAATCCTATCAGTACTAAAGCTGCCAAGTTACAAGAACATATGGGCCAGCACATGAACCCAACTCAGAAGTGCAACACCAAAGGCTCAGAACAATTATATCACCTTCCCCAAATATTGACCTATTTATTTCTTATATTTTTACCCATTTATTATTTTATAAAATCTATTTAAAATATACACTTGCATTTAGTATTTTGAGACATCAAGAGAAATAGCCAAAACCAACATGATACTTTTGTAGCCAGATAGCTATTGGATAAGCTATACTCTACGGCAATTTTACAATTATACCTCATATATTTTGATTATGCTTGGGTAGAGATTGTTCAGAAAAGCCAACATATTACATTTGTATAGCAACAGCTTTCAAAGCCAAGAATATAAAATTGGTTTGTGCAAAAATATTCACATTGAGGACATATTGCTGACTACTGGGGGTTAGCTGTGAAATAGCAACTATCTCAGGTCAATTGTATCTGCTGTTTTGTAGTTAATGAACCCTCCAAATCTTCTTGGTTTGGTACAATCATTTTTTTTAAACAGGCGAGTCACAATATGTAGGAATGTGGAAAGAATTGACTCTCTTCTCAGTCCCAACCTAGTACCAACTTTCAAGTCGTCAAAAGGGGCATATTACAAATGGAATATATAAAGTTTGAGATTTTTGTTGCAAATGTTTTTTTTGATAATGTTGGCAGCATATGGCAATTCCTAAATAAGAATAAACCACTGTATTCTCATTTTTCTTCTGTCTTCCATCTGACAGACACTCAAGTTTTCAAGAATAGCAGATTCATTTAATTCATCTCAGATGGGATGTGCAAATAAACAACACCAAATAGGCAGCTTGGTAATTATACTTGACATTCCCTTGGCAGACAATCCTTTTATGTAACACTGAAAAAGCATTTTTAAATACACAATTAAATCATTTTTGTTGCAAAGGGAAATAAATGGCATGCTGCTGTATGCTCCTGGAGGCAAAGCTTTTTTATTATTATTCACTTATATAAATAGGCTTATATCTGGATCTCTATCAAGGTCAAAGTTTCTTCTACTCAAAACGAGAAATGGGACCAGATTGAAGTTTCCCAATGGAGGAAAGGGTGAGATTGTGTGGTTCCGTCTTCCTCCTATGGCTACCCTGGTACCAATTTCCACACTGTCCAAAAGGTTTTTTTAGACATTGGGAAAAGCAGCATCTATGTTATCTAGCAAAGAAAAGCCTTTGCTCTATAGAAACAGTGTACAACACAAGAAAGTCATTAAGATAATGTAATTATAGATACATCCCTGAAATGAATTTGACCTTAAAACTGCTTTGCTCTGAAGGTCATATTACTTAAAAGCAGGATAATGTATCAACTCTATTTTGATGAAGTTGCATTGCTGTTGTTGTCTATTGGATATTGGCTGAACTGAATAACTAGCCAGAAATCTTATATGCAGTTCTAAGGGTTCTTTCATTACACTATTATTGCACAAGAAAACAGTACAAGAGAACTTGCCCAACAGATTAATGCTTTTCACATATTCCTACCTTGTAGATGGAAGCATATACAAATGAAATACTGTCAGTAGTTATACCTTGTCAGCACCAGCCAAACAAGCAAAACTAATTCTGAATTTTCAGAACCACAAAGGGCGAACTGAGTTATTGAATAACATGTATATTACTAATGGAGACTAAGCAAATGAGACTGGGCTGAACACTTGACAGAAATACATTTTTGTAAAAAGACTATGTATAGACAACTTTCTTTACTTGTTTTTAAAAGCCTGAAATGTAAAAAATGCAACCAGTCTGCAATATATTTTATGTTATATTCCTGGTATGCCTAGAAATAATGCAATATATCTTATAGACTGGTTCACATACAGCTTTGCCAAGTCTTTGTTTTTGCTGTCAGTGTGATCTCTATTATTTTCAGCCTTTCTGTCATTACTGCTCCAGCTTTCTGCTTCCTGTTTGTATGGCCTGGCATGGTGGCTCAGTGGACATGGCTAAAAGGGCATTTTAGCTGCTGCTGCTGTCATGGCTGTTTTATTGTTACCATCTTTGATTTGTCCTCAGTCTGTTTTCTGATGCCTCTGTTAAATTTACCAGACTGGTGGTAAATTAGACCCATCTAAAAACTTGATCCAAAATAAAAAGTATGTGTGTGTATGACAGAAACCTCATTGGGAAAGATGAGTAGTACCATCTGGTCCCAGGTTCTTCCAAAGTTTCTTTGTTCAGGAGTAGAGATATAAAGGGTATGGAAACACAGGATCACAAGTAATAATTTGTCTCACCAAAACCAAGTTTTCTAAATTCGTGTGCTTCAAGTTGGATGATTGAGGCAGAATCAGGATCCTGTTAGTATAGCATGACCAGTGGCCTCTCTAACTAAGCTGAGGAGGATCCTACAATTGTTTTATGTGAGGGCTTAAATATCTTTGTTGGCAGCATTTTTTGAGGAACAGCTCAGAAGGTCATGTCCCCCATCATATATTTATCTCAAATAATATCTGCCTCCACTTGTTACACATTGAATTTGGTTTTCTGCACTCATGAAGGTGCTCCTTGAGTGAAGCAACCAGTTTTGACTCATTTGCCATGGATGGATGATCAGCTGGATACCTTTTCTTCCGCAGAGGTACGGGGTTGGTTTTCTGGGCCTGGCTGTAATGACTTATTGCTTTTGGGGGAAGAGGGATTTTCAAAATTCAACTGTAGGAAAGTTTGCTAATATGCCAGACCTTGCAATTAAGGCATTGCTGATTTACTGGAATATCAAGCTATCCTGGGCAACTAATCAACTGGCATCTAAAGATATTATGTCAGCTCACTGATCATAGGTCTGCTGAAGAACTGCAGGAAATGAAGAATGGACATAGGACTAGTTTACTGGTGGCAGAAAATCAAAAGCAGAAATGAACACCACAAAACTTTTAGAACAGCCTATGCCATAGCAATGAGGGCAGAAAAATATTTTCCCCTCTTCCCCTGTTTTTTGCAGAAAATCATCCAAGTAGGTTTTTCCAGGTATTTCAAAAGCTGACATAGTCTTTAAGAACCCTCAGACTTTTGAAAATGTCAAAAAGGTACTTGGATGAGTTCTGGCCATGACCTGCATTTTATATCCCATTTGGCAGATACTAGCAGATAACAATCATGTGAAGGAGACACTGTTTGATATTCATGCCTTCCCTCCAAAGGTAGTGCCACCTGCCTTGATGGTATCTCCATGTGGAAATAGCCATCCCCCATTCTCAGTATATCTACAATTCTACATAATTCCAGGTTTGTGATACCTAACTCAAAAGTGCATTCACATTTAAACCACAATGATATTTGCAACACTATATTAATAAACATAAGGATGCTGAACTAAAATAAGGGCAACAAGGTCATATCATTTGAGTTAATGGTCTCCTTACCCATTTTACACTTCTAACTTAATGAGATGTCTGGTGACATTTTAAAAAAGACTGTGCATGTGAGAAAATCAAAGCATCATCTGTAATCTACATGTCAGGCTTGCTGGATGCATATTTTTGCATTAACCTTTAACAAGGAAATTGGACAATAGCTTACACAGTCAACAGGATCTTCAGCAGCCTTCAAAATCATAGTTATATAAAGTTCAGTGAAGGAGGGTGAAAGTATCCTACTTCAAAAGACTTCATTGTGGAGCTCCAACATTACTAGGGTGAAGAACTCAATAAAATACATGTCTTCTGTTTTTTCATAAGATAAGCATTCTGCTTTTTTTCTATACCATATAGTTTTGGTATCTATTAATTCTTGTAGAATTAAGGTGCAGCTAAATAGTTGCATGATTTATGATTTTAGGAACATTTGCATTTTACTGTATTTAAATGGATCTTCTCTCGCAATCTTGGGTTTTTTTTTTTTAAAGTGTTTTAAAAGTGATGAAATTGTTTTAATTGTTAGTTGTATGCCATCCAGAATCACATTCATTGAAAAGGGCTATATAATTTATATATAAATATACATCACATACATATATGTATGTGTGTGGTGAGCGCAGCTATATGTGTGTGTGTGAGTGTGTGTGTGAGTGTGTGTGTATGTACATATACACACACACAAATAATTGGAGTGGCTAGATAACATAGAGCGGGGTCCCCAACCTATGGGCCACAGCTGGGCCATGGGCTCTTGGCCAGCGGCCCGCAGAAATGGCTGGCCAGTGCACGCATTCCCCCACACTTGCACTAGCGCCTGCGGCCCCGTTTGCACATGCCTGCAGGCGTGAACGGGGATGTTAGCTGGGGCAGGTGTCCGTGGACCATTTGCGCATGCGCTGCTAGCCTGGATGGGTGGCACGGCCATTCGTGCATGCGCACGGTGCCAGCAGGTTCCATATGCGCAAATTGGGCCGCTAGTGCTGTGCCAGTGTATGTGGCCCTGTGCAAACGCACAAACGTACGCATACCAATTTTGAAGCCGCTCTCCTTCCCTCCGGTCCACGAGCCCAGAAAGGTTGGAGACCTCTGACACAGAGGATAGACTGCCACAAATCTTGACTGGTACCTATCTTACCAGTTGAGCAAAAACTTCCTAATGCTTCACCTGCTTAGCTCAAGATATGAGAGTGACATGAATTAAGAGAGTTATGCTAGCTTGGAGATTACCCTGATGAACAAGGTCCATGCCAGATGTTGGGAAACCAGAACAATCTGATGATAAGTGGACTACTGGAACACAGCATACATGGACAGGACAAGAGATCCGGGAATTGATGGAATGCTACCACAACAGGAAACCTAATGGGATGGGATATATGAAACTAATGAGATGAATCAACAGAAGATCAATATCCATAATAAATGAGGAACAGCTAATTACCTAATTCTTCAACATAGTGAAGAGGAAGCTGAAGTCATAACTTGAGATAGAGCAAGTACACATTATAACGTAGACTCAAGAAGACCTAGAAGAACAATGGGATGTGTAGCTAATATGTGAAACTGGAACATCACTGCCACCCACTGTATTACAGAACATATCAGCTGATATGAGATATAAGATCATGGATAAACTAACTACAATCAACCCTCAAAACCAATAACCAAGTCCCATCAGATAGTATGCTAGAAAATACCAATAGTGGTCTCATCTACTACAATCTCTACTACAACCAAAACTCATACCAATGAACTGGTTTGAATCTAGATAAGGAGGCTGCAGGATCTGATAGCAAACCAGTGACAATTACAATAGCAGACATCCAACAGTGTGTCAACACCATGAAGAGCTGAACAGCACCTGGCCAGGACACCCAAACAACACCTAGTCTGAACATGATCCACACCTAATGGTTAAAAATGCTAAAAGCAATGCATGAATGCCTAGCAGCACAAATGAACCAGCTGCTAGTAGCAGGCTCTTACCCACACTTGCTAATACAAGGAAGGACAGTGCTCATTATACAAGATCCCCACAAAGCCAAGCACATACGTGTCCTGTTGGGCTGAAGACTAAGTCGTGTCTGGGAAGCACATGACCCAGCAGGAGGCGTGGCTACTTTTACAGACTTAGTCTAAATGGGCAGGAAGACAGTCTTAACCCATTCGTGGAGTCTCCATCCTCATGCTGGAGAACAGCAGCATCCAACTTCTGGTAATAACCTACTTCCCCACCACATGGAAAGTCCTATCAGCATTAAAGCTGCCAAGTTACAATAACATATGGACCAGCACATGAACACAACTCAAAAGTGCAAAGGGAACAACACCAAAGGCCCAAAACACCAGAGGCCCTTAAATAGAGCAGTCACTCAACACTCAAGATCTAGGCACACCAATCTGAGCACATTTGGAAATCCTACCAATGCCTAGAAAGGGCTGGACTAAAAGACAGCACTGAGGCACTGATCATACCAATACAAGAACAGGCACGATATCCACAGAAGCAGAGGTCTACGAGTCTAGACAAGACCCAAGGTGCAGACTGTGCAGAGACATCTCAGAGACAGTCTAACACAGGGGTGTCAAACTCAATTTCATTGAGGGCTGCATCAGCATTGTGGTTGTCCTCGGGGGGGGGGGTAGGTGTGGCCAGGATGAGCGTGGCCTACTGGGTGGGTGTGGCTGGAGTGGGTGTGGCCTACTAGGTGGGCATGGCCAGCTCTACATCGTTCGCATCAAGGGTGCCTGTGGGGGCCTGAGCAGGAGTGGGACAGTGTACATTGGCTCCCAGGTGGCCTGGGCCGGGGCCAAAGCAGCGGGGGCCATTCCCTCTCTGTTTCCAGGAAGGCTTCACGGGCCACATGAAACCACGTCACAGGCCGCATCCGGCCCCCGGGCCTTGTGTTTGACATGTCTGGTCTAACATATAGTAGCAGGCAGGTACAGGATTCACTGAACTGCACAAAGAAGTAGCTGGTTTTATGCACAGGAACATTTGCGCAGTATATAAGTGCCTCAGTCTCTCTCCCCAAGTCCAGATGGGAGAGTCCACAATAAGTCATGAGAATAAGAGGGTTAAGATCCTATGAACTGGAAGATTTGCAAAAGTATTTCTCTGCTTTCTATTCCTTAATTTCATTTACCCTGAAAACTGGGGAATATGGTTCTATTTCATTTATTCTGATAAAGCTTTGTTCATTAACAATTGAAAGATACCACTACAAATAGTAAACTATATTTTTAGCTAGAGATAAACTTTACTCTGTCTTGGTTTGCACGAACAAAGTGATAATTGATTTATGAGTAAGAACATATGGATGATTAGCCTTGCTTATTTCTTGGTGATGTAGAACAAATTTATGTACCCTTATGAAGAACTCAGGATAATTAAAAGGATTAGTCTATTAACCTTTGTTTTCACTTTTTCAAGAAACAAAGCCTAGATATTGAATTATGACAGATCCCTAATGCTCCTCTATCCATTAAAGATTAGTACATCCATCCATTATTAATTTAAAGCCCTTGCCATTATTAAAAATATGTGCAAGCTGTTGAATATAATTTCTACTAACTAAATGGAAACATGAGCAAGGCACATTTAAGGCACATTTAAGACCAAATTATCTATGTATATTGCTTGAAAAATATGTTGTCAAGCTACATAAGGGCAAATGTCAAAATGTCAAACAACATTATTAAGAAGATAATGACCCTTTGAATCAGAGCAACATCAGATCCATCAAATAGTAACTGCACATGTTCATGCCTGAAACAAATAAAATTTAGTTCAAGATACAACTATAAACATGTTCAACAGTAGAGATCAAACATTAGACAAGGTTATAAATGTGAAATACAGCTATACATAATTCAAACTACAGACCACTATGCAGTGGAAGCTAGTAGGGGAAGACCATACAAAGCTATTTCCAGATGTCTCTGGCACTTTCATAGTACTGGAGGTAAAGTAACACAGGAACTGAAATCTTACAAAAGAGGTTTACAAAAGAACACAAGGTGTTTTATACTGTATGCTTGGTAAATTTATACCCACATTTCTCCCAAAGGTAGGATGAAATTTCCCCTAAATTCTACATAAAGTCAAGGATATGTGTAATCTAAATTTTTTAAAAAAAACATCGAAACATGGAAAGCAAATCAACTTATATTTGGAATCCAATCCTAAACCTTCACAAAATAATAAAACCAAAATAAAACCAAAATATAATCTAGTTCAGCACTCTGGTACAAAGCAAAATTGTTCATACAGTATTTTAATAAACATAAAAAACATAAACAAAAAAAAAGACAATAGAGTGGTATGGATCAGCATCCTTACAATTTTCAAAAACTTCTTGGCCAGATTTTGCTGTCTTTTCATTTTATGCTATCTCATAAATTACTTTCCTCCAATGTAATTATCCTGCGTCTCCTCCAAGATGATTGTTTCTTTTCTTTTCTTTTCTTTTCTTTTCTTTTCTTTTCTTTTCTTTTGGTTCTCATTTCAAGCACCAAACACTTCTGTGGAAGATTTCATTCTATTCTATTTCCTCCATTTAAAATAATACCTTCTTTATCAATCATGCTTGCCTCCTTTGATTCAATCTTTTTTTTTTTGTCATCAAATTTACATTCACTTCTCTTAATTGTCCTTCTCCTCTGCCTATTTTATTCTACACCAATCTACACTGTTTCGCAGAACTGTAAAAAAATCCACATGATTTTTGCAATGATTATAACTTTGCAAATGTATAGGAATCTATGATTAGATCTTGGTTAATTACTAATTAGGTGTCGTGCTTAAGGCACCATCCTAGAAACCAGGAGATTCTGAGTTCTAGTCATTCTTTAGTCATAAAGCCAACTGGGTGACCTTGGGCTAGTCACTTTCTCTCAGCCTTAGGAAGGAGGCAATGGCAAGCCACTTCTGAAAAACCTTTTCAAGAAAACTGCAGGGACTTATCTAGGCAGTCTCTGAGACGTGATTACACACAAGAAAAGAAGAGGAAAAATACTGGTAATAGCTCTAGAAAATGTCCTAATGCAATGGAATGTGATCGTTTGCAGCACAATCTGCAGGGAAGAGCCAAATAGTAAGTCTGATGAAAGCAATATCATGCATGTCACAATGTTAGCCCACATATTATCCATGTACTGTGACATTATAGCACATCTCAAATGAGCAGAATTTATAGCATAATGCTGTTTTCATAATTTTAATGAAATCAGTCAAAACTAAGGACACTCATGTTCATTTGTGTCCTCCCCCCAAAAAAGTTCTTCACACTGAATTGATGAACCATGAAATAACTGTCTTTATGGTGGACACATTAAGTAGGCTATTCATGATACAAATTGTTTTGAAAACAATTACTTTGTACTTTTTTATATTCACTACCCTTTTTCCTTAATCCCAAGGCCAATTCTTGACTTGTATTCTGGTATTTGTATCATGAAACTGATTCATGTTTTACGTGAATGTACAAAAGAGATGGTTTGCATCCATCAAAGAAAGGGACTGAATTACTCGGCTATAAATTCACAGATTTTCTGGAGGAATATTTAAACTAAAAAGTGGGGACAGTGAGTTAATTGATACAGAACATCCCTGTCCCCGACAATCTAAAAATTATAGGGCTATCAGTGCATGTAACATAGTTGTGTGTGTGGACAAGAATATCAACCTTGCTGTCAAGCAAAATCAAGTTTCTAACAGGGAGTGCCACACAAAGTGCACTAACCAAATAGGTGGTAAGACAATAGGGGAACTCAGGCACCACACAGGTTACGTAGAAAGTAAACACAGGGTCAGTCATAAAGGACTCAAATGTCTATACACCAACGCACAGAGTATGAACAGCAAACAGGGTGAACTAGAAATTCAGGTTAATGAGGGCAGATATGATATTGTTGCCATTACGGAAACATGGTGGGATGAAACCCACAAATGGAACACACAGCTAGAGGGATTTAAATTATTTAAAAGAAACAGACCAAATAAAAGAGGAGGAGGAGTTGCTTTATATGTAAGAAATAACTACATCTCTACAGAAATAGAGCACAACAGTGATGAAAACTGTCTTGAATGCATTTGGGTCAATATAAAAGGGGGGGGATGACATTGCCATAGGTGTATACTACAGGCCACCCAACCAAACAGAAGAAATAGATGAACTTTTGGCTAGTCAGCTAACTAAGGTATGTAGGAAGCACATCACAATAGTAATGGGGGACTTTAACTACCCTGACATCAACTGGGAGACAAACTCTGCACCAAGTGGAAGATCAAACAGATTCCTTGCAAACCTAGCAGACAACTTTGTCTCCCAAAAAGTAGAGAAGGGAACTAGGGGATTAGCCATTTTGGATCTAATTCTCACTAACAGAGATGAAATGATAGAAGGTGTTGAAACCACAGGAACCTTGGGAGGAAGTAATCATGCAATATTGGAATTTAACATTATGGAAGCACAAGCAATAGAACACAGTCAAACTAGAGTCTTGGACTTTAAGAGAGCTAATTTCAATAAACTTAGAGAGGGCTTGGGAAGGATTCCATGGATGAGAATCCTCAAGGGGAAAACAACTCAAGAAGCTTGGGAAATTTTGAAAAGTGAGATAATAAAAGCCCAGTCTAGCACAATACCAACAAAGAGGGAAAATAACAGCTCTCAAAAGAAACCAGCATGGCTGCATAAAGAACTCTCTGGTAAATTGAAAGATTAAAAAGGACAAGTATAGAAAGTGGAAAGAGGGGCAAATAACTAAGTCAGAATATCAGCAAATAGCCCGAGCCTGCAAAGATGAAGTGAGGAAAGCTAAGGCTCAAAATGAACTAAGGCTTGCGACCAAAGTCAAAAATAACAAAAAAAGCTTCTTTCAACATGTAAAAAACAAGAAAAAAGTGAAGGAAATGATTGGTCCATTAGTGGGTGAAAGTGGCAAGAAGGTATGAAACAACAGGGAGAAAACAGAACTATTTAACTTGTTTTTTGCATATGTCTTTACACAAAGGGAAAAAACAGACCAACCTACCAAAAATAGAAAAAGGGTAGTGAATATAAAAAAGTACAAAGTAATTGTTTTCAAAACAATTTGTATCACGAATAGAAATGTAAGTTAAGATAGGCAAGAAAACGGTAAGTGAGCACCTGTTCAGCCTAGACGAGTTCAAATCACCAGGACCAGATGGATTACACCCCAGGGTTCTCAAGGAACTGGCAGATGTGATCTCAGAACCATTGAACTATATTTTTCAAAGATCCTGGAGCACTGGGGAACTACCGGAGGACTGGAAAAGAGCTGATGTAGTTCCCATCTTCAAAATACCTGGGAAGATTCTGGAAAAGATAATCAAACAACGAATCAGCGAACACCTAGAGGCAAACAAAGTCATTACTAAAAGCCAACATGGGTTTGTCAAAAACAGATCATGCCAGACAAATCTTATTGCATTCTTTGACCAAATGACAAAATTAGTGGATCAGAGGAATGCTGTGGATATAATTTACTTGGACTTCAGTAAGGCATTTGATAAAGTAGATCACAACCTACTACTTGATAAGATAGAAAAATGTGGGTTAGACAGCATCACCACCAGATGGACCCGTAGCTGGCTGACCGGCCGTACTCAGCGTGTTGTCCTCAATGGAACTGCATCTACATGGAGGGAAATGTGTAGTGGGGTGCCCCAGGGCTCTGTTCTGGGCCCAGTGCTGTTCAACATCTTCATCAACGATTTGGATGAGGGGATAGATGGGGAAATCATCAAATTTGCAGACGACACCAAGCTGGCAGGAATAGCCAACACTCCAGAAGACAGGCTTAAGATACAGGAGGATCTGGACAGACTTGAACACTGGGCGCTATCTAACAAAATGAAATTCAATGGTGAAAAAAGCAAGGTTCTACATTTAGGCAAGAAAAACCAAATGTACAGGTATAGTATAGGGAGTACCTTGCTCAATAGCAGTAACTGTGAGAGGGACCTCGGAGTCCTAGTGAGCCAGCAGTGTGCTGCAGCTGCCAAAAAAGCCAAAACAGTGCTAGGCTGCATTAACAGAGGGATAGAATCAAGATCACATGAAGTATTAATACCACTTTACAATGCCTTAGTAAGGCCACACTTGGAATACTACATCCAGTTTTGGTCACCACGATGTAAAAAAGACGTTGAGACTCTAGAAAGAGTACAGAGAAGAGCAACAAAGATGATTAGGGGACTGGAGGCTAAAGCATATAAGGAACTGTTGCTGGAATTGGGTATGTCTAGTTTAATGAAGAGAAGGACGACATGATAGCAGTGTTCCAATATCTCAGGGGCTGCCACAAAGAAGAGGGAGTGAAGCTATTTTCCAAGGTGCCTGAAAGCAGGACAAGAAGCAATGGATGGAAACTAATCAAGGAGAGAAGCAACCTAGAACTAAGGAGTAACTTCCTGACAGTTAGAACAATTAACCAGTGGAACAACCTGCCTCCAGAAGTGGTGAATGCTCCAACACTGGAAGTTTTTAAGAAGAGACTGGACAGCCATTTGTCTGAAATGGTATAGGGTTTCCTGCCTGAGCAGGGGGTTGGACTAGATGACCTCCAAGGTCCCTTCCAACTTTATATTATTATTATTATTATTATTATTATTATTATTATTATTATTATTATTATTATTATTATTATTATTATTATTATTATTATTATTATTATTATTGAAAATGTTGTATCTTCCCACTCTTGATTTAGTTGTTGTCACGAGATCTTCACTTTGCAAAAATCAAGGCAAATAAATTGACCTAGTAGCAATAAACTGATGCTTTCAGTTGGGACATGATACCTAAACACAACACACCAACTCCAAGCTATTCTTCACAGGAGATCTACATAATGAACTGTAACATACCACTTGAAGATTAGGTAAAGCAGGACCAACAGAAAAGCTGGTAGCCATCCACAGACTCTGTCAATCATGATTCTTGGTGAATTTTTATGGGCAAGCTGGAAAAAAGGATAGAAAAAAACAAGGATGTGTTAGTTAATTCTCACAGGAAAGAAGAAAAAAAGAACTGATGCTTTGTATATTGAACAAAATGTTACATTCCATTGCATGGAAAAGAAATGTGTCAATTGTGTTAAGGAAAAATGGATCTACGCTGTAACACAATGCCCAATATTGCGTTGGCAAATTATTGTCAAATTCAGAGAAGCAATGCTGAACAGTTTAAGAGGATATTGTATTTATGTCTGTAATGAAATGCACTACTTCACTCGGAATTACCTCTCCTGGCCAGATGTTTGATCTATCTAGGGCACTTCACTGATGAATGACACTCTTTGGCGTAACCATGCAGGGCTCTTTTCAGCTGGAGATACACAGGAGCTCCCAAACAGACTGCACGTAGCTCATCACTTTTCAAAGTAAATAATACACATAAGGCCATTATATTCAGAGTCTAAAATTACCTAATTGTACCACTGACACTGTTCGCTTATTAATCAGCTCCGCTTTCATATGTTTCACTGCTAGGACTCAGAGTTTTACTTTAATTGCTCCTCTGCCTATTCTCTCAATTTCACTATAACTATGAATTTTTCTGTTAAAGAACAAATTGCTTTTGCTTATGATTTTGGCAGGTAGTTGTAAGGAATACATAGTTAGCAAGTTACTTCTTTTAGTATTTTTAGAAGAAAATTAAAAATTAAAAATTCTCTCAGCAGTATGACCTTAGAACTTAAAAAATTAGAAACATTGTTCTTTTAATGCTTCAGATTCACCAATAACAGTTTATCCCATATCCCATATCTCACATTATTATATTTGTTCTCTTCTATTTTTAACTTCACAGTGTATGTTTGCACGTATGTGTGTTTGCATCTTTGAATGAGTCTTGACTCCTAACAACTGTCTTGACAATTCTCTACTGTTTTCTTGGCAATATTTTTGAAAATGTTTTGCCCCTGCTTTCTCTGAAAATCGAAAAATTAAAGTTAATCAGCTGGTTTTCATGCGTAAGGCAGGATTAGAACTCACACTCTCCCAGATTCTAATCCAATATCCTTAACCACTATGGCAAACTGGTTTTACCTGTGCCCTCAATTCATTTATGTTTACATATCCATCACTTTATTCTCTTTTAGAGAAAGCAACATTATGCAAATGAGTAAGGAATAGTAAGACAAGGATATTAGGAAATAAGAAACGAAAAAGCAAAGCTACAGCATCATTATCTATACATCTCCATACATTTTTAACCTTGCAAACCATCATGGTTTCTGACATGTCTATAGTCTGATTCATACCTTGTCTAATATTATTTAAACTTCTCCCATTTTTCTGAGAATCTCATCAATTCCATGTAGCCTTGATTTATTTGGTCTTTCCTTTCTTTTTCTTCTTGCTATTTCATTCACTTGTTCCACATTTATTTCTCCATTAGATCTTAAGGGCCTAGTCCAAAATATCAGAACAGCAAAGGTGAGAATGTATCAGAATCAAATAATAGAACCAAGGCAAGGAAATTTTTAAGGACAATAATACTGCTCTGTTTCTATTTATTTTAGCAGAAAGCTTAATGCTAGAAAATAGTAAACTTCCTTAATTCCAGGGAATATATAATATATTTCCTCTACATGCCAAATATGAGAGGAAATTTACTATCTATTACCTAGTATATATATGCTCTGCCTTTTCATTTGGAGGTCTACTTCATTTGGAGGACAGAGCCGTGGTGGCGCAGTGTTTAGAATGCAGTATTGCAGGCTCAGCCAACTGCCAGTAGTTCGATCCTGATCGGCTCAAGGTTGACTCAGCCTTCCATCCTTCCCGGGTCGGTAAAATGAGGACTCAGACTGTTGGAGGCAATATACAAAATGCTTAGAGAGGGCTGTAAAGCACTATGAAACGGTATATAAGTGGTCTAGGGCTATTGCTATTGCTACTTTTCTTTATCATCTATCACTTCTTCTAGTTTTCCAGCCAAGCTTCCAAATCAATGAACACCAAGCATGTTACTCATCTCTGTATAAACTCTTTTCTCATCTAAATATATTCTTATGCTTGTAAGTTTTTCCTTGTTATTTTTTTTTACTTAAAAAATCTCAAGGAAAAATGACTTAAATGTTTCATTTGCTTATGTTTTGCCACATAAAGCTGCACCAATCTATTCAAAGGGGAGAAGTTCTATTGACTGCTATTGTGTTGTAAGCCTGAATGGATAGGATTGATTAATGGATTCACACTACCTGGAAAAAATTATGATATGAGCTCTGGACACTAGGAATTTCAGTTTTAGATGTCAGCTGAATATCATAAACTATTTTAAATTGTATTGACAGTTTCTCATGTATATAGACAAAAAAACCCTGCCAAGCTATTGTTGACAAGATTTTTCTCTCTCTTTTTTTTTTTTCTTCATTTCACCAGATCTAGTAGAGAGGGCAAATTCCAAGTTCTATCAAACAATATCATCTTGTTGAATTGAGGACCTCTGCCTTTTCAGTTGTAATGCCCTGTAATGCTTTTTCCTCTCCAAATTCTATTTTGATTTCTTGTTAAATGAATTTTGACATTAATATGACCTTTTCTGAGATTTAGATAGTTTTCTACTGTTTTATTATATTTTTCTCTACCTTGCATGTATTCTACAAAAAGGCAGATTAGAAATGTTGTCAAATTAAGAATCTATTTTGTTTTGAAACAAATTACAGTCATACTATATGTAAAGCATTCCAGACTGAGTCATCATTATTCAAGGTGATGTTTTTGATGCCCTTCACAACTAAATGTTTTCCTAATGTTTTATTTATTTACTGGAACAAAAGCTTGGTGTTCAGTTTCCTAGCACTATCATTTCAAAGCTACAAGCTTCATTCATACTATGTGAAATAAAAGGTTAAGGTTGAATAGTAACTGCTTTGACCATTTAATGTATTCAGTCACAATGACAAGCAGCTCTCCTGACAGTTACAAGCATTGAACTAAATGAAAGAATCTTCTTCTTACTTATAAGACTTTATCCTTCACTTATCAGTCCTAGATCTGTTGTCATGTTTCTTTTCCTCTTTATTGCACTCATGATGCAATATGTTCAGTAAGTACATTTTGAGTACATTCAAAACAAATTGATTAAAGACTAGTAAGCCAGCATTTGATATAATACAAATTAAAAGTATTCTGCAAACTGTTGAGAAAAGTATTTGAAACTGCTTTCATCAGTTTTTTAATACAATACTTTATTCATTTCTTTCAACTAATTCATCTCCGTAAGTTCTTAATTATTTAATCAAGAAGAGCTATACCAAAAAGGGAATGTAGAATTTTATAAAAGGCATAGAAATATATTAATGATTTAATGATCTCCAGTAAGTGTATTATCTCAAGATAGCTGTGGTTGCAGAATTCCTAAAATGCAGACTCTAGACTGCTTTCTATGGAATTCAATAAAGAGTTTCAACACAAATTATCTGCTGCAAAATAGTAGATGCTCAAAAAGAAAAGGTATATACAGTAAGCGTACTCTGAGCAATGGTTTTTACCATTGTGTTTGAGAAGACTCCTCAAATGGACAAAAAAACCACTTAATGTTTTTAGAATAAGCTTCTGAAGACCTTGTATTTTATGAGCTACAGTTGGTTCCCAACATTGTGATTATGGACTATATTCCCTTTTCATGTGATGGTTAAGAACTTCAGCAAATAGCATTAGAAAGGGCACAAGAAACTACCAGTTTGAAAGGTACAGAAAAATTGTACATGTATCTTTCTTTGGTTTTCCATGAAGAAATGGCTCAAAATGAATACACAGTGACATGCAAGACTAATCTCTCCAATTACTGTACAAGTATTGGGTTACAATTATTGCAGCTAAAGATGATGGCACCAATTACTGCATGTAATCAGTACTTCATATGCTGAATGACATTGGTTAAGAAAGAAAAGAAACAAGCACTCAAATTCCCTTTTTATATCTAATAATTTGTGGCAATGATACATAGAAATTCAGAAAATCTAAAAGAGATTAATACTTTTTTATCAAAACGGTAATCTTTAAAAATGAAATGATTCTAAAGGTATTGCCTAATGACCCACTGTAAGAGTGTAATAAAACATTTATGGACGAGGATTTGTGAACATTTAGAATGACATTTTCTATATTACAATAATTTCATCTTCCAGATTGCCTTGCCAGATAGAGCTACTGAAATATCTAGAACAGAACAGAATAGAAGCTGGAAGAGACCTTGGAGGTCTTCTAGTCCAGCTCCCTGCTCAAGCAGGAGAACCTATACCATCTCAGACAAGTGACTGTCTAGCCCAGGGGTGTCAAACTGCCGGCCCACGGGCCAGACACATCATCTGGAAGCCGCGCCCACCCCATTGCCGGCAATGGCAAAACCGTCCCGATATGTTGCGCAACGTCACATGACGTTGCGAGTTTGACATGTCTGGTCTAGCCTCTTCCTAAAAATCTCCAGTGATTTTTGCCCACGATTTCTGAAGGCAAGCTGTTCCACTGGTTAATTGTCCTCACTGTCATGAAGTTTCTCCTTAATTCTAGGTTGCTTCTCTCTTTGTTCAGTTTCCAATCATTGTTTCTTGTCCTGCCCTCTGGTGCTTTGGTGAATAACACGATCCCCTCTTCTTTGTGGCAGCCCCTCAAGTACTGGAATACTGCTATCATGTCTCCCCTATTTCTTCTTTTCTTTAGACTAGCCAGACCCAAGGCCTGCAGCTGTTCTTCATATGTTTTAGTCTCCAGGCCTTTGATCATCTTAGTTGCTCTTCTCTGAATTTTTTCCAAACTCTCAACATCTTTTTTGTGATATGGTGACCAAAATTGGCTGCAGTATTCCAGGTGTGGTCTTAGGGTTTTATGAAGCGGTACTAATAGTTCGCATTATCTTGATTCTATGCCTCTGTTTATACAACCCAGGATTGTATTAGCTTTTTTGGTGGCGGCTGCACACTGCTGGCTCATGGTCAAGTGATCATCCACTAGGACTCCAAGGTCCCTCTCACAGTTACTGTTTTTAAGCCAGGTCTTGCCCAGTCTGTACTTGTACCTTTGATTTTTCCTGCCTAAATGTAAAACTTTGCTTTTCTCCACATTGAAACTCATTTTGTTGGACAGGGCCCATTGTTCAAGTTTGTCAAGATCTTTTTGGATCCTGAGTATGTCTTCTGGGGTGTTGGCTACTCCTGCCAGTTTGGTGTCATCTGCAAATTTGATGAGTTTCTCTTCAATTCCCTCATCTAAGTCATTAATGAAAGATATTGAAGAGTACTGGACCTAAGACGGAACCTTGTGGTACCCCACTGCTTACTTCTCTCCATGTGGATGTAGCGCTGTTGAGGACTACTCATTGAGTACGGTTTGCCAGCCAGCTACAGATCCATCTAGTGGTGATGTTTTCTATATTCCACCTTTTTCTAGCTTACCCAGGATAATATAACTCTTCCCTATTGAACAGATAATACTGGTCTTTGTTTTTTTTATTACAATAGCCCTTTTTAGTTTAACAAAATAAAGATATAAAACACCAATGTGAATCAAAATTTTAAGGATTGCCTCCAGAACCCATTTCTTTCTTAAATATAATCAATCAGTTTGCTGCTATTTTAAGACATAATATTAAGTCAATCATACTTGGTTCAAGCCTTCAAAATGTTGGATATTTAAATGTAAAGTAGGAATTTTAAGAGTTGTTTTCAATTATTTAAAAAAAGTCACATGAAAAAGACAAGAGGTTTTAAAATAAACATAAGACACTTTTTTTGATCATAGGAACACCATGCTCTTCATGGCCTGGCCTTGGAGTCCCAAAAAAGAGGGTGGGTATATGGAGGTAAGTTGAATGGCTATACAAACCTTTCTACAATTGATGGGAATCTCAGTGGAAGTGTTCTCCCTGGAAGTACACACACTCAGATAATGCATAAAAGGTCTTGAAGCATCTAATCCAAACATTTAAGGTTTAAGTAGTAAATTGCAAAGATTGCATCGTACACATCCCAAAACACCCCTACAACCAGATTGGTCAATCCTAATAAGTTAAAATCAAGCACAATATGTAATAATGGATAATGGGGCATACCCATTATTCCATTAACATCATTGGCTAGTGCTTGAGAAAAGTGTATGAAATACTTCTCACCCAGTGGAAAGCAATATTGTATGCACTTCTAATAGCTAGGATGCTTTGTCACAAAAATTCAGATTTGGGAGTCATCAATGTAATGATGTCAATTCTGTTTGAAACTAAGCAAGGACTCGCTATGTAAATATTACATTGCATCAGTACAAAAGAACTTGTTAATGCTAAATTCTTTATAGTTCTGTTTTCAGGTTGACTCAAAATAGGTAAAGGGAGCATCTCTTGCTTTCTCTTATGTTGATTGGTATCAGGTTGGCTTCATCTGATTTTCTGAGATGAATTTCCAACAACATGTGCAAGTTCAACCACCAAACAGATCCTTACTGTTGCTGGGAACTGGCTTCTTTCTTCAACTACTTCCTAAGTGACTAATTAATCTCTAAAATGACCTACTACAAAAGTTCAGTGCCCTAAACTAAGGATGCTGCTAATTTAAAGAGAGTCCTTATGCCAAGGCATCTCCGTCTTGGCAGCAGCTTATTAGTACTGAGGTGGCTTAATGTCAAGCTGAAGGAAGCAATTACCTACGATGATACAATAGCACATTACTCATTTACTAAGTTCTCATTTACTAAGAAGGAACCCATCTCACTAAGCCAATCTTCATATGCTTTCTGGTTACTAATTTATGCCATAAAATCCCCGTAATTGCTTCAAAATGTTATTCATTATTTCAGCCATAAAATAAAATGTTAATACAGATTTGGATTGCTACCAGTTGAAAACTAAATGGATTATGGGATTTGGATCAAGGAAATTTCATTTACTTATGAAAAGTCCAAATAGAAATCCAAGTTTTGAAATTCAAGCCAAGCTTTTACTTAATTAGGCACCAAACCTCTTGGGAATAGCAGGTTTCCATACAGGTCAAGTACAAACCATGTTTTCCCCAAAATAAGACCCAACCAGAAAATAAGACCTAGCATTATTTTTCAGGATACTCGTAATATAAGCCCCAGTTAAGCCCCAGTTAAATAAGCATTTCTGTATTTCCTCAAAAATACTGTATTGTACTGTATTTCCCCGAAAATAAGACCTAACCAGAAAATAAGCCCTAATGCGTCTTTTGGAGCAAAAGTTAATATAAGACCTGGTCTTATTTTCCTGGAAACACAAGTACTTCCTTGACTGAATATATGAAAATGGAGGCTATGCACTGAAATTTCTAATATGACAAAAATGGGTCTTGTGTTTTATAACATTATGAGTTTTTCCAACTTAGTATTTCTCTCACAGGTATGGAAATCACATATAGGGTAATAACAAAGCTACAATGTTGAATGTTAGAACAATTTAATAATCCATCTCAAAGAAACATGTTGATTAAGTCAATTCAAAAGAGCAAGTGAATTGTGAAAGCTGTCATTTTCCAAGAACTTTTGCTCAGAAACAACAATTACAGTCCCAATGGCAGTGATTGTGTTGGCCAGTAATTCTTGGAATATACTTCTAGTATCTCTAGGCTGGAGAAAATGACCAGTTGCAATAGACATGCACAGAAGACATACCAAAGGTTGAGGTTGTTTCCAATTTCACCCTTTTAATTTTAAGAATTGCTAGGATATCAAGAGGCTCAAATCTCATCTTTGTACCAAACCACCCTGTGATTTTTATGAAATATGGTGACTCTTAGCTTCAGTCTCTTCCTCCCATTTGTATTATAGAAACAATTCCAATCTATCTACCTAAGTGTGTTTATTTTTATTTTCTTCATTTTAAAACATTTGTATAGTTACCCATATTGTAATAACAATCATAAACATTGTACTAAACAATAAAAATAATTTTAAAAATCCAGATGAAAAATAAAATAAAATAAAAAATCATGGAATCCTAGAATGTGTTGTTCATATGGATGATTCATATATTTTAGCCTTAAGGAAATCAGAGTAAATGTATATTCTTACTGAAGTAGAACAGATCATTTTGGAAAAAAATATTCTGAAATGCATTATTAAAATTCATGTCTTATACTTTGGGATTTTTAATATCAGTAACACACTTTTAACCATATTATCTAGCATAAACAGTCATAACTAATACTATGTTTGTCTTTCACAATAATGTACACCTGAAAGCAGAACATCAATACAGCATCAGAAGCATGGACTTTATGGTTCTATCTATATCAAACTATCAGCATTGGTAATCCATTTTACCATGTACACATTATCATATCAAAATATTTTTGGTTCTCATTTTCCCATCAACGAAAAGATGGAGATTTACAACTATCTACACACATGGGTCCAATTCACCAGATTCCAGAACATTGATGTTGGTTCTGAGATTCTGCACACACTGAATGTCTTTTTGTTATTATTCTGCCCCCCAAAATAAGGTGATAATAATAGGAATACAATGGTTCTTATTTGTTCTAGCATTGTCTGGCTTTATCCTAATAGGAACCATGTCCATCCAACTCCTTTGATAAACACATAAATTCTTGCAGAGCTTATTTAATATGATTGGGATATTCAGAGTGAAGGTCTCTTCTTTTTTCCTCCTGCATTTCCTACAACATACAGTTGTTTCCTAATATTGTCAAATTTACTCATTTGCACAAATGAGTAAAAGGAAAAGGCAAAAAAGTGTGATAGAAGAAGAAATTAATGAGTTGGTCCATGAATCATTAATATTTATGGCTAGTTTTAATGCATCCTCATACAAAACATTGCACTGCTATATCTCTATCGATGCACTAAAATCACCAAAATCACTATATTTTGTTTATGAGACATCATTGCACAGTTCAGCAATGTAAAAAGACATAAGAAAGAATCAGTGACATTTTCCTCTTGTTAAAACATTGTAAATAGTTTTTTACTGATGGAAATGATAACCTCTCGTGTGTTGCGTATATTAGTAGAGTATATTGTCTGTTGTCTTTTTTGTTGCCTGCCTTTGGCTGATGATATTTCAGAATATTCCATTATTGACAAGCTAAGAAATCAAATTAAGAATCTAGTTTCTTATGATCATGATAAACATAGTATCACTGTAAAGTTTTAACAAAAATTAGGTGAACTGTTCAAAGAAATTTTTAATGACATGTCAAGAAATATAAAGATGTAAGAATGAAAGACATTAGCGTAAGTTTTAATGAGCTGAAAAAAATGAAGGATATTGCTTCGTGTCACAAGGTAAGGAAAGACCTTTTTTTGAGCTCATCAAAACTATGGAGAGTTTCTCCTGCTCTTCAAAGCAAAAGCAAATAATAAAATAAGGTAGGCAAGGTTTCATTGATCAGGCATGCCCTTCATAAGAGCTATAACCCTGCCCCACCTTCCATATTCCTGTAATAGGTGGGGAGGACACCTTGTCAAATACTGAAAATCCATTGTCAGATACTAAAAATAGATATGATCTCTCTGAAGATCAGCAAATAATCAATGAGTTGCAGGAGCAGCTAAAAACATCCACAGTGATTATTGCAGTGGGGGAACATTATGCCTCACCTACACATACAATTGATTTCTTAGTGGTAGAGAAGTGACTGCTGTATGACTTGGAAGTTATAAACTTCAAATCATTCAAAGCTGCAGGGAGAAAGTACAAAGAATCAAAGGCTCCGTGATGTGACTGATGAAGCAAAATTTCAAAATAATGTTTGCCATACAAAATAATTCTGCATGGTGGAAAAACTAAGGCAAATATATAATAAGCTCAGAAGAGTGGAAAATTTTCATCAAATGTAAAAGACAAATATTTATCTATTTTCCTTCTAAACCTGAAAGCTGTTATCATATTCCAATGGCTGCTCAATAAGGAACTGAATGCATCTCCTTCCCCATATCACTGTGTACAAAAGTGGTGCTCTGAACTCAGATAATCCCTGTTCTTCTTTAAAGCACAACTTGTAAAGCTTTAACATGAGCTACATTGATTCTCTTAGACAGAAGAATGGTGATGCTACAGATTCCTTCAATAGCACTCTGGAATTCTTAAAAGCACTTGGTGCCAAATATAATTAATTGAAGAAAGCTTTCCTGGCTGGCAAAGGCAATGGTGACCTGGTGAGTAGCTAAAAATCGGACAAATTAACTGATAGGTTAATAAGAAATCTTTTTATTGTCAGTTTTTCCTAACTTCCCTTTTTTACAATCTATACAACCTATGACAAAACACCTAAAATTTTGTTCAATATACAGCTATATAGGGTTATACCAAAAGTTCCATCCAGGAACCAGTCCACACATGGAGCAGGTAGACTGGAGTAATCCATGACCAGAACAACATGCGTATTTCATCCAAACACAGACCTGAGAGACATGAGAATTAATACATACCTGTTTGGGGTAATTCAAATACATGTACAATTGGGGAGGAAACACCCTCCCCCACTGGACTGGATATGTTTTATTTTGGTGGCAGCAGGTCATCTAGGTATACAATTTTTAAGCAAGAGGGACAGTTATGTGCAAGCTGGATATGCCTTGCTTAAATTATAAGGATAGTCGTGGGGGGATGATAGCCACATGAAGGGTGGACACACCATATCTGGGTGGCAAAGGAAGACAGAATAGAAATGTCCTGCTTACGTGGTAGCAGCAACAGGTAGGATGGATATACCATGTTTTGTTCTTGTTGTCATTGTTACTTTCCCAATTTAAAGGAAGCTTTTTTCAAGAATTCAAAAGAGGCATAAGTGTCCCTTATGAACAGCCATCCTTCCAGTCTTATGCAGACTTGCTAGTATTTTTACAAAGATTTCACAGATCACAAAAGTACTGACATGTCCTTATACAATACAGCAGGCAAAACCTCTTGTCCGAAACCTAGTAAACGGTTGATATCTTGTGTCAGCCTAGCTGTCACCATTACACAGAGCACCTTCCTCTGTTCTTCGACAAGATATGCCAGCTAGGATAAAGTCTCCTTTTAGTGAATATTGCTTTTTGTTTTAAAGCCTGAAAACAGCTTCGGTTTAAAGGCTGAAATCAAGCCATCTAGAGACAACTTCATGAAATGAAACATACCTTCAGGTACAGAACTATTTGCTGTAGATCTTTAGTGGGCAATCACCTTTGTGTTGTGAATTTAATAAATTTATTTGACTATTTACTTGTCACAACTTACAAAAAAGAGGTGAGAATCTCTGTAGTCCCACTTCTTCTTCTTTTTTTGTTTTGAGTTCAGATTTGAATCCTGAATGAACAAGTTCATGTCATTTTCTAGGCCAGATTTTCCACTGCTTTCTTCCTAGGACTGACAGAGAGTGATTGGGCCAAAGACACCTAACTGATTTCTGTGGTTAGTGCAGGACTGGAACTCAGGTTTTCCCCTTCTAATCCAACACTTTCACCACTAGATCAAATTACCACAAAAATCAAATCCAGATTTTGCCATAAGGATAGTCAAATATGGACTGACTTCTTGCTCCTATCAAACCAAAATATAAGTTAACCTTTTGTGTTTGATGTAGCTTCCCTTATATAATTATTTCTTGCACAACATTTTACTCAAAATGGAACGACTAATCAAGAAGAAATTCTAGCTTTATATATTCCATTATATGAATGGATTAATCCTTTGAAAAAGAATACTTCATTTTATACAAAGCAGTTACACAAAACAGATAATTGTCATTTCCTGCAGTTTAGAAGTATTCGTTATGAAAAAAGTATATATTATATTTTATACCAAAAGTGCATATAAGGCAAATAGATTTTATGAATTAAACTAAAATGCAGTATAAGTAGTTTGAAGCAATTGAAAGGAAGAATGGGTAAATAGAAATACTTTGAATTCAGAAGTGGCTAGGCAACTATGGCACAAATATTTCATTCATTCAATCAATTATTTTTTACGCTGCCCATCTCCCTTATAAAGTGACTAATAGAGGAGAAAAGGACTTGTTTTGCAAATGTGAGGTCTTGATGATTAAGAAAGTAAATACGATGTAATGGCTAAGAAAGATAAAGAGCCTATGTGAGAGAGAGATGAGCCAAGGAGATGTGGATAAACAGAAACTTGTAGTGCAGTGGTGGCGAACCTATGGCACGGGTGCCAGAGGTGGCACTTGGAGCCTTCTCTGTGGGCACACGTGCCGTTGCCCTAGCCTTGCCTCCGCCCATGACCCCCTTCTCACCAGCAGCCCCCCTGGAGGAGAGTCGCCCCCAAGCGTGGCCCACACGGAGCAGCGCAGCCAAGGACATGGCAGCCAGGCAGCATAGACAAGATTCTGCCCTCATGCCCCAATACGCACAGTTGATGCTGCGGGGCACGGGCAGAGAGCGTGGCTGCCATGGCGCTACTGGGCTGTCTGGATGATCTGCGGCGGGCCCTGGAGGCGGTGAGTGGCCCTGAGGGCAGGCAGGGTGGGGCGGGGCAGGGGCAGGGCAGGGGGTGGGGCAGGGGCGAGGCCAGTTTTTGGGCACTCGGTCTCTAAAAGGTTCGCCATCACTGTTGTAGTGGGTAGAAATTTTCAGAAAAATATTGCATCTCTTTAAAAGATCATCTGAAGAGTACATAACTTCTGCCTTTTTTGTTGATTTGGGTTATTTGCCTCTCTGCCAGAAAGAGGTTCTAAGCAGAAGGCTTTTTAACTTAGCTCAATTAAAACTGCTGTGACTACTTACAAGCTGTAAATTTTCAGATCAGCCACATTGGTAGATAAATTGGGCCATCTGGGCTTCACTGCAATGAAATGACTTTTCCATGTTTCTTTCCCCAAGAGTAGAACAAATTGACTACAGATTGACATGGTCAAGCAGCCTTATGATTGTCTCCAAAATGTACAGAATGTTTTGAGCATAAAAAATGAACAACTAACATTTTGGGGGGCAATTTTAAGTGTTGATTTAATGCTGAAAAGATACATTGATGGTCTTCCATTACATTTTACATGATATCCTTCTCTCCAAAGACTGAATAATTCATCTAATGATGTCATGCTAATCTTTCCTAAATGGAGCAATGAACTCTATTTTCCACTATTCTATTTATATGGATTTTCTGATTGACCAATCGACACATGAATCCAGGTGGGCTAAGTGTAAAATATCCAAATAAATGATTAAGAAGAAACAATTAAAAAGAATATTTTGTACATGTAACAAGCATCGATAAAACAATCATCAGATCAAGTGAACCCATCCAATATCTAGATCCAATGTTCAGAGGAAGAGCCAAGTCTTTAGCACCTTAAAAAAGGGGGTGGCAAGTTTACAGCCATAGTAGAAGGTATGCTGTTTTGTAGGGCAGATGGGAATCACCCTCTCTTTTAAGGATGAATCCACTGTCACTTGGATCCAGCTACACATTGCCTCCCAGGCAGCTTTAACCAACCAATATGGACATGTATTTAAAGCACAGGTAGCCAAACTAAGAGGATCCTCTCCACTTCCTTAGAACCAAGAAGCTCAATTTCATCCCAGATAACCAAGCAAGACCATGCATCAGTCAACTGCAATGATATTGCACAGCTGTAGTGTAGCTTAGAGTTGATCTGAGAAACCTTATTTGACAGATACCTAGAATCTCCCAGAGGTTCTGGAAACAGGAGTTCTCTGAGATCTGTGAGCAGGAAGAGGCACACGTGTTAATATCCACTATATCTGGATCACATTCCCATTGCCCCAGCAGGTTCAGGTTCACAACTACCATGTTGGCTATGAACGTTTGAGACAACTCCAATTCTATATATAGGGAAAGAAGCCTTTTAGGGCACTGTGCTGGAAAGAACCAAATATGGGATCCTGTTTGTGGATTTAGGGATGAATGCAGATTGCTGCTACAATATCAGCCTCCCTACATGCAATGACTTCCTTGCTGGTGTTGACTGCCATAGAGTCAAACAGCACCAGCAAGGAAATCATTGCATGTAGCAGCAATCCCCATTCATCCCTAAATGTACAAACAGGGTCTCATGTCTGGTTATCTTCAGTACAGTGCCCTAAAAGGCACAAGATCGTTCCTGATCTAGTAAATGATCTTGATTTTGTAAATGATCTTGTTTTTCAAATTCTATCATCTTTATGAAAGTCTTTCCCTTATGAGATTGATTTTTGAGACAATTTTTTAATTTTTCCAGTTATTTGCCAGGGGTAAATTCTTTCCTTTGTTGTGCAGTTCTTTTTGTGTCTTAAATCTATTTTATAATTCTGGATATATATTAGCATATGCAATCATTATTATTATTGTTACTATATTTAACCTTCAAACAGAAAGTGTTTGACAGTGAGGCTACTGGTCAAATTGCCTGATTTATTTGTACTTTTAAAAGATTCCACATTTGTAACAGGCTTTTTGTATTCTTATATGTACTGTACTTCCAAATCCTTTTTTTTCTTTTGTTTATTGTACCAGAGATATTTCTGAGGTGCATTACCTGACCTGCTCCTTCTATTATTTATGTTCTATTCTATTATCCATGACAGGCAGTTTGCTCTATTAGTTCTAGATTAGTTATAGATTAAACTAGAGTACTAGTCCTTGATTAGTCCTAGATTGTGGAATGCTTGTCTACCTCTTTCCTTCGAATCATATCAAATTTTAAATCTTACTCTCAGCTTTTTCTTCCAGATGAATCTGTTATTTATTCTTTGCCAATCCTGCAGAAGTTTGTCTAAAATAAGAATCAGTGCCATTTGGAATAGAAAGTTCATTTTGGATAATATATTACTTTTTAATTATTGCAATAAGTTCTAGCCAGGAAAGTTTCAAACATCTCTATCTTTTGATATATATTTTTCTATTTCTTTCCATAACTTTTTGTAATTTTTTGAAATATATTTGTTACTTCCTGACAGATGGAGTCTTAGTATTTCAGTGAATCTTTTGATATCTTTTGATATCTCATAACCTATCATTTTTTTCACAATATTTTTTCCATCTCAAGTTAAATGCCTTTATAAACATATTTATAAATTGTTGCTGAAGTATGACAAATTAAAAGCTGAATGTTATTAGTTCATGGCTTTCTTTAACATTGAGGCTTTATGGGTAAAGTGATTGAGCACAACAGGGAAATCTCTTAACTTTTCCTTGAGACTAAAATGTCTTTTTTCCAATCATTTTTATTAAGAATTAAAAAACATTATACAACAATACATTAAAAAGGGGGGAAAATGAAATGTAAAGATCCCCCTCTAAAAAACTACAAGAAAATACAGATAGTCCTTGATTTACAACTAGGCATTCCCCAACTGTATTTGAAAGTATGACATACAACAAAAAGCTACTTATGATCTGGATTCATAGTTCCCTATGGCTGCCCTCTACCGCTATGGTCACACAAACACATTTTGGGAGATCAGCAACCGATCTGCATTTACGGCTGCTTGCGGCGCCCTGCAGTCACATAACCACAATTTAAGATGTTTTTGCCAGAAACTGACTGCCTTCTTTGCTTAATGACTGCAGCATTCACTTTATGGTTGCTGCATTTGCTTAACAACTATCATAAAAAGTCATAAAATTAGGCACAGTTATATCCCTTCAATGACTGTCACGACTTATAACCAAAATTACAGGCTCAACTACAGACATAAGTCAAGGACTATATGTACTGTACATCAGATTCTGCTGTCTTCTACTATCTTTGTCTCTTCTCTCAAAGCCCTTACCATCCTTAACAAAGTCCATTTGAAATTTCAGTGTAATGTCTCCAATACATGTCTTATATTTCAATGTAAATTATAATCCACATCACTCTTTTGATGTCTTCCTTGTGTATCTCTGTTGTTTTTTTTAAATAGTCCTCCAGCTCCATTTGTAAATCCAATATTCCAATATTCCCAAACTGCCGGCCCGCGGGCTGAATGCGTCATGCCAAAACTGCGCCCACCCCATTGCCGACAATGGAAAAAAAGTCATGATATGTTGCAACACGTCACGTGATGTTGCGAGTTTGACACCCCTATTGTAGGTTACAGTTTTAGGATCCTCTATAATATCCTTTTCAACTTAATTCAAAGAAATTTGATTCTCTTCAACACTTTTTGGTTGCAATATAAGGTTATGTAACTTGCATAGTGGTTTTGTCCAAGATAAATTTCCTTTAACGTAACAATCTGGTCTCATGTTTTTTATTTTTTTGAACAAGTTATATCGGCTATCCATCCTTCATTTATACTTCAGTTGTGTGTTCATAAAGTTATATTTTTATTTAGAATTTTTTGTGCTCTATAATTTCAAATCTCTCCTATATTCATTTGGGGTGTCTCTAGTTTATCTTCCACATCAAATAAGTGCATTTTATTACTTTCTTTCATTTTTTTAAAAAATAAATCTTTTGTTTATTTTCTCTGACACTGGTTTATCTCCTAAGGAAGAAAGAGATGCATTGTGCCTCTATGTTACCCAGCCATGAAATAGCATTATAAATATTATTTCAATTTTGCATTTTCATTGTTTGATCACAGGATGTAGTTGCCCTTAATTCTTTAATCCACAGATATTAGGATAACAGATACTTCTGCAAGATAGTGGCAGGAGTTGCTCTTGCTCTCCCAAAGCAAGAGATGGGACTAAAGTGTGAATATCTAGAGAGCTCTTGGGAGAAATGATATGGACCTCCAGACAGCCTCAGCAATTTATTATAAAGATCAAGACCATCCCTATAACTTGAACCATGAAATAAACTAACAGGTCACACATCTTGAATGGTATGGTCAAGATGGCTGCTTCATAATGTATTATTGATAAAAATGTACATTTCTGAATGTTCTGTCTCTTAATTACTGAGCAAGTGAAAAAAAATATTCAAAGTGTTTTGAACGATGCAGGTAGATCTTGACTTCATGCCCACAACTGAGCCCGGAATTTTCGTTATAAGTCATTTTGGTCATAAATCAGACTAGATTTTATCACGATGTTTAGACTTCACTTTCGTGAGTCATTGCAGCTGTTAAGCAAATCACATAGTTGTAAATTCTAATCCAATTTATTCAATGGGTGGGTTTTGATGATTTTTGCTGGAAAATGGCAGAAAACATTGCAAAACACAATCATGTGACCACAGGACTGTGCAAACAATTATAAATGTGAGCCAGTTGCCACGTGCTAGAAATGCAATCACATGACCACAAAGGTGGTACAGCAGTTGTAACTTCTAGAACAGGTTGAATGTTTTCGAGTCCATCATAACTTTGAACAGTCATTAAGCAACTAGTCATAAGGAGGACTAACCATATGTGAAATCTAAGAATATCTCAATCTGTATGCTTATGTAATACAATTTATTTATGCTCAAAATATTTTGCACATTTCTGCAGCTATCAAGCCTTTTGAATGTGTGTCTAATTTATTGGGAGGAGCATCCATCTTTTTTTATTCCCAGTTTTGCACATTTCAAACCAATCTATCATATTGTCAGGAGAAACTTTAGCATCTTGTGCTGACCAAACATTAAAGTGTTATAGCTGAACAGAAAGCAGAAGAATACATATCTACTTTGACTTTACAACATTTATGGCTCATTTTGAACTGGACATAATCTTATCAAAATGACTGAGCTTTCTAAATCCTTCTTGGATTAAACAGAAATAATCCAACTCTTTCCAGAAATTTATAACTTGATTGTAAATGGTTATGTTACTTCAGTGTTAATACCACTAATTAAAATTATTCTTGATTCAAAGTTTATATAAATATGGGTTTTGACTGACTGACTGTTCTAACTTTTGTGAGGACAGAGCTTTCTGTAAAGAACACAAGTACTTTTTTTCCATTCACAGAGATTTTGTCTGTGCTTTCAATTACAGAACACACAGTACAATTGGCATTTGCCCTAGAGGCTCAAAAGTCATATGGGTTTATCCATAAATCTTCCATTTAATTTTCTGTTCCAACAGAGACCACACAATTTGTCAGAAGGGATTCTAGTTTGCATTTCCTCTTTTTTTAATTTATTGAATCAGAAGTAGTCCTGATGCAATCAAAGGCTGTTCTATTCATACTGCACCAAGCTAGACACAAGAATTAGCTAGCAAATCAAACAGTCTTACATAAGATTTCCATGTGTCTCCCCCTCCCTCCACACACCCACTTCCCCTTGAATAATCTCTACTTTTAAATCTTATGGCGGTTAAGATAGCAACTAATTGAAAAATCAAAATTCATACAGAAGAAATGTCATATTGCGTATGATTATTGATTCATTTATTCAGGATTCTGTCACTGAATACAAAAATATCATAGTGTTTCTCCAAAAGCATTATCATATCTTCCAGCTCAGTCACATAAGCAAAATAAAGATATAAAAATAATTAGTTAGCAGCTGCCTCCTCTCACAATATCCATTACATTACTGAAATTTCTGTTTTTCTTATATAAGTAAATGAAAACAAACTAATTCCCACATTAGGGCCCCTAATGAAAAGATATAAAATGGTAATGTCAATTGAATTGAAACCTTTATATCTAAATATATGATTATCTGGACATTTTCAGTCTCCTCCCTGAACCTCGCTGGTTGAGTTGCGCATTGTTGGTCCAATAAAGACAACATTTGAAACTAACCTGTACTTGTAACACCAACAATGCCTGAGCTATATGAAAGATAATTGTCTACATTCCCGTATTATCTAATTTTCATTTAAATACGTTGCACAAGTCTATGTTTATTTCATATACCTCAATTGTCCAATGTTGATGTTTGAAGCATAACTATTTAGATACAAAATATATATCTCTCTCATTCTCATACATGATAATCCATAAATGTAACTTTTGCTTTATAAATAAACTAAATATAAAAAAACTAAAATTACTGAAATCACACATAGCACTAAACAAATTCAAACCAATTGCATACTCTATTTTTACACAAACACAACAGAGAGAGATTTTATTGGCTGTTATCAAATTTTATACATTATTCCATTTTTTTCATTATTCTATTCTAAATAAAAAACCAATTTGTTCACTTTAATTATTTTTTAACCAATCATTTTGGATTGAAGCAATGAATTTGGTCATAAACACATGAGTCATTCTGAGAATGTCACACAATATAGAAAAAAAAATCATGGTTTTGCGACAGAAATATTGATGGAATGAAGTCTGCATACCAGAAAAAATGATAAACTCTATAGATTCTTAGGGGAAAAAATTTATTGGATTTTAATTGGATTTTTAGAAAAATAAAATGTAAAGAGGGAGTAGCTAAGTCCATTTATACTCAAAATTAGATACTACATAAAAAAAGTTAACTAAGGCAAAAATAGCTTTAAAACATACACAGAGCTCATAACATCAACATCAGACTAATTTAAATGAAACAGTATTCCAAACTGCATGCCATTTTGACAAAGTTTTGACAGCCTTCAATTTTTTTCACCAAAAATGTCTTTGTGAGCTTATGACAAATCACTTTTGTAAAGTATACATTTTTTTAAACTTGGCAAATAGAAAATTGCCAACCAATTGAATATGTTTCAGATTACTTATTTTACATTTAGTCAAAATAAGGTAAATTTATTTTTACATTACATTATTTCTTTAATATGCAGAAAAAAGGAAGGAGCAATGAAAAATTTATTAAATTTATTAATTTATTACTTCTTTAAATTTACTCGAGTTATATATATTTTGGGGCTTTTATTCACTTAGAGTTAGACTGATCTTTCCTTTATTAAGTTCTGAAGATATACTCTGGGGGAGAAAATAGCATATATATCTAGTAGCTCTCAGGAAATATGCACAGCATGTGGCTAAGAGGATAACTCCTGTCTCTTTTATTTTTTGTCATGATTCAATTTTATTGCTAAAACTGAAGTTTTAGATCTTGACTGTTTCAAGCATGATTTTCAAACGTGAATTATATAACTGAATCACTCTTTGTAATATGGATAAATAATCATTAATGACCTCTCAACTTGGAACAAAAGTAATTATTCTGGCTTCAGAACAGAATTGGATCCAAAGTAAGATTCAGATCACAATTGTACTAAATCCCAAGTGGGTTTTTTGGCATTGGCTTAGTGTATTGAGGAGCCATGTTTTTTTTAATACTATGGCTAAAATAATCTATACCTTAGTGAGATACCTAAGTATATCCTAAGCTACAGTTTATTTATTTAGAATTCATTTCACATTTTACATTGATTTTAATAGGGATAGCTTTATCTGGTTTTTTTTTAATCTTTCTCTTTTTATAGTCATGTCATATCCACAACCTTCCCATGTCACAGTGAAACATAACCTTACCTGATTTTGGCTTACTGCATTAAGCAAAACAGATATTGTGATTTCTGAATCAAGTTTTGACTCAAAACTTCTCAACTCACCCACCCTGCCAGCAAATTATCAATTTTTCAATAAACCATGGGTTTAAAAAATCATGGCTTAATGAAACATATAAGAGCCAGTGCAAAGCACAAGGCGCAACTCAACCATAGAGCTCCCTGGCTGATTTTGCTCAGTCTCTTTTACCTTAATCTATTCTACACCACAAGGATGTAGAGAAAAAAATAGATGAAACCACTAAGATCTCAAAGAAAATACAGGATATCTTTGTAATAATAAAAATAAATAACTGAAGTTTCTTTGATTTGCTAATGCCTTAGTTTCATTAAAGTCTTTAGCCTGATTAAAAATATATATTCTTATTTTAAACCACTAAGGGATATGAATGCCAATGACACTTACTTGAAGTGTTTTCTACAATGCTTTACCATTTATCCAGTTACATTTATTAGAAAAAGTGCAAGAAAGCCAAGCATCGCTGAATTTCTTAAATTTGTACAATTGTTTCTGGTAGTCTTTCTGCTTGGCCTTAGAAGTCTTTCAGTCTGTCTCTGTAATTTGCTGCTTTAATGCATGAAGACACTGGATTTTGAAAGAAAGAGCTGACAGATGAAATTGTTTCATTAAATACAGACTGAATTTTACGAGAATGATGAAGGTAAAACTTATATTCATTTGGGAAAACAGATTTAAAAAGTATTAAGAGGATGAGAACAGATATTTTCTGCTAAATGGCTCAAAAGGAACGAGAATTCATCCACCCTGCTGCTGTAGTTATATAGCTATAATCTCTTCATAGACGTTCCGTGAAATACAGGCAGCAACAGTCTGTACAGGTGCCACACTGTTAACATATCTATGAGCAACTGCATCAGAAGAAAGCATGATTAAATCAGTGGTGGGATTCAGCCAGTTCGCACCACTTCGGCAGAACCGGTAGCTAATTTTTTGTTGCCCAGGCCCAGAATGGACTTCAGGAAGCGGCATCCACACAGAGAACCGGTTGTTCACATATTTGAATCGCACCACTGGATTAAATCCTTATCATTACCAGTAATTCAATAGAGTAAATTATAAAGAAACAAGCTTTATTCAATGTATTTTTTTCTTATATGGTCATTTCCTTATGAGAGGAGAGGAGGAAATGAAACCAAAGAGAAAGCACAGATTTCTCGGGAGCAAAGAATGAAAATAGGAATGGGATAAAGAATGGAACAATTACCAATGTACAATGCAATTTAGACCAAACTGGAAAGAAAGGACAATTACTCTTTGAAGAATAAAGACAAAGAGAAGGAACCAAGAGAAACAGACTTCCTTTCAGGAATAGGGGCAAGTTTTATTGTGGCACACAGAAATTTGCATATGTCCATGGATGTTGCCTTTATTACAAAGTCTTACTATTTTGTTCGGATCTTTTCAATACTCTCTCCTTTTTAAGTATCTCAGATATGCTTATGAAATGTCAAATAGCTTGTCCATGTAAGTTAAGGAGCGGAGTCTTGCAATTGCCACAAGAGCCATCAATTGACACTTCATACAGATCAGGAAAGGGTGCTTTATGAGTGCCACAAGATCTAGCTAATCAGACTTAGCACAATTTGGTTTTGCTTGAAAACAGAAATAACTCATTGTTCCTTTATTTGGTTAGGTTTGAATTTTATACAGTTGTCTCCACTATAGATTTTTAACAGCCTCAGAAGTGAATATATCTACAACTTTCATGTCCAAACATAATTTCCTCCAGTACAAATCTTCTCTATTACATTATCACATAAATTATAAAAATTATACAATGTATATTATCTGTGTGATTACACTGTGAAATACATGACATGGTTTGTCTCCCCAGTCCTCTCACAGATGCCTATGGACCGAAGGGGAGGGTTGATTGACATGTCCAAATTGGACAATTTGAGCCTGAACATTTGTGCCTTAAGTGAGAACTCTAGATTGATTTATTCAAGATACCATGGGTTTGCTTTCTATGGTATTCTCAGGAATATTTTCTAACACCAAAATTAAAAGACATCAATATTCTTCCTATCCTGCTTCTTTAAAATCCTACTTTTACTTTTATATATGTCACAAGGAATACCATGATTTATATGATTCTGATCTCTGTAGGTATATATATAAACCTTTTCCAAGGCTTTCATGGCTGCTCCACTGAATGCTAGTCTGTGACATATTTCTTGACTACTGGTTCTTTGTTGTTCATTGAACCTAAAAGGAAAAGATATCCCCACTTTGATATCTTCATAGTCAACTCTAAGGTCCTTTTTTCTACCTATTATCATTAGTTTGGTCTTCTTTATATTTAATTCTATTTCTTCACTGTGCTTTTTTACTTTTAGTATTAGGGCATGGAAATCCTTTGAATTTTTGGCTATCCGAATAGTATATCAGCATAGTAAAGGTTATGGATGCTTCTTCCTCCTATTTTTAAACCACACTCATTTTTCCCCAATGCAGCTTCCCTTGGTAAATATTCAGCATATAGATTGAATAAATAATGGGAGAGTATGCAGCCTTATCACACTCCTTTGCCGACCTGGAGCCAATATGTTTCACCATGTTCTGCCCACACTATAGCTTCCTGACCAGTATATAAAGTAAAGATGGTGGGTCTTTTCTGCTATGGCTCCTTTATTGTGATATCTTTTCCTCCAAGATATAAAGTTGGCCTCATCACTCCTGAGCTTCTGAAGGTCCCTCAAGACCAAGACCAGCAGGCCTGGGGAGCTCAGGGTTGGGTAAACTGATGATGTAGCTCCCTTATTATTAACATCCTATGTGTGTATTATTCACTTTTTCTGTTTTAGTTTTGCTTTCATAATTTTTAATTTATATGTTAATTTAATTTAATTTCAATTTAATTTATATCTCATATTTATTACTTTTATAAATAACTCAAGGCATACATGGAGTAACATACCTAATACTCCTTCTCCTCCAATTAAATAATACATGCATATCACACAGCTGTAATTCTCACTGAAATCCTTCAATTCCTAAGACCAACACAGTGGAATGAAAGTGGAATGAGGTCTCCTGAAATAAAGTGGAGTAGGATGATTAAGTGTAAAAAAAAAAAAAATTGGAAATCAGAAACGATCATTTCCTTAGCCAAAGCAAGCCATTGTCAGCACAGACAAAAAGCCTACCAAGGTCATGAAGAAAATGCAGGATCCAATCTGGGTCGGTCACCAGGACCAGAGGTTTAGTCTTCTGAGCTTCTGGACTTGTGCTGGAGCCCATCTTCAGGGAACTTTTCTCTAGTAAAATGTGCATACACTCTGCTAGAGAGAAGTTCCCTGAACATAGGCTCCAGCAAGAGTCCAAAAGCTCAGAAGACTAAACATTTAATCCCAGTGACCGAGCCAAATTGGATCCTGCAACATTATCCTGGGACACATATATTCACTTTCATTCATGAAGAAAATGGCTCAATTGTCCAATATAATCTGGACAGATTTCCATGGAGAGAACTTTGGAAAGTCTGGAGTGCCTTCCAAACAGTAAGTTTTTGTTAATGTATGGAATGGTCGTTATTTGAACAAAGCACCTTTGCTGCAGATGTAGACCTTCCAGGTATGGACAAGTTGGTAAAGAGGACATTTATTAGGGACGAAGGCATAAAGAGAACATTGTTGGAGAGATTAGTATCAGCTGGCAGCGTAATATTCCTTAATATATGATAGATCTGAAAGGGGAGCTCTTATAAGCCTGCCCCATATTTAGTCCTAAGGAAAATTATAGGGGGGTATGACAACACTTTTCAAATATCTAGAATGTTTTGCCAAGAAAATGTCTGTTTTTTATTCCAAACAGTAAAATGTGATACAATATATTAGGAGATCAGATTCTAAATGAATCTTAGGAAAGCTTTTTTAATGATAACAACAATTTGGTAGTAAAACCAATTACTATATATAATTACTGGCAGGTTTCCGTTCATTGGATGTGTTCAAAAAGAGGCTGAACAGCCATTCAGCATGGGTATTTTAATTTCAAATTCTGCATGGAATAGGGGATTAGGCTTTGAGACAAATTCCCCTTCCAAATATAAAATTTTAGATTTTGTGTTTTATTTAGCCCCAATTAAATCAGTGCCTAAATAAACTAAGCAAAATTATAGTAAATAATGCCACTTTAATCTTCATTATTACCTGTTCAAATCAAACCAAGATGTGCATATAGCTTTTGAAAATTTAATCCCTCTATAGGGTTTGAATACTACTCTATGATAAATAGGAAAATATAGTTGTTGTTTTTTTTAATATTTTTATTTTTTTAAAACAACAAAACATAACACACATAAACACACAGTGTATACTCCTTTTTTTTTTTTTTTAAACAGCAATTTTGTAACGGTAATCTTCTATTATTTACATTTTCCCCCCTTATTTTTCTTTAAAAAATATTTGTCCTTGTTGTCCCATTGTTTCTTATTTCCATTTTCTTCCTTCATACTATACTTCATACTAAGAATAATACATATTATTACTATACATTATTATACACACATTTTCCCTTTCTTGACCTTTCCACATTTATTTTCATTTATTATTTCTAATCTCCAACCAATCATACCACTTATTCCATATTACATAGTACTCTGTGTCTTCCTTTTCTTTTATCTCTTTTGTTAATTTGTCCATCTCCGCACAGTCTAAGGATTTTCCTTATCACTTCTTCCTCTGATGGTATATTCTCATTTTTCCAGAACTGTGCGTAAACTATTCTTGCTGCTGTTGTTATATGTAAGATTAAGTACCGTGTTTCTTTACTATATTTTCTATTTAAAATACCCAGCAGGAAGATCTCTGGTTTCCAGTCTACAGGTTGATCTATTATTTCTTCCATCCATCTTCTTATTTTAGTCCAGTATTTTTTCGCAACTGGGCATGTCCACCATAGATGATAATATGTTCCATGTACCTTTTTACATTTCCAGCATGTCGGCGAGTTGTTCTGGAACATCTTGGCAAGCTTTGCTGGTGGAAGATGCCTGGAAAATATAGCTTTTAAGTTCCTCTTCACAACTCTTCACTGGAAAAGGAAATTATGGGACTCCAAACAAGTTCATAGCTGGCTTGGTTGCCCCTATTATGATACATTATTATAAATGATGCAGCTATAAATGATGTGCCTTGACTTCAGTCTAGGTTGTTAATGTCACCCTGGCAGATAAGAACTTTTCCTTCCTTTGAGAGCTTTAGTTGCTCTTTATTTATGTTAGTCAATTTTCTTCTGAATATTTGCACGAAAATTATAGTAATAAAAAGAGTGGGAATTTTTAAAATGGTTTTCTGAGACTTGGCAAACTGTTTTGAAACATCTTTCCTAATTCATAAAATGTTCATAAACTTAGAGATTTCATTAATGCAAAATAACTAACTTTGTTTAGCAGGAATTGGGGGCTTCTAAGTAGAGATTTGCCAATAAACAATACTCTTAATAAACTAAAGTGTCCTAGCCTACAGGACACTGGGTGATATATATCTTTTGTGCTATATATTATACAGTATCTCTTGGCACTAGAATGACAGGAACTAGTAAGTGAAAAATTTATTCCTAAATAAATATATTGTAAATCATCTTTGAGTTTTGGTGGTTTATTAGCACTTTTTATTGACACAGGATTACTACTGCAATGGCATTAGGTTTTAATCAATGATCATGAAGCTATATAAATATTCATTTATGTAGAACAGCTTTCCTAAAAATAAAAACAATTTGGGCTGGGCTTACAAACTCCAAAAGTATTAGTTGATTGATAGCCAATTGATGACCACTGTAATCCCAGATGCATGTATGGGAAAATCTGCACAAGAGGGAGTAGAATTGCAAACCTAAATATATGGAATACTTATTTTTTTAAAAAATGCAAAAATAATTGTTGTAGATCTCAACTTACAACAGTTCATTTAGTGACCATTCAAAGTTACAACGGCACTGAAAAAAAAGACTTATGAATGTTTTTCAATTTACAACCATTGCAGCATCCCCATGGTCATGTGATCAAAATTCTCTTGGTAACTGACTTATATTCATGACAGTTGTAATCACTTTTTGTGATCTTCTATCAAGCAAAATCAATGGGGAAGCCACTTAACAACTGTGCTACTAACTTAATAACTGCCGTGATTCACTTAACCAATGTGGCAAGAAAGGTTGTAAAATGGGTCAAAACTCACTTAACAAATGTCTCACTTATCCACAGAAATTTTGGACTCAATTGTGGTCGTACGTCAAGGACTACTGTACACATATGAAGGTTTAATCACTAGAGTCAGATATTTTGGAAAGCAAAGTCAAATCAACATCATAAAATGCTGTTATGAACAGAACTGCAGGAATTGATTAAAAAAAACAGCTGAACCGTTTAAAATCTCACAGGATAATGAATTTAAAGTGTTACTTGTAGTTTATAAGTGAGTATATAAAACAGAGCACCAGTTAGGGGAATGGAAAATATCATTTCATATTCCAATAGCAAAACTGGGCAGTATTAAACCAACTACTGAAGAATTGTACTTATTTACATACTAGTAAGATAATGCTCAAGACTGCATAGTCCAGACTTCAATTATAAATGGAAAGAGCACTGCCAGATATACAAACTGGAATCAATTTGAGGCAGAAGTACCTGGATTCATATTGCTAATGTTTAGCGTATAATGAAAAAATAGGACAGTTCTCAAAAGTAGTTTATTTTTGCTTTATTGATTATACAAAGCTATTTAGTTGGTATAAACCAGAACAAATTGTGGATCATCGTAAAAATATAGGTGCAGTGAGTCACCTTATTAGCCTATGGAAAAATTTGTATGATGACAAGAAGCAACAGGTATAAAGATACGTGAAACAATAAATGGTTCTAAACTGGGAAAAGAACATGCTAAAGTAGTATACTGTCATCTTATTTATTTAATTTAAGTGCAGAATACAGTGGTATCTTGGTACTCAACGCTTTGAAATTCATCGAATTTGGTACTCAATACATTTTGACATGAAAATTTTGTCCCAGTACTCATTGTTTGTTTGGTACTCAACGCACAAGCTAGAACTAGTCAATGTCAGCTGCCTTGTGATGTACTATATTATTCCTTATGGGAAAAATCTATTTGGTACTCATCTCACCTCCTGGAACCAATTAATGATGATATACCCTGTATAACCTGAAAAATGTTGAACTAAAACAAATAGAACTAAAAATTAAATTCAGTGTGTCAATAAAAGTAGATAAAACCAACTGCATAGGTACAAGCTAGGTGAAACTTGGCTTAATGACAGTAACTGTGAGAGGGATCTTGGAGTCCTATTGGACAATCACTTAAATATGAGCCAACAGTGTGCGGCAGCAATCAAAAAAGCCAATGCAATTGTAGGTTGCATTAATAGAGGGATAGAATCAAAATCACGTGAAGTTCTAGTACCGCTTTACAAAACCTTAGCAAGATCACACTTGGAATAGTGCATCTAGTTCTGGTCACCACAATAAAAAAAAGATGTTGAGTCTCTGGAAGGAGTGCAGAGAAGAGGAACAAGAATGATTGGGGGACTGGAGGCTAAAACATACGAAGAACAGTTACAGGAATTGGGTATGTCTAGTCTAATGAAAAGAAGGGTTAGGAGAGACATGATAGCAGTGTCCCAATATCGGAAGGGCTCCTACAAAGACGAGGGGGTCAAACAATTTTCCAAAGCACCAAAAGACAAGAAACAATGGATGGAAACTAACCAAGAAGAGAAACAACCTAGAACTAAGGAGAAATTTCCTAATGGTGAGAGCAATCAACCAATGGAATAGCTTGCCTTCAGAAGTTGTGGGTTCTCCATCACTGGAGGCTTTTAAAAAGAGACTGGACAACCATTTATCTGAAATGGTATAGAGGTTGAACTAGAGATCTAGTTCCAAGGTCTCTTCCAACTCTATTATTCTATGTTCTAGAATTAAAATTGGAGAAAACATTAACAGATATGTTTATGATATGACAACTAGAAATAATAAGACTTAAGAAGTTTCCTGTTGGAGGTGTTAGAACAAAAGTAAAAAGTCAATTTGTTGCTCAGTATTAAACAACAACTAAGATTATGCCAACAAGCAATCTAATTCAATGCAAACAGGCAAAGAAGACACTGAATCGTAACAGACTTTATCTTTCTAGGCTCCACATTTTTATTTAAATTTTTAAATAAAGTCTTTAATTTAAGCATTAAATAAATGACAGTCTTACTTTACCATGTCTGCTACTTGGGAAACAGACTATGACAAGTGTAGGCAAAATATTAAAATACGAGGTAGCGCATTGATAATAAAGCTATGCATTATGAAAGCTATGATTTACAATAAATAACATATGGCTGTGAAAATGGAATTATTATAAAATCCAAGCGAAGAGAAATTAATGCTTTAGAATTGTAGGGCTGGAGAAATAAAATAAAACACATGACTACAAAACTGTTGGAACATCTGTCAATTTTTTTCTGAGCAGCTTTCAGGACCTGGGAATGAGACAGAGGACTGGAGATGAAGAAATGTAGTTCTTCATGACAATGACAATAAAGGTTATCTTATCTCATCTCATCTCATCTCATCTCATCTCATCTTATCTTATCATCTTCAAGAAAGTGGAAGAATATCTCAGTTATTAATGATAGAGAAGCTAACTTCAGTTCCAAACTTCAATCCATAGAAATCTGTTAAATAAGAAAGCAAACCATTTGTTGGCATCTTGAAGATTGCTAACACTCATTATAGTTTATCAAAGCAGGCGACTTGAGGCAAACCTACAGCAAGACAAGCCATAGGCAAGGGGGGGGGAGTTTCCGCAACTGAAAACTGTCAAAGATAGAGCATTTCACCTCCCACTTGGTGGTTTGTCAGGTATGCAACTATAGTCATGTAAGCATCGGGAAAAATCCTAGCTGGCATATCTGGATTTTTTTAAGGATAAAAAAGAAAGGTATAAGAAAAATTGCCTCATGCTAAAATAAGCACAATAGTGGAGCAGTCAAGCTATGGAGGCTATGGGACCACCATCTCTGGAGATTTTAAGAGCCTGTACAATTACTTCTCAAGGATGATTTAACTGGTTTTCCTCTTCATTGCAGAGAGTTGATCTAGGTTATTGATTGATCACTGTGGTCCTTGCCACCTCCACAATTCTGCCATTATGATACTATGATTTATTATGGTTTATGACCTAAAGAATATACTTTAATGCATAATATACTGCTGTTCAATGCAACCAATTTTTCATTTAAAAATCATAGGTTTTTTTTATTTTTACAACCAAAGATAACCAAAATACAATCTCATTGTATAGCATTCTTGTAATGATTGTGATATTACATGCAGCTGTTTTGGTCTTTGAATAATTTTTGCCTACAGTTCCATCGGATTTTGTCACTCTGTTAACACTGACTGGCCAAAAAGCCTTTAAGGAAGATATTCTGTGTTTAGCCATAGAACTGATGCCAGTATTTTCTCTCGCTCCATTTACAGGATATTTTTAGAATGCCTCGAACTTCCTTCAGTAATCCTCCCAGTCCTATTTACTGTACACTTTACAAAGCACAGTTTTTTGTGCTTCGAATTTCATACAGTTAGGTCGTGTTTGGATAGTGTGATTCATTTTCATTCATTTCTAGCAGCTTCTTTCACTATTTGTCCCTCTTTTTTCATTGAATGTTTAAAACTTCATCACTCTCTAGAACAGGGGTGTCAAACTCGCAACATCACGTGATGTGTCATGACGTATCGCGACTTTTTTTCCATGGGGTGGGCGCGGTTTCGGCATGATGCATCTGGCCCGCAGGCCAGCAGTTTGACACCCCTGCTCTAGAACATCCTCTGGAATATTTCCTGTTCTCACAAATTTTGAATTTATTCAATAAAATGTATTATTTCTATCTTAATATCCTTTTCTGTCAAATCTATAAAGTTTGACAAAGCTCTTATAATCTTTTCTTCAACACTGCATTGACTACTGCAATGCTCTCTACATGGGCTGCCCTTGAAGAGTATGCAGAAGCTTCAACTGCTACAGAATGCAGTAGAGTGAGCAGTTATGTACACTTCTAGATCACCTCTGCTCCATGAGCTTCATTGGTTGCGAGTTTACTTTCAGGTTCAATTGAAGATGCTGTCAAATTCATCCCACATAAAATTATATTATATCTAAAGAATTTAAATGACCATCCAACTTTAATATTGCAACTCTTGCTGGTTTACAGAAAACCTATGCATGTACATGCACACCTAACAACAAAATCCCTACAAGAAAGAACAAATCCAATTAAAAATGATCACTGAATGTTGAAATTGTTTGGTTACAGTTAGGGGGTCCAGGTTTCACTTCCATACTCCTCTCCATATAGGAACTCTATTAATCCTGGCCCCAATCTGGAGAAATAGACAGGTTTTCACAGGTTTTCTGGAGACCAAACAAAGTTTGAACCAACTATATATTGGAGAGAAGAGCCTAGTCCCGTGGTGGCGAACCTATGGCATGCCCAACCTTTCTGTGGGCACGTGCACCATCGCCCCAGAGGGATGCGGGGCGGGGCTGTTCCCCTCCCCCTCTCCATGCGCACCTGACTAGTGGGAGCTGGAGAGGGCAGGGAAACCAAATCCAGCAGCGTTCTCGGTCTCCTTCTCTCTCTGCACCGGGAGTCTGGGAACAGATGTGAGAGCTGGGCGGGGAGAGAGGAACCTATAAAAGGTGCAGGTTTTGGTGGGTGGAGAGAGAGAGAGAGAGAGAGAGAGCACGTGGCCTTTGGAAGCAACGGTGCAGTCGGGACAGTGAGCGAGCGGCGCGAGCGAGCTAGCGAAGCAACGTGAGTTTGGACTTGGAGAAATGGTGAGCAGGGCAAGCGAGGAAAGTAGTACGTGCATGTTTGGACTTTGGGAAGGCGACCAGGG
This sequence comes from Azemiops feae, assembly GCA_023970755.1. Taxonomy (NCBI): domain Eukaryota; kingdom Metazoa; phylum Chordata; class Lepidosauria; order Squamata; family Viperidae; genus Azemiops; species Azemiops feae. The sequence goes on along the minus strand of JALGBA010003986.1, from coordinate 200,002 downwards.
TGAGCAAGGAAAGTAGTACGCACATGTTTGGACTTTGGGAAGGCGAGCAAGGGAAGCAGCGAGAGTTTGGACTTTGGAGAAATGGCGAGAGAAGTGTGAATGAGTGAAGCGCTTGGAGGAAATGTGGGAGAAGTGTGAATGAGCAGAGCAGAAAGAGCTTGGAGGAAACGGGGAGAAGTGTGAATGAGCGGAGCAGAAAGAGCTTGGAGGAAACGGGGGAGAAGTGTGAATGAGCAGAGCAGAAAGAGCTTGGAGGAAACGGGGAGAAGTGTGAATGAGCGGAGCAGAAAGAGCTTGGAGGAAACGGGGGAGAAGTGTGAATGAGCGGAGCAGAAAGAGCTTGGAGGAAACGGGGGAGAAGTGTGAATGAGCGGAGCAGAAAGAGCTTGGAAAAAGGAGATCTGCAAATGGCCCTTCACACACCCGTGGACTCCGGGGGAGGGGACGCCACGAGTGGCATGAGAGTCACACCAGGCACATGCGCTCACCGCCGCCTGTGCACAGGCCCAGGCAGGTTCTGCATGTCGCCTGTTTGCCTCACCCGGCCCAACCACTCCGTGTGGTGAGGAGAACACGCTGCTGGCTGCCGAAACCAGGCTGGGGTCTGGGCAGCATAGCACAGGTAACATGGACTCTCATGCCGCTCGTGACATCCCTTCCCCGGAGTCCACCAGTGTGTGAAGTGGGCGAGAGCTGATTTCCATCAGGGGATGCCTGTTTTTCTCCCTCCCTCATTACAAATATCTTCCCGCCACTCTGCTCTCATGGCTGTGCGGCTCTTCTCCAGCAATTTACAGTGGCCTTTCAAGCCATGGCCACTGGTGGCACAGCCACCAGCAGTCTGTCCCCCTCTCCTTTTCCCTTCCTGGGCACGGAGGGAGGGAGGGAGGGAAGGAGGAAGGAAGGAAGGAAGAAAGGGACAATGAGAGGGAGGGAAGGAAGGAAGGAAAGAATGGACAATGGGAGGGAGGGAGGAAAAAAGGAAGGGACAATGAGAGGGAGGGAAGGAAGGAAGGAAAGAAGGAAGAAAGGAATGGACAATGGGAGGGAGGAAGGAAGAAAGGAAGGGACAATGAGAGGGAAGGAAGGAAGGAAGGAAGGGACAATGGGAGGGAGGAAGGAAGGAAGGAAGAAAGAAAGGAAGGGACGAGAAGGAAGGAAAGGAAGGAAGGAAGGAAGGGACAATGGGAGGGAGGGAAGGTGCCCACAGCAGTCCCACTCCCTCCACCAGAGACCCACAGATTCCCCCCACAGCCCCACCACACACCCCAGAGGCGCCCCACAACCTGAGTGACATTGAGCTGGCCATGCCCCCCCCCCGTCATTGACTTCGCTTGTCAAAAAGTTGCATAAGGTGATCACATGGCCCTGGGACACTGACCGTCATAAGCATGAATCAGTTGCCAAGCATCCGAATGTCAATCACATGACCCTGAGGATGCTGCAACAGTCATAAGTGTGAAAAATGATCATAAGTCACTTTTTTCAATGCTGTTGTAACTTCGAACAGTCACTAAGTGAATTGTTGTAAGTCGAGGACTACCTGTACTTTATCACTTTTTTCCTTTTTTGGGGGGGTCAAGTTTTTGACACCTTACTAGATGACTGGTGGTACTCGAATACTGCAGCCACGCCCACCCGGTGGGCCACACCCACCTGGCACCCGGCAATAAATAAGTGGATTTTGGGCTGCAGTTTGGGCACTCGGTCTCTAAAAGGTTCGCCATCACTGGCCTAGTCACCTAGTTGTCTATTTAAGAACAATTGTTTCCAGACATGACATTCTGGTCAAGCAAGTGCAGGCCAGCATATGTTAACCAAAGATACTTTATTAGCCATATATGACAATAGAAGTTTAATAATCTTCTGGATCTATAGCCTGTGTAGTAAAAATACATGGTTGTTTGCTGATTTTAGGTTTGCCTATGTTATTAAAAGACAGAATAGGAAGTGGACTGTGTAGAGAGTTATGTCAATGAAATGTAACAATACCTCTTAAGTTTTCCATTATAACACTTTTCTTAAAGAAAAAAGTTATAGAACAGTATTTTCTTTATCGGTCAAGTGTGATTGGGCTCACAAAGAATTTGTCACACAAGGTATTTGTAATAATGTTTTATTTCACATTACTTTTATCTATAAACATGTATTATTTTTTTTCATTCAAACTGATATTCTTTTTCTTCTTAGCAAAGCAGAGAACAATCCAACACTATATCTATACACACACACACACAAACACACACACACAAACACATACATACACAAACAGCAATCCAGCCAAATATGTTGTTGTTGTTGTTAGTTGCGAAGTCATGTCCGACCCATCGCGACCCCATGGACAACATTCCTCCAGGCCTTCCTGTCCTCTACCATCTTCTGGAGTCCATTTAAGCTCATGCCTACTGCTTCAGTGACTCCATCCAGCCACCTCATTCTCTGTCGTCCCCTTCTTCTATTGCCCTCAAGAACACATAAAACATTTATCAAAAAGATAAAAGAAATGCTAATGGAAAAGAAGAAAAACATTTAAAACTTGTCATTAAACGCTTATTGGTGTAAAAGTTTTTAAAGCCCACTCCAAAAGAGAACTTGAAAAATTTCCCAGGAATAGAACTTAATTGTAATATGGCTTTTCTTTTTAATATGCATGAATGTCTAAACTACAGATCAGAAAACAGAGTTTCCAAAAATAATTAGCTCAAGCAGAGTCATTTTCAATATTCTGACCTAAAGCCCAATAAAGTTTTAAATATTAAATTGGATTCAGAAATTAATAAACATCTTCTGCAGATTATATGATATGTGTATTATGATTAAATCAATAATTATTGTGAGCCACCTTAAGAAGTCAGCTCCATAAAATATTAAGTTTATTGTACAAAATATATTTGGTTACCTTGAGATAGTTTTCTCACAAAGCTGAATACACTGTCTCTGGGATATTGTAAATGTCAAGTTTAGTGAACTATATGATGCTAAACTAATAAGCACCTCAAGGGCTTTTGTAGAATAAATTGTGATACTGTATTTTAGAATCTAAAGCACATAAATTTTAAATACCGTACTTCAATATTTTCATTAGTTAGATGTTACTGAGTCAAATTCAATTCCTGATGATTGCATGAACAAATGTTTGCTACTCTGACCTCTTTCTAAAGAGGAATAATGACTTTTCCAAGAACATTCCTATAATCACTTAGATCCTGTCAACCACCCTATCCATTGCCTTCTTCTTGTACTTCTCTGAACTTGTCAAGTATAGATGTTTTCTCTGGCCTATCATCTATTCCAGGGGTCCCCAACTCCTGGTCCATGGACCAGTACCAGCAACTGGGCTGCACAAACAAGCAAAGCCCCATCCGTGGGATGCAGGCAGCACACAAAACCACGCCCCCTCCGGTCCACGGAAAAACCTCTCTCCATGGAACCGTTCCCTGGTGCCCAAAAGGTTAGGGACCTCTGATCTATTCCACTGTATGTTCAAAATATATAACTTTCTGTTTGCCTATCACAAAACAGACTATCTTTGTTCACTCTTTACAAGAAACAAAGTGTCCATATGGAATTATTTTTCACTAAGCATTGTATATTTTCTAAATAAAATATCAAATAGATGGACACTGAGAACTAGAAGGATCAAGTTCTCCTATCAGTCTCTGTTTAACATGTTATTCATGTTGAAACAGTGCCCTGAGCCCAAAGTCTATTCTACTGTGATGTAGACAGGAAATTTTACTTCTTAAGCATCTACACACCTCAAAAAAATTGTTCTAGGAAACATACATTATAAGTATTTTGTGTTCCGTATTTCAAACAGGAAACTACAGCAGTTTGTGGATTATAAAGAACAAACACAATCTCTACTATATTAAATAGGTTTTGTGGCTTTGTCTCATTGCCTCTCCTGATCAAAAGGCTATTAAAAAAGGTGATCAAGCACCCACAGCTTCTTCTCCAAAAGCTACACTCAGTGACCGAAGATTTGGGATTCCTGCCATAACAAATAGAAAATGAAACAAATAGAAAATGAAACAAATGGAAAATGAGGTGGGTCTGCCAGTAGCCCTTGGCATCTTTTTGAGCAAGTGGTGGGACTGGAAACACATTAGATAAATTACAGACACACATAACTTGGAACTCAGAAAAAGCTTCAATCTCTCCCTGAGTTCTTCAATATTTGCATGAAACTCTAAGAGGATTGTAGTGGGTTGTTCAGCACATACAAATAGTTCTCAGTCCTATTTATCTATTTTCATTACAGCCATATGGACATCTGTATAGAGTAAACAATAGACTGGGTGAAAATGAACTAATTGAAGATGTATGCAAGAGATTTTTGCTTTGAATAATAACTACTGGGATTTATTTTCAGCTCTCTCCTATGAAAATTATCTCCCATATTCCCTAGCTGTGAAATCAATTTATAGATAGCCAAGATTGAACTTTTACTTAAATGGAAAACAATTTAACTTCATCAAAATAATCACTTTTTCTGTCAATCAATCGTATACAAGAAATAATTAAAAGCACTGAGATGTTTATTTCCGTCTTGTTATTGTTTCTCTTTATGAAAAGCCTTCAAATAGAATACATGTTATTATATAGCACAAATGTCCTTATGGTTAAACTACACACTACCATTATAAAATATGAATATTCTAATTTTTTAAAACTAAATTTGCAAAATTATTTAAAATGACTGAGTATGTGCTCAGCAACATGCTCTGACTAATTTTCAGCAGATCCATTGAGAAGAGCCTAGCATAAAGTAAATTATGTGCCACATTTTTTGGTTGAAATTATCATTTATAAAATCACACCATGATTTTGAATGGGATTTACTTTTCACTGAAAACACTGCATTAAAGGAAATTGCAGTGGCATTGTGAAGCCCTACTGAATTATGAAGATATTAATCTTAGATTCAATCCATTTTTACAAGTGAAAGGTAACAGTGAAATTTCACTGCAATATTACTCTTATATAAGTTTCAAATTCT